>VWZX01000351.1:1731316-2405870 GCA_013399015.1 Galbula dea
AAATCAAAATAGTGTCACAATATGGCGGCAGCGGTGGCAGGCCAGCATCGCGAGACCGAACCCCGAGCACTAACGGGATGCGGCGCGCGCCAATGGGCGCCGAGGGGGTGAGGGCCGCGGATGGGCGGAGCCTCCTCCACCACCGCCCACAGGGTGGGGTGGGGTTACGCCGCGCGCGCTGTGTGAGAGTGGTGGGATTGTCGCCTCCTTGTTATGCGGGGGCGGGTGTCCGCGTCGTGCGGCGGTTCCTCTGTTCCTCTACCCCACGCGGAGTCCCTGGGGTAGCGGCCACTGCCTGGGCGACGGCGAAGCCTTGTCTGCCCATCTCGGACCCCAGGGCTGTGAGGCCACGCCGCGGAGTGCGGCCACTTACGTCCCGCCACGGACCCTTCAGCCACTTCTCTTCCCCGCGTCCCTTCTTACCCCACCGGCCGCCGCCCCTCTTCCCCGCTGGCTGTGGCTCTCGCTCCGCCGGGCCCGACGCCAGGGGGTGGGTAGGTGGCCGCCCGTTTGGGAAAGGGGAGGCCGGAGAGAAACGAAGCAAGGTGTAAGACAGCTGAGGGAGGAAAGGCGGTCACAGCGGAAGGTAGCATCTGCAACGGAAAAAAAAATAATTGGGAAAAGCAGAATTAGTTAAAATTACCACCCCTATATCAAAAACTCCTGAGAGGGAATTGACAGACACGTTCAGAAATGCTGAACTTCTTCTAAAATTTCTTCATCCTTTTTTACAGAGTGTGATTTCCACCATCCCTCTGAGGTACAGCTTGCCCTAATTCGCTTCCTGAAATGACAACAGGCAAGCAGGGGCCTGTAGAAGCACTACAATTGTGAGATAAAATGACACAAACTAATAAAAATCTGACATGCACTAGGAAGGTACTAGATTATTTGTGACATTTTAGGCTAAGTGTTCTGTTACAAGAAATGAAGTTGACTTCATTATTGCAACAATGGATATTTTCAGAAATTACTGAAAGTATAATTTCCAAATGCAAATTTTCACAAGCATAAATAAAACCAAACAACAAAGACGACCCTCCTCCCAGTTACATTTAGTTAAAATTGCCAAACAGATTGAATCCCGGGGTAAGCAACTGCAGAGACTAGCTTTGCTTGGCATGGGCAGGGAGAGAGAGAGAACATGATACAGAGTCTACTACTGAGCTGTTAATCTGTGAGGAAAAAAAAGAAAAGGGAAAAAGGAAGACAGTTTTTTTTCCTCACAAAACGTGGAAATATATGTGTGGAATTGAATGAAATACATTCCAGTAAGAATCCATCATTTTCATAAGCTACAAGAGAGAAGTGTGCAGTTCTTTTGTGCATCAGCAACAGGGCACATGAAACGCAAGTGTCCAAAGTTTCTTACTCAGCCTATCTTGAGTCAAGGTTATACAAGACTGAGAATCTGCTGGAATTTGTTAATTGTAAACAAAACAGTATTTCTCAAAACCTGGCCAGAAATGAATATAGTCCCTTACAAAAATAGGTAATGGGGCATCTAGAGAAAAGATGCAATGGAAACATCAGATCACAGAGAGCTAAACAGGGGTTGCTCCACTGTAAGCATTCAGGCACATTAATCAAACCTTTGTCTTTTGCAACCCATGCTGTAGACAATTCATGATCTGCCTGGTCTTTCTGTCAAGTACACTGCTGGTCAACTCTTCCAGAACAACTGTTTCAAATTTTGCTAAGCAGCACCTGACCTTTCAGACGGATAGGATAATATACTTACATGAATACATTTTGTGCACTGGAAACAGAGTTTATTTTGCTAAGTTTAATACCAAGTTAAATATTTGACCCTTTTGCCTACAGTTGCTAAAACAAGGATTTGCCAGAAGAAAGTGAAAGCCCATCTCTTACTGCTCCATCAGCAGTATTTACTGCAATGCCCAAGCACTGGGATGATGTGAGTGAGCTGCACAGTTCTTTTCCTCCTCTCCTAGAAACTGTGAACTGCATCTATGTCTAAGCCCATTGCTGAAGTTGTTCTTCTCTTTTCTATAGTGGCTAATTTTGAATAATTCTTTAACATTTTTCCAAAAGCAAAGAACAATATATTTAGGAAAATGGTTCTGTGTACCAAGATTCAAAATACTTCTTTTCCTGTGTATCTGTAACAAGATCTAGGGGTACATATTTAATATTAAAATCTGACTAACTTTTACTGTGGTGCAAACGAAGGCTTCAGTCACCAGTGATGCACAGAGAACTGCCTGCTCAGCAGTCCGGTCATTTCAGAGCCTTGCTTCTTTCCCTGCAGATTTTAGATATTACCTGTTTGGGTTTTTTTCGCCATACAGGGTATGAGTTCATGTTTTTAAAACCTTCATCAGACTGTTTATGTTTTTCAGTGCTAGAAAGTGAAATTATAAATAGGATTGGGGAGTCATTTTAAATGTATTGTACAGGAAAACCGTTTCTGCAAAGTACAGTCAATTCTGTCAGCTTGCTACTGACATTTCTGATGCTGAAATTTCCTGAGAATGCTTTTTAGCAAAGGAAAGAGGAGAAAGTCCAGTTAAAACCAATTCACAGCAACTGGCATAATTATTTCTGAAATTGAGTTTTAAATTACTTTTCTGCAGTGAAAAAAGGTGGCTTTGGCAGCTTTAAAACACCATGTGTCCCTTGAACATTCAAATGTCAATTTCTTTTTCATTCTTCTAGACAGAAGGACTGTCAGGAGTCAGGTTGACAAAAACAGAGGTAGCATTCACTCATCAAAGGACAGTCCTTGGAAGCTCCCAATCTGAGGTTACATCCACAGCTTCTCCTATAAAAACAATTAAGATTAATAACACGACAAGGAAATACAGGAAATCATCTTAATCCACAAGTTTTGTGCATTATACTTCTCCTGTCTATGTAGAAGTTAACAGCTATATGCCATAGTGCAAGAATTTGACCAGCCTGGTGTAGAGCAGTAGGTTATGCTGGATTCAGAAGTAAATTCAACTGCAGAGCCTCAGCATAAAGCCAAAGCTTTATGATCAGTATCCAGCATAGCTTTGCTCTACTGAAGTTTCTCAGCACTTGTCTCCCCTACACCACTGTGAGTGCTTATACTATGTAATAGCTTTAAAAAACTCCTTCTTGTTTCTAATGTAGGGGTAGCCCAGCTGTTGATGTTTATTTGGAGGAGTGTGTTGGAAACTGTTGCGTTAATATTCTAGTTTACTATCTTTTCCTTCTGTTTTAAATGTCATTGTAATTCTAAGTCTGGTTTAAAAAACAAACCAAACCCAAAACACTCTTCTTTAATCAGAAACATCAGTTCTAGGAGCTCAGAAATTATGAACAGTCCTAAAATAACAAACAAGTACAATAATTCAAGAAGAAGAAAATGCTTTTGTAAAGAAATGGGTTTCATGTCAAATTACTCAAAGACTACAGTGAACTCTGGTTGTTTAGATTGCATATGTGTGCAGTTATGAAAAGCTGTTGTGCCCTTATGTTTTTCTTCTCAATCCCCAGTACACAAACAGCTCTGCTATCACCATCAAGACTCCCCTGGTTTTCCAGGTTGCTCCCTTGCTTTCCTCAAGATAACACCAGCTTTTTTGCTTCCTAACAGCTCATCTACTTAGGAGTAGAGAGCAAACATGACACTTGAGATAAGGTTATGATTAAAAGGTGCCTTAGTGGTTCATGAGTTCCAGCAGCCTTGCAAGATTTGGATAAGGCCTTTGCATAAGGGAAGTCCATTGATTGAAACAGCCTACCCTGGCATTTCAGTTTTAAAAGCATAGTGAGCTGTGTTGCAGTGGAGCATTACTGTAGGCACTGTACTAATCTGACATACCAAATAAACTAATGCCGTTGGGTTTTTTTCCCCCCAATAGCTCAAATGCCTAATAATTTACAGTGATTATGAATGTCTTAGAAGAATGTTTACACTTGAAGGAAAATAGCCTAGCCAAAGCAATTTTGAAGTTTTTAAATAATTGCTTTAAAACTAGGGAAGACCACCATATTAAATCAATCTTTGGAGTAAGCTGGGAAAAGTGCATCACTGGTAGCATCAACAATTTACAGATCTTTCAGGGCTCTGAATAAGAAAATTAACTACATATGAATAAAAGCTCATTTATGTTCACTTGACATACAGTTGAATCAATAACTAATAGAGAGACAAATTTAGTGTTATTTGATGCTACCATATGCCTTTTTTATGAAACTAAAGTTTGGTAACTTAGTAGCATAAAATACAGAAAGTCAAGACCATCTAAGGCTCCAAGATAATTCAGAAGGTTGTGTTTCCTTTTTCACAAACACTTGTTGTGTTTCTTTCCAAATCCACTGTTTCCTTTGCTTTGTGGGAAATTCAGTGGAAAGTAATGATAAAAACAAATTTCTGCTTTTCTTAATATATATAATACTAGTATATAAACTCTGCATGTCTTTAGGATCTTGATTCAGCAAAACACCTCATCTTTTGCTAAATTCCACCATTATTCAGGATACCTTTTGATTACTTGCTTAAACTTTACGTTATGTTGAAACCTGAGGCAAAGAACGGGCTTAAGTGTTTTTCTGGACAGGTATAACTTGCTTATTTGAGACAGGAAACCTACCTTGAAGTCCAAACAAATGACTTTCCTGTTCCAGATTCAAATCAGGCTTTACTGTTTTCACAGTAAAAATGTTGCAGAACGTCTTACAGCTCTTTCATTTTCCAGCTACTGATTTTAACCTCTTCTGTCTCACTGACTTCAGCCAAATCCCTTTATACACTTTTAAATGTGAAAGTCAGAGTGCAAACTGCAATATACTTAATCTTATTATGTATGTTAACACACAAGGTGCAGTTATATTGTGTTTAAATTCCCCCAAATGTGGAGTCAGTAATTTGTAGGGGGCTAGTATATTGTAAAAAATAACCCAAAATACTCTCTAAACCTAAATTGTTCATGGTATGAGATTTCTCCATTGTCTTCTGGCCTTCTGCCCTGCTGCTGAAATTACCTTAACTCCTCACCCAATAATAAAACTCCCTGAACAAATCCTGTGCCTGCTATTAAGTAAAATTAAAGCTTAGTACAGATTCTCTGCATTCTTTCTCCACTTCAGCTGTGGTGCTTAACAGCTTGCATGGTACAAATGAAACACACAGAGCCTTTAAGCCACCCCATATTAAAAAAAAAAAAAAAAAAAGCAGCTTAGCTCAGATCTTTCTAATGCAGATATGTGTTAAAATCAGTAAATTTTGATAAAAAGCAGTACTGGATTCTCAATTTCTGTAGGAAACTCATGGGTGTAACAAAACAGAATTGGTCTTGTATGCTCATATATGCACTGTGTCAGTTTGTTTCCTCCTGGACTTCATGCAAGACCTTGTAAGAAGAAGGCAGCTCAGCTTCGAGGTCCACTCTGTCCTAGGTCTGTCTGACATTGCCAGCAAAAGTGAAAATTGCAGGAATCCATTTAATTATGTAACCAGCTCTCCTCTAGCTACTCCATTAAAATCACGAACTTCTTGTTCTGCCTGTGTGGCTTTCAAGTTCCAAGTTGAGCTATATTTCACTCATCATCTCTCAAGCTTTTACCTTTTCTGTGCATCGCTTGTATGCGCTCACAGTTCAAAATGCTTCAGTATCACAGAGCAAAACATTATGAAATACTGAACCTCTAACTCATTAGCTTATTTAGAATTAAGGAAGGTTATCTGATCTCCAAGGTAAAAAGGTCAATACAACTATGAAAACCAATACAGAAAATAAGGTGGACATTCACAAAAACAATCAGCTAGTATCTCAGCTGTTTTCAGCTACTACAATACCACATAGAGGGGGAAGAGGAAATTGTGGGAAGTTTGTTAGGACTTGTATTACATACATGTTTAAAGGAATGCATTAATGTCCAAAAATTTTAGTATTTACTTGTTGGTACATTTTTCTTCTCAAGCTATTCTGATAAATAACAAAATACCTTAACAACTGTTGAAAGTCTGTTCTTCCACCAGGAGGGTGCCCATTCTGCAAAGTATACACAATCCTCAAGAACGTAACCCAGAAACTATAACCCCAGCTAAGACAACTGCTAATTTGTGCTTAAATTTAGACATAGGAAAGTTCTGTTTGCTTTATTCACATGCTTAAAATTAAGCATATGTTTTAACACTTTACTGGATTAGGGCCCATGTCAGCAAAATAAATTTCTTGGGGAGAAGTAATAAAAATGTAGCTTGCAGCGGGGGACAGCAGAGCCATTCACAGCGACAGAAGTTTCAAAACACTAGCTGGCATTTATATATTTAAAGAAGAAATCAGGCATTAAAAAAAATGTTTATTCTAGATCGCTATCTAATTAGGCTGCTCCAGAAACACCTTAATTTTTCTTAATTTGATAAAGCACACTTTGCATTCTTGCATCCCCAAAAGCAAATTAATCTACACATCAAGAAAATTGCAAGCACAAGCTTCAAAAGCAATTTTCCTGCTGTTTAGTAATAGCTTGGTGGTTCTAGAGATACCATTGCATTCCCAGGAGAAGGGGATAGACAGGAAGCCAAGCTTTGTAAACACTGAGTTTCATTGCACATATGCACCTGAATTTCCTCATTCAAGTGTAGGTAATTGTATATAATTGCATACATATGCTAAATGTCAGCTAACTAATTCTTCTGTATGCATTGTGCACTGATTATTTATTTTTAATGCTGAGAAGCTCTTTAAATCATAGAATCATAGAATGGCTCAGGTTGGAAGGGACCTTCAAGATCAACTAGTTCCAACTCCCCTACCATAGGCAGGGACACCACATGCACTAGACCAGGCTGCCCAGGGCCACATCCAGCCTGGCCTTAAACAGTGCCGGGAATGGGGCCTCCACAACCTCTCAGGGCAACCTGTTCCAGTGCTTCACCACCCTTTGGGTAAAGAACCCTCTTCTAATCTCAGCCTAAATTTCCCCTCCTTCAGCTTGTAGCCATTCCCTCGTGTCCTGTTGCAATCAGACCAGGAGAAAAGTCTCTCCCCTTCTACCTTACAATCCCCTTTCAGGTACTGAAAGGCCGCTATAAGGTCCCCTTCTAAGCCTTCTCTTTTCCAGGCTGAACAACCCCAATTCCTTCAGCCTGTCCTCGTAGGGGAGGTGCTCCAGTCCTTTGATCATCTTTGTGGTCCTCCTCTGGACCCGCTCCAAGAGGTCCACATGCTTTCTATTCTGAGGACCCCAGAACTGGACACAGTACTCTAGGTGGGGCCTTACGAGGGCAGAATAGAGAGGCAGAATCACCTCCCTAGACCTGCTGGTCATGCCTCTCCTGATGCAGCCCAGGATGTTAGCCTTCTGGGCTGCAAGTACACATTGCCGGCTCATGTCCAGCTTTTCGTCTATCATGACCCCCAAGTCCTTCTCTGCACTGCTGCTCTCAACGAGTTCCTCTCCCAGTCCATAGTCGTATCTTGGGTCATAAATATTTGATATTTTACTTCTAACCTTTAAAGAGAACTTAAATCATTTGCAAAACCAGAATGGATATAATTCTACTAGAGTGTCGTTATGTTATTTTTTTTTTTACAGCAAAAAACCCTTTTGTTGCTAGCAACAGTGCAGCAAAGTATGAATTCTAGTGTAGATATAGCCCCTGAGGTGTTTTATGTGCAGTGCTATCTGGCCTTGTTCAGAACAGCTCTCATATATCAAGATGACAGTGGTCACAGCAGCTTACTCTGCAATAAAGCTTTGGCTCTTCCCAGTAGCAGTGGAGCTGTACCAATGGGCAACCCTCTCACTAGTATCCTTACACAGAAAACACATTAAACTCTGTCTCAATAACAGCATCATTTATTCCTTTTGCACTACTTCACACCTGAATCACCAGGTAATATATGTGCATTGTATTTTATGCATTTTTAAAAGGAAAATCCTTCATTCAAAAGACAAGACATAATAATTTGTTTTCAAGTTAGCTTTTTCTCACACCTTTAGTAGCCATCTTCTTTTAGCCAGTCTTCTGAAGGGGACAAGGTTGCTGAGTATACAGCCTGCAAGTGTATGTGCTCATCCCTCACTCCAAGCAGCAGCCTCTGAGCCCACTGGACAGCTCCAGACATACACGTTTGTAATTCACAAGTTTTTCAGAAAATAAGTGTCTGGGGTGAAAAGGGGTGAAAAGAGAGACAGTAGCATACCTGCAAAAGGGAATAGGAAAGATGGGTCTTCCTTCACTCATGAGAGGATCCACCAGATACTCCAGACACAGAAATATCAGGTTTTATGACTCCACTGTTACGATATCTCCAATTTCACTGGGATTCAAAGCTCAGGATCCTCAATCCTCTTTTCATAACTTATTTGCACAGTTCACTGCTCAAGTGAAGACCTGGTCAAGGGCCCAACGCCCTACGGTACAAACAAACATTAAACAGTAAATTTATTGATTGCATAAAACTTAGGGGACCACAGATAGGAATTAAAATGATTCCAAGAGAATGTTTTCTCTAGTAATGCTTATGAACATTTATGGGGCTCTAATTTGTAGGGTTTGTCAACAAAAAAATCCTTTCTTCTTTCTACCTCTCATGGTAGACATTGCCGTTTCTTGGAAATTCACCCCTTTGCCCACACTTCTGAGGTCCTGCTTTGATTTCAGCAGTGATGGTAGTGATGCACATGGCTACCGCTAATCCCGTTAAAGTTTGATAATTTTCAAAATTTCACACTTCTAGTACCGCACTACCTGTTCAGCTGGAAATAAGCACTGTGGAACACATTGCACACACCAGGCGTTTCTCACTTCCATTGTTTGCCTGTCACCTTCTACTGATGGGCAAAAGACTTAAGCACAAATTGAAATTGTGTTGTGCTCCATGCATGTGGGTTTTGTGTTGAGTTAGTGTTGCAGAGAAGCCTTAGCACTCACCTGTGCATTGACCAGAAGTGTAGGAAAAAGCAAAGTTTGATTTCTTGCCAATAGCAGCAAGGCTGGGGCTAATTTAAGCTGATCAGCTAAGCCAAGAAATCAGCCCCATATACCAGGCTAAGATATGAGATGGCCAGAATGACAGTTCAGATCCACCAACAGTTAACTCAGTGCTGGGTTTTTAGCTATATATTACTATAGCTATAGTAATAGAACCGTAAAAACTCCCACCAGGCTGATATCCTCAGTTTGGGAGGTTTTTCCTAATATGCTACATATTTTAAAGCTTAATCATCAGCCCTTCTCCAAGCAAAACTCCTACCCTTTTCAGTTAATCTTTGTCAGAATTAGTCCTGGTGCTGGGTAACAGGCTGCAGTTAAAATAAAAATCAAAACCAAATTTCTAATCACAGAAATGAAGTTCTGAAATAGTCTTCCAACAGTAATGGGGAGTGAAAACCAGTTTCAAAATGGGATAAAACCCTATTAGTGCAGCTTGATGGAACTATGTTTAATGAATCATAGAGGTCTCAATGAATCGAAGAGGTTCAATTTCCTAAATAACAAAATCCAATACCTGTTAGTCTGAAACTTCTACATGTATTGAACTGTTGCTAATTAAAATGATTGTCACTGAGAATTCTAGTCAGACCATCACCCTCAGCAAAACAGAAGATTTAAACCACCGTTAGTAACTCTTTTTTTAATAAAAAGTCAATTGCCAGCTTGCTTGTAAATACCTGATGCCAAACAGCATAAACATTTTTTAATTTAGAGAGTTTAACTTTTATTTTTAGGAGTAACATTTCCATCCAGAAATCTTGCTATGATACTATACGCATGTTTTTGTTCCAAATAAAGGAAAGGCAGTGTCTGTATTAAATTACAAAATCAGCTGTGCATTTCCAAGACAATAAATGTTCAAGTAGTAAGTGTGTTTCAAGTATGGTTAGTGCTCTTAGGATCTTTGGGGTTATAAATCAGTGCTTTTAGATCTCAACTACTTTCTACCCATCAGCTTATACAGGAGAGAAAAAACTCCAAAATAAAATACAATAAAGGACTCAGAAAAGAAAGTTAGGTTTTATTTATTTCAATTATAGTTATCCTAACCCTGAAAAAACAAAGGAAGATCACAGTGAAAGAAAAACAGACGTGAAAAACAATTAAGACATGGTGTTAAGCTGCTGTAGCTGAGACTCATAAGGTACCTGTCTAAAAACAAGTAACACAGCATGCTGCACAAGAGGCCAGAGGTGACTTCTAAAGTGTCTAAGTCAAGATGCCCTAAATAACAAGCTTCTTTTTTGTTCATCTGTGATAAATCATTTATTCAATTGATCCCAGTTTTAGTTTAAGAATGTATACACCATTCATTCTGAGTCACAATTTCATCTACTTTAATCTACAACCTATATTTCTCATACCTGTAGCATAAGTAAATTTGTAGTATGCAGCTTGGGTAACACAGCTTCAAAACAGGAGTGACTGAGACTGTGTGGCAATGTAACTGGGCAATACAAGTGCAAGTGCTCTCTGTTTCTTTTAGAGGTATGATGAGTTGTACAGGAAAATAATATATATATATTAGTCATCCTGAAGCCATGTGATGAAAAAACAGTACCTGGTATTATTTCAGAATGGAATAAAATAGAAGTGTTGTAAACAGGAGGGGAGAAAATTTGCAGTACAGTGTGTAATTTTCTGCTGAAATGAAAGGACACACTGTCATAGATGATGCAATAAAATAATAGTGTAGAACACTAAAACACAATGCATTCCAATAAAGGAGATTACTTGTAGATAGTACACCTATGTTTCCTGTCAGGTATTTTATATTGCCGTTGTCTCACTAAAATTAAGAACTGTTTCACGGACATCTTGGGGCAAACATTGACTTTTTTTTAAATATTGATTTTAACAATTCCTGAAAAGTCCTGTAATCATTGTATAATAGAGAAACAATAAAAAGTGAATAATTTTGATACAGCAATAATTTGATAGGACTTTTGAGAAAAAATGTGTTCATTACTTTAGTAAGAACTTTTATCAGTATTGTGGTGGTGCCACTTTCAGGCACTGAAATTAGGCTGAAAATAACTACTGAAATACAGGAGAGTTGCAGTAGCCCTGTCAGTTACATCTTCTTAAAATAATCCAGTGTGCTGCCTTTAAATGTGCAGATTAGATAATCAAAGTGTTTAAACGTACACTTAAAACCCTTTGCTGAGCACAGCTCCAGTGTTGCTATAATGTAGCTAGCAGAGATACTTTCTGTTCTGGTTAACTGGTCAAGCATTAAGCTAATCCAGCTTTTAATCTTTGTATTTAAGGAAAAGATCAGTAGCTAATACAAACTTGATTAACAAATCAGTTACGACTCTTAAGAGGCCTTATTACTGTGGTCTTGGTACAAATAATAAACGCTTTGAACTCCACAAAGTCTGTGGTGCTGTAAGCATGGATTCCTGGTTTAGTACTAGCTAGAAGAGCATTTCAAATATAAATCTGAAGGTTTTTGGTCATTGATCTTGTGGAGCTGCCTATTGTAGATTGTAGTGAGATCCTGTGTTCATGGCATACCTCCAGCTATCATTAGGCAAAATTGTTCAGAGTGTCATACCGGCAGCAGCATGTGCTACATCAGATCACTCTGTGCAAGCAGAAACTCACCCATCTGACTTATAATAACCTATGCAGAAGTACAGGAACACAAGCCTACAAGAAGTTCTAGACAGCAGGTTGTGGCACACAGTTACATCCCCAGCTGCCTCTGCAGCCCATCTCCTAATAGATCCCTTACTAATCAAGATAATCTTATGGGCAGGGTTCTTTCGTGTCACTACACAAAACAGTACCTGGACCATGCTGGCAACGCCTGCCTTCAAGACAACTGCTTAGGAGTGTGTAATCAACAGATACTGAAAGCAGTACGATGTGTCTTTTGATCATATTGCTTAATGCAGAGCAGTTGTTGGCATGTTCTCTTAAGCAAGTACTGTTTATTGCTGGCAAAGTAAATTGGGGCATCAGGGAGAGGTAATGCTGTCATCTTATTTTACAGGAAAAACAAAGAAGGAACTTTGAGCACTGTAATTCCTACTGTTTTAATTCTGTAGGAAGATGCTCACCTGTAAAATATTTATCTCCTTTCGTGTTAGGAAAAATAATAAATAATGTGCCATTCACCTGACCCTGGAGACATTAGAAATATCTAAATTAAAAGACAGGCATTTAGCACAGCACAGCAACAAACAGATTTGTTAAAAAGAAATCTACACGTAGAAAAACCTCTCCAAAAAACCAAAGAGCAGCAGAATTACCTGGGCAAAGGATGGGTCCTTACCCTAGTGCAGAACAAGGTTCTTGGCACCCATGAAGGAAACTCAGACTGAATGGAGGCACACTGGGAGCATGGAGCCATTGGCATCTGGCATATATACAATACAAACCAACCTGAAAACACAGAACACCCTCACTATGACAACAGCAAAAGCCTGGGAAATAAATCAAATGCATCACCGAATTATTTTGAAATCCAGAATGGTTCCATTATAGGAACATTTTTTTCTCTTCCATGATACTATCAGCATAACATTTCTACTTTTTATTAGACAAAAATCTAACTATTATTACATTTCCTTTAGTTTTGAACATGCTGAAACCAAAAGAAATTAAAAATTCTGTTGATGTTTACTGGTTCATTTGTACCACTCTACTCTCCCTTGGCAAAGTTCCACAATTATTAGATTTAAACTTGTGAATAAGCAGTGCTTCTTGGGGTTTTTTGTGCTTCTGTGTTTGTTTTTAAAAGAAACTATGCCTTTTAACTGTGTGGGTTTTGGAGTTTTCTTTTGGAAGTGCCTGGCTGTCATGTGTTCTCACCTTCATGAAATGATCCTTTTTTAAAACGGGAGAAACTTCCGAGTAAACAATGTTATATTAGGCTTTATAAACAAGAGTAAGTCAGCAAGATACAGAAAGAAATCTTGCTATACTCAGTGCTGGCTTTCAGTGTTCAGTGTGGCTTTAGATCAGTTTTATTGAAACCAGAGAAGAGCAACAAGGAAGGATTAGAATTCAGAAAAACTTAACCTGTGAGGAAAAGATTGAAAGAGCTGCTGCTGTTTGATCAAGAGAAGAAAAGACTGAAGGCAGATAAAATCATAATCTTCAAATATGAAACAGTTGCTTAAAAAAAACCCAAACAAAAACCACCCCCAGTTTAAATTGCTAGACCTTAAGCAAACCTTTCCAAGCAGTGACTGCAACACAAGCCTTGCAATAGCTGGGGGAGTTCACACAGTTCCATCTTGGGAGATTTCTACAAACAGGTTAATGCATAAACATCTGCCAAGAATGCCATAGGGTATAGTTCATCCCATAGTGGATGGATTAAACTACTTTAAGTCCCTGGCCTATTTCTATTACATGCAGTTCTCATTGTATGATAAAAATATGTAATCAAGATGCAAACATCTTTTTTTAGCTTACCACAATTTTTTACAGTCATGATCAACTCCTTTATCAATGTAAAACATTACCATGTTAGACACACACAAAGAAATGTTATTCAATGTAAACAGAAAAAATATCTGCACATTTACAAAGTCTTGTGATTCACAAAAGGCTAAACCTGTCTTTGTCACCTGTTCTTTCTGACTAAAAACTAATAAAGGAACAAGTCACTTTGTTCTTTAATGCTATTTGGTATTAGAAATTATCACCTCATGCATTACCAGTAAGAAGACTGGTCCATATGTATTTCAGCTCCTGTATTCCAATTTATATACAAAATGTGGGAAAGGATATCCTGGGTCACCTAGCTCAGGTCCCTGTTATCGAGGTCAACCCTGCAGTCTATAATTTATCAAGCTTGAATTTGTTTCTGAAGTTATCTCTTAAAACACTGCTTCCATCATACTGACTGGGCAGCAGTTCCAGACCTCTTTCCTCTGATGTTTCAAAGCTTAAGTTTTCAATGTTAATTTAGTTAGGGCATTTTATACTACCTTACTCTTGTGCTAGCACTGATTTTTACCTTAAATATCTCCTGTCTGTCCCCTAGTGATAGCAATCCTATCCTGTGTCGTATTAAATATTTTTTGTGCCTTCTTTAGCTGGTCCCTTAGCCACCTTTTATTTGCACCTACTAATTTTCATCTTTGCTACACTAAGTCTTGTTTTCCTTGATATGCCTCTTTGACATCTTGATGGATGGGATCCAATGCTTTCCTTGTCAGTATGATCAGTTGGTAAAGATGTGTATCTCATCAGTATGGCATAATCTACCCCTAAAGTATATATTGTGTTTTTTTTCCTTATTTTTATTTTTTCCCAATATTTTCAATTATATTTCCTTCAATATTCACAAGCCTTGCATAGGGTTGAGATGTGGTCAATGGATACAACTGCTTATGTTTGTTGTAGTCTTGCTTCATCCTAGGCATAGGCAGAGTATTTGCTATGTTTGTCCTTTGCTCACTATCTGACCAAGTCTCAGCTATTTATTCAAAAATCTTTACTTCTGGATTCCATTTCATATGCTAGTTCTTCCAACATACCGGTTATTTAAATATAGTACCTCTGTCCCATCCTTCAAATGAGCAGATTCAGGTCTTTCAACATTGCTGCCATTTCAGGTGTGCTCATTTCCATTTTTTTGGTGTTAGTTAGAACACCCTTCTCCTGAAACTGTGCATTCCTCAGTAACTTAAAGGCAATACCATTTTTTTAACCTATAGTTTCACTCTTTTACCTGTTTGTATGTTCTATCTTTCCTCAAATGGTTGGTTATTGGCACTTATTTAAAGTAGACAATATTCTCACCAGCTATATTTTGCATAGTAGCCCTCAGCACACACCAGAAAGAAGGCGACTAGAATGTGGAGTCCTCCTCCACCAGAGAGGGTCCAAGCTGTTTCCACATGCATGCTTTGCTCATCCGCTCTGCTACAGGCAATTCTCACATAGGGCTTCCTGCTTCCCATGTGTTAGGCTGGGTTACTGTATAGTTCAACTAATAATAAAAATCCCAACCTTAGGACCAAAAATGGAAGGATGATGAAAGAACTTGTGTCTACAGCTCAGTGTCAGGGTTTGGGACAGAGGTAACTCCTGAGGAGTTGTCCCCAGGCTGTTGGTCAGAGGTGGTGTAGTGCACAGCACTGGCTGCCCATACTAGCTCTCCATGGATCAGGTGCAAGATGGATTGGGTGCTCTGATACGAGTTCCACAACAAAATCACTCCAAGTGAACAAGAAATGCCGTGTCTCATTCACATTTCCATGCCTACTGATGGTATGCGATAGAACCCCCCTGCTGTGGTGTGAGTTAGTGTGCCTTTGGAGGGAGAGGCAGATAAGGAAACAGGCTGAGCGTTTTGCAGGCTGCATGGCTACAGTTAGGCACCAAATTCCCCTTTAAACAAAATAAAAGTACTTCGGTGCTTACAGAGTTACTTCTTTATCAACAGTTTGCTAATAAAACCTGAGTCCAACAGAAATTAAAGAGAAGCTTTACGGCTGTGGACTACCTAACTTTTCTAATCTTTTCATACTCCCTAACTTCTGCAGCTTGCCTGTCTGTAAAGGAGTGGTAACACCCTAGCAGAGTTTATGTAACCGCTACCCAATATTGCATTAAGCTTCCTCCATCTGACATGTAAGACTTCCACCTGCTCAGTCACCCGAACTAACGACTCTTGACTCTACACTGCTATATTTGCTCCCAGCAGGCTGATAACAAAGTGTCCTGAGGAGTGCCTGATCAGATTCATGCTATAGCCTGAGAAGATAATTGTTTCACACTGGCCATTATCATCTAGCAGCAAGATCATCTTAAGTTTGTTGCTCTCTAGAGAAGAAGGAAACCACAAAGACAGTGAAAAATCCATGTGCCATGGTGTTTTAAAATGTTAGTCAGCCACTGCTGTATCATTAACTATAATTTTAAGCTTTGACAGTGCTGTCAATGAGCCTCGGTATTTTTGTCATCGCTGTACTATTTGTAAAAATCTATTTCTCTTCTTTGGCTTCTTTTTTCATCTCCGTGGTTGGCAGTCTTATTATTTGTTTTTCTGTCTACCAGAAATGTTAGAATTACTGGAAGAAAGGAAAGTGTTGCTGTAAAAAAACAATTTCCCCCTCCCCTTAAATACCTTTCTCTCTCTTTAAAAATGAATATTTTACAATGTAAATGAATACTGTTCCCTCACCCTCCCAATTTGTTCTAAAGGCAGCAGTAGCTTTTAAAAAACTGTTTTGCTCTAAACTTACCATTGAGATAATTCTGAGGTACTGTGAAAAGTTTATTTCTGTCCACCTGCTTCTCTTTTGCACAGAGACATTTTCACAAATCTCCTGTTATCAGGCAGTGCTGAGAGTAGAGCAACTGTGGAGTCTCTAAAATGCCAGAAAAGAATATTGCAATTCCAGGGATAAAATGCAGGAATAAACAAAACATTGTAGCTTGCTTTAAAGATTCAGTCCTGCTGCTGAGTGTTTTCTTTGCCTGATCCACAAAAAAAAAAAATAGTAAAAAGGCCTGCAGGTACAAAATATGCCTCTGCATTCCACAAGAGCAGAATAAAGTAGCTCATAGCCTTTCTGTTTAAGCAACTTCGTTAATCTCTGGTTATCAGTGAAGATTCCAAACTTTAAATCTGGCAATTTTTGTTACTACCTTTATGCTTGTTTATAGATGTCCTATCCCCAATTGCTCCCTCCCTCCCTCACAAGTCCTGTTTCTGCTGCTGCATTCATACTCAGCTTTTTGGATGTTTCCTTACAACATGCAACACAGCTTAACTTGCTAGAAGGTGGTACTGGCAGTACCTCTCCTTAATGCTCAGGGAAGACAATTTAAGGAACCAGCTGGGCATTCCTTCAACTGCAGTCCCTGAGATACTATAAGCTTTATGGTTCCCTTCATTACCTAGTTGCCCGGTCACATAGAGGAGGGTGTAAGAGTCCAAAGGATGGAGATCAGCAACAAGTGGTGTCATGGCAGTTGTTCTCAGCAGGTAGCAGCAGAACTTGAGGGTGCACAGAAAACTAGAAATGCCTCAGGCTTCCCAGGTGCTAAAAAGCAAGGTGTGTTTTGTGGATAGCTCATTAAATTCTACTTCACTATTGGTTTAGACTTTTGTCTTTGTATGTGACACTGTTCCAATGAGCAGTTTTACCTAGTCTGGGAAGAAGAGTGAGGTAGAAGGTGGTAGCATCACTGATTTCTCCTGCATTGCTGGTCTTTTACTGTCATGCACTCAGGACGGATTTCAGCCACAGTTGGTGCCACAAGTGCAACAGCCCAGTCCCCTGTGGATACCCTAAACTCATCGTTTCCAGTTCTCAGCTACTTCGTTTCTGATTCATAGCTAAATTAATAACCAAAACCAAGCAAATAAACCTTGCAGGTGGTTTTTAAGCCCATCCTTGGGACTTGGGTGTAACTATTGCCATAAAGGCGACAATGCGAGCAGAACACAGGATTCCTCAGGGAGGTCAGATATCTCGGGGACTGTGCCTCTGCTTATTGCTGAGCGCTTACAAGTGTCAGTGAAATAAATTGTCATCATTCGTAATGCCAAAAAACCTCTCTGTCTGACATTTCTTCTGCCTCTAAAATCCATCACGGTAACTGTATTCTGATGCTGACATTTGGTAGAAAACCTTTCCCTTTGCAATAAAAACCTTCCTCAAATTGTCAGAGAACATAGTTCTAAAGCCTTTATTCAGCCTCTATCCTTATACAATATAATAAAGCATGTCATTACATTTTCACTCTTAACTTGCGTGATCAAACATGAATTCTTAAAATTGAGAGAGGGGTGAAAGCAAAGGGTTGAACTTCTTGATTTATCCAGTGCCTCACAGAAGATGTTCACCACAGTGTAGCCAGCCATTATCATTATAAGCAGACAGCTCTACATCTTCCAGAGCTCAAGTGGTAAGGGACACATATGCAAGGTGGGATATGAAAAAGTGGAAGAAAATTCAGAATACAGAAGTTCAGGAAAAATGAGAAGGCACCATGCAGAAAATGACATAAACTCACATGCCTGACTGCTGGATTTCATCTTCAGAGCTCTGACTTAGGTTATGAGGTTGGCAATAGCCTAGGTAGCCACACAATATTCTATTCCCAAAGTTCTGCTCCAGTTCTCAGGAAGCATAGGAATAAGCAGCAGATAGGATTAAAACAAGTAATATGTGATGAAACACCAACTTACTCTGTTCATATTAGCAACAACTTCATAAAGAAAGATTTTATCTTGTTGGAACAGTTTTGTGCCCAAGTTACTTCTAAACTGTAAAATATATCCATATTCCACACTGAATGTTTGTGTCTGCAACCAAAGGCCAGAATAAGTGTTTAAGAGACAAAAACATAAAAGCAGCAGTGCGAAAAGAAGGAACTGAGGAATTAGAGAGTTTGCTTTCTATTTCTAGAGGCACAGTGAAACTAAGTGTTTTTCATGATCTACCCCATCAATAGCTTAAAAAATCAGGAGAAGGGCATTCTTTTTCTGCACATGACCTTTTCAGCAGCATGGCAAATAAAATAAATACAGAGAATAGGCCAACCCCAGAGGTGGGTTTATATTTAAACACAGTTTACATTCAAGTTTCTAGGAGAGGGGTTGGAACAATGTGGAGTAAGCTTGGTTCTTTTCATTCTTTTAAGATCAAATTTCATGGTATTTTTAGACTTTAATATTGTACATGTTTTGACCCAAAATGTAGTTAAAGACTTCTTTTTCTTGATCTATTGTGAATTATTAGCACTTGACAGTCTATAAACTGGGGCTTGCATAAACTTTCATAGACATAAACCCACAGTTGGAGTGCGACTGTGGTTTATGTTGGTGTTTTTTTTCTTTTCAGTAAACACAGATTTATAATGTGCCAAAAACTCTGCAGATCCCTTCAATCAGAAGTCAAAGGGGAGGCTTTCAAAACATTCTAGTCTTTTTTATTTGAGCCACCTCATTGCTTTTTGTGCAGGCATTCCTTCTCAGCAAATAGCGCAAGAGCTAGCATGCTGAACAAATAAATATACAAAGGTTACTAAATGTATAACCCTTTCCCTTCAAGCAATGTCCTTCTACCTTGCATGCAAATGCTGGAGGTTTAGATTGCAAGTATAATTTAATTCCCTCAAACTAAACTAAACTAAACTAAACCAACCCTGAATGGATTCAGAAAAAAAGATTGAGTCATCACAACTTGTTTCATGAGTGAGCTTATTGAAAATCAGAACTCTCCAAAAATAATTTCTGTCTGTTGAAACATTTGTTTAGACCTCTCCTTAACATTCACAAGGGACTCCCCTGCATCCCAACCCTTCCACACAAAGTTCATCTTGTGAGATTTTCTGACTTGTAGCCAGTTTCTGATAACCATACCTAGCCCTAATGGCATCTGTTTCAGTGCTCTGGTTGTATACATGAGGTGAACAAGATTTAGTAAGGCAAATAGTCCTGTGCAATAAGGTAAGGTTTTTTCCTAATCTTAAATACATAAGGCAGACTTCATGTCTTTAAAAGCAAAAAACCCAAACAGCTCTCATGAAAGAGTTACTTTGGAAGTACTTTTTGCTAGTGTACCTCATGCTTCATTTAGGTGTTACAAAGCTACACCTCTCAGTCTCAAAAGCCAAGCTACCTTTTTCATAGTTAGCCATCTATGAAGCAGGTAAACACATCCAAAGAATGAAAACCACCTGCCAGTTACCGTAAGTGGACTGGTTCCTTCTAGTCAAAAAGTGAAATTTTGTGACATAAAAATGATAAACTTTTGGGCTCCCAAGAACTACACCAGCAGTCTTCAGCTTTCAAAAAAAAAAAAAAAAAAGGAAGAAAGAAAGAAGGAATAGAAGCACCCTCACTGCAGTATTTCACAACACTGCATCTGTATGTACACAAGCTTCATAGGCCAGTCCAAGTTCAATGATAAGGGATGAGCTGTAGCATGCTCTGATTCATGCAGCAAAGGTCACTTCCCCATGTATGTGTCTGCGACCAGGCCAGCTGCTTCTCCTGCAGTGAGCCCTGCCCCAGCTTACATAGGAAGGGAGGTGAACGGGTTAAGCCTCTATTTCCACTGCTACTCTTCAGGTCATCCAAAGTTTTTTGTCTTGACAAAGTCAGATCTTGGCTTCTTTTTTACATTGTTTACAAAAAGAAAAAAATCTTTGGAAAAGATATTTTTATAGAGCTTAAGCCACACACAATTAGACAAATAAGACCCAGAATTTAATGTTTCATGTAGAACTGATAAAAGCAGGCTCTTTTTGCTTATTCTTTTCTCTGTGAAAGTGGCATTAGATGTGAATAGGTGTTAACGATCCTTTATGTACAACCTAAAGCATATTCACCATCTCTTCTTTCTCCAAGGAGGGCAGTAACATTCCCTTCTCATGTCCGCTTGTTTGGATGGTGGACATCACTGACTGGGCAGGCATGACTGGCAGAGGAAATTCTCCATTACAGCAGTCACCTGATGCAATACATCCAGTGATTGCCTTGGGGAGGATGACTGTATACACAGGAAATCCTTAGTGTACAGGGTTTGTCATTACATTTTCCCATGAAACCGGAACTGAAGGAAGACTCAGTTATCAGGAACCTTTTTAAGTTGACCTTATGATCTACTAGTTCAGAGTGTTTCTCTGGGACTTGAAAAGCATTAGTAATGTGTCAGGAGATCAGGTATATAAATAAAACTTACACTTTTACTTATCTCTGTATTCAGTCTTACACTGCAAAATTTTCAGAGCAAGGACTGGTAAGGCACTGCCATAGTGCAGCACAGCCTTTTAGAAAAAGCAGTAGCATTGGCTAAGGGCAATAAGGTTATCAAATCTAACCTATGTTTCACCTGTCAGCTAAGAGAAAACACGGCCACGAGCATCTTGGGACAGATTTCTCATCTCCTTTGACATGTTAGCTTTGTTCAGTGATTTCTCACACGGTTTTCATTACATAACTCTTCTGTTTCATTTATTCTCTCACCTTGTACATTTCCCAAGGCTCAAGCTGTTGATTCTTCCTTTAACCAACAGAAAGGTTGATTTTATTTTCACTTTCCATATGTCTCCATTTGTCTTCTGTTCACGACTTCATTTCTTGCTGCTACATTTTCTACTTCCCATTTCTGCACCTCAGTTCCTG
This sequence comes from Galbula dea, assembly GCA_013399015.1. NCBI lineage: Eukaryota > Metazoa > Chordata > Aves > Piciformes > Galbulidae > Galbula > Galbula dea. The sequence continues at coordinate 1,752,370 of VWZX01000351.1, forward strand.
ACCTTTGTTTCTGTCTTATCTCAGTCTGTAATCTTGGCTTCTTTTCCTTTTCTCACCCCTTGTTTTCACAGCCTCTCTTCTTGACTTTAATGCTGTCCTGTGTCACTACAAATAGGCTGTTAAAAATCTGGTAGCTTTGTGGTTTTGCATGAGGATACGCACATGCATGCATGTATGCACACAGTCTCTGTTGATTAACTAATTGCCTTAGGCTATCTCGGGGGTCTCCTCCATTCTCCATGACTAATTCAACTGCACAGTCACTTTGAGACTCTTAAATGTGCTACAGTTCTGAAAGTTCCCATAATAAAAAGCTCCCTCAGCTTTTTCTCTTTCACAGCATACAGTTTTTGCCTGTCAGAGCTGTCTTTTAAATCTGTGAGAGCCCAGATGGACTCCTCCCTGATCTTGTGCACTGTGCTGTTGGAAGTTTCTCCTCAAATGCTACTTGCAAGCGAGTGTCACATTCAAAGGAACGTATAAGAAACACCCACTTGCCCAGAAACCCCAGCTGAGGTTATCTGAGGTTTCTGATCAATATAGACTAAGCAGTAGCTGTGAAATATTCTAGTTGATAGCTCACATCAGTTCTCTTTCTCTCTGAAACCCACAAAGTCATCTATTTGGGTTTCCCCACCTTCTGTCTCATTGTGTCTTCAAGCCCTGGACTCCCTGGGAAAAGCTGTGTGGTGCCTGGCCACAACCAGCTCCTGGGGGCTCCCCAGACACTCCTGCAGTATCCCAACTGCTATGATTAGAAATGCCTGTCACGATTTTGTCACCATGTTCATCTCAGCTATTCAGAAATGAAGGCCATCCCAAGAAGAATTGCTAGGCCCCAATTCAGTCCTTTGAACTCAGTGTAAATACAGCTCAGTTTGAGTGAGAGATGGATCTAATCCTTAATCAGACAGCGAGCGCAGTACTATGGCTAAGTATAGTAACCACTTAGTTTACAGTACAGTGACCCAATAATTATGCAAGATAATACTGTATGCTCTTAGCTTGCCTGTACCATTCAGAGCACTTGCCAATAACACACGAGCATGTTTCATTATCTCCTTCCCCCTCCCAGAGCTCTTTAAACAGTTTGTTTTCTCCCAAGATCACTGGAGCTATGGCACAGAGGACTGTCTAGGTATATTTAACCCTGCAGATCATTCCAACATGCTTCTTTAGAAGAAGATCATATTGTTTTTCCTGCTTTCCATTTCTGAAAGGCTAGGCTTTGGCCAGAGGGTACTCCACATATCTGGCTGCAAATAGACTGCTTGGAGCCAAGCAATGTGGTGCCTTGACTAATTTCAGCATTCACTTAAGCTAAATTATTTATGATACTCTCTACATAGCCCTTTCTCTGTTGTTGTTGTTTTAATGTTGTAATCTCAGCCACAATAAAAGGATAATTTGCATGCACTTTCAGCTACTGCAGTAGCTCACACATGCCTCTGAAGACTGAAGCCAACTCCAATATATTCAAAGTCTGAACTGAGTGGCCAGAAAAGGGAAATTTTTGTCTGCCAGTAAATCATGTCCTTAATGGTGAGAAAGTTTAACATCATTACATAGACAGCTGAAACAACGTCAGAAACATTTCCCTATGACATGGTTATTCAGTTGTTTCAAAAGCTCATCACCTTTGCTGTGTAACATAAATCTGGAGGATGTTAAGTTGAAAATTGTCTATTTTCACCTCCGATCTGGCATTAGGACTCCACTGCCAGCAGAGCGTGGCTCCAGCACAGTGAGAATTTAAAACACAACAGACAGAGGGAAGAAATACAACAGTTTTTTTAGGGAATCTTCTAGTTTCCAGTGGGCATAAAACACAAGAGATAAGAAACAGAATAAAAGCTAAAAGGGTATGCAGAGTTAGGTATTCCCTGCTTCACTGGCTGGTGGCTTGCCAAAGAAAACAAGAGGATTAGGGCTTGTGACAAGCACATTAGAGCAGGACTACCTATTCCTTGCCTTTTCTGCTCTGAAAAGCTGCCATGTGAAGAGAAACATTCCTTTTATTATTTATGGGGACAGCCACTCTTGTTTATTATGCTCATGTTACTATGCTACATGCCAAGTACAAACCCTCTTTTTTTTCATAGAGAGGTTTCTTTTCGTACAGAGGGGGAAAAAAAAATAAAAGGAAACACTCCCACTCCCTCCCCCACCACCCCTGTTTGGAGGATTAGTGAGGAAATTAAAGCCAGGGTAGAGAAAGGAGGTCTTTCTACATAGCTGTGATTTTGCTTACCAAGGCATTAGGAACCGAGCACTGCAGTTCCCTGACACCATCGTGCCCTGAGGGATTAGCAGGAGGAGATCTGCCTCGGGAGAATTCCTGCTTGCCCCAGCACTGTTCAGGCACCCACATTCCTCAAGAGCCCAAGAAGCAGAAGACTCACAGCAGAAGAAAGATTAAACAACCAATAATCTGAACATCAGTATTTGTGCAGTTTGTAGGAGGTGGACATTTTTTTCCGCCTCTGGGTTTGGAGTAACATTGATAGGAAAGAAATAAAAACAAGTTTATTCCTCACATCTCCATTCTTTTTTCAAGGCAGATGAAGGACAGCTGACCTATTTACTGAGTTCAGCAACACAGGAGGCTCCCCAGCACCTGATCACTTCTTTGTGCCTGTCCCATGAAGCATGCTTAATACTGAAAGGCCTGGCCCTGGTCAGTGATTGCAAAGAAGGAAGCCCTTGGCTGCTCTTGGACTGTGGCCTTCATACTGAATACAGGCAAGGATTTGAAACAATCTGCTGAATGCAAAGCAAATCCCAAGGCAGAGGGTAGGGAAACCAGGCAATAATACTTTCTGTGGTAGATGGCAGTGGATTTACCACCTGGCAGTTCACAAACTGCCTACAGCTGGGGGAAATTGCTAGTTCAGTTCTCCCATGTTCAGTGTGATTACTGGTGCTAGTTCATTGGCTTAACTTCATACCTTTGAATTTTTCTCCACTAACAAAACCCAAACAATCACACAGAAAAAAGCATAATAAAAATTCCTTCCAAAAACACAGAATACAAAATGAATTTTTCAAACCAGGAACCTTGACTCATTCTGTTTTCAGAAGAGATTTGTTTTTTATTTTAACCAAGTTATACACAGACAGAGCTTATTCTGGAAAATGAATATGCTATGTTTACTGGAAGGAAAAGAATTTATTCTCTTTTCCCAAAGGAGGTCTTAAAACAGGCTCTGACCAATGGTCCTTGAGTGTATAATCTGGAAACTAAATATCTTGATAAGGAAGAAACAGAAAGACAATAGATTTGCAGGGTCCACACAAAAACCTGACTCAACTACACAACTCTTCACCTATAAGGCTGGGATAAGTACAAAGTTCCAGACCTCAGCACTGTAGCTCCCACACAGAGGCTTGGTTCTGCCAGAAGGGAATAGAAGAGTGAACACAGAAAAAGAACAAAAAGACTCCTGTCTCACAAATAATTTTTCAGATTTTAGCCTTAAAATACAGGCTACAGCAACTTAGTTCCCTTTCAGAAACCACTTATTGCTTCAGGATAGTCTTACAAAATGATGAGCAAACATTTTCCTGTTTATCAGCAACACAAATACCATGTGACAAGAGCAATACTCCAGGTAGAGTCTGTGTTTCTGTACTGCCATGATCTGAGTTACAGGATCCTGAGTTCCTAACAGCCAAAAGAAATATAACAAAATGTATTCCAGCAAATTGCTTTTTTCACCAGGCTGCTAATATAAACACTGTAAGCAAACTATAGGTTTAACTTAACAATTTATCCTTGCTTGCAGTAAGTTGATGAGCTTGTTTGGATTTCATCCCTAATATAGTATTAATAGTTGTTGCAGGTAATGTATTTAATACTTTCCCAAGGCATTATTGAACTAAAAAGGATTATAACTTTCCATGCTCTTTCAGACTTGCTTTGGTGACTTTCATGGACTGAAAATGGATGTTTTAATTTTTCTCATAAAGAGGCAGAAATCATGGCTATGTGATAAACAAAAGATCTGATATAAAGCAATGCAATACTGTTCTCCTAGTACCTATATTATCCTCTGAGTCCACTGCAGAATCTTTTTGCTTGCTGGTTTTACTGTCTGTTAAGTATTTATCTTCTCTGCCACAGAGACAGTCCATTTAAATTAATTTACATCTTACTCTGCAAATACTACATTATTTAAACTTTTATAATCATGCTTGCCAATGATTGTCTCCATGTCTCTAATTTGTTAATTAACATTTATTGTATATCTGATGATATTTTACTCATTGTTGGCTTAATTTACTTTGAATAAGCCATAAACAGTTCTTACTAGTTATTATGAGTTTAGCTCATTACAGGATTAATGTTATGCCATTGTTGACATAAATCTGCAGTTAATAATTCACTTCATTCCCTTCAGCCTCACCACCATGGCAGGCACAGGGTTATTCTGCTGTTAGTATCTTTGACATTCCAAGCCAGATATTATCCAGCAGGTTTAGAGATGAATTATATTTCAAAGCTCTATTTTGCATCCATCACCTTCTTTCATCCCCTTGCTGTCTTCACCTAATGAATATCAAATTAAGTCCATTAACTTCAAGGGAATTACTTTTATTTATAGCAAGAGAAGGCCAGGCTTGGGAAGCTCCACCCTCCTGCTGCATCCTGACAGGCACATCTCATTCCAGTGCCCTAGCACCCTTTGTTTCTTTACTCCTTCATTTTCTCTTACTTCAGGCTTACTTTTGGCTTCTCCTTGCCGATGGTTCAGGTGCTAAGAGCTGAGCCCTCCCAGTCCTGTCCAGTGCTTTTTTCACTGCAAAGCCATTGATCCCCTCTGTGCTACTCAGTCCTAAACCTGCATTCCTTCCACTCGACAACTTCATAACATTTTTAGGCACTGTCTTTTAACAGAGGGTGTCTGCAGCCTCTTAATAACTTCCTCCCAACCTCAGTGTATCTATAAAAACCATGGATTTAAATTCTGGTGTGCAAGCCAAGATTGTTTTTCCTCAAAGTGACTAGACCATCTCAAGCAGGCAGAGCAAGTAGGTGAGGAAATCTCTTTTCCCAGTCTTAAGTCTTCCTTCCTTCCTTCCTTTCACTAAATTTCATCAGTCCTCTCTCAGTCCCTCAAATAGTATAAGACCACATACTTCTCAGAGCCCTCCCAAACCCTTCCAAACTTTATCTACTGCCATAACTGGTTATCTAGTATTTGTTTATTCGTTTGTTTTGGCTTCAAATCCAGGTGAGTTCTTGCCTTGCCAAACTCTCTCCCTTATCAAGAGCCCTGTGCCCCCCCTTTGGTGACTCCTACTGAAGCTCCCAGTATGAAGAAACTCACCCAAGCTCCCAGAATAGTGGCTGTACCTTGTCCTGCTAGCTTAGGGCCCTATCCCTAAGGCTGTGGCAGGCTTTGGGGTGGCAACCAAACTCAGCACTTGTAACTGTGAGGCCCTAAACTGAGCGCCCAACAGAACTGCTCACCCTTTCCCCCCCAAGACACAATCTGAAGGTACAGGATAAGCTTTCTCCAGAATCTAGTAACTGGCCATTTCTGGAAGGTAAACAAATGCCTTTATATTTTCTGAGGAATGCCCCTTACTGTTCTAAGGGTAAATATACCAGTCTCCACAGTGTGCAGATCTGAGTCATCCAAACTGTCTTTGCCTGCAGTTGTTTAATATCTTCCCTAGTTGTTTTTGCTCGCAATAGATACCCCAAAGTCTGGATGTGATTTTATTATGTTACTCTTCCTAGCTCCAGGTAGATTGACTTTGTGCTGGAAGTGGAAGGTGTTGGTGGGAGAAATAGTATCAGTTTGTCTGTTTGTAAATCATGCACCAAAGTGTAGTTACGATCATCATGGGGAAGCTCTGGGCACCACTACAGTACTAATAAATGGTCAGTAATAATAAAAATAAAGGAACAAACTGAAACCAAATAGCAGCAGCAGGAGCTGGCAAAAGCCAAGAAACTTGAATATTTTCTTTTCTTTGACTTCTTATTAAAGAAAGCAAAAAATTTGTATATGAGAAGTCTTTTCCAGCAGAAAAATGCCTCTTTGTTTTCCCCAGGGTGAAAACTCACCAACAGAAACACAAAAGTTTTTACAACACTATAGTAAAATTTACTTAATAAACATATCCACAGGTATTTTAATTTACTGAAAGAAACCATTTCATGGAAATCCAAATAGTTGGTAGGAATTTAAAGAGGATTCTTTAAAAATGTTTAATAAAAAATTATGGAAATGTTGAAAAAACCTCAAAAATTAATAATTTTGAATATTGTCATACAGATCTAGTTGCACAATTTCTTCTAAAAAATTGCAACTTGCCTATCTGTATATAAAAATCATAGAATCATCACAGTTGGAAAGGACCTTCAAGACTATCAAGTCCAACCGGTAGCCCTACACTACTGTTATCCCTAATTATCCCTAATTATCCCTAATTTTTCCTAATACCTAAGCTAAACCTGCCCTGGCACAACTTGAACCCATTCCCTCTAGTCCTATTGCCAGTCACAAGGGAGAAGAGGCCAACACTTGCCTCTCTACAACCTCCTTTCAGGTAACAGAAGAGGGTGATAAGGTCTCCCCTCAGCCTCCTCTTCTCCAGGCTAAACAGCCGCAGCTCTATGAGCCTCTCCTCATAAGGCCTGTTCTCCAGATACCTGATGAGCCTAGATGCCCTTCTCTGCACCCTCTCCAGCACCTCAATGTCCTTCCTATACTGCAGTACTGAAGGTGTGGCCTCACCAGTGCCGAGTACAGTGGCACGATCACCTCCCTGCTCCTGCTGGTCACACTATTCCTGATACAAGCCAGGATGCCATTGGCAACACTGCTGGCTCAAGTTCAGCTGGCTGTCAATCAACACCCCCAGATCTTTCTCTGCTGGGCAGCTCTCCAGCCACTCCTCCCCAAGTAGCACTGCCAGGGGTTGTTGTTACCAAAATGCAGGACCCAACATTTGGCCTTATTAAAACTCATACCATTGGCCTTTGCCCATCCATCCAGCCTGTCTAGGCTGCTCTGCAGAGCCTCCCTACCCTCAAGCAGATGGACACTCCCACCCAGCTTAGTGTAGTCTACAAACTTACCAAAGGTGCCCTATATATTAAATATGCATTATATATTAAATATGTTGAGTATGCACAAGTATTCTTATGTGTGCATAAATACATACCTATATGCACTTAACTGTTTCATGGCCTTATAAAAACGTATGACCCTATCAGGTGCCAATTGTTCTGAAGCAACTGCCCTTGTTCTGAAGCAAAATTCCTTGAAAGACCGTACCTGTTAGGCACTTGCACTATGGCTGTCCAGGAGTATAAAGAGCCCAAATGGGCTGCTACTTGACAAAATTTCATCTGTCTTGAAATGGAAATAGGAACTGCCTTGCTACATTGAAACAAAAACTACTGTTGTTTTCACTCAATTTCTGAAAGTGCCTCAGTATCCTTTGTTGAGGAGCTTTTCTTGCAGCAAAACCCTGTGAGGGCCACCCAGCAGCTAGCTGTTTCTCTATTACAGTGGTCCTTTTGCTCCTGAGGTGCAATAGGTCACTGGCTTTAAGAAGTTTCGTATTCCTACCTTGACTGAAGCAATAACTTTTCCTTGTTATAAATGTCATTGAGATTTGGATGTAAATTAAGGATCCTGATTATTAGTTTCTGTATTTGTTCTGTACCCACAAACAAAAGAAGAATCTAGTAAGGAAACTTAACGTAACATTAAACCCTGCTGATTCTTTGGAAAACTTAGTTCTTCTCTGATTACATTGTGGACTGTTACTCAGCTCATCTAATCAGCGCAGGCTTGGACAGTATGAGTATCTGTACAAGCTGGTCTGATCCAGTATCCTCTTTCTTATCATGAACCATAGCAGGCGCCTAGAGACAGAGCAGAAGTAGTATGGACAGGGTGATCCTTTCTCTGATACACTTATCAGCAAGTAGGGGTTTTCTGGAGCAGGAGATGCATCTGGATTGTTGCATTAATAGTCTTGATTGAACTATTCTTATAAATTGCCCAGTATTTTCTTATGAATGAATTTATCCTTTTGGCTTCTATAGCATCTTGCAGGAACAAATTCCACAGCATAATTGTGCTCTGCATGTATTGACTTAAACACCTGATGTCTAATCATTCAGATGACAGTTTTTCTAAGACTTGATGGAAAAGTGTTTCCTATGTACCTTCTCCCTTGCTGCTTTTGTTTTACCGCTGTCACATTTCCTCACAATTCTCTCTTTTTTTCAGGCTAAACCCCAGCAAACTCTTTAAGTTTCCCCTCCCATTCCATACCTCTGAGCATCTCACTGCTCTTTCCTGACTCTTCTCTCATTCGACCAGCCCTTTTCAAGACAGGGGAACAGAGCTGCCTGCAATAGCCAGTGTAGGTGGATGGCAAATTTACTCAGTGAAAGAATGATGTTTTTTGTGTGACTATCCTCTTCTTTTTTAGAGACTTTTTGACTATGAGACTAATTATGACACATTTCTGATGTATGCACGAATGTATCTTGTCTTGTAATTATCTCTCACTCTGAACAATGTACTTCTTTCTTGTTAACAAAGCTACACTGATCTCTCACTGCCATCCTCAAAACAGAAGGAATTTCTTCCTTTTGTAGCAGCATGCACTGCACAGCATATTACAAGTTCTATTATGAACACATTGCTGTTTATTCTGTCTGAGAAGTAACTATTGTTTGAATATCATAGAACCACAGAATCATAGAATGGCCTGGGTTGGAAGGGACCTTAAAGATCGTCTGACTCCAACCCCTCTGCCATGGACAGGCATGCCACCTACTAGACCTGGTTGCCCTGGAACACATCCAACCTGACCTTGAACACAGCTACAGATGGGGAAGCCACAACCTCTCTAGGCAACCAGTTCCAGCACCTCACTACCCCCAGGTAAAGAATTTCTTCCTAACATCTAATCTAATATCTGTACTAATATTGTACCGATAGGACAAAAAATGTCTAGTACATTCTGACTAACATTGCTTAGTTTTCCATCTGAAACAGGTAAGACTTGGACATGTTATCATAGCCAAATAATGTACAATTTTTAGCATAATCTTAGAGTTACCACAGAATAACAGAATGGTAGAGGTTGAAAGGGACTTTTAGGAATCATCTATTCCAACCTCCCTCTCCCTTCCCCGCTAAAGCTGGTCTACCTACAGAAAGTTGCACAGGATCATGTCCAGGTGTGTTTTGAAAGTCTCCAAAGAAGGAGACTCCACAGCCTCTCTGGGCAGCCTGTTCCAGGGCTCTGTCATGCTCCTCATGTTTAGCTAGAACTTCCTATTCTCTAGTTTGTGCCTGTTTCAAATGAAATACAAAACCCACAATTCCAGAACTAGTGGCCATGGACACCAGCAAGCTATGATGACCTGGAGCAAGCCCCAGAGCTAGAAGTATATGCAAAGCTTCAGTATCTGAGGGCTGGGATTGACAGATCCTGTGTTTTGGGGAAATCCCTCCTGCAGGCTCAGACCAGCTCCTCCTTAGCAGTTAGCAAGCAGCAGAGATGGTCTTTTGCCTAGAGAAACCAGGTTGCCACATATTCTGCAAGTATATTAAAAAAGGCTTTTTAAGGCTATACCCTCATTTTTGAGTAGTTAAACCATAAGACAGAGATAGGACCTAATTATCATATGATGATGCATGGCTTACTTTCTTGCAAGTATTAATTTGAACAGGAACCTTTGAGACTGTTTTTGAAGAACTTTCTCATTGGGTAATTTACCAGCAGATCAGGATATTTCAGAGACTTTGAACTCATAAAGAGTTACACCTAAATGAAAGCTAAGTTCCACAGCCACAATTATGTGACACAGAACCTAGAGGAAACCTAGGCCAAAGGCAGTAGTACAGCATGGGTGCAGCCATCTTGTTCCAAGGCAGACAAAACCTGAGCAATGTGAATTTCAGTTGGTCTTTAACACTTGGTTGTGAAATTATAATCTGAACTTAGAGTTATTACACTATTTGTACATAACAAGAAGCTATGTTTTGTGTCTTTACAGCCTGTCAGGATAGATTGCAAAGCAATTTACGAACATTAAGTTTCCTAGTGAAAGCCTAGTGAAATTCCTGTTAAGACTTATGGAGGTGAATGAAGTAGTGTGTTGTAAGTTTAAAGTACTCATTCATCATCACACAAGTTGTTTAGCAGGAGAAGCCCAAAACCCAGAAGCCTTTCTGATCCTTGGTAAGCCTGTAATAAACGTAATGAGATGACAAAGGGTTCCTGAGGCAGGGGCCAGGAGCTGATAAGGCAAGAGTTGCATTCCAGCCTCCTATCTCATGTTTACTTGAATCTGATCACTGGGCAGCATTCTTTCCAGTGGAAGAAACAAAGTGGGAATCTCCTTTCCTTCTTTCTGGAGGGCTAGGCTCCACTTCTGGGCAGAACATGAAGGTTTACCTTATCAGGAGAAAACCCCATGCAGCACAGCTTGACAAACAGCTCAGCTGTGTGCAACGTGTATTTGTGCACTGCAGTGAGACGAAGAGCTGGTGAAAGGTGCACTGCTCTGCAAAATCTTGGGGACAGATAATGCTGTAATGACAACACAATCAACTCTGAATGGTCTGGGAGCTTTGATGAGTTGTAATGGAGCTCTCCCACTGGAATGACGTGGTGACAGAGGTTGCATGATCTGTGTAGTTCAGAACATGCCCTACTACCTCAGCCTGTGCCGGGCAAACAACAGAAGTTTTAAACTCTCTGGAAAGTGCTTCCCATGTCAGAGTCACTGGTCTGGGTTTCCTGCTCTGGCCTTTGAACACAGGAAGGGATGGCAGCTCCTGCTGATAGCAGCAATAAGTTTTGGCTTTTTGAGGAATTATTTTTTTCTCAGAGCTGTCAGGAAATACTAGCAAAGGCACTAACAGCATTGTGCCCTGGAAAGTCCTGAGGCAAAGAACGTGCTGGTGCTCATATGTTTAGAACAACATTGCCAGCCCCTCATAGTCTAGGGAGTGCTGGGTACCAAGTGTCTCAGGACCTAAGCAAGAGGACAGGAAGGCTCTCACTTTTACAACCCATGACCAGAGGGATTTATGGCCAGGACTGCTGCACCTACACACTGCCTTGACACCTGGGTGAGTTTGGTTAACAGCTATGGCATTATAGTGTTACCAGCACCTGTCTGGTTCATCTGGCACCCTTGTTGACAGTGTGCTGAGCAAGAATAAGGAAATAAAGGTGCCTTGAAGATTTACTTCTTTTCTCTCAGTGGTGGAGCTGTGCAAGATTCAAATATCCTCTGGCAGGACAGACTGGGGAAGCTTCTCTCACTGCTACACTTTATATGCATGCTCTGAAGGCACCCAAAGGATTTCAGTCACCCTCTGGCTCTTTTAATAAACATTACTTCCAATGCAAGCAAACTGAGGAGGAATCACCCACTCAAATGGAAGAAGAGTCCTGGGATGCACTCTTGTGTGCAGTAGATCCAGTTGGCTTGGTTGAGCTCACTCTAGCCATAATCTGCAAAAGCTTTTGCTTAGCTGGGAGGAAACTCTTCTGCTTGAAGCTCTGTTCCAGATGCTTTTCAGGACCAGCACTGGAAGATCCCCTGCCTCCATCACACTGTACTGCAGAGTCATATCTGCCCATCCTGTATCTAAATAAATTGCTGTATCAACTACAGTGTCCCACTCAGAAAGGAACAATGTTTTGGTTTAATGAATGCATAAGTTTTTGCTACTTTATGGAGGGTTTTTTTTGTCAATTCATCTCTGTGGCAGAGGAAGGCTGTATATGAGATCATGCGAACATTGGACTTGATTTCAGAAGGATCCTCTGGGCTTGTGTAATGCTGATGATAAATAATTAGGTACAATGGGAACAACAGCAGTTTTCTTTCAATTTCTAAAGTCATATTTGTCAGGCAGCTATGAACTAATTCAAACGTAGAGCATTTTGTCTATGGGTGAGATGCTCCACAAAGAGTGATAACTGCATTTTCCTAATACCTTTTGCAAAAGTCCCCAATATAATTTTTTAAAAGTGTCTGGAAAATCCACCTTAAAAATCTACACCAGTGAAATTGCCTGCCAAGCTGCAGCTTCCCAATCCTTCCATTACAGAGAAATTTGCTTATGATGCAATTTATGTAGGCTCCATATTCCAGCAAAAATACATCAAGTGCTATCAGGTTACCAAAATCAGTCCTAAAGCAACTGTTTCCTAGAGGGGGAGGGAAAAAGAAAAGTGAAGCAGTGTGCTTCACATTCAGTAACTTGCTGTGACCCAGAGCTTTAAGGTAAGTAGAGGAATGTGAGAAATTAATATTTTTTTTCTGGAAACATAATATGGTATCTAGGATCTTAGGAAAAAAATTTTTTCTTAGAGGGTGGCGAGACACTGGAACAGGTTGCACAGAGAGGCTGTGGCTGCCTGATCACTGGCTCTGTTCAAGGTGTACCAGGTTGGATGTGGCCCAGGGCAACCTGGTCTAGTAGGTGGCATGCCTAGCCATGGCAGAGGGGTTGGAGTTAGATGATCTTAAGGTCCCTTCCAACCCAGGCCATTCTATTAATCTATGAGCTAAAAGCAGAGGAAACTTTTTTTCAAAACTGAAGCATAATCAGCTCTCCCATAAGGACAGTTTCTCCAGACAGCAGTGTATCTGCTACAACACAACAACAACAAAAATAATGCACTTTCTTCTTCTTTGAGAAATTTCTTGGAAAAAACATTGTTATCTCTAAATCTTCAAAAGCTGCAGCAGCTCTTGTTGGGGGAGTTGATGGCCAAAATGCTTTGACCCTCTGTTTGGGGTCAAAGAGGTCCCTGAAAGAAGATAAGCTTGTGTTCTGTCTTCCAGCACAAACTCACATTTTAAAGACATAATTTTAAATGAAAATAAAGAAAGAGTTTTCATCTTTGGTGAACTGCTTAGGTTTTTCTGTAAGGGAAGCAAGTATTAGCAAGAGCCAATGCAGCTGCTACAAGCTACACAGATGCATGAAACAAAACTAAACCACATGTTTAACCAGTGGGAGTTAGAATAATTTCACTAGAATCCACAATCAAACACTCATCAGCTGAAAACACCCATTTTTATACAGGGAATTTTTTCCTTACTTTTCCCCACTTATCTGGAGCAGAAACAGCAAGCACAGAAGAAAATTTGGGCCCAGATAGTTTCTTATTTCAGAGGTTAACCTAACTAGTAGAAAAGCAATTTTACGCAAAGTGGAAGTGACCTATTTAATGACTGTGATTCATTTTCCTCTTTCTTAAGGATAGCAATTATGTGCCATGTCCCCTCCCCATACCCCCAGAGGAAGGGATCTTGTTTTGCTGAGCATATAAGTGTGACAAACTGTGAAGCATTGCAAAATGTGCTCTGGAGACAAGGGTGAGCCTGAAGTACCTGGATCTACATAAAACTTCAGCATTACAGGAGTGTTATTTTGGCAAGCAGTAACCTTGTAGAGTTACATAGCTGGGTATTATATTGTAATAACAGGGTAGACCCAGGCAGGCACATGCTTGTTTAGAACATTAAAAAAAAATTTGATCTGCAGAAGATACTGGCTTGTCTACTTTCTCAGCTGATGTGATCACCTGCCTCCTCCAGCTGTAAGAACAAGGTGATCCTGAAGAGGTGACACCTATATAAGGTATTTTGCTTACCTACTGGCAATGGAAATTGAACTTCTAGAGCTGATGCTGCATTATGAGGTTAGATAAATGTGAGTATGAGTGTGACATTGAGTATTTGATCTTGTAAGTTTATTTTTGGAAAATGTGAACAAGGCTGCATCTTGCTTGTGCTGTTCAAGCTTGCTTGTGTCTTTTAATTATGTAGCAATGAGATCCTAAACAGCCCATTTAGTTCCAGGGCACTTCATAGTAATCCTCTCATGAATAGTCACTACGCATGCAGGGGAAGAGATTAAAAATCAAATGGTTGACTCATGCCAATCCAAAGACTGGCATGCTTCAGACTCATTAAGGAATAGCTATCTGAGCTTCCTACACACATACTTGTTGTGTGACACTGCCCTTTCTGGGACTCCAGCATGCCACTGTGGCTAGCAGCTAGGTACCATGCTCTCCCCTCACACACAAACCTTCTTCCTGGTATAAACTGCCAGGACCCCACCATCTTCCTGGCTTGACCAGGTGTTTTTCTTGCTACCACTGAGGTGGCACCTATTCTGGCACAATGAACAGTTGCATACCTGTTATTACTAGAGGACTTATAGATGGGCCTGTGTTCTCCTCTGCACAGCTGTCTGTGGCTCAGAGTGGAATGACCAAAATATCTGCACTATTTTCTATGCACACAGTCCTTTTAAAAGCAAAAGAAAAAGGCATTTGTATAGTTATCTCTGTGTCCATCTGTAAACCATTGCTTTAAATAGGTACTGTTGGACTTGTCAATAGTTTACTTTCACAGTTCCAGATTAAAATAGGTAAGAGCCAAAACAGGGGGCTAGAACAGCCTTATGACAACCAGTGGCATTACATGTCATTAAAATGAATTAACTAAATCTTTGAAAAACATCTGTATGCCTCTTGCAGTTTTCTATCAAAAAGAAAAGAAAACAGCTTTTGTCCATAGGTGCTTTATGTTAACATATATTTACGAGGTAATTTCTTTGCTACATGTAACTTACGTTGCTAGAACAATCCAGTGCAATGGACTGAAATTTCTTATGGTGTTTACAATATTCCTACAAACCAACATCTTATCCTATGGGAAAAATCTCTTTTTCAGTTTCTCTTTCTGCCAGTGCTTGATGCTTCCCTGCCTCCTGTAGCTTTTCTTACTTTGTCTCCTATAGCTCTTTCTGAAGATATTCATTATTCTGTCCTTTTCTGACAACCACAGCAACCTCCTCAATGGGCCAATACTTCCAACCATGCAATGTGCAATTTACATAGTATTAAGTAGTAAAGCTAAAAAACCAAAAAGAACCAAAAGACCCAAAATCCAAACCCAAAACCCAGTAGAGAAACCAACCTTAAAAACTTGGCTAGACTTCTCTTTACATGGCATACTTTCACCACACACAGTTAGAGACAAGCCGGTCTTAAAATAAACTTCCTTTTACAGTTTACATCCTCTAACCCCTCCACTCCTTATAGTTCCCCTCTTATGAGCATCTTTCATTTCTTAGGTGAGTTTTTTAGATACTGCATAATCTAAGAATCCAATTAAATACCGATCAAAGTAAGATATTTAATCACCAAGTAAAATGTGCATAGATTCATGACAAGGGTGCAAGGAGAACTCAGCTGGCACAGAGTACAGACTGGCAAACTGCTGAGAAGAGCAGACACACAACCAGACCTCAGTGATGGGGTGAAAGATATTTTCTAGAGTTTCAAAGATTTTCTCAAAGGGGATTTTGTTACAGTGAGTAAAGTTCCTAAGCTGCTGAGCTGAGAGGAAGCCTTGAAAAAAAAAGGACCCTTCCTGCCAGGCCATAGTGGGCAAGAAGGAATTCAATGTCCAAATGCTTTCATTTCTGTTTTGTCTCACTCTAAGTTTTATCTATTTAAAAAACTATGGAATCCAGTTTCTGTTAAAATAAAACTTGGGTTTGAGTTTTTAAAAGCTCTTCTGCAGTCTTGGGAGTGCACAGCTTAAGAAAAAAAGTTTGACAGATCTGCCTGAACATTCTAGTCTACTTATAGTCCCCTCACACCACATTAGGTTGTGAAGAACACACTCATTTCAGTAAGGAGTAACAAGAAATAAGCATTTTAAAATGCCATGCTTTGTCAAAGTGCCTTGCAATATTGCAGCAGATACCTATGTCCTGCCTTCAATAATCTGCATGCTATTTTTACTTGGAGAAGAGACATTTGCTTCCTCTAGTGAAACAGAGCATAGAATCTGCCTCAAAACTTTCAAACTAATTAGAACACACTTTATGAAGCACATATCAACCTTTTCCCTCTACATTTACTTGCATGACTGTTGCTGTTCTTTTCTGTCAGGCAAGACTTAGATCCTGATTGTATTACAGTGAGGAATCTGAATAAGACGTGTAGGAAAAAAAGGGTCATTTAAAGAATGACCAGATCAATAAAATGGCTTGTTCAGACAATCAAAAGAACCAGAAAGGTTGGGGTCTTGCAATACCATTTTGCACAGAAAGGCAAAAGGATGATTGCTGTTTCCTGATATGACAGTTCCTTGGTTTGTAAACATGGAGTCATTTGCACTGGGCCCATCACCATCATATCCAAATATTGGACAAACTTTCTTATTTTAATTTACAGCATATATCCAGCTCAAAATGCCTGGGAGCCTTCCATTTGTTAATTGAAAAGAATATACCTTTTTAATACACGCTCATTAATGCACAACATAAACTTAAACCCCAGAATAATTTAGGTTGAAAGAGACCCCCTGGACCATGCCACCTCTGCTGCACAAAGTAGGGATAATTTTCAGGTTGCTCAAAGCTTTATCCAGTTAAGTTTGGAAAACCTCAAAGGATGCATTTTAGTTCAGTCAGATGTTCCCTGCTCCCAAGCCAATCCCCCGCTGGGACTGCTCATGTCCTTGACAGCTAGAATGGACTATTTTGGTGCTCCAAGGAGACTCTTCTTGAAGATCAAACAATTATAAACCTCCTTTACACTGCTCTGTGGCAGCTTCCTGTAGTACCCTGAATAAGATCTGTGCTCAAAGTCCAGGATTATCATTGTGCCCTCCTTTCTTTCCTTGGGAGCTTAAATTTTATCATCTCACAGTAGTGAGAAATTGTGATGTAAAGACAGGTTGTCAGGTAAGCAGCAGAACAGTCAGAATATCAGTTTATTTAATAGCAAACAGTTTCAAGACAATCCTTTATAATGCAAATATGAAGCTCAGATAAAAATACCACTGTAATGTGAGGCCAAAGTGAGATGCCAATGTTAGTGACTAGTGGATATCTTCCTATTACACATCACTCTAGTTTTTCCTTGCAGGTCTTACCCAGCAATGAAATAGTTAACAATCCTACACTGCGTATTGCTGCATGACTTAAGCAATAACATGCCTTTAAGCTGAATGGCAGAAGTTCAGATACTTGAAGATCTTGCTTGCCTGCTTGTGGACACGCTGGTATTGCTTATCTTTAGCTTACATTTTCAAAACCATCCTTGTGGTCAGTTGAGGGCCAGCAGGATGCTTGCAAAATTTTGAAGTCAGGGGACAGAGTACAAAGTGGCATCCCCTGTGAGACAGACTCATCTTGTGCTGCCTGTGAGCCAGCTCAAACTGCCCACACAGTATGTGTCCACATGATTTGTATGCTTCTCTTGAATCACATACTCATTTGCTCCTCCCTTCATCTTCTGTATCTTTTTATATTTGCTTTAAGAACCCTTTGTATAGATGGAAAGCAGAAAACCAAAAGTCAGAACAGACATGGCATAGTCACACTTGTACGTGTGTATGTGTGCTTCTTACACACATTGAAGTTTAGTTCAGCAATTCTTGGTTTTCTGCCTTCCTATCCCTGCCTTGTTAACATCCAGAAAGAAGTTATCATTAACAATAGCTTGGAAACTAGTGAGCCTGAATTTATGAATAGACTTTCATTGCTGTGCTATTTTGTCAGTCGTTAGCACTTCATTTAACATGCCATCCATAACATTCCCAAACCAGAATCTGATGGACTGAATATATTTTGGCTTTAGCTAGTAATAACTATTCTGTTTTAGAGACAAACTGTTGCTGTTAAAGTGTGGTCCTAATGAAGAGTGTGTCTCAGGAAATCAAGGTCTTGATTTGACCATGGCAAGGAGTTACAGCCAAAACACTTTTAATATTTCCTTCAGTCTGCCAAATGAGATGTTGCTGTATTTAGGCAACCAGGCAAAGTAACCTCTAGAATTTCGTGTTACTTCTGATGCATATTGCCACATGTAAAACAGAATGCAAATATTATGAAATAGTAAGTACAAGTATGAGAAATTCCCAGTAGCATGAACACCCTGAAAAGCATTGACAGCTCAGCCTCTCATGGCTACTTTCAGAATGGATGAAAAGCAGTGTGTCAGGAAGCAGCTTAGTAAGTTGTCAGTGCCTTTTCTGTCTCTCAGACTGTGGCCAAGATCTTAAAAGCTATTCAACACTCTGAGTCTCATTCAAACAGCTTTGGGGGTCTGGGCCTTGGTGTCTTCTATCAAGGTCATGCAGACACATTCAGAGCTCGGGACTTTGCTTTTCTTTGTTGTGTTTATTTATTTATTTTGTTCTTCATTTCGTATTAATTACTGTTATATTTATCACAGCAGCATTTAGGTTAGTCAGTACAGAGCACTGCTGAGCATAGAGATACAGGTTCTCCTTCTTCCCTCATCCAATCTGTGACTAATAGTGCTACTCCTGCACCCTTCCCAAGTCCCATGGTAGCCACAGATGGATTGAAAGCTCTGACTTTAATGAGGTGTCAGCTGCCCCCACAACTCACCTCTGTCAATGCAATAATCTGGACCTGTTTTGCTCCCAGCAAGTCTACATCATTGGCTCTTATCTGCTGTATTGCTCACAGTGTAGGCTTTCAAACCTATTATTGGTGTTACTTTTAAAACCAATTTGTTCCATACTCAAAAGCCTCTAAGCACTTATAACATTAGGATTGGTGCCTGCACAGTAAACTCTGCTTGCTAGCAAAGGTCTTGGAAGACTATCTGGGTTCACATTAGGCTGGTGTGGACACAACGAAAAGAGGAAAAAAAGAGGCACATTTAAATTACACTTACTAGTCTTTCTTCCAGGAGCACAAAATTTCCTCTGTTCTAAATTAATGATAAACAGTTCGCTACTTACCTGTGTAGTGTAAAAGCTGTCCAAAAGTTCTTTCTTATCACAACCCAGTGTAAAACGCTGATCTTGCACAGTGGTTCTGAAAACAGAAGGTAGAAAATGGTTGGTTTAAAGTATTTTGACCCCTAAGGGTTAACAGTGGCAAGTGTGCCAGGACTGGTGTGCCTGGACTTTGAGCTTTACCAAAAAGGTGTCACCTCTGACTCAGGAGGCTCCTCAGACATCAGCTGGTGAAATATGGCAGCATAGGCCACTGACTCTTTTCTGTAAGCATTGCCTACCAGCTACTGTGTGACAAGAATACTACACTGGGAGGCTTGTTCAGGCCCTCTTTGCCATTTTTATGCTCCTGTAAACCTAAATGCAGGTTCCACTGCCATAGCACCACAAAGGCCATCTGCTCTGTAAAGCAAGGTGAGTCAGGAGGCAATGAGAACCCAGGGCCAGCATGGCCAAACCTCCCCAACCAGGACCCAGCCACAGTATCTGAATGAGGTGAGTAGGACAAACCTGGAGAAGGTGGCTAAAACCCACTGAGAGTCCAGATCATAAGGTAAAAACATGAGGATGAGATCATGAGACCAGAAGTCAGGCTGGAACTTCAATCTGCAGATCAGATCAGGTGTAATGATGGCTAGGAAAATCCATATCAAGAAGGCTCTGACAAGGTCTAGCCAGGATGTAAATCTGCAGGTTAAGGTCTGAGACAACAAGGACCTTAGAGAAACCAACATGGCTATAGACATGAACAAGCTGGAGAGCAGCACTTCTCTGATACAGCTCAGCCAGAGACCAACAGCTTTGGCCTGAGCTGATATAGGACTTCTGGGCCCATAGGTGTGGCTGGAAGCCTCAGGTGAGGCTGATTGAGGCCATTAAGGCTTATTACTGCACTCAGGGGCCTTACATATACAAACTTGATAAAGAAGATGTGGAGTGGCTCAAAACAGTGGGATTGGATATTTGAATCTTTTCAGTACTTACAGAGAGTCTATGACAATATCCCAGAAAGAGCAAATATATATTTTACTCTGGCCCAGAGGCTGATGTGGCTAGGCTGAAAACATGCAATGAGGATGGCTTGCAGCAGGAGAGTGAGGTGCTTTCTCTTGCGCATGCTATTGTTGTTGTCTTTGCATTTCCCCCGTAAAAATGTACTGGGGAAAAAATAGGGCTAGCATCCTGTCAGTTTTAAGAATTCCTTATACCAACCTAAATCTTAAGTGAGAAAAAAAGAAAAAACAAAACAAAAACCAGAAGTCACCTTCAAAGGGCCAATGAGCTGAACACATATGTGTACAACATACACATGCACTCACTTTTTATTGATCTTAGATCTACACATATAGGTCTCGTATTAGGCAAAGCAGCCAAGTGTCTTTTCTTGGGGCTGCTTTTCTACTGCAATTAGTTTTGGTATCTACTGGAAGGATAAGAATTATATTAGTACTATGAGAGTGATTATTCCAGCCAGCTGATGATGTGACAGTAACTATGTTAAAGCTTTTGCTAGGCTACCGAGCGTTCCCAGTGTGAGCTCCAGAAACCTGAGCAAATTCAGGCTGAGCTGAATTTAAATCTGCAGTGCCTCTATGTCAGCCAAACTCGGTGCTTTGCAGAGCGTTCACCGTTTGCCCCCCATGCAATACTCATAAATGTTGTAATCAATATACAATTTGGGATGTGTGGGCAATGCTGGAAGGTAAAAAATATTCTTTCTTTGCCAGATATGTGTTAATTGGCTATTTAATTTTGCACATATGGGATAGTAAAAGGTATTTTGTTTTCTTGCCAATAAAAGAACATTTCCTAACGGTCCCTAGTCACATTGTATCTACAAAAGGAGAAGGTTCTGATGTTTCCTCTTGGGTTTATGGTTTACGTTACAAATCATACACAAATGCTTTTTGGCATCTAAATCCTGAGCTAGAAGTATTTTTAAAATTATGTCCTGAAATAGGAACTTCAAAACACTGTGTCAGCATCTGGCAGGTATCTCAAGAGTGTCATGAACTGTTACTACTTGAGGAACTTGGCAGGCACTCCACAAGCCCTGTGTACCTTACAAGTGTGTAGGAATCCACAAACAGCTTAATGGTTGAGCATCTGTATAGCTAGTCTCTGCAATGGGCATATGTACTCCAGCCAACCTCAAAAATATGTGGTGGTCCATGCAGATTTAATTGGGTATATCTGAGTTCCTAAGCAATGAAGGCTCCTCAAATAAGAGTAGTAGCAACTCACTATTTTATAAAAGAAAGTCTGGATCACTAACCAGTCTCATTGCTTGAAGAATTTGGCATGTGTTTCCATCCCCATGATTTTACAAAGTGCTGATACGCATGCTAAGGTTAAAGCGCTTTATAAAGTGTTTAGAATCTCATGTACAATAGTGTTTCCTCATAGGAGAGCACAGGGAGCATTGCTGTGGCCCTTGGTGAGAGGCAGCAGTGAAGCCAGTGGGCCTGAGTATGCATACATAGTTGGTGATGGCCATCATTCTTGCCCCAGGATGGAAAAGAGAACCACTCCTGGTAAAAAGTGGCACTATGATGGGACACAGAGGATGTTGGGTATTTTTGGAGGAATTTGCCCCCAACCTAATTGATATTGTAGCCATGCTTTGTGACTGCTCAACTACAATAGCAGCTGTACTTGTAGACTGAAAGTTACCTGGAAAGCAGTTTTCATATCCATCTGCTTTGCCTGACCTTTGCAGAAGCCTCGTGGTTGGAGTTGTACATATAATGTCCTTCAGAACATCTCTGGTCTGCAAGCATGCTCTTTCTGGACAAACTCTTCTTCCTTTAAGAAGGCATACATACACCATATACTTCCCTACAGTTAATGAAAAGGCAAGACTTTTGCCATTTTTGAGGGTCTTCATGGAAAAAAAGTTGCATAACTCTACACAGAAATGTTAATGTTTTTTCATGCTTTTCTTATAATTCTGGCACAGAAACCACATAGCTCCAGTACAAAATACAGCAGCTTTGGCACTGTCTGAGCCACGGAATTAAGGGCTAGAAACCCAGGAACTCTAATGGGGTGAGCAATAACACCAGAGACCAAGGAAAGGCAGTTGAGGCAGATTGCCATTTTCAACCTGAGCATGCAGGCCACCATCATGTGTGAAACAGCTTTTCCCAGATGCCTCAGTGATACTTAATTCCTTCACCTCCTGTTTTTTAACACAGCAGAGAAATGCCCCAAATTGGGAAGACTACGGAGAGAGGTGCAAAGGTAAAAGTAAAGACCATGGAGTAAGTCAGTCCCATAGCCTACGTCTCACACAGAGTGGGAGAGAAGTAAGAAAAAGGGAGTGTCAGAAGAGCAGGGCCCTAGGTGAAAGGCAAGCGTACTTTTGAGGTCTGTTCTATGTGTCCCTATTTAAAACACCAACTTCCCTAGAGCTAAATGCCTTGTCAGGTCCATGTTCTCCAGCAGGAGTTGGTATCAGACCTGGGGCTGTTAAATTTTTACAATAGTTGAAATGAACCAGAATGCTCCTACTGTCTATCTCTGGGCCTGAACTGCTGCGACCAGAAAGGAGGACTTGTTCCCCCAAGCCTTTGGCTCCAGCATTTATTGCTTCTTACCATGCAGTTTGGACAGTGGAAGAATGTGTCGCAAGACAAAACTTTTAACTCTGGCCTTTATTTTATTTGACAATGACTGAGGTCTTTATTCTACATCTTTCTTTAGTGGATAAAAATGGGTTTGGTCTATATTAATTTTTTGTTCTGAACCAATGGTTGGCATCGATTGATTTAATTTTTTTTTGCTCTATAAATGTTAAAATAAACACACCAAGGTCCCAAGTGGTGGTCAGGGATTTTGCCAGACCACGGGAAGCAGTGGGCCCCAAGAGGCTCTGAAAAACACCCAGAGAAATACAGTACAGAAGATCTGCACTGAGCAGGGATAATAATCTATTCCAGAAACTAGAAAATATTTTCCAGGAGACATGGCAATTGTGGCTTGAGATGGAGAGAGATGAATACAGAGAAACTGCCCTTTTTCCAGGAAAAATGGAAAAGTCTGAGAAAAGAAAAGCCCCTGCTATTGCAGGGAACTTAGCAAAAAGGGAAGATCAACTCAATAGAGAGTTTGCATCTCCAGAGATGCAGAGATAGTTCTTCACCCACCCATAGAATCCAGAGAAGTGAAAGCTGCAGGAATTCTTTGTTTACGAGAGTGAAGAAAAATCAGGCTGGTAGTTAAGAATTAAAAAATTTAAAGTAACCTGGACCAGCCTCTTAGACCCACAAAATGAGGGCTAGAGAGGTCAGTAAGTTATTTGGTCCGAGCCTTCCAGAGTCCATTAAGTTTCAGTCCTCGGGACAAGCCATTAGATTTTGGACAGTTGTTCTCGTAAGGAGCCCGATGGATTGTCTAACAGAAGTTCATTATTTAGAAAGGCTTGGAGTTTGCTGCGATGATAGCTTGACATGAAGAACCAACCACTTTCTTTGGCAATTTATTTTAATGCTTAATCTCACTGTTAAAC
Organism: Galbula dea; assembly: GCA_013399015.1. Classification (NCBI taxonomy): domain Eukaryota; kingdom Metazoa; phylum Chordata; class Aves; order Piciformes; family Galbulidae; genus Galbula; species Galbula dea. Next base: position 1,775,694 of record VWZX01000351.1, read on the forward strand.
ATTTCTGATTATTTTCTCATTTCAATTTGCCAAGCTTCTGCTTTCAGCTATTGGCTTTTGTTGCACATTTCTCTACTGGATGAAGAGCTCTTTAGCCCATTACATTCTCCGCCAGCAGGGAAACATCCTCTGTATTCAACTAATTTCTCATTTTTCACAAGTCTTAATTAAACTCAACAGGCTGAGCTCTCCAAGTCTTTGCTATGCCCTTTTTCTTTTCATAATTTCTATGGCTCTTTTCTGCACTCACTCCAATATTTCAACAATCTTCTAAAACTGCGAGCATTGAAGCAATCTCCCTAATAGTGTACACAGCAATAAAAGCACACCCCTGCTCAAAATGCATTGGGTAGTAAAATTTTCTCTTTCTTATTCTGTGGTCAGAAGTGAACTGTAGTTCAGTCACTACCAGAAGCTGACCCGGATTCCAGTCACTAATGAGGTCCCACTCCCTTAGGTGCTTTGCTGGTGTCTCTGGCTCACATACTCAAAGTCATACTGCTTGCCTGACTTGGCTTCAAAAGGGCAAATCATTGAGGACCTTCGTCAAGTTTTCAGCTCTTTTTGCAGTAGACATCAGTTATGTATCTCTTGCCTGAACCGTTCCCTGTCAATGTGGTTAGATTGATTCTGCATTGGTCTTACCTTTGACCCACAGTAGATGCCTGAAACACCTGTAGTCAAACTACAATCTAATTGCTTGTTGGTTTGGTCTGGTGATATCTAAGCAGTACTGAATAACCTGCTACATATAGATGGCTTTCTGAAGGGAACCAGCTAATGAGCTTTTTGTTATGGCTTCAATCCTTATGTTAATCCCTTTGGAAGAAACCACACAGACATTGTGTATCACTAGTTTCTTACAAGAATGCTATGTTGCAAACCAGTGTAGACTTCCAGACTTTCCACCTAATTTCATTAGCAATTCATTTTTCTTCTGCCTAGGATCCCTTAGTTAGGCAAACTAACTGCAGTGCTGTCAAGTGTGATGTTGGCTGAACGTTCTGCATTGTTCTTGTGTCCTTCTGGTATATCACTCTGACAAGTCTCCTCACTGCCTTCACTTTTGGTCAGCCCAAACCAAAATCTGTGCTTCAAAATACCACTCAGTTTTTCAGCAATAAAACAATTGTTATTTGATGGCAAAAAAAAAGACAAATGTCATGACAAAGAGCTGTTCAGTGATGTTTCTGGCTGAATAGCCTCCTTAGTTTCTGCTGAATTTGAACATAAAATTGTCTCCTGTACCTTGCATATCAATATTTTTTCTACCAAAGTGATGATAGTTAGGAAGTTGTTAAATTTGAAAATAGGAGCATAACTGGATAAATAAACCTAAAGGATTCCAACATGTAGAGAATTGGTATCCAGCTATTCAGCCAATCCAAACTGAAAATGTTTATGTAAGAAAAGGACTTGCATTTCCTGTTCTGCGCCAGGCCCCTCGGTAATTAGTGTTCCAATACAAAACTCTTCATTCACCAGGGCCATGCACACGTCATGTGGAGCTCTTGCAAAAGTCTTGAGCAGTCCCAAGCTCAGTAACAAGCATAAGCTTGAATTGTCAGATGTATGTTTAGCTGGAGCCAAGAAGAAATAGGAGTGGGTAGGTAGTAGAAAGAGGAAAGCAGACAGTACAAAACATATGAGGTAGCTGAGTAAAGAGCCCGGAGCAAATCTGAAGAAACAAATAACCTTAGATCCCAGCGCAAGTTCATCTCCAAAGGAGCAGATTGTATCCCATACACTTGCTGATTAACAGTTCTCACTGAAATGGCCAGGGAAGAGCACTCAGCCACTCACACCTAAGCAAGTGGCTGGTTGACAGGACTCCACAAAGGGGGAATCAAAGCCAGGAATCCCAATGCCAATTTCAGATGTAGATTTGCATTCTTCCCCCAGCATCCTTCCTAAATCTTGAAGGCAGCAGCCAGATGGTCAGGCTATGTCAGAGAGCACTATCTGAGATGTTTGTCTTATTGCTGAAAAACTGAATGGTATTTTGAGGCACAGATTTTGGTTTGGCCTAACCAAAAGTGAAGGCACTAGAGACTTGTCAGAGCCAAGGAAGCTCTGTCACAATCCCTTATGCCAATTAGTTGGCACTTCCAAACTAATCACAGCGCCGTATCTGTAAACACACATGCAGTGTGTGCAGGGCCTCAGAGCAGAAGTAAAATTGGAAGGGAAAGTCACTTACTGTGTGACCAACAGTTCTTTTTTTCTGGCAGATATGGCCTAAAACAAGCCTGGAATTGAGAAACTTATCTTTTGTGCCTTTTTTGTTTGTTTTAGGAAGCTTTTGCCAAAGAAGACGCCATGTTACCAGGAAATTACTTTTTTATGTGATACCATATTTTTTTGCTGAGTTGTTCTGGTCAAGTGTCTGGACTGAATGCCTAGCTGTATGAAAACAATTGAGATTAGGTGTCCTGGTACAAGGGAGCTGTTTTCAATTGACACAGGCTGTTTTTAAAAAATATTTATGAAGGTTCAGTAAGCATAAGCAACACTGGAAGGACTGGTGCCATGGATGTTTCTAACCTGTGTTGATCTGCTTTTCTCAACATAAACCTCTTTGTTGCATCCTGAAGAAAAGCTGATGTGGGAATAACCACTCTGATCATTTTACATGAAGCTTCTCTCTGAGCTAGACACCAGGCACAAGGTGGTCCTAGCAAGACCCTGGTAAGAGACCTTTCTTCTTTCTGCACTTTGGGCAGAATTTGGCCTGTTGAATAGGGAGGGAGAAAGACGGGCAGGCACAGCTTTGCTTGGTGTTTTAATTTGGCCAATCCCTCAGTTAAGTGCAAACAATCCCTGGCCAAGATAAGTATGACAAGAAGAAATGTGCTGATGAGCGCACAGCTCTATCTACGCTGCCTGTAAGGGAAGCAACATGACCACTTCCAGTATCAGACTTGCTTACTTCCACCTTCTGTGGGTGAGATGATGAGCCTCAGCTGTGTTTGCAGAGACAAACCAAAACATGCAGATGGGATCCATGCTGTGTTGTTTGTGGGCACTGCCCCTCAGGCACCACATCAGCCTCTTCTCCTCTCTGCTGTGGCTGAATACCAAAGCACCTATCAATCCCCCAGTTCAAAGGCCAAATCTAGCCATTCCTGTGGGAACGTGGTCCACCTGCAAGCTGCCATCCACAGGGAGGGAAAGACACCTGCCCTGTAGATGAGCAAAAAATATGTTTCTACTTTAAAGATAAAATGCTGTTTCTTATTAGCAAAGTGAGTGCTTTGCTGTGTTTCACTGGGACTTCATAGTTTTGAAGTCAAAAGACATGTTTAGGTTTGACCTGCTCTATCAGGAGTCAGCTATTTCTGAAGATTTCCTATGGATATCTTGCTCCGCTGGGTTATTTGGCTCACTACAAAAAATGATCATTTATACCTGAACTTGGCAAATGTCAACTCCTTGCATTCTGGTCTGGGAGGCTTAATTGTGCTCTCTTGAGAAGAGTGGCAGTTGCGTGAATGAGGCCTTTAACATCCCATTGGCAGCACAGAAGGGGCTAAATCTGCCTTGCAACATAAAGCACCAATTTTCATGATTCTTAGAAGCAGATGTGTTACTCAGTCTTGCAGGCATGTCCAAGAAGTCCTGCTGGGGTATTATTTCCAGATTCAGAGATAATAACTTTGAGGAGGTGGCAAGTGCCTGCTTGATAGGAGCATCAGTCAGCAGTGTGGGTGGGAGCAGCATAGTTTGGGCAGGTAGAGCAGACCACATGCAGCCACAGGCTCCAGAGGTGAAGAAGTGCAGGCACTGGAGCATGAGTGAGAAAAGGGTGTGCAACCCACCCTGGGAGGAACACACACCTCCATCTGCTGAGCAAAGACATCAACTGCAGGTGACCATGGACTGGTACCAGTCTATTTCTTCTGCTGATTGGATTTATCTGAGCTAAACGTGATGCTGGAGGACAAACAGACTCCCGGGAGCAACAGAAGGAAAAGCTTCATTGGACATTAGAAGTTGGCTTTCAACCATTTTGCACAGTGGGATTTTTTTCCTGATACTAATTTAACAACTCAGCAAACATAAAGCCAATGAGCAGATGAAGTATGATGAATTTCCTAGACCAGCTAGAACTGAAATGCAAGCAGCAGTGTCTGTGGGGTAGGAAGCAGCCCTCTATTGTAGCATCTCCTGCAGTTTGGTTAATGTTTGTGAGGGGCTTCAGTCCAAACCCTACTCTGGCACATCTGGGTTTACTGGCACATTTGAGAAATCCTAATCTTCACAGCAGTGAAGATATTAAAGGCCAGATCCCAGCCCTGGGACTGCTTCTAACTTCCAGCAATTTCTTCGTATTGATGGGAGCCAGAGCAGCAATACAAACCATTGTGACTCTGAGAATGAGGAAAATGTTCACAAAACAATGGTAGAAAAATACTTTAGATTCCAGCAACAACTATGAGAATACAAGTTTTCTAGGGGCATAAAATTGTTAGTCCTCTAGGATAAGTATGCCAACATAAAATATAGTGATAAAAATTTACTGACAGAATTGCTTGAGATGGCACATGGAGAAGGGGGAAGGCAAGACAGGTAGTATTAATAAAGCATTGTCCTGTCCAGTGGGCTTCCATTATTCAGAGAGAAGGGCAATTATCAAGGCATACTGATGCCCTGTTTTCAAAGTTTAACATTCCTATTTGATATCTGATCCAGCAAACAGTGTTAGGAGGCATCCAAGCAGCATGCACAGCACTTTAAATGATTAAGGGAGCAGGGTGCTTGAGCACGTTGGCATTCTAGGCCATAGCTCTCCAGCAATTAAAGACATACATACATACTCAACTCCTTAGATACTTATTGATACAGCCCAAATTTGGTTTTCCAAGCTCAGTCTCACCAGCGTGAGGTCTGAGGCTGCTACATGCCTGAAGCAGGTGGGTTTATGCTGCTAAAACCAGAAGCTGCCTTCACTTCTTTCCCTTCTTAAAGCAGTGGTTGTGGTCCCACTGGATTCCAGCTCTCCACTTCTAAAGAAAAGTCACAGAAGTGTTGGCAAGATCAGGTGGGCAGTTCAGACACAGCCACCTTTTTGCTCTCCCCAGATAACAGGCTGGTTGGCTGCAAATACAGTGACTCTAATCCTACAGGACAAATTCAAACCTAAAGATTGAGTGTTTGCCTGTTACAACCCTGCTGCCACCTTCCACAATGGTCCCAGTAACCTCTGATAAATTGGAGAATGCTGTGCCATGGGTTGGGGTGTTAATTCTAAATTGGGGCCCCTCTCACTGACCTCCTGTCTGAGCCTGGTACCCTACCTTGACTCTGAAGCCCTGTGACAAAATAGGGTTAATGAGACTGATCTGTCTTAATGGGCTCTGTGTGTGTGTGTGAACACAAGGCTAAGGACTGCAAATGAGATGTTGTTAATACAGCAGCAACACTGAAGTTAACGTTTTCTAGTGTTGGACACTAGGAAGTGCAGATGGACTAATTAAGGTAATTTTTTATAAATATCCAGTGGATGCAGAGCCCAACTAAGTGTACAGCCTAATATGACCTGTGTTTTGAAACATCAGTTTGGATTGCTTGACCTTTATACTGGCATCTTTATTTTTGGTTTGAACCACCCTCACCTCCCCCGAGGACAGTCAGGGCTTAATCATTTGAAAGGAGAGGAAGGTGGCACTCAGAGTAGCTGTAGCAGTGGCAGGATAAAGATAAAAGCCAAGCAAGCTGTGTAGGGAGAGCTACTTACTGTGTGTATTTCCCTTTGTTTTTGAATTATGCTTCAACTTTCCATGCTGCTTAACTCTGACTAACCTACTGTTCAAGATTAGTTATCCTGTCACTGGCTATTTCTATGTTCTAGTGGTGGTACCAGTGTTGCCACTGTGAGGTCCACAGTGCAAATGCTGTGGTAAATTGCAGATGTTCTGTGCCTGGGAGCTCACTTCCTAGAGCATGGTCCTGAATCCTAGCCACTGAATGTCCTAACAGAAGTACATGTATTTTAACAGGAGGCAAACTGTTAAAAAAAAAAAAAGAAGTTATCCTCTCTCTTTCATGTTCCAGGAAAAAGTGCTGGTTTACATCTCATTTTCTCCAGTCAGAGAGGTTGTTCTGCAAACTAGACTCTGAACACTTCTGTTTTAACCACTGCTGACCTTACCAATGCAGAAAGAGGCTTTCCACAGAGGTTGCATCCTGTCCTCTTGAGCAATACTTAAGTCACTATCTCAGGATGTCACATTTCAAATCCTGGACTAAGTGGAACCATTTATTAGGAAACTGGCAGTCCAGGGTCACCTTCCGATATCTCTAACAGGGTTCTCAGAGTGTGCAGCCTTAGTGAGTCTGTTTTGGATGGAGGAGCCTTTTTCCACAGCAGCAGTAAACCCATTGTGACAGTGAAGATCTGTCTGGATTGCCAGTATTTTCTTGGGAGATACAGGCTCAACAGTTTTCTTACAGTAGTTGAGATTTCCCTGTTAAAATCTGAAAAGTCTTTAACACCCTGGAGGCTGAACTCCCATAATCCACCTTTATCTTGGATGGACTTACCACATAATACACAGCATTCTGCTGTGCTGTGGTGGAAGATGCTGTTTGCCTTTGCTATGCCTGGGTGAATCTGACACTTGCTAGGAGCTCTGGCTTTCTAGCTGCTACAAGCATCCATACCCTTCTTTCCAAAGTCCTTTTGACTCCTTTTCCCTCTGTGCTCCTGGCCCATATTCAGACTTCTTCATATATTGCCTATGTCCAAGCAGTATCCAGGTGACCTAGGGCCCCATCTGCTTCTAAGGTCTGTAGAGAGACTGGTGTGACAGCCCTATACCATTTGTTTCAGTTGTTTCTCTATCCCATCTTCCAAATCCAAGCCATCCTGTTGACCTCTCTATTTCTTGTAGTCACATATCCCACCTCAGACACATCATGCTGCTTTCATGCTGCTCCCTAGTTCACGGCCTCTGAAAGGGCTGGTAGCAAGAAGTGCATTGCAGTGTCTGCTCTTGCAAACAAGAGAGCTAATCCCACAGAGCATCCTCTCCACCAAGTGGATTAGATAGTATGAATGAAAAAAACTTTAAGAAACTTTAAGACCTGCACCCTGTAGAGACAGAACCACTGACTGCCCTGGTCCTCCTTCCTGTCATTCATGCAGGCATGGAGACAGGCTGCCACATAGAGAAGTGGGAGGCAGAGGCGAACAGAGAAAGAGAACCAAAGCCCTTGCCTGGGAAATAAATTCTATGTATCCCAGAGGCCATGAAATGTGTGTCTTTCAATGGCAACATTGCTAACACATTCATGCCTAAATTAGGCCCCATTACCATACACCAGATCTTTCTGATATTCAGTATATTGTACCAGCCTCTGTTTCAGTAGCGCTGTCTGATGTCTCAGATACTGACAAGTTGCTTTTTAGTATTCGATGCCGTTGCTGCTTAGCACGGTGGGAGAGATGAGTGGCTGCTCTACCCAGATCCCACCTTACTTGCATTTCCATAGCCACATCTGGAAAATTAGAAGCAAAACAAAACATCTTTCAGCATAAATTCCTTTTGTTAACAGGCAACTGTAGTCTTCCTGTAACGTCTGTGCAAGACACTATCACTGCCACAACTCCTTGGGTGCTGCCTCTGGAATTTGGAAGGATGAAATCATCACACATCCCATCACACTGCTTACTTTGAGGCATTTCTGACTAGGCTCATATGATGTGGTTGCCTCCAATTAGAAGGCACTGGGATCAGTGATTCAGGAGGTCACTTCCAGTCCTGCAGCCCTTAAATAGCATGGAAAGAGTTAGTCTGAGCCTGCCAGTAGAAGGCAAGGATAGTTTTTAGAAACGGTTTAGGGCCTGGTAGTGTGTGATTAGGGCAGGAGAGAGCAGATTCTGGTCCCAGCTGTTGCTTCATTAATTAATGAGTTTTGGTGAAACATTAATCCCACTGTCCATTATGTTCCAAATAAGTTTGTCCCTTGGGAGCAACAGCTCTTCCCAGCCTCTGTGATCTATGTGTATCATTGGCTTATGCTGGCTACTGGCAGTCAGTCTGGGTCAGCAGCAATATGCTGATTTACAGAATGATTCAGTGTCATTAGAAGTGGCCAGTATACAGTGTTGTATTAGATACAGTTTTGTATCAGTTGCACCTAGATGGAGATGGATGTATTCATCACGTATGTAACTATCCCTTTCCTGCACTCCAATTCTGCCCTGGGCACATCTCCTTGTAGGATGCAACAGGCACTGTTTCATCTTCTGGTCCACCCCTCTGCAGGCCAGTCACAGATTCAGGATGATGCTTCTATAATGCAGCTAATTGGTGGGGAAGGCTGCTTTAAGAGTCTTTGCTCCTTTTAAAAAAACCCAACAGTTAAGCAGTCTAATTGACTACCATGAAATAAAGCCCTTCCATGTTTTCCCATGTGCATGTTCAACATTAAATAACATCCTTTTGTCCAAAATGGGACAGATCCCTGCCCACCTTGGTCACGTAGAGCCTGAAAGGAAATTTCTTACACAGAAGATCTTTCTTCTTTATGCAGAAATATGTTCACATGGATGTGTTTATAGTCACATGTAATTACGCAGTAATGAGGCCTTTTACAGGCTTCTCCTCTCCCTATCTTCAACAAAGTTTGTCTTTAATGTCTCAGTGATCTACTAACTCAATGTTTACATCCCTTTCTATTGTGAAAGTAATTGGATGATGTTTGACAGGATTATTTCCTGTTATAAGAAGCATCGACAACTGATTTTCATTTCCCTAAAGAAGAGATCCACAACTGTGTTCTCTGAAGGCAAAAAAAATCTATAAATAAAGTGTTTCTTGAGGAGTAGTTCCAGGGCATGATGAGATGCCAGTCTCAAGCCCCGCTGCTGAAAATTGTTGTTCTGTAAGTTATTACTGCTAGTTCCTCCTTTAGCCTGCAGATGAGAGTGCACGTACTAGTAACTCAGCAGAATAATACATGTGGTAAGATATTCAGCAATATTCAGCTTTACCCATGCATTCTTTCTCCTCTGTTTTTGTAAAGAGTTCCACTTCTTCTTACAGTTAAGCCTAGACATATTTTTCTATTTTAAATTTTCCAATGATTTGTACAAGAGGGTATTAAATTGCTAAAGGGCATATTAAGTGTTACAGCTCTGTTAAACTTGAATGAAGCAATGCAAGTCTGGAATGCATTTAATAAATCTGCAGCTTGATAAGCAAACTTTCTTTGCCGAATCTGACATTCCTTTGCACTAATCACCTATGTGAAAGAGCTGCCTCCAATTCTTTTATTCTTTTAACTTTCTCACCCCAGGACTAAAACCAGCTGCAGGCCTCTTGGCACCATATAATATAAAACCCTTTCCATAGTCTTTAGAAGAAGGTGTGCAGGAGCTGGGCGCTGCAGTGCTGTCCAGCTGGGGATTTTGTGGTTGTTGGCTTGGGTGGTTTTTTTGTTTCTTCTGTTTTTTTTTGTGTGTGTGTTTTTTTGTTTATTTGCTTGGTTTTTAAGTTGGAGAATGAGCACACTCAGCTCTGAGGACTCACAGAGTGTGTGGAAGCTGTATCAAGAAAAAGCCTATGTCAGTGAATGCAGGGGGAATAGATCAGGCCACACAGAACTGCCTTAGAATGCTTGGAGACTTAAGACTAAAATTTTTAACATTTGTTTTTTGAATTTTTCTTTCACTTTAAAAGACCTCAGATAATTTCCAGGGTGATTCACTTCCTTAATTTCACCTACAGAGGCAGTGGCCGTTGGATTAGGCTCCAGGAAGAAAAGCTTGTGAAATGTGAGATCATTACATTGGGATGTAAGGTGGCAGACCAGTTTTGCTTTGCTTTGTGTTTTGGTTCCTGCTGGCGGTATACTCCCCTTCTCCTCCCTGCCCCCCCTCCGTGCCTGTCCTTCTCACTTGCTGTACCTTCTCACTTCACAGAGCTGTTCTGGCCTATTTGCTGTGTGCTACACTTACATCTACCATATTAAACAGATTAAGTCAGGAAGATTGTGAAATCCATCAAAGACTTCACCCCTTATGAGGAGCCTGTATAAACTCTCAGACCTGTTGATAAAACAGTAAAGAGAAAAACCTCCAGGCCTCTATGATGAAAGCTTCTGCTTTCCCATATCATATGATAAATAGCCTTATTTTAGTCAACACCTCTTGCTTGTGATAGCCTCTTACACAGCTCTGGACCCACTCTTGATCCTAAACTGGAGGGGAGGGCTGGCAACAGCAGAGCATGTACACAGCTACCTTGCTGCCATGCTCCTAGAAGAGCTCCTGACATCTGCTTTATTCTTAGAGTTGCACCTGTGACAAGTCAGTGTGCTGAACAATTCTCTGATGAGATTTAATTCCTCTGCTTAACTTCCTCCTTCACAACATCTCATAGTATCTTCATTTTAAATAATATGAAGAGTGGCAATAAAACATGTGAGCATGATTTTTATGGTCTTCCAGCCAACAGTGTTTCACTAAACAGAAGCACTTTTCTTTGTGTAAGTCTGTCTACTAGAGGATGCTCAAATGGCTAATGTTGTGGAGACAGCAAATTCAAGGGGAGTTTCTCAAGTCCCTTGACAGCCCTCATAAGGACAGCAAAAATCATGGCTGCTGCCTGGGACCCTGGGCTTTCCCTGTAGTGCAGTGTGATACATACAGCCCTGTCTGCTGGGACTCCCAATTCCTCCTCACTGGGCTGTTAACAGAATGATGTCTGTGCAACAGCCCATTTCTCACAGCTCGTCCACTTGACAGTCTGCCCAGCCGTATGTCACTGTACCCAAGTACTGCCTGGGCATTTAGCTTCATGCCCAGGAGGAGCGCCATGAAACAAGAGAGGAGGGTGAACAGGCAGAGATGATGACAGGGTGCCACTCAGGTAGCATTCAGGATAAGTCACAGTCATTTTTCAGGGGGAGAGAAGAGCTAATGGTTATGGCAAAACGGTAGCTACAGGATTGATGTCCTTGAGATTAGCAAGAGGAAAGTGGGCGTCCTTCTCCTTTAAAGTGAATGTACAGTAGATGGACAGGACAGAAAAGGAAAGTCAGTCTGTGAAGTGGGCAAGTACTGTATTGACAGCAGGAGCACAAGGCTCCTCATGCTTTTCTGATGACACGTTTCAACCCAGATCAAGCTCTTTAGGAGTGAGCTGCCTCATGTGTCATAGCCCTCAAATCCATGGCCTCTGCACTGAGACTACCAACGAGAATGCCAGCTATGATGGTGGGTTTATTTTCACCAGACTGAATGGACTTCCCTCTCATTCCACAGAGAGCACGAGACAGCTGTAAGTTAGCAACAGCTTTTCCTTGGAGAGGGGCCCAAGGCATATGATTTAAACTACCTAATCTCTCTCTGTGATGGTGTCCCGGGATCTTTACTGTGTCTGTACCAAAATAGTGAACCACAGGTGAGTCTACCTAAGGATAATTATCCATACCTTGTGCTGTGCTGCTGGAGGAGAGATAATAGGAAGGTGGGAAAGTATGGGGGTGGGGAGGAAGGCTCCTGTTCAAAGTGAGGTGCAAGAGATCTAGACTCCCGTTCCTGAAGTGTGAGACTAGGTAAATCGTGCTTCTAAATGTGCTCAACAAAGCTGGGATTATAATAGTGAATGATCTCTCAAGAGAGTGCTAAGCTTCAGGCTATTCATCTTTTCTGGTCTTTGATGTCCCCAGAAGAAAGGTTCCATCTGTGCAGACATTTAATTTGTTCTTCCCCCTGCCAAAAGTCAATGGGAATATATGGGGGTTTTCCTCAGGTTTTACATTTGTTCATCAAAGATCGTTGCAGCCTCAGCCTAGAAAGGACTTTTCACATGCTTGGTTTCTTTGGTTGGCTCTTGAAAGGAAGCTGTATATTATCATTTCAGTATGCAGCAAGATGATTCCTTTCTTTTCCTCTCTCCTCAAACGAGCCTGTTCTTGCTGTCATCTCCAGAGATGTGGCCTCTCCCTGGTTTTCCTCTTCTAATATCCTGCTACATTTCACATCATCTCCCACCCGTAACCTCTTGCCTCTCTCGGTGCCTGGATGCTCATTGACTTCCACAACCGTTTGTTCGGCAGCCCTGGCGCCGTCCAGGCTCTCTTCTACCAGGAAACCAGTCCTCCAGCTCCTTCTGGTCGGCTGACCCGGCCTTGCCGAGAGCACACAGGTAGGCGAGGACCGCCAGATGCAGGCAGGAGGGGAACGAAGCAAGCCGGCCGGGTGCTGCCGGCACCACGCCACAGCCGAGCAAAAGAGCCAAGCCGAAGAGAAACCACGAAGCCAGCTCCGACAGCGAGTTTCTGGGGATGTTCTCCGAGCGGAAGATACCACCGCTGCCACTCCTCCCGTCCGGGGGCCAGGGCCTGGGTCGGGGCCGGGTGGAGATGGGCGCGGGCGCGGCTCCCCCTAGCGCCCGCCCGAGGCCCGGCCCGGTCTGGGGGCTCCCGTCCGAGATGGCTGCGGCTCTACGGGGCTGAGCCTCGGCAGGCAGAGGGCACGGCGTTTCCCGGCGGTGAGAGCATTGCTGGGTTTATCCAGTTTGCTCCAGGCAGTGATTCTGGGGAAAACAGACAAACAAACAAAAAAGAGTCCACTCCCAAAATAGAAAAAGAGCTAAGGGGGAAAGGAAGACCTTCATGTCTTTCGTGAAGAATAATTTTTTTCGCTTTTCCCCAGCTTCTCATTACAGACGGTGTTTTCCCCCAAACAGGATGTCAGGCCTGCGAGAGGCAATATAAACAGATGCATGCATTCTTTGAAAGCTTGCAGTGCATTTTGCGGAGCACAGGCTGCACATTTAAATTCAGAGATCCATGAGGTGTGGGAACAAGGGACCACAGCAGCAGGAGGAAAAACCTTTCCTCCGAGAAGTGAGTCAGCCCAGAGCCTCCTTGACGTTAGCACTATTTTTCTGGACAAGCAGAGGGCACAAAGTTGAAATTGAAAGGCGAAGAAAACCTTTAAATAGAGGCGGTACTGGCTGGTTGCTAGAAGAAAGCTTTAAGCAGTATTACTGCCAGCCTTGCTTCCTTTCAAAACCGTGCAGTATCAGTTAATTTGCACCAGCAGTGGCCTTTGCTGATGGGAACCAAATGGAAGAAAGGATCCCATCTCTACTCACCTCCCCTCAAATTGGCTCCAGCCCCTGAAAGCCAGTGACTTCCAGGGTTATTAAGCAGTTTCAGCTGGACCATCACTAAGTCTGGACCCAGAGTGAATCTTTTCCCTGTTGCTCTGTGCTCCTGTGTTTTATCAGGTGTGGACACAAAGTATGCCCTCAGAATCAGGGACAGGGAGAGTGGAGCCAGAGAGGCTGTGACTGGCCTTCCGGCCATAAGCTCCCTTATGGATATCCAGCTGCTTTATACCTGCACTGGGAGTATCTATCCTCAACTCCCCTCATACAAGGTTCTGCTGCTTACACCTTGCCATGAATCTCACCTCTTTTCTGGTTTCTCTACTTTAGTCTCCAAACTTCTTTAAAACTTTTGAACTCCTCCTGTCTTCCATGTCTAGAACACCTGTGGAGCTCCAGGGAGCCATAGCTAGTGTTTTTAAGCTATGCACATACCTGCTTATGTTCCTATACAGTGCAGAAACTTGACACAGGCTAACTGCAGTGCTATGGTGGGAACTTGACATTGCTGCATGTACCAGCCTGGTTTTGTTCCACTTGGTTATTTCAGATTGCAGTTCCCTTTGGGGTGGCACCTTTATGCAGACTTAACTAGCCCTGAGCAAACAACAACCATGATTTACACAGTCTTCAAGCCTGAAGTCCTAACAGCTAATGTGGTGCTTGCCCCAGAATTAGATACTGAGTTCCAGTGCAAGCTTCAGGGCTTGTCCACACTATTTCTCTGCTAGGTCTCTTCCTGAGCAATGTAAATGGGAATGATGACTAAGGGGGCAATACATTTTGACTCTCCAGACTAAAGCAAACCACTTTTGGAGAGACAGGCTGGAGAAAATAACGGATACTTGGTTTTCTCTTGGCTTACTATTTTTTCTATAAGGCTGTTTAATCTAAACTGAAATGACTGCTAGGCACTGGAGGGGATAGAAGAAGGAAAAGATAGCTATGCCCAGGCATCAAGCACTGTAGTCCAGGCCTCCTCAGCAAATGGCTCCTGCAGTTTAACATGCACTCATCTCCCTCTTGCATAAAGTTTCCTCTGCATATGAAGAATTTTTCTGGTTGTTTTCAATTGCAGCAATCTACTACTCAGCTGAACATTTAACAATGTGAGGTAAGCACAATATTACTATCATTACTATTAGTCATCACTATTTGATCCTAAATGTTGACTGAAAGATGAGTCTTCAAGGATATGATGTGACACTGCTGGCTTCACAGTGCATCAGGGATGGCCAAAACCTGAAGGGGTATTTTGGGAAAGGTGGGGTTTACCTTTCCTGTTTCAAATTACTTTTCCCGGCTTACTGTCTGGCAGGAAAATGAGGAAGATTTTCCCCATGGAAAATTTCCCCAGGGAAATTCTCGGTGCCTACTTTTTATTTCCAGAGGAATATAAACTAGTGCAAAGTCTCTGAGTGGTTCAGAGAGCTACATTCAGCTGCCTTCCAGTGATGCCCAGGCTCCTTTTCCAGCCTGTGACAGACTCAGGAGGGAGGTGGAGGCTGAAGTGCCTGGGGCACGTGGGGCAATTGCACCTCAGCTGGATTTTGAGCAGTCTGAGGCACTCGCTGCTGGGATTGGTGGGAGACAGAGGAGCACAACTCCTGCCTATGGAGACTGTGTAAACACAGCAAGCAGCACAGGCGTTTGGGTTTGTGAAGTCTGGCTCCACCGCAGCTATTGTGATCCCTGTTACTCAGGAATTCTACAAAACCCTACCAAGTCTCGTAAAAATTTTGCAGAGCAGATAAATGCTACACTCCAGCCTTTGCAACGAGGGGAAGAGGAAAGCTTTAAGCAATTAGGGCTGGCCACACAGCGATTCAGCAGCAAGCTGGGCCACCAGCCGTGTGGGGCTCCCAAGGTAGCCATGCCACTACATCATCTTCTGCTGCCTGCAACAGAACCGACATGGCTGTGGCAGGCCCAGCAGCAGCTGTGACAGGGGCCAGGGAGAGGGCACCACTGGACCACCTACCTTTTTTAAGAAAGAAAGGGCCTGGTCCTTCCTCATGTTATCAAAGAGCAGCAGCTTGCTTGTAAGATGATGGCCTGCAGATAAATGTGTTTTCCCTGGATTGCTGCAGTAAGCTTTGCTATCTTTTTGCACTTTTCTATTTTGCAGGATAGTTAGAAGCTCTTAACTTTGATTAGAGCTATTCTTGGCCAAGTATTTGCCAACACCTCCATTCCCTTTCCCATGGTGAGAACAGAGAAGTGGGTTGGGTCTCATCTCACCTTCCTCACAGGAGCTGGCTGCCATGGTGCTCTACCAACAAAAGACAATAATGCTTTAGGCTCCTTTGGGGTGACCAGTATATGCTCGTAAGGGATCAGAGTAAGTTTAAGAAAACACCACTTCTCCCAGCCAAAAAGAGGACACTCTCTATTCTGAGAAGCAAAAAGCCCCTTTCCTTTAACTAAAAAGATATTGTTTTGGAAAATCAGAGCTGACCACATCTTCCATCTCCTTCTCCCAGTTTTGGAGTGATAAGACATGCATGATGCTGCTTGACACTGTGATATTTATAAGACAAAGCAGAGGTCAAATTTGCTGAACGTTTTCCAAATTCCAGTGAGGTTTATCACAAAGAGCCCCATGCACAGACCCAAGTGGCGTGACTGACAAGGGCTGGATTGTGGAGTCACTAGAAAGCTCAGTTTCCAGCCAGTGCTTATGGGCCAAATCCAGTTCTTTGGGGCAAAACCTGCTGGAAAGCTACAATTATGTGGAGACTCCCGGGAATTTTCACAGCAGTTTCTGACAAGAAACTCCATTGTGAGGAGGTGGGTTTTCATGCTTCAAGGAGCAACACTGTCCTCTACCAGCACCGTCCTTGTCTGGGTCTAGTCAGAAACAGCCTAGAGCTCAGACCCACCATGGGGCTTGCAGGCAGGAGGCTGCCACCTTCTCTCAGCTGCACCCTGACATATCCCCCAGATCCTTCCAGACTCCTTGGAAGAGAGGCACTACCAGGGTCTCCTTGCCAGCTTTCTGTCCCAAGAAGTGCAGGAAGAAAGGTTTTTCCCACAGCAAGCGCTGACAGGACTACCACACACTTGTCCAAGTGAGATTTGGCAGAAATGCTATGACTAGCTATGACTGAGAAACTGGCTCCAATTCCCTCATGCTGCTCAGATACCAGCCTCCAGGGCTGCTACTAACACCCAGCGTCTCTGGTCTTGTCGGAGGACTGACACTGTGGAGACTTCT
Organism: Galbula dea; assembly: GCA_013399015.1. NCBI lineage: Eukaryota > Metazoa > Chordata > Aves > Piciformes > Galbulidae > Galbula > Galbula dea. The sequence goes on from VWZX01000351.1 coordinate 1,792,038, forward strand.
CTGCACCCTGCCTGATGCGCTCACCTGCCAGTACATTTCAGCGTCAGCCTCCTGGCCTGAAGCCAAAGGGGATGGATTCAGCATTGCTAAGCCTCAGTTATTTTAACAGAGGCAGGCCAGGACTTGTCCTAATACTCAAAGCAGAAACTATGTCAGGAGCAGGAACAAAGCTGAAACCTGCAAGGTGGGCTCAACCCCAGTATCAAAGTTTAGAGCAATGCTCAGCAGCTCTACACAAAGCACCCTACAAAGCACAAGCACTTGGACAGAACAGTTTAACAGTTTAGATTATGTCCTAAGTCTTCCTTAAGAAGCTCCCCAGAAGATGTAGGCAAAAGCTTTAATGATGTATACTGTCCAGATAAGGGAAAGCCTGGGAACAGATGAGGGGAAAGCACCAGATCTCTCAGCTGAGAGACATATACTCCTGCCTGATAGCTGGAGAAGCTTTCTGGTTTATGGATACACCAGACAAAACCATCTGATCGGTGAGCTAAGCAAGAACTGTCTTTTCGCTCTGTGTTGGTGTTGGCTGCTGAACAGTAAGGCATTGCTTCATGTTGAGTTTCTAAGCACTGTGGAAAAACCAAACGAAAACACAACTTAAGACTACATACATTAACCCAGGTTTGACTTTTCAGGTAGGCTACAAGCACCACATATTACAGAAGAAAATGTGACTATATTCTTGTGAATGGCTAAATTTACAAGATGTGACTTCAGCCACCCATTCACCTGCTTCTCTGCTCTTACTGCTACAGAGCCATTTCTGCAGGTGTTTGTTACGCAACTAGACAGAGAAGACTAGAAATTAATCTTTGTCCCGAAAGGACACAGATGATCTGCTGAAGGACTAAAGAGTTACTGATATTTAGACAGTTACCTGAAAAGTTTTCCAAGTTTTAAAGAAAAGATAAAAGGAGACTACTCCATATAACTAAAATTTGCCATGATACTTGTTTTGCTTTCTAAAATCCAGGACTGATCTTAGAGCAAGGAAGAAAGTTCAAGAATTAAGACACTTAGCTAAATTATGATCAGTGCTTTTTCACAACCTTCCCATGTGACATAGGCAATATCACTTACCTACTTGCTGCATCCATTTCCAGTGTATGAAATGAGGATCTTTTGAGGTCCCTTGCAACTCCTACCATTCTGTGATTCTGTGATAACAGCACTTCTTTACCTCCATTGTGGATCAAAAGGATAAATATATTAATAATTTTCCAGGATGCTTAGACAATATGGTTAGTGAAGAAATATCCTACACAGATTGACCTTGGGAAATACATCAAATGTAGCTTATTATATGTTCAAATACAAACAAAGAGAAAGTGAAAATGTAAAAGGCTCACAGCTCTTCAGTGAGGCACAGGTGCTTCAAGGCAGCTTCTTCTAGCACATCTCTCCAGCATGATCTTGGGCATCTCATCTTCTCTGCTGAATCAGAGACTAACCACTATAGCTGACTTCCCCTCCTTGAGCTTACCACCACACATACATCGGAGGCTCCTAGAAGAGAAATTCCCACGTCCCATGGGAAGCTATATCCTGGACCGTCACTCTTGTGTCTGCCAGGGACAGTAACCACCTCTGTTTCCTTCCTGCACCCAAACTGGAGGCAATAATGAGTTCAAAACTGGGAGAAGCAATTAGCCTTTACTACCTAAAAATGCTCCTGTGAGCCCTGAGGTTATCTAAAGTCTGCCATATTATCCTGGCCTAGTAAACTGGAAAACTGCAGGAACACTTTCCCTTGTGGCACAGTAACTAAACATTACTCTGTTCATTAGCAGCACCACTGTGCTGAGGAGGATTTGTTTCACTCAGCTCATTACTTACACTCAGCCTGGAGAGAAATTTGCTGAACTATCAAATATATGCCTCAGATCAGCTCCTGCACAGGTATGATACAGGCATAGACTGTGTGCTTACACTCTGCCAGGTTTCTGAGATCAAGTGGCAATTTGGAAGAGCATGGAAAAGCCAAAAAAATGTTAACATATTACAAATCACAAATCTGAAGCAGCATTTTGATTTTGAAGCACTGTCTCAAGATTCCCAGATGAGCCAAAACCATAAAGAGAGTTAGCAGACTGTGTAACACTTCTGCTGGATGCTTTGTATCATTCTAGCGTTTAGTCCATTGCTCTTAACCCTCAACAGCATCACCTCCATGTATTCCTGCCAATCCCTACTTTTCACGGCACCGATTTCCTTGCGGTGTAGCAGAATTCTTTGCCATCAGCCTTTCTGCCCATCAGATCCAAAGAAGGGAACAGAAAGATGGTAAAAGTTTGCATAAATCACATTCCTCCCATAACTGCCTGACAGCAGTGTAACTAACTTATCCTTTCAGCCACAATTAGTTAAATACAAAACCAGACTTGCCTTCTTCCTTACATACTCAGAAAAGGAAATCCATGTTTTTATTTTCAAAATCCACATTCAAATATATCACTGGTCAAATATTACTATCTTATGGCCTCTGAAAAGCTAAACAGGTATTTGCAGAAAAGTTCCCTCCTTCACCATTCTCTTTTGCCCCCAGAACAACCTTCCACCCCATCTCCAGGCTCTTCCAATATGACAGCATCAGATCATCAGTGCTGGGACACAAGCATTATGGTGTGCTGGTGTTCCCATTGCACACACCTGTTTTCTAAAGCTTACAACTGAGCTTTCAAGTTCACTTCATGCTTGGTTCTGGGCAAACCAAAGAAAACATATGACAATTTTTCAGTTGTGAGACATCAGCAACTGATTTATGCTGCTAGAGATTTAACTTCAGACCTTCAAAATAAGCTTCTTTCCATCCACTTACAACACTTTGCAGGGGACTTTTTCACACCCCCAGTGGATGTTTCTCACAGAGCTGCCTTCCAGCACCCTTCCTACCACATCTGTGGGCACCTAAACAGAGGTTTTTGCCAACACTCTCTTGGGACAGATCCTGCAAAAGCGATCTTGGTGATTCCAGCAACACTAGACAGGCACTTCCAAGGTCTGGTAATACCTTTCTTGTTTTTCCCATAGGGTCTGTGTATGGCGGTCTATACAAAACAATGCTCAGTTCCTTTCTCTGGTCTTGGCTCATGGAAGCAGTCTGATCAACAATATTTTATATGTTTGCTGAACTCTGCAATAAAGGCTGATTCCTTAAAAATAAAACAGAAGGAATGCTGTGGTATTGTATTACAGTATTCTAACTCTCAAAAATGTTGCTGTGTTGTTTTAGGCTATGGTTTAACATCACAGATATTCCCTTTCTTTAGATGGAGGGAAAGGTCAGAGCACCATCACCCTTAACTAGGAATTACAGACCTTTATTTTTTAAAAGGATGTAGAGTTTTACTCTTTGGTGCACAATGTTTTTTCATTTGATTAATTTGGCATGCAGCGTGGTTTCCTTTGTTAGTCAAAAAATCTAGGTTTACATTAAATAATTTTATTACATTAAGTATTTAAAGGAGGAAGAATTCAATGGCTGGAATCCACAGATCTGTTCCCCAGTGTTTACATTTTTGGTTTTGTTTGTGTCTTTATGATATTACCTACCATTCTATATTATGACATTCAAACAATTCATCACAGGACCAATGATAAAGAATCACAAAGAAATTGAAATGCTTCAAATACACCATCAGTTTCACATGCCTTCAGTTCCACTGAGCTACTTCTCCATATAAGTAGAGAACATTTCAGATACTGGGGCTTAGCATTGTATCATCAGCACCATTTATGTGGAAGAGAAGTAAATTAAACAGGAACAAAAAACTGCACCATTTGTCACCGTCACTCAAAATATCAGGTTAAAATTTATTTTTTCCAGAATGCTGCATTTTAACAATGCTTGATTCCATCTTTACTGTGAAAGCACTGCTGTTTCACTTAAATTACAACATCATTCTGGACTATTGGAGCTATGTGCAGCCATCAAATACCACATCTAGTAAAATGCAGTGTCTAGAGACTGAGCTGTTTCTCTCCTGGATAAAACCTCTTTCTACTTAGCAGCTGCAAAGCAGGAGACAACGTACTCCAGGGTACTTACTGCACATCTCGGGTGAGTAAAATAATTCTGCCTTCACTCTCAGACCTCCAGACATTTTGGGACATAAAATAACCCAGGAACAACCTGCCCCAGTCTCACTGCTAAAGTATAATTTTCATATGATAAACTGTGCTGTATAAAATCCTGTTCTGCTAGATGCAAATCCAACAGCTTACCCACAGATGCTGAACCCAGACAAGAAAACTAGCATAAGTAAGTGGACTATGGCTCTAGGAAGAAATGTACAAGTTTTATTTTTAAACTTCACTGGACTGAAAAATAAGAAAGTCATATGGCTTACTTATACTTCAGGAGATGGTGGTGAATAAGTTAAGAGAATATTTCATCCCAAAACATACGCTGCTTTCATTTAGAGCTAATCTAATGTACATATGTTTTCTTATTTTCATATATGTCAAGCACCCATCTTTTTCCCCCACAAAGATTTACAAGTACACGCATGGCACCTCCTACAAAGCTCTCGTGGGCTAAAGGCTTACAAATAATGTTGGCTTTTTGGTTTGGTTTTTTTTTTGAATAAGAAATATTAATCAGACCAAAATATAATCATTTAAATTAACTTCTTCCTGAGCAACTCAGAATTTGGAATGTGCTGAAAAGTTTCAATAAATAAGTCAAAGATTAACCAGTTAAAAATGGACCTTTTAGCAATTAAGTAAAATATATTTCATGGCAGACAAACAGGCCATAGGACCAGGAATCTTAGATGCTATGTGCCAGATAAATGTATGAAGTACCATTCAAAGAGGAGAGGCCAGGTTGGTTGTTACGAAAAATACAACAACATTAAAACCTAGCAAGTAAATGATTAAGCAGGTTTTGTACTTAGGTTATAAGTAATGATGTCTGAAGATACCATTAAATAAACAGATAAAAATAGACTTTACGGTAAGTAGCAGTGAACTTGCAGGAAGGGTGAATGCGTTAAGTGACTGATTATTCTGTTACAATGTTGGCAAAAAAGGATTTAAACAGAATTTCAGAAAGGTGAGAATATTAGTTTTCTGTCCAAAATATAACAACTCCACAGTGTGTAAACTAATCATTACTCTTTCAATGTAATTTCATAGAAACCACTTAAAATATACAATGCAGCAGATTCGTATTTTACCTAATATGTTAGCTGTTATCTGTATCATTTTCAGCCTTCTTTACGATGCTCCCCCATGGTAGCACATTACTACCAACAACCTGGGATGTTAACAATGAGAACAGAATCTTCTACGTTAGATTTTCTGTAAGTTAGAATCTTGTCTTAATTACACTTCTTTATTTTTGTTCTCTGTGTGCAGGTACAGAAAAGACTGGCTGGTGATGGAAGATGGGCAATTATGTTTATTGGTTCTCAGTGGGCTCATCGAAGAGGAAACCCTTGGAAAGCACACTTGAGCTTAGCTCAAGTTTATATGCCTTGTCCATCACAAAATAACTTTTGCTTGTTATTGCAAACTGAAGTATAACCTTGCAGACAGCAGACACATTGCTGAGGCAGCAGTTGAATAGGAAGCAAAAATTCTCAGATGCTTGAGAAAGGACGTTGAGTTAGAGGTGCATTGCTCCTGCAGCATTACTGGGACTCATCCTGGAAAGGAGTTGCATCTCCTCGGCCCTCCTTCTTTCCTGTGCTCTAGGACAGGAATTTATTGCTATTATCCTCAACTACTACAGCTTCCTCTGGCAACAACAGTGCACAAGAGGCCAAGGCCTCATCAAGACCCTCAAATCACCTGTATCTGCTATGGAGCAGATGGCCAAATACCTTGGCCAACTGCTGCCTCCAGGTCTGTCCCTTCTGTACCACCCGCGCTGGCAGGCTGTCAAATAAGATGGAAAGACCTCCAGTCATGGGGAACCCCAGGGACACCCACCTTATAGGCAACAGTCACATATTGGAGCTATTCCCTTTTCCCCTCCTCACCTCCACCCATTTACTTTCCAGTGTTTGCTGATAATACTTGTAGTGATTAACAAGGGCAACTTTCAGAGTGACTCTCTTAACAACATATCATTGAATTGGCTTTGGTTTCACAGAGCATACCCTCTTGCCTTTATCATTCTGAAACATTTCAATTAGAGAAGCTGTGTACGTTCATATTGCTAATTTTACTTCTAGCCATGCAAAAAGCAGGCATCTGATGTTTGTGCTGGTGAGGCAGCTGCGTTCAACTTCAGATGTGAACAACGGAATTCTGTGATCACTGAAATATCAGTCATGCTTAAGAGGAGTTCCAAATCACCTGAGTGGCTTTTTCTGTATCTCTTTGGATTTGTGACCCATAAGAAGAATAAAAATCTACAAATACCCATTCTGAACATAAAAACTGTATCCTGCACCTTTTCCTGCAGAGTCTAATAGAACCTACATATTTTTTGTATGTTGTTGCCATTCACTGACCTGGTAACTTTTCCTGTTCCACGAACTAAAAGCGGTTACCAAAAATATCTGTTTCCTGTAACTTGCCTTATGTCCACTAAGATCAGTTTGCCAGAATAGCAGCCTTGCTCCTCCTGTACAAGGTAGTTCAGAAGCCATTGTCTACCCCCTTTCTGAGCCTGTTACCCTCAGATGTGCACAGAGATGGCAATGGCTCCAACCATACCACTAGGATACCAGTGTGCCCTGGGGAGAAAAAGGCATTCTTCCCAAATAGCTCACTGCTCATAGTTCACATTGCTTGTAGTTAATGTGAAACAAGGAAGTCTTACTACTGGAGAAAGGAACGAGTCTGTAAAATTTAGTTTTCAAGACCACCTTACCTATTCTTTTAAGTTTTGTAGGTTCCCAGAGGACCACTGTGTATTCCAAAAGTTATTTTGTGACAGACAATAGATAATTCTCTCTTGAGCTATGCTATAGAGCCCACACCATACAATGAATCAAACCTGCAAAACCAGGTATCTCCTGATGGCCCCAGCAGGTGGGAACGGTCTCTTCTGTTCTGTTTCAAATGCTGCTGCGCATTAACTCAGTTCCTTAAGGAATTACTTTTAATAATAATTAAAAAAAATCTTAAGAAAGCTGGAGGGGTCACCAGAAGAGAAAGGATAGCTCTTCCATCCATCACCTTTTATAGATATCCTCTAGCCACTTTTCATCATCTTCTTCCTCATTGTCTATGGGCTCCTCTGTTTCCAGGGGAGACGGAATGAAGAACTCAGGCCTGGGACGTGGTTTCCTGCTATGAGACTTCAGTCCAAACTTGCGCTTTAGCAGGTGGAATTGTTCTTTGACATAGTAATAAAACTCATATTCATATCTCATGCGTTGGTAGAGGATCTGTATTGCTTCTGGAGAGGGGACGGTCTTCTTCACTGTCACAGTCAGATTGCCAAGCTTCCTATGTTCTGTAAAAAAAACCAACAAGCAACATGGTGGGTGCTGGTTAATGAGACAGACCTAAACTCTTTTTTTTTTTAAAAAAAAGGTTAAGGCACAGCTCTACTGCAGTACTGACATAAAAGAGCTCAACCTGTCTCCTTAATAATGGATTTACTTTTAGTAAGAAATGAAAAAAAAAAGCCATTTGCAGCTAGACTTGCATGTTTAAACATGGCTAGTTCATACACTGGCATACAGCTGAGCTGAACTAATCAATTATTGCCTATGTGGCATACTAAGTTGTGTCTCATTTGTGCTTTATTATTCTTCAGATATTTATCAAGCTGAATCCACCTCAGGCTAGCAGTGAAGCATTGTTGGCATCACCACATGACACCTCAAGACCGAATGTGCCTGTTGACTTTCCTATCCTGTAATAACTCAGTCACACTAGACTCATCTTCTTATGGTATATCCAAACATAATGCTGTTCTAAATCACACACAAAAAATATTTAAAACATTAATTCTATTTTGCATTTGTACTTAATTCCTTCTCTAAAGAAAGAATGGTTTTCATTAGTTGGTAACAATTAACACATGCTACTCTGTAATTTATTGGAGCTTTAACACCAAACTTCATAGTTCATCATGCTGAAGTCTCTCTACTCATTTCTAAGTAATTAAACAACTTAGTACACAGAGTTCTTTGTTCTTTAATTACAATGATATATGGTGATAAATGCTCTAAACTTACTGACTATTCACAATTTATTTTTACTTAGGAGTAAAATGATTAAAATATACAGAAACTGAATTAAAAATAAAGAAATTATCTTGTCTAGCAAAGAAAAAAGTAGACAAAGGATCACAAAATGCTTGCATTTAAAATAGACATTAGCATAGAAAGCACTACCTGTAGCTAGTGAATACTGTCAAATATTTTTAATGAAAATATTTGGATTTCCCCAGAGCTTATTCTATTCTACTTTTACCCACAGACTGGAAACAGACTAACAAATGTCTCATCTTTTTAAAATTCTCAGTCAGTTGTTCCAGTTGTCATTGATGGGTACTAGACTCCAGAAAGGATACTATACTCAGTCTGCCCTTGGGTGAGAAGGCAACTGATGCCTTAAAATTACCGAGCACTTCAAAACATTCTTCTTTCTGGTGCTCAGCTGGTAGTTCCTGCCAGCTTTGCAGTCTGGTTTTCTTTAGAAACTCAGCAGCTAATATACACTACTAAATATTGCATTTATTAAGCTTAAGCTTTTATACAGCTTGCCAACATCATTGTTACTTTATGTAAGTTATTTCTGATACCTTGCTGGAAAAAGCTCTTTACTTATACAGCCCCTAAAGGACTCTAAGAGGGAAAAAGCCACTTCTTACAGCTCCAACTCTCTTTGGTGGCTGCTCCTCCCAGCAGAGAGAAGCACTCGTGTTCAGCCCAGGAGTGCTCCCTGTGATGACAAGGTGAAAAGCAATACACTGTTTCCTTGGTGGGGTGGCCAGTGCGGGGCAGGACCAACCAAAGGGGAGTTTACTGGTTGTGTGCAAGGCAGGGAGCAGCCTGTTGGCACGCAATCTGCCAGGTTTGCAGGTGCTGCATGCGAGCCGCATGGCAGGCAGTGAGAAAGCAGCAAAATATACTTCTCCTTGGAATTTGCAGCAGTCATGGCATAGAGGATTCCTGGATGTGTACAATTCTTTGCTCTACACACACATCTCTGTCTATAGACATATACATACAGACAGAAACACCAATACTCTGGAAAGTAGATTTTCTGGCTTCTGTTGGTTTGCCTCACAGTATAATCATCAGTAATAGCAATACAGAAATAGCTGTGAGGTGCTGTTTGTCAGATGGTGTGAGTTGGGGCTGTGCCTGGCTGCAGGGTCAGCCTTTTGATATAACAAGTGAATTCTGCTTTCTTTGCACTCGAATTTTATTTAGACTGGATTCTAATCTTAAATACTCTTAAAAGACTCTTTAATACAAATATGAAATCACAGAACTGGTCTTTGAATTAACCTTAACCACCTCCCTTCATCATAAAAGCAAAATGGAAAAATTAGGTAGATCTGGCTTAAAGCCAAAATAACAATCTGCATACGCTACATAAACCCAGCTGTCCCACCAAAGGAACTCCATTTTATGACCTTTGAGACAGCTAACCGTATGGAGGGCAACAAACTACACCATTTACTTTTTAGGGTTATTTTTTTTTTTAACTGTGTTTGCTTTGGCATTCTTTTAAATTACTAAAAGGAATCTACTATACAGTAACCCAACCTTCCAGGGCAGCCTGCTCATGCCTTGAATTAAGACTAAATTTGTATGCAGATATGGGTAAAGAAAATTAAACTCTTTTGGGTTACTAGGTGATGAATATTTACTATTTCCCCACTCTCACTTTCTTCTTTTTTTTTTGAAACCTAAGAAATCAGCATGGCTCTCTGCAGCAATCCAAACTGTAGGAACAGCAGTTTTTATACTTTGTGGCTCAAAAAGCCTTGCATTGCCATATTTAGATAAAATGATCCTGCAGGCATTCTCCACCTTAGAAGAGAATTTTGGAGTGATGCTTTTTCTAACACCTCACCGTTTTGGTGGCTGCAATGCAGAGGCCTGCTCCCCAGCTCTGCTCCTGGATGAAGCTGCAGGGAGCCCAGTGCCCCTGGGGATGTGCCGGGGAGAGGTGAGCCAGGCTGGAGGTACTGCAGGAGGGCTGCAGGCGAGTGTAATGTCAGGCTCACCCAGCTAGTGTTTGTGGTGGAAAACCCCCATGCTGAGCTCTGCTTCTCTAAGGCTGTGTGAACATGATGGCTGTCACAGATAGAGTAAACTCATTTCCTGGATCTACACAGGGAGGCCCCACTTTTCAGTCACACCGAGCTGCAGCTTCTCCACAGTTTTAAATGGAAATAAATGTATGTCACTGTGGTTAGATGTGACGTACATATCAGTGAAGGCCTCTGCTGGATATGCCACTCAAACGATTGCTGGGGTGCTAAAACAGAGCTCTGATGGCTATGCTAGAAATGATCTCTCCCCAGAATATATAACTGCAGCTCAGCAGAAAATTTTCTGGCACAATTGATCTGCTTTACAAACATGAAAATTTTAGCTGAGCTCTTGAAGGATATCTGGGAAAGGATGGTTTTGGGAGAACAGATGAGACCCTGATGTCTTTCCAATGGCCACAGGACTGCTACTGCTCCAGAGCATGCTGGGCCCAGGGCAGGTCTCAGGAGGGAGTAGAGATGGGGCATGGTGGCTCTGCTGTGTGACTGAGCACCTTGCCTAGGCTCATACTTTCTAAAGGAGAGCAGGTATGGTCAAGAAAAGCCTAGAGCTGTCGACCAGGAAGAAGTATATTAAAAACCAAAGTTGATGAAAAAGTGATTATTTGTCCAATGGCATCTACTAGCTTTGTCTGTCAGAAACCCAATTATTAACCTCCTTACTGTTAGCTTACTCTCTTCTCAGTTAATTCACATCAACAAAATGAGGTGTTAAGTTTTAACAACACATAGATAAAGATCAGCCTCTCATGTGCATACTGAGGATAGTTACACTAGGCTCACTAGCAATGCTTGCTTTGTTTTAGCATTTCTGTCCTGAATTATTGTGCTGCTTTTATAACATGGAAGGACTCCTAATTCCAGGGGATTACGAGAACTCTAGCTCACAGGTGCAGAGCCACATCCTGTCTCCTGAAGGTCAGATATGGATCCCTCTGAAAGGACAGGTCTCCAGGCATCATGGTAACACCCAAAATTTCAGAGACCTGCAATCCTTGGCAAACTGGCTGTCCTGTTTATTAAAGGGGGATCCTGGGAGCAAGACTGTAATGCAAAATGAGGGCTGCTAATAACAGAGGCTGAACTAGATGAAATAGTTAAAGCAGTGCTTTTTCTTCTTTCTTACCACTATAATGAATAAGGAAACCAGAGGGAAGAACGATGTCACTGTTAACCTAATATAATTTCATTATTAACATTAACAAGAACAAAATGCAGGGAGCTCAGAGAATAACAACTTGGCAGAGAAAAACAGAGAAATGCCAAAACAGGTTAGCCATGAAGAGCTCCCAGAGAAAATCTGAAAGCCATATAATCAAACACCTGTTAATGCTCAAGGATGTAAACACCAAGGAGCTGTGGCACAAAAATCAGAATAAAGAAGAAACATGAGGGGGGAAAAAAAAAAGAATGTTAGAGATAAATGTAAGCAGTAACTTGGGCCAGTAAGGCTGAAAATAACAATAGAAACATCTTCCTACATTATGCAAGTAACATATATTGGTAATACATTGCAAAGGTCAACACTGCACTGTCAACTGGACAATGTAACAGTGATATGCAATGAACATACTACTTAAGCTATTAAAGGCATTATATCACTATTATGACACATTTGCCTTACATTGCACTCAGCAATGCAAATATGTAACTTTTTCCATACTTCATAAAACAGCTACCACTCTCTGAGGTTTCTTCTCCAGCCAGTAAGCATTTATCATAAAATCAACTTTCCTCTTGGAAACTTCATAGTGTTACACTATTGCTCCTACAATTCAAAGCTGTGGACCCAATGATGTGGATTTCCAGCTACATGGGACATCTCCACCTCATCCAACTCTCCTATACCACACGCTATCTCTGCTGCTGCCCCAGCCTGGAAATGTGCTGTATCTCACACATGATCAGATAACAAATCCAAGAGACTTCTTTATATGGTGCACATTAATGTTGCATTCCCAGTTAAGGTAAGTTACCACAGAAGTTAAAAAAAAAAAAAAAGCTGAAAATTAACCCTCACTGGGAGGGTGAAAAGGCAGATTCCTATGAGAATGTGGTCAGGTACTTTTATTGCTGTTATGTAACTTCTAAGTTGAACTAGAGAAAGTCAGAGGTGCCAAAACCAAAGTCATCTGCAAAGAAATGCCAGGATTCTCTAGTTTGAGTTGCCAGAAAAATTGCTATAGTTGCAAATTTTTATGTAATTTCTAATGTATCTTTTACAGCTGTAGAAGTATTATTGAATGGATCCAGTCAAATCTGGATCTGACAAATCCACAATTTAAAAATAAGTACTTACAGATCACTTATGAATAGTGTTGTATAGTACTATCACTATCTGTGAAGAAGTTGCAATAATCAAGACAAATTTCAGCAGTGCTCATGAGCAGGAAAAGCTTCACCACAGGTATGTTACACAGAAAATCTGCAGAGATACAGCTTGGGACTTGAGAATCTAGAGCAAGCATCTTGTCTTTGTGTTTTGAGTAGGCTGCTATCTGTGGTTTTTGTCCACAAAAAGGAAGCAATGGAAGAGGCATGCTGTGCAAGCTTCAGATGTCTAAGAAGGATGGAGCGAGGTGGAGGTGTCTTTATTTCCATATATAGTATTGATGATTGCAACATTGGCAGATAGCATCCAGTTTTGTAACCACATCCTAAATCAGAAAGGGTATAAAAACAGCCTCAGAATGAATACTGGGCTTAGAAGGGACACTTCAGAGAAAAATGATAAATTCATTCTGGTCAGCTTACCAAAAAAAAAAAAAAAAAAGATTGAGGTGACCTGTTTACAGCATCTACATATTTTCATGGTGAGAACTATGGATATTGAAAGGGTTGGATACTGAAGGGTTGGAAGCAGAAACCAGAGAAATATGGACTGGAAGTAAGGCACAGCTTTTTAAAGTGAAGGTGATTAATCACTAGAATAAAACAAAAAGAGTTGATTCACTATCACTTTAAATTTTTACATCATTGCTGGATAACTTAACCAATTCCAGTTAATGATCTCAGTGCAGAAGTAGGAGAAACTGTGCAGCCTGTGGCACACAAGAAGCCAATCTGAACAAGCCAATGGTCCACTGAAGTCTTTCCCAGATGTAAATTCCAAATGTCTTGCACGTGTCAGCTTCTCAACTGGGAGCACCACTTGCAAAAGCCTTTTTGTCAGTGCCTTTGAGATACCTCAGTGTGAATGCCATTTTTGCAAGATGTCTGAACACCTAATTTGCTACCTCTTACAGTTGTTGATTGTTCAAACCTTGTGGTCACCACCCTGCAGTATCAGGCCTTGCAGGAATGTGAAGTAATGTATTTTTGAAAAAAAAGTTCAAGAATATGGCCTTAAAAATTATTAATTCTAAGTGCTGCCTCCTCCTGTATTCCTAGAGCAAACATATGACTGCTTATGGCTTTATATACCTACTGAAATGAGAAAGAAAGCAAAAATAGTAACCTGGACTAAAGTAACGGTCACTAAAAAAACGTATGCACTGCCAAGGTGAAAGCACTACTGATAGAGCATACAGGACTGGCAGATGATATAAAAGCAGCTATTAAAATGCAGGGGAAAAAAAGTTAACAGTTCTCCTCTTCCTTGTGAGAAAATTGCCAGTCCTAAGAAGATTTTCTCCCAACTATGTCTGCATACAGATAACTGAAAGCCCTGAAATGGCTTTATTTCTTATTATTGCAAGTTACAGACGGTCAAGAGAAAATCCTCTCTTTTGCCCTTAGGTTCTTCTTTGTATAATGAGTAACTGAAGGCAGCCAGGGGTTGAGGCACTGGTGAAGAAGGAAGAATGCTACCATAGCAGAAACAACACACTGTTCCTTTCAAGTTCACCCCCTCCTGGCCCACAGCCTGACTGCTTTGGCTGGCTGCCAGGGTACTGGGACAAAGGCTTCCTCCTCTGGCCAAAACCGAGGAAAAAGGTCCGTTGTTTAACACAGGCAGACTTGTTTCAGCAAGAGAAAAAACTGTAAAGAAGGGGAATTATATTAACTGGAAGTCCTGGGAGAGGAAAGTAATCTCCTAGTGTGGCTAACGCAATTCTCACCCCATGCCTCTCCTGAAGAGGAAACGTCCTGATTCTCTACCGTTCAGGCTAGAAGGCAAAGTATAATGTCTCAACAGGGCTAAGTTCTAAGGCTGCTGGGGTCTTTGCATCCCCTGAGGTTAGTATGAACAGAAACAAGAATGCATCTTTCCTCCTTCACGAAGCCCCAGACAATGCAGTGTTTCCTTCGATGCCTGTACTAATAAGCTCACATGAAGGGCAAGTATCCTCACTCATAAAAAGATAAAAATTTCTACGCACCTATCAGACCTTGAAGAGTCTGACTGCTAGATAAGCCAAGCATTTAGGTATCTCAGGACTTCCACAAAGTCATTAAACCCAAGTCAAGGAGAATTCTTACCTAGGCTTTTTGCTGTCTGTGTAACAGAGCCTGCAGTCTTGGTCTGTGATCAGGAACTTGGGACACTTGGGGTTTACTGCCTGTTGAGAGGTCGTGCCCCTCCCTGAAAACTCTGAGGCTGATGCTGAGATTATGCAGAGATGCAGTGGCTCTTCATGGCAACCTCAGCACTTCTTTACCACCACAGCCACAGGCAAAGGATATGGACTTGAAAATAGTACAAGAAAATCCCTACGTCTAGTGTGACTTGTTGATTCTGAGCACTGAAGCACTAGAGTGAGCTGAGCTACCTCAGAGGCTGTATCACAAGATGGAGCATCTCAGTGAGCTGTGGCAGGACACTTCCCCTAGCAACTACTTATATGTCTGAGAGTTTTTGGAAACAGGCTCCATTTCAAGGAGAAGTATGATTTTAATCTGCTCAGGTTAATATAAATGAATACAGAATGTTTTTAGGTGCTTAGATGCTGTGCAAGCACTATCAAGGTTCGCACATGCATATATTTGGTCTGTACTCCAAGCAATAGATTTTCCTCCTGAAGGAGGAGTGAAACAGCATTTCTGACACATACTTATGAGTCAAGATCTCTGCAGATGAAAGTCTCCCTATGCAACCCATGCATCTGAATCAGTCAGTAGCAAAGACAGCCTCCCCCGAGGTACTTCCCATCTGTATTCAGTGACTTGTGATCAGTTCCAGCACACCTTCACCATTCTTGCTCATCTGTCAGCACCAAAAGCAATCAATTGAGGAAACAGAGTTTGCTCAACTATCCTTCTTAATTTAACTTGCATTTAGCATTACTGTGCTGACAGGGAAGAGATACATAGGCTTCTCAGTAGCCTTAACTCTACTGCAGGTTAAAGGAATTAGCTGAGTACTCTAAAAATACTCATGAATCAGAATGGGAGATTTACTGGGTATGAAAACCACAGCTCCTGCACTTAGTCCTTCAAATTGTCTTACGTCTGCAGTGTTTCAACCAGCAGTTTCATTCCAGTGCTAGAGAGACTGGCTAGTATCAAAGTTTCCAGAATGACTGCACTGTTTTGATTTAATGACAATACTAGTCCTGACATAATGACTACTGTGCTTCAAGGTTATACCACACAGAACTTTCCCTTGTGTTTAAAAAAACCACAGAAGATAAAATGACCTGCTGTCTTTTTCCACTTCAGTATTTGTGGGCACATGCTAACATTAATATGCCTGAATGAGAATAAAATAGGACAGAAACCAGGAAGGATGTGACAACAATTAGGAAGAGCTCTTCAAGAAAAATTAATTTTCAGAAGGAGCAAGGTTACTAAAAAGAAAACTAAACCTGCAACAAACCAGGCTCTTGTTGAAGAACATTGCAATTTTCTATACTGTGATCTACAGGAGCGATGAAATAAAGGCCCCCAACATTATTCACAAGACTTGCAATGTTAAAAGTTGCATCAAGATGTTGTGGTGAGTTAACCCCAGCCAACAGCCAAGCACGCATGTGCCTTGCTCACTCTCTCAATGGAGAAAATCGAATCAAAGAATCACAGAATTGTTACAGTTGGAAAGGACCCTCAAGATCATCTAGTCTAACCAATAGCCCTACACTACTCTTATCTCTAAATCATCCCCTGAAGAAACACATCTATCCGCTTCTTAAAAACCTCCAGGGATGGTGACTCCACCACCTCCCTGGGCAGCCTATTCCAAGACCTCACCAAGAAGAACAAAAGTGAGAAAACCCATGGGTAGAGGTAAGGACTGCTTAATAGGTGAGGGAAAAAACCCAACAAATAAACAATAATGCAAAGGAAATTCCTCACCATCTCCCAGAGAGTCCAATGTTCAGACAGTCTCTGTGCAAAGGCCACCTTGGAAGTTGACAAATCCATTCTTCCTCCTCCAGCCTGCTTTTATTCCTAAGCATGAGATTATATGGTATGGACTATCCCTCTGACTACTTTGGGTTGGCTGTCCTAGCTGTCTCCCCCTCCAGCCTCTTGCCCAACCCCAGCCTACTGATCAAAGGGACACAATGAGAAGCAGAGAAGCCCTTGACGCTGCATGAGCTGCTCAGCAACAGTTAAAATGCTGGGGTGTTGTCAGCTTTGTTTTAGCCACAAATCCTAAACACAGCACTACATAAGCTGCTATAAAGTTAGTTTGAACCCATCCAGAGCTAGCAGAGTAAAAAGGGCTGCTGTCAGGTGTGGGTAAGCCTGTCACATCTCTCTAGGAAATTTAAAATACACACATAATGCATATAACAGGCACAATGGATCAGACAAAGTACCCAGTTAATATTTGAATGGGGGCCAGTAGTGGATGGGTGGAGGAGGAGTGGCAGAGGCAGGGACACAGATGGTGTCTTCATCCAGTGCTGTCTCACAGCTTCTAGTGCTCAGCAGCTATGCACTCCTCATGCCAGAAGCTGCATGGATGTCTACTAAATGCAGTGACACAATGAACTTCTCCATGAATGCAGTGGTTTTGCAATCCTACTAAGGTTTAGGTCATCAGCATGGTGTGTGGTGGGGAGTTCCACAGTACAGTTATTTGTTTAAAACCCAAAAGCACAATCAACACCACTCAAACTCTTCTTGTCTATTTTGAACTTTAAAAAACTGATTCTCCCTGAGAACTCAAGACTAATCACTCTGCATTCAATCTCTTTGCATGGTTTATTTTTTTGTTTCTAGCATATCCTACTTCAGCTGTCTCTTTTCCAAACTCAGGGGATTATTTATTAAATTTCTTCTATGAAAAGCCATTCCATGTCTCTGATTATCTCCTTTGCTCCTGCTTCATACCTTTTCTAATTCTGTTAATCCTTTTTGAGATTGTGCAATTACAGCTACAAATAATTAATGGAAAATGCTGCACTTTGTGGTTAAAAAGCAGTACAACACAACTGATGTTAACTTTTTCCACATTTAAGGATCAGAAGTAAATGACAACCTAGGTGCCTTTACCACAGATTTGAACTGTTGCTTGTCCCAAAGCACAGACAGAGAACACTTCTTTAAGAAAAAAGCAATTCAGGGCATAAGATTTCTTCAATTTCATAGGTTAATTCTAAAAAATAGAAGCAGAACCTATAAGTAAATTTAAATTATACTGTAAAGTAACATACAAAATACCATTAAGAACCAAGCATTAACATTTCAGTGCCCAATTTCAACAGATATTCCTCAAAACAACAAATTTGGTTCTGAATCTACAAAATCCTATTCAATTTGCTAAGCTTACAAGAAGAATTAATGCCTAAATTCACTCCTGCCCAACAGTTCAAAGAAATTCTGAAACCATAAATGATCAGCTTTTTAAAACCTGCAGCAGAATTCAATATATATAATGCACCTTTTAATATATGTATTTAATATATATTATATTATACATATATAAACTAGAACATTTTAATGATGTACTCTGGAGAACATGATGAAAAAGTTATCTGAGAGAATGGCACATTCAGGGTCTCCACAGTAACAAACAAACAAACAAAAATCAAGGGAGATTTGTAGAGGCCTGTCCAGGAAAATAAAATATTCACTGCTGGGAGGCTTGGTGTATGTTTACTTAGAAGGGACACTGACTGTGTTGGATGTGTATATGCACTTACCCATGGCAACAGGGCCCTAAGGTGCATGTTTTGACCTAGGCTCAGTACTCACTGGGAGCACAATGCATGCAATCAGATTTTGTCTTAGTGGTGAGTATACAGGTCCCAGAACCTGGCTGACTGTCTATATGGAGACCAAGTTCTTCTGTAAGCCTGTGGTTGCTGGGAATATGAAATTGTGACTCTGAGCTCTTTAAAAATGCATTCTTCTCAGGCTGCTCTGGTGTGGCCACTGACTATGCTCACCAGTTTCTAAACAAACACGGTAACCCGGGCACACCACGTTCAGCTGAAACTTCATCCATCTGCTTGCCACAGTGGTTGACAGCATTTCTGGCACATTTCCAGAGCACTTAATTTTGTTAAGTACCTTTATTGAAGAAATGAAAACCCCTACACTAAGCAAATCTAGAATCCTCATGAAAATAACTATTTTTTTTTCTTTTTTTTTTTTTTTTTTAAATTTTGGTCTGAATAACAGTGGGAAATGAAAAACCACAAAGCTGAAGGAAGTGAAGGGACTATTTATGTAGCATGGGAAAAATTAAACTGAGATTCAACACTTTAAAGTGGGTGGGTGACATCTGTTTATCAAAATACTTTTGCTGTATCTCTTTTCCCTTTGATAATCCACTCTGTCTGCTAAGACTCAGGAATGGATGTGGTACTAGATTTGTCCTTTGATTTTAGTTGCAATCTGTGTAAGTTCTGCCACTATTTTGAAATAAAAATGTTGTTCTGGGATTGCTAATTGCTAATAATATATACCCATGCATCATGTCCCATTTCTTCACAAAATTACTCACAAGTGCATGCACTATGAAAAGATCTGTGGGACTTTGGAGTTTTTCCCTTTCTGTACATGAGATAAAATGTGTCTATGCACTAACTTTCTATTTCTGTTAAAACAAAACCTGTTGAACAAGTGGGATGTACACCAAGATATTGTCTTGAAGGATAAGAGAAGCAGCCTGTTAACTGAATAACTGAACTAAGCAGGAACTCAAACCATTGATTTCTAGCTTGCAAAAACATGCACCAACAAAACCAATTATCAGCGACAAAGCAGAACCTTTGGCTAAATGGTGAGTCTTCCATTAAAATGGGCTAAACAATGTGTTCAGCAACTGCACAAAGTACTTGAGCCTGCCAGGGACCCCATGTCATATTCAATGAGCAGTAGAAGGCAGTACCAAGTAAATGCTGAAAGCCAATATACACACAATCATGCTTTGTAATTTCACCACTCTTCTGTTAGTAGAAGTTCTAGATGAACTGGGCTGACATTTAGCCTGTTTGCTAAAGTATAAGACAACAGATTGATGTTTCTTGCTATCAGACACCTGCACTGGCATACCTGCACCATAAAAAAGTGAAGTTGTTCAAGCTGCTATTTGTTCCTGCTATTTTTCAGTTAATAAGAGTTGACTGTGAAAAGAGTTTGCAGTCCCACGGGAGCTGCTCTTGGTATATCATGATGTGTAACTATATCAGGATGTGTCTATGCCTATCAGGATAATGTCTTTCTCTCAAGGGCTTGGATACCAACAGCACTCATCTCATCTCTTTTGACCATGCTGATTGGAAAGAACAATTTGCCATTTGCAAACAAAACGAAATAATCTCAACAAGACAAATCTGTTCCACTGTGCTTAAAAGGAGAATACACCCTCCATGCTAGGCATCTCAAAATTAAAAAAAAACAAAACCAATGGGTTTAACCCACAAAATCATGGGCTAAACTAAGTATCCAAACCCAGGAAAGGCTGTGACAGCTTCAAACTACTATTTGGCATCCAGGATTCCCAGACTATAGTCTCTCTCTAATGGCTTTTAATTGCCATCAAAAGCACTCAAAAGTTACTACTGAATTTACCACTTACTGAACTGAAGTAAGAAAGGGAATGGGTAGGATAAGAATCTAGAGGGGAAACCCCTCCCACACCTGAAAGATCCACAAATCCTGAAATAATAATACTATGGAAGACATTGAAAGCACAAATCCCTGATACCATTATCATGAAATGGACAAACACTAGTTCCTCTGAACCAGGATTCAGAGAAGAAAAACAGATTGAGGACTTGTCAATAAGCTGTGGACAATGCAAGACCAGAGACACATCTCATATGCTGCATCCAAAAAACCCTGGAGAAAACATGGAGGATGCAACTGGTGGAATTACCTTGCTGTCAAATACCTGAGCAGGTTTGTTTGACCATTGTCCTCTAACCCAACTGGTCCTGCCATGCTTCACCCTCTTCATGATTCCTTCATAGTTTTACTATCCAAACTCCTTCCCCAGATTCCCTGTCTCCTCTGTTCATCCCTGGAAGCACTCTTCTGGCAGCTGCTTCAGTCACCATGTAGGAGTTTCTGGAGAGTTTACTGGAATAGATCTTCCTTTTCATTCATCTCCTTTGCTCTTGGCAAGGTAGTCTTGGGCTTTTGCTGTGGTTCTTTGCTTCACAGAGAACTAGGTCATAGACTTTGCTCTTGGCAAAAGTGCCAGAAAATATACTATCAGTGGTGCTAACCTCCCCTCCAAATAAACCCCACAAAAACCTCCAAACAATTCCACCTCAAGCTTAGCTGAAATAACACTCGATGCAGATCTATATACTGGATAGACAAGGATAGCACTGAGGCTGCATGATACAACCTCTGATTTTATATGCATACTGCATCCTTGCATGCCACTTCACTATTGCATGCAAACTCCTTGACAACATCCACCTCTACACAGCTGTATACCAATGTATAGCACAAATGAGAAATATTTCTGCTGTTGCACTCCAGGCAGCCTCTTAGGGAATCAAATAAACTCCCAGAGAGATAAACAGTCATTTACCTTTCTTCACTGATCATACAGAGAGTTTAATTTCCCTAGTACATAATTTAAGCACCTGACATAAGCAATGTCAACACCCAGTGAAGTAAACTAGGCTTGTCAGCTGCCTGAAGACCCTTCAAGGATCAGTCACAGCTACTGTGAAATTGAGAGAGCACTCACAACGACAGCGGAGAGAGGAAGAAAACTAAAAAAAGGTAAAGTAAGACTTGGACACTCAGCAAAATATATTTGGTGGTATTTAGGTTAAAACAGAGTTTTCTGTGAATATTTTCATTGACTACTTTAAATAAATTTGCTTTGGCTATACTCTTATTTCTGTCATGTCCAACTTCTCTGAGTTTTTAGGAGATGTATAATGTATATATGCCACACATTAATCCCACACTCTCATTTTATGTAATAGAAAAAGCATATGCTTTTGCCCAGGCAGTAAACCTCTAAACTTGCTAACATCCCAAAAGGCCCAAGAGCACAGCTCTGCTAAGCACTGCAGGCTCTGGCCAGGCTATGTACTCGTCATCCTTACAAGGCAGGCATGCACCAAATATTCTGCTGCAGCAATATCAGTGTGCTTCATGTCTTCTCTCAGGCCTGCACAAGCCCAACACAACCAGCCACTGAGCTCTTCCAGTAACTGGTGTTGCACATCTGGCTAGAAACAAGCAAACAGTGAAACAATCCCCTCCACTCTTTTTTTTTTTTTTTTTTTTTGCTAGGTCCAACAGCATCCACCTCCTTTTTCCCATCTGCTTCACAAAAAGCAAGAAATCAAATAATGTAGCTGATTGTTTGGAAATGAATCCAAGTAGTCAAGTAGTAGGAAGCGTGAAGACTGAGACAAGGATACAGATTTTGTTCTAAGCCCAGCATCTGTATGGTTTATATAACACAGATGTAAACTCATAATGACTTGCAGGTACATGTGTACCTAAGTCCACCAACACCTCACACAGTAACACAATTTCACAGGCTGTCCAAAACTCAGCTGAAACAAACACTATGGAAGGTGGCAAACCACTACAATTACCTTGTTTAAGATTTTCACTACAGAAGAATTATTAGACTGAATCACACTGCAAGAAGCACAGGAATAGGATGTATTGTCTTATCATTGATCTGGCAGAACACAAGAACACAAGTTTTCTTCCTATGGTAGATGTATAGAGCTGATGAACCCCATAGTTACAGGGAAGCCAGAGTAGAGGAGTCAAAGCAAGCCACAGGGAAAGCAAATTGGTTGTGAAGGGAGCACATTTCAGGGCCTGAGAACAGAATGTGAGCACTTGTGTGAGTAGACCACAGACCTTCATCAAGCAGCAAAGCAGGGAGGGATAGGTAAATGCTAGAGTTTACTTGTATTAACTTGAGCAATTGAAGGAAGATGACAATTTAAGGCAGTGCCCCCTGGATAGCTCTTCTGTTTTTCCTGAGTCTCCAACTATTATATTTTTCTTTCTCTTCAATACCATCATTTCCCCTGAGTATGCACTCATCAGCAACTTGCATTCCCCAGAAATCCTCCCACTAGCTATCTGGAAAGACATTCAAGCTAGAGGGCATAACACTCTTTTTAAGCATGGAGATGCCTTTAAAACCACAAGTCATCTTCAGAAACCAAACTGCACGGAGGTGTATGAAGAATTCCTCCAAGACTTATTTTAGATGCAAGTGAATTCAGCCAACTCACAAACATCAGCAGTAATTTCAATCCAGTAAGCTTGCTTGGTATTCTCAAAACCTCCCCCCAAACCACACACCTCTTTGCATGTGTGAGTCTTCTAAAAACTTTTTTTTTCTTCATTTGTTTTTATGCTCACTTTTTGCCCTCTGTCTGTATGATAAAAATGCTTTCTGGGTTAGCCCTGGAGAACCAAGCAGACCAAACACTAATCCTCATATGGAATTTATTTTAGAGGGGGAGAAAAATCCCCTAAGTTGTGTAGTTATGTTATTTTGAACTGGTTTTATATTTTATGCCTACATAGCGGAGTCCTGGAATTTCAGGACTGGCTTTTGTTTGCATTCATCATGAAACAGTTGTTATATGAGCTGCTGCTACTGCTACCAAAACAGCTGCTGCTCACTGCTAGAAAACCAGAGTCTTAACTCAACAGTTTCTTTCTTCCTCTGGTAAGTCTAGCCGGCAAAGGAGTCATGGTGTTTCGGCAGAAAATGACCTTTGTTAGGTTTCATTGTCAAACTTGTGACCTTTTCCCTAACCAGAACATGAACTTGAAAGAACAGATAAATCCAAGCAAAAGCAGGTATGTACTGATGTTCCTGCATCACCTATAATTAAACATAGGATCAGAACTCCTTCCTTTGCAGCCCCTCAATGTGAACATCTTTCCTTCAGCTGCTCTTAAGACTTTTCTAATACACCCCAGAATCCCATTGGCCCTCCTGGCCACAAGAGCACACTGCTGGCTCACGGTCATCCTTCAGGACTCCCAGGTCCCTTTCCCCTTCACTGCTCTCCAACAGCTCAGTCCCCAACCTATACTCATACATGGGGTTGGTCTTTCCCAGGTGCAAAACTCGACACTTGGCTTTGTTGAATTTCATTCAATTTCTCCCTGCCCAACTCTCCAGCCTGTCTAAGTCTTGCTGAATGGCAGCACAACCCTCTTGTGTGTCAGCCACTCCACCCAGTTTAGTGCCATCAGCAAACTTGCTGAGAGCACACTCTGTTCCCTCATCCAAGTCGTCAATGAATAGATTGACAAGTACTGGTCGCAGCACCGACCCCTGAGGGACTCCACTAGACACAGGACTCCAACTAGACTCCATCCCATTGACCACAACTCTCTGACTGCTGTCCTTCAACCAGTTCACAATCCACCTCACTACCCAATCATCTACGTAGGTGAAATAAAGACATGCAAATGTAGTGGAACTCTAGCTGAGAACAGAAGTAGGCCTATTAACTGGGATTTAATTGCTATTCATCTCCTCCTCTAAGCCTTCTGTTGCAGAGGTCAAAGCAGTCAAAGAAGCAATTTGCATAATTGGTCACTGCTATAATTTTTATTCAAATGCTATTTTTAAAGCAGAACCAGTAACAAAGATTTAGCTGGAAAGTTACTGATTAAAGTAGCATTATGATTTTATTTGTAAGTTAGTCAAGAAAGAGTGAACTGTCACTGCAAGCTTTAATTGTCTGTCATTAAAATATTTGTGGTGTTTTGTCATCAGTGACCCTGTATTATTTATGAGATATAGCTAATGCTGTATTTGAATGCAGGTTCCCTCTGTGCCACAGTTTTAACAAAGCTGTTCGTCCATGGGCTTTTTATTTTGTTATATTACAAACAGGAAACATTCAAAAGATGCATCAGGGAATCAGCCTCAGATGAAGAGCAGAAGCCCTGTTATAAACCATAACATCTTTAGTGACTATTATGCTCATTAGATAAACATGACAGCTGCTTGAAAGACACCAGCACTAACCCTTCAAAATCATCTCTTGACACACAAGAAAATACACATGAATTCTTGATCCATGGGATGCAAGTGTTTGTCTGACTGGCCCCTTGGGATTTAGACCACAATTAAGTTTTGGTTTTACTGCAACAAAGTATGAAATTACATCCGTGTGGGTTTAGTCCAAAACCAGACAGCCCATCAATAGATCCGATAAAAGGAAATTGAAACAATGCAAGCATCATGAAGATGTGGGATGAAATGCAAAATCTGGAGGCTGAAGTCTTTTGGAATTGCACTAAAAGATGAAGACAATGCCATAGGTGGTCTCAGCCTTCATAATCCTATAGTTATAAATGTATTATACAGAAAATTTAGAGGGGAAACTGCTCTCACGACAAAGGATCAGACAAAAGTAAGTAAAAATGTAAAGTGAGTTTGGCTTCGGGTAACTGGCAACTTGCCAGTTGATGGGAAAGAGCAATACAAAAAAGGTGATGGAGAGGAATAGGAAAAAAGCAGCAAGCTGCAGAGCACAGGCTCTGTACATACAACATGTATTGTAGCAAAAAGAAAGGAAAGATTCAGTAATTCTGTGGAAAAAAAATACTTGGCCTAGCTCTACAATACATTATAGGTTGTCAGAGCTGTTCTATGAGCTCATGTGTGCAGAAACTTCAGAAGAGAAACGTTTGATCTAGGTTCTTCAAAGGATGATTTAACAGAACATGGACCTCACTTTCCACTACAACTCATTCTGAGCAGAGCCTTTACAAATTCAACTCTAATGAATGTCCAAGTCTAAAGTAAGGTTTTAAAAACCTGCACTCTCTGGGAAGCAGAAAAATCCTATCCTTCCTTGCCATATTCAGTGGTGAGACCTGGAAGGCAGCCAATCTCCTCAAATGCCAGAAGCACCAGGTAGGGGCACTGTGGAATCACACTAGGCTACCTCACTCCTCCAATTCACAAGCCATGTCCATTATCCCAACTTGCCAACACTAAATGTCAATTATGTCAATGTCAAAAATGTCAATATGTCAATTCCTCATCTGATCCAAGTGATTAACTGTTGGTGCTGCTGTACTTACAAAGTCAATCACTCATCTTGACTCTAGGAGAAAGCAGAGCCATAGCAATGCATTTGGCAGATGGACCTGTAAATAGCACCTCCCTGCACAGTAAGCTCAGGGAGTAGATTCACCCGGAGCAAGTGTCAATGTCATGACAAGCTGTTGTCTCAAAATGCACCATTCATTTTAGGCCACTAGATATATTTAACAGGCAAATGCCCTGCTGTGTAACCATGCATATACAGGCTAAAAATCTAATGAGTACAGGCTAGCAGGGAGCAGTAAATACAGTGGACTTGAGCCTGGATGCATGAGGTCCGTGTGGGCTTGGAAAGCCATGCCAAACTCTCTTGCCACATCTTTGCTGTTACTTGTATTTTAGCAATGAGACTGATACTACCATGGACAAATCTTTTAGTGCCACAGCTATGTTACTCAAGCAACACAGAGTCTGGAGTGCTTTACCTTCCTCAGCAGAACAATAACCACAGCTGTTACGAGCTGACAATCTTTGCTGCAGAACTTGCAGGAGTTTAGCTTCTAAGCCAAAGACCTAGAGTATCTTTTGAAAAACAGAGTCATGGGAAAGCTCAGAAATGCTCAAATCTTTCCAAGAGCTCCTATTCTTAAAACTGCTTAGTTTATTCACAGTGGCATTTGAAACCTCTGAAAGACAGAAAATAACATATTTTCCTTTTATGGAACTGGAAGAAGAAAGGGTATTTCCACTGATTGTGCTTATCACTGATTGGTGCATCCACTAACTTCAAGGCATCCTGCATCAGGCAGTCTAGTTTTGTCCCTCCTCTCCAAACCTTGTATTTTCATGGCTGAAGAGCAAAATAATGTACCTATGGCTTTTGGTACTACCTTAAGCTTTACAAAACAAACCAAGGTGCAGACTAGCTGTGCAGAATGCTATTGCCCTAACTGGGAACAAGCGTTCTTGGGGATATGCACTGTGACTCTCCTTCTTTCCCTGCCCTTCTTGCACATAGAGAACTAGGAAATTATTTTACAAGAAACAATACCACTAAACACCCTTCCTAGAGCTTAAACTGCCTGTTTTATCACACACACTGTTTAGAGCCTTCTTCTATGTAATTTGGAAAGTCCAAACTTCAGGAAGAGAAGAAAGGAACAGTTTGTTCACATTTCCTATTTTTACTTTCTATTTTCAGAGCAGGATGTTGGGTGATAAGGAAGAAAACGCCACCAGGCAGAATGTAAATTCACATGTGCTATTACCACTGGCAGGATGTTCAAGTCCCCTGAAAGCCCAGAACAAGCAGGGAGATTACACCACCTTCTGGACAAAATTTTTTAAGTTTCACATACAGTTTGCTTCACATAATGGATGGGAATGTGCCATGGAAGCGTTACACAGTTAGTTATTTCCCAAGTCATCTTACCTCCACACAAAATGTAGAATTTCCTCTTCTGTAGAAGATTTCATACACAGTGATTCCTCTTGAGAGTTTTTTTATGGAAAGCACAAAGCTGTTTTAGAGTGTGAAGCAAAAGAAAAGACGGTATGTTTGGTCTCCAAAGTTTCTGAACATTTGAGCATGTTCAAAGTTTTCCCAAATTCTGTTTTAAGAAAGTAGCAGATGCAAAGAAGGGATGTGAAAAAATCTCAGCATTTAAACTGAATCCAATCCAAGCTGGTTTTATTCTCATTTCAAGAGTGCAGATGCTTGTAGGAGAGAGAAGGGTTGTTCATTTGACATAAGAGATGAGCCAGTATATTCCCTTTCCACACATCAGTCACAACTCTCTCCAGAAAGTACAGCTCATGAGAAGCAGGTAGACTATCAGAAGCTGCAGACCACTTATCCTGATTTTTTTCGTATAAAGAGAAAATGTCAAGACTCTGACACTAGCATTGATGAACAGAATGGACTCAAAAATCAGCCAGTTTACAATACCTGGGATAATATTACTACTACAGTTTAAAACATCCCCTGTAAATGTGATTTTCTTCTAGCCAACAGCGTGAGGAATTTCATTGCACTCAATAAAATTTACTGTTTGAAAAGCTTCAATCAGTCTTCTTGCTTTACAGCAAGATGTACAAACTCTCAAGATAAAAAGTAACTTTAAGAAATCAAAGGGGTTTTTTTCTGGCATTGGGAACAAGCGTTTTTATAAGGCTTCTGATGCCAAAGAAAATTTACAAACTCCTGCAGAAAGGTGAGAGGATATAGGCTATTTCTGAGATAAAACCCATTTCATTGCATATTCTTTTACATTAGATGCTGCTAACTTTTACCCCATGCCACAGAAGCTGACAAAGCAGGAAAAAATTCTCTATTTTGCTGTGTATAGTGTATACTTTCTGTCTCTAAAAAAACCATCAAAGACACGAAAGCCAGATGTGGCCATTTCAAAAGAAAATGTAAGCATTCACGTTCTGGCTACCAGCCAGGCTACAGAAGTGATCTATAGCCAGCAAAAATGAAAGGACTGACCAATTATTTTTTCTTCAGTTGTGTTTCTGAGAGTGTAGAGAGACTTTACATCTAAAGTTATGCTAAAACTATTCTGAGACTTTCAAAGGGTTAAGAAATACTCCCCAATTTTGAAGTAAATATAATCCAAGGCTCTACAATTGGACCCTATCTGCTTCAATGCTGGGGGAAAAAAGACTGTTTTGGCAAATTTTACTGTGATAGCAAAGAACACTGGTAAACACAGTAATATATCTTTACATTTTTAATTTATCCTATCCATCTCTCAATCCATCTATCTACTCCACAATCCATCCTCTGCCACTGTCCCCCTGCTCCTCTTCCGAACTCTTGTCAGTGCAGTTCTGGGATGTTAAGGCAGGAAGAGTTTGTCACTTTGGACAAGACAGGCATCAAAAAAGAAAGTTCTTTTGCAATTCTTGAGCTGGTATCAACATTAAGAAAACAATTTCAAGGAGAGAGTTGAAAAGGTGAAAAACAAGAAGCCTGTAGCTCCGAAGTATTCCAACAAGATAGAACCAGATTGGTTCCAATGAAAACTTTAGTACCACAAAGAGCTTTCATATTTTACTGCATGTTGCTATAAAACACATAAGTCAAAATATTTGATGTATGGATTAGCTGAAGGCAAGTTTTTTGTTAATGCAGTGAAGAAAATAGTCCTTCTAATGTCTTCTGTTATTAAAATTTCCTGTCATGTAGAATTGCCAACTTTTTTAAAGTCACAGAATTTGAGTAAAATTGGTGTGCATTTCAAAATGTGATACCATCAAAAAGAAAAAGAAAAAGCCAACACAGAAAAAATACATGGCAGCTGGCAAGTAAAATATATTAAAAAAATCTCAATAATCAACTGGCAGTGATGTCTGAACAACTTCTCCTTCCTAATTTTTTTTTATATTCACCTTTCTTCATAGTTTCCTTCTGTCAGCTTATGTAAAACAAATCATTACGCCCACTGACAAAAGCACTTGAGTCATATTGCATTAAGCAGTTGTCTGTATCATTACGTATACAGACACTTGCACTTACATTTCTGAGCTCTCTGATGTAAATGTGTCACTCTCTGATCAATACAGCCACAGTTTTACTGATCTGCTTCAGAATATCATGGTCCTTCACTGATGTGCTTCAGAAGATCATGGTCCTTCACTGTGATTTTCACATCTCAATATATTCAACTGATAACAAATAAGTTCTGGAAAAGCTTCTTTGTACAAAAAGAGGAAAGGCAGCCACAAAAGTTATCTCAGTGGAGCAGCAAGTCAGCAGACAAAACTGTAAATTGTATAGATTTAATCTGCAAGTGTTAGTTGCAACAACAACAACAAAAAATAAAAAAAAAATCAGCTTTGGCCCAGAGCCTTCTCTGCTTTGTGGGATCACCACACAGCTGGGCAGAATAACATCTCCTCTTCCCAGCACTACATGAGGCAACAGCCAACAGCAGAGGGTGTTGCAGATCAGGTTTAAGGTGCCCCAAGGACTTTTTTTCACAGCACTTGTATTTCTTTTTTACTTTCTGGCTGATTCTGTTAAGATATTTTGTCAGAAATAACCTGAAAATAGGTATGATTGGAAAAACAAAACCCCAAACATATGGAAGTATGAAAAGAGAAGGAGAGAGTTAACACAAGGAAATTGGTTTTATTTCTAGTCTACCTTGTCAATAACCGATGGGGAAAATAAAGCAGAAGTTTAATCTGCATGGGGAATACTGAAGGAAAGAGGTGAATTTTCAGCAAGACACAAGACCAGTCTCACACATGAAATCCCAAAGGAAATCCCTATCCTGAAATAAGGGATCAAACCTCCTCCAGATACTGGAATATGCACAGAGAAGAGAAAAATTGTCCAGCACTTTAACGATTTTGAGAGATTGCTTATTTCACACATGAGGTTTTCTAGGGTACCTTCATGAAAATTGAGACCTTGTGTGCTATTTTGTAGCTTCCTCCATTATAAAAGAAGTGAAAATCTAGGGTGCACAGAACAGGTGAAGACATACTATAGATTCCCAAAGAAAAGCCTGCTCATTGCAAAGAGAGCATCCTTCTACCAACCATCTGCCCCTCTCTCATCTAACATCCCCGTGGGAAAACCGTGGGGAATGAATTGTGCAAACTTTTAGGAAGACTTCAACATACTACAAACAAGGTGTGGGGGCTCTTTGTTGGTTTGGATTTTTTTTAATTTACAAAGAAAAGAGAAATAACTCATCCAAAACTGTTCACTACTTTCATATCAGTAACATGCCATGCTCTCCTCCTGTTTGTTATTGAGCAAAAGCTCTCTGGCTGGGTAGAGCATCACAACAAAGTAATGCTCACACCTTCTAAATAGCTGTCCTAACTGCCTTATTGCAAGCAGGTAATGACCCACTGAAATAATGTTCAGAGGAGGAATGCCACATTGTCCCTGCAGTATCTATATCATTGCTAAATACAAAATTTTCAAAGATGCATCCTGGAAGCAGGGATTGGTGGACAGTCACCCATAATTCCTGGTTATGGACAGACTGATTACTGAAATAGCTGCTCTCAGTCAAAAGCTAGCCATCAGCTGCATATATTACAGATTCAATCTTTGATCCAAGTGTTTTACCCCTTCCTGGTTCATACAATGTCGATGGCCCACCAAATGTAAGCAGGAAATCAGTTCTGCTGGAATGACATCTACAGCCTTACAGAAGTTTTGCATTTCTTGGTTTAGGCATAGGACACAAGACTGCCTTCTAAAGAAGTTAGCAATAAATAAGTGCTGGGAGGGATAGACTAACTCAGAGGAGAGAGAATCCTTTCAGATTGATGTAAATTAAGGGTAGATTAAGTGTTCTGTTTTAACTTCTCTACTCAAGTCTCCTAAATCTTTTTCCTCAACATGCTTTATACTATGTCAATATGCATTCTTATTTGTACTTTATCTAAACTCAGATTAACTGAAGGGTCACTTCATTTCAACTCTTTGTCAAGTTTGAGGAAAACTAAGTATCCTGGTATCTCCAAAGAACACAGTGCCTAAAATTATTAATTGAAGGTTTACTTAGGCAGATATTTGTGACTGTGTTTTAAGAATATTTTGACAGTATAATTTGAGAGCGGAATATGAGAGAAATAAAAGAAGAAAAAGCCACTCCATGGGTAAATGGGAAGCCTTCTGGCATGTGGCAAGATCACTGGAGCACTGAATTCTTGCCCAAGTATGAAAAAACCCATACAGTAACACTAAGAATAAAAGCAGAACATGTATCTTTCCCCATCAATCAAATCTGCTTCCTAAAAAGGAGATAAATCTCTTCACTGAGTAAACAAGACATAAACGTGTATCTTTCAGCTGACAAAGTTTCTGTTAGAATAGCTTTTTAATGGAAAATGTTACCTGGGTTTTTGTAGATACTAAGCACATCCTTGAAATAATGAGGTAAGAATCTTTCTAACAACAGCAGCACATCCTCCAACTCCTCCAGAATGCCCACAAGCAGAAAATTTTCATTAACATTCAGCTTTGCTCTTTCAAGGGCCCATTCACCAGGCTCCCTGTATGAAAGTAATGGAGGGAGAGAAAAAAAATCATATTAAATATGCATTTCCTTCAGAAATTCAAGCCAAGAACACAACTAAATCAAAAAATGTTCTGTCCTGTACTTCTAACAGAACACAAAAAATTCCCCACTGAACCCGAGCTGTTTACTGAGCTTTTCTACACAGCATCTCAAAGCGGTTTGGTGTGTAAAAACACAACCACCTGTTACTGCATAAAAGTTTACTATACAGTATCAGTAATACAGCAATATGAGAATAGCATAAACAGACACCTAAAAAATGAGCTAGCTCTATTACAGCAGGAGAAGGCTGCACTTTACATAGTTTTAAGCATGATTACTATTTCTTATATAGACACAGGAACCCGGAATTATATTGATCTGATACAATCATCTGAGCAGAGCTAAAACATGCATTACAAAATCACAGTGCAGGTAAAAAGAATAATGAGTGCATACACTCACTGCCATTCTCACCTTGCCAACACAGAAAAAAAGTCACAGAAATACATCCAGATTTGATGAATTATTCAAGTGTCAAATCAAGGAAAAAGAGTAGTACTATATTTGCATTGCCTTTCATACTCCAAAATACATGCATGCAGTTACCACATATAGTGCTACATTGTGCTTATAGTTTTCTCTTGAACTTCAAACAACTATTGCCTCTTTGTTATTACCAGCTTCTGACAAAATGTTGGCAACAGCTATTGCTGAACAAATTAGGATAGCTTGTATATATTTACCTGCATCTTGGATGCTGTCCACAGAAATATGGTATGATGTAAAATAACCTGGGATTGGAACATTCAGGGTAGTTTTCAAGGATACATACATTAATGTCCTACAGGGGAGGGGAAAAAAAAAAAAAGAAAGAAAGAGGTTAATTACTGCACTTTTCTGTCTCTATTAACAAATGTTTTCTCTATCTCATACTTCATAATCATCTGAGAGTCAAAGAATTGTGCTGAAGCTATACCAAGTAGCTGACCTTAAAAGTCATCTACCGGTCAATTTACCTACTTCTAAATAGCATTGAAAAGTTTCAGAAGAAAAAAAAAAAAAGCAAAAAATCCCCACTTTTTTTTCTTGCTGCAAATAACACAGTTATTATATTGAGATTACTGTATGATTCAAAGCTGGACACAGATCAACTTCCATATTGAGTAATATCTATAATATTCAGGAGATTATTTTCAGACTCTTCTTTCTGCTAAATACCTGGGAGAAAACCTGAAGTAGCCAGAATAAATCAAATTGTGACAACTGTTACTTAATTTTTATTTTGCTTCATTCAGTAACTGGAATTAACAAGCTGTAATTCACACAGTTTACTCTTCATATAAAAACATACATCACTTTTGATTGCAATTCTGTACATTCCTCAGCTGTTCAGAACCAAGCCTATTGTGTAGACCCCCACTGAGAGGAGGGCTTATTAGAAAGTATTTATCATTTTCCTGAGTTATTGTTCATCTAATTAGGAGTTATCTGTCATTTTTCAAAGACTATGCACAGCTATTAAGCCCTGAGGAACTCTATGCCATTTGTAGCTTTACTCTAGGGCAGTAATAAACATATCAACAAGTGGGATTGAATTCCACAGTCCTTATCTAGTTTAATAGACCCTTATCCTGCAATCAGACTCACTGACACCAAAGGCACATATAGGGCAAAAAGCCCTGTACAAGACAACACAAGTAAATATGAAAGGTTCTCACTTTGCAAATATGATCTTCATTCTTATTTAAAAGGCATGTGCTTTTATAATGCAATAGGCTTGACACATATCAATATCAAACTAACGACCAATCAAATCTATTCTTTACCAAGTAAATAAAATGTGATAGACAACACTTCAGTCAGCATCATGCCCTCTTCAAGACAGAGGTGCTCGGCCGTGTGAGAGACATGGAAAGCATCTCCTGCTTTCCTGCGGCAGCATGAGGTACAGGCCTCCAGCCACAGCATCTGCTTCTGAGACCTCAGCACAGAAAAACCTCTTGTCAGAACTTCAGCCCTCATGCCCAATTTCACCAATGTCACATTTGGGTTGGTAAGCCTTTTAAACTACACTCCTCCTTCCTCCTCTGTCCTACACTTACGTAAATCAGATTTTATAAGCACAGCAGTGTTTCCAGTACTTGTGATAAAACCTTAGTAAGCCTCAAAATAGTTTTGGGGTTTTTTTTCAGTTTGATCTCCAGGGAATGAATTGCCACCAATTAGATCAAATATGCAGATTGAAACTGAACTTATCTCTGTATCCAAAAGAGCATCCAAGCTTCAAAGTTTGAGCTTGTATGTCAGTTGTTAACCCTGTAGTATGACTGCTGCTGTCACAGACAAAAATGGCTTTAATCCAGATAACAAGTATCACTAGTTCCTCACTGCTCTGCTTCTTTGGGGTGTACAAAACATACCACCTCACTACACCACTGAGCAGCATCAATGCTGTAACTCCTCACAGCCTTCTGCTAAGTCTTCTTCACCTATGGTTGGTTACAAGGGCAGCTATAGACATACTAGCTATTTCTATTTTCCAGGGTAGCGTACTAATGCTGCATTTGAGAAAGATGATGGGAATTTTACAGAGCACTTGGCAACTAGTGATGACTTGAGACCAACCCTAAATACCAGCAGAGATAGTATAATAAGGAATATATGCATTTTCTATTCTTCTTCTCAAGGTCTGATACTTTTCCTGGGTAACTGCATTGCTAGGCTAGACATTTATACTTACAAGTATATAGTTTTGTTTCATAGTATGAGATATTTTTTCTTTAATTAAAAAATGCCTGTACTGTAAGAGTACAATTATTCAAGAGAAAATTATATTATGAAAATCTAGAGAAAAAGACAAAAGCATTTTCAAATGTTAGGATATGAAGGCTGGTTCAGTTAAGTCATCTTTTAATTGTACTCTAATGAGAAAACAACTTTCTAAAGCTAACCTTGGGTAGTCTATGGCTTGCTTAGATTCAGTTTCTGCTGTCTTTACATCAGCACATTTTTTTTTTAGAAGATAATTCTGGGTTTTCTTTGAATTGACTTTCCACTTTTTTTCTGGAAGAATATGTGGTTTTCATTTTTTCCCCCACACCACATAAGCAAATAGTCTGCCAGGTTTAATTCTCATTTTTGACAGACTCTTTTGGCTGGGCTAATCTGCCTGGCTTTTCTGCCAATAACATATTCAGCTCTTCTTCCTGGCATCTTTGCAAGTCAAGCAGCAGCTAACAAAACAGCATCTTCTGCAAACCATCTACATTTCCATATATGCAGGCATAAATTACTCATACAAAATTCTGCTGGTATTAACACCACAGAGGTGATGAACTATGCCCAAAATGCTACTATTTAGATGTCACAAACATTAAAGACATCTGCAGATCAGTTTTCTAACTGGTACAACATCAATAAGCGGATGTACACATCTCCTCTGTTATCAGAAGTCATATTATTAATTTGTCAAAGACCAGTTTTATGAATTAGAATGGAATCATTTCATAGTTGTAAGCAGGCACCTTCTCCTACCTTTCATGAATTTCCACCACTTTTGTATTTTTTTTTTTCTTTTACTTCAAACTGTCTTGGTATGGGAAATGTATGAAAAAAGTAGAAAGAAATTACACCTATGGCAAAAAAAGGGAGAGTGCCTGGCCAGCTGGAAAAAGCGTGTAAGAATGAAATAACCATCCTGCTACAGAGGGCACAGATCCAGGGAACACCAAAAATACATACAGACCATTATACTGCAATCAAGAAGGAATCCCAGTGGCAACTATCATCAGGGAGACAGCACATCCATCAATTCTGTTTACTAACACCCTTTCATAGAAGAACCTGGAAAATCAGTCTGCTTGGATGAGAACCCTTAATAAAATCAATTAGGAATGCCTTATATTCGATTCTGCAAACACTGAGCAGGAAATACTCCCCACATCAAGGATTTCTCAGTCCTCCCCAGCCAACAGATGCCTGTGAGAAAAGCAGCAAGTCAACAGATACATCCAGCAATTTATGCTCATGAGAGGTAGTTCTGAATCACAGATAAAGTCATTCTCCAACAGATGACCACCTCAGCTTGGAGCTGACTATAAGGCTGAAGTCTGCAGGCTGGAAGTGGACAGAGATGCAGCTGGTAGGTGAGGGTCCTTTTGGCAGTGGTCTCGCCATACTTGGTGATGCAGCGCAGCCCTGACTGCTGCCCATCACAGCATGAAAGGCAGCTACAGAAGACCCAGGGTGTTAAGGATCATTCTAGTCCATCCTTTGCTATGGGAGAAATAGGGTTGCCATCTGTCCAATCTGTTCATAGAATGTCCATATCCACTTCAATTTGTATCAGTGCTTTACTGATCCTACTGCTAGAAAACCTTCAGTAGTATCTGGTTTGAAAACACCTTAATGTAATTTAAGAAAACTCCTTTTTGTCTTAATCTTGATGAACACAAGGAATAAGTGCAGGACATCTGCTTCATAGCAAACTTATCCACCTGAAGATTTAAATTTCCCTACAGTGTTTCCTTTTGAAGATGGTCTTCTGGACTCTCTTTGATGGCTTAAAAGTCCTAAACCAGAACACTTTTTAACTTAGGATTTTTCAGCTCCAAGTAAAGCAGAAAAAGGCACTGACGGTGCCTTATATAAGAGAGCACCACAGAGGGAATTAAGGAATAATTTCATATCTTTGGTTCCTGGAACATCATCTGTTTGACTTCAAACTCTGGATCCTAGAAACCATTTGTGCTACGCATTTTTTATAAACCAAAGTGGAGAAGATGCAGAGGAAATCATCATATAACACTGCAGATCATCACCTCTCTAACATATCACTCTGTCAATGTTAAAAGCTTTACTGTCAAGCCAAGCACATTACAATACCAAGACTCAGTGTGTCCAGGCTTGAGAGCAAGTCCTGCTCTCAACTGAGCAATGATATGCATGACAGATTGCTCAGAATGAAAATCCGTGCCACAAAAAATACCACAGAAGAGCTGGGATGCTCATATACAGAAAAGGAGGCTCCAGAGAGGGCGTAAGTCAAGAAAAAAAATAGATCTTGCACTGAAGTGACAGTCAAAGCTGCTTTAGAACAAATCGATAAAGAGAACAGAAAATTGCCAGAGCCAGCTAGTATTAGACAATGCTATAATGAAGAACACAACCAGCAAGAGGAAGAATCAACATCAGCACAGAAAGTTGTGCCTCTCTGGCTCCCAATAGGTCTTTGAATCAGTTACTAAAGATGTGATAAACACAGTCTTGCGTTCCTAAACTCTCAGGGGAAATAGAGGAGAGGCTGATAAAGGATTTTTTTCCTTCAACCACTGATAACAACTTTAGTTGTTTTTTCTCCTTCCTTTTAAAAATAATAGAAAATTAATTTCTTTAAAAATATATCTTATTTAGCAATCCATATTCACTACGAAAGTTTCCTATTTGTCACCATTTAGTGGATTTTTCCCTAAGAAAAAGGAAATAACTCTTGACAAGGTTAGTTATGAATATTGGCTGGATTTGCTTGGATCAGAGCTCATAGGAAAAAGCTGTGTCCAAGGTAACCTAACTAGATTATCTTTCAATAACTCACTGAACAGTAGGCTGCCTTCCTGAAACATTGGCAGTCTGTTTTCCAGAATATGGAACAACAAATGACCAAATAAACACACTTTGTTGTGGTTTGGTTTTTTTTTTAAATTTTTTAAAATTATTTTATATTAAGTAACTATAGTTATAAGGTGTACAGGAGCTTTGAAAAAAACAGTCAACAAGATAAAAAAAGAAAAGAATCTTGAGGCATGCAGTAAAACATGAGCACTCCTTTATTTCAAAGGAGAATTTCCCTACCTTGTTCTTGGGCAACGTATTTTCTCAACTGATACAGAAGCTCTATTGCTTATTCTGAAAGATGGAATTACCTTTTCATTCAAAATATGCCCATGATAGCTCACAATCATGCAACATCCTCAGTCAACTGGTGAGGGACACGTGTATTTTTGAATCAGGTTATTTGACTTTAAATAGTCACTTTAAGGAAAAAAAAAATCAGCACATTTGAAACAGCTGATGCCTGTTTCTTGTTCTCTCTCATTTCTTTCTCTAAATATATAAGAAAGAAAAAAAAAACAACCAAGGTCGTGGCAGTAATATTCTTCCTTACTTGATGAACTATAAGCAAACAATAGCCAAATGCCCCAAAGCCCAACTCAATATCAACAAATACAGGTTTGAAGTTTACCACAGTCTGTTCCCTCATGTTTTCTTCTGGAAACATTATTAAGTTACAAAACCCTACTTTTATTTTTTGAATTCAAGTAAAATCTACCACAAAAAGGCTGAAGGAATCAGGGTGTGCATAGCTTTCTGAAGGACACCTCATGACCATCAGTGTCCCTCAGATGCCTGGGTTCACTTCCATTGGGTTTCTGCTTCATTAAGAATCACAGAATCACAGATTCATTACAGTTGGAAAGGACCCTCAAGATCATCTAGTCCATCTGATAGCCCTACACTACTCTTATCCCTAAATCATCCCCTGAAGAACCACATCTATCCTCTTAAAAATCTCCAGAGATGGTGACTCTACCACCTCCCTGGGCAGCCTATTCCGATATCTCACCACTCTTTCAGTAAAGAAATTCTTCCTAATATCTAATCTAAACCTACCCTGGCACAACTTAAGCCCACTCCCTCTAGTCCTGTCACTAGTCACAAGGGAGAAGACTTGAACCCCTTCTTGTCTAAGGGCATGGAAGCCATTAGTCTTCCCAAAGCTACTACACTGAGCAGCAGCACTTGCTAACTGCTCTTTTGATTGCAATTGCTTATCAGTCTGGTAATTCTTTCAAATCCCTTCAGGAAAAAAATAAAAAATTAGGACATCTAATAAGAGACTGGATCCTCCACATTAAAGAAGTTAACTGAACTGAAGCTATTAGTATGCTGATCTCCTCATAACACATATTATACACTTGCAAAAAAAAAAATCCCTATGAGGAAGAAAAAAGAAAAAGAAAAACTTCTGTAGCAATATCCTTAATTCCAAGATGGAAAATCTGATTTCTGGAATATCTGACACCTGAAGACCGCTTCTGTGGGACAGCACAGCAGCCACTTGTTAGGCAGGAACAAGCAACCATAGAGAACATCCCAATCCAGTTGCCAACACAAACCTATGGCATTTGGTTATTGTTTTGTAGAAATACAAATGCAGATCTCTACATCACAGGAACATACTGAAGCAAACAGAGCAAGACTGGACAGCCATCACTTTTGGGAAAACTATTCCCTGGTTCATATCTGCTCATTCTGTAATGAGAAAAACAAAAACTAAATTCACATCTCTGTTTTTCATTATCACTATTATACAAAGAGTTCTTTCCTTTACTTGTGTATGTGTATTCAGTCAAGAATTGCAGTCAATTTTGTTCCTAAATGAAAAGACACACAACTCAGCATGCAATGCTTTGTGTTCACAATGTGAATGCAAGACCTTTGCAATTTAAATATTTTTTGTTACATTTACTTACCACTGCAGCAAAGTGGTAAGGAGGATGCTGATCAACCAAGGAGGATGGTGATACTTGACTCTGCAGAGAAACCCATGATTGTTCTTCTCTACTCATGAGAAAGACAGAGACGGATGATCACAGCGGCGCACAGGGAGGTGTGCCCTGCATTAGGAAACACTCCCTGTCCTGACAGCTTCCAGTGTGAACCTCAGCTGTGTCCTATTAGGTATCCAGACACCCCTTGTGTGTCCCAGCTTTAGCAAGGTGAGCCTGGGTGCTGGCCAGAAAGAAGCATCCTGTGCTCTAACAGTCCCCAGAGTCCATGAGAGCTGGGACCAGGACCAGGCACAGGATTTTACTCTAGCCTAGAATAAACCTGAGAGACTTCATAAGAACCAGGATAAACTAAGTCTTGAGTATGCTTGGGCACAGAATGTCCTTTTTCTGCAACATGCCATCTCTGCTTCGATGTGGTTTCAACATAAACTACTTCAGAGTCTTAAAAATACAGAACTCACAAGTGTGACCCAGTCATTCCACAGTCGATGGAAAAGCCCACACCACCACCAAAAAA
Source organism: Galbula dea (assembly GCA_013399015.1). Lineage (NCBI taxonomy): Eukaryota > Metazoa > Chordata > Aves > Piciformes > Galbulidae > Galbula > Galbula dea. The sequence goes on from VWZX01000351.1 coordinate 1,831,726, forward strand.
ATTACATGATAGGAAAATATTTTGTTGACAACAAACACCTAAGGCCAGGGGTAACCTTGGATGCTTTAATAAAAACATGGTTATCCCTGACCACGTCAGCTGTGCACCATGGGCAGGAATTTCTCCAAACACCACCACCCTGAATTCTCTCTGCTATTCACCACCTCAGAGCTTCAGCTTTGCTTTAAGCTAATAAGTTTAACAGATCAGGATGCCAGTTTATTTCACTTCACTGGCAGTGCTGACAAACAGAAAACTTACGTATAAACCACAAAAAGGAAAGAGGAAGGAGAATGACAGACAGGGAATAGAACAGGCTACATAAATTCAGTTTTATTCTCATAGGTTGTCAGTTCCTTCAGGTTTTGATACCTACAGAGTGAAGTGAATATCTGACTGGTTAAAATTATATGATCAAGACACAGCTTGAACACACTCAATATATTGGCAGTAAGAGGAGGGCTGCCTCTCTCTGCCCTTCCTCTATCAAGAGGATTAAAAAGTTCTGCAGTTTCCTTCCCTGTTACACCGCAAATAAGAGTTTTTATTTAAGGTGGTTAGAGCATAAAGCAACAAGGAAAAGGAAACGGGTCTACTCCTAGCAAGGAGTGTATTTAGTAGGGTTTCCTAGAGAACTAAACATGAATACAATGCCAATCATTCAAAAACCTCAAGACTTCTAACTATACACACACACACACACATATATATATATCATTACATCATATTTTTAAAACAGACTAGTAAATGAACAGCCACATTTTCTTGCTCTCCTGTAACTGCACAATGCTGCAATGTTTGGAATGCAAACTCCACAGGGGAAAGTTAAAAAATATAGGTTTGTAAATTAAAGTCACTGAAAAGTAAATGGCATCCGTGAAAATATTTCCTTTAATATTACATTTTAGAAGTTGTTTAATCAGTTTTTCCTCCAGCTGAGCTCTGAATTATCATTAACTTTGTGGTTCAATAAACTGTGAATGGGAGAATCTAAGGGAAACATGGTGCTTCAGCAAACACACAGCAGATGAAGAGTTATAAAAACAGGCCAGAAATGTTGCTGTGAAGAGTTAATGCAGGGAAAGGGAACAGCTGGAGACTATTAAAAGCACTCATTAGAGGGAAGAAGCCCTAAACTGTTCTAAGTGGGTCAGCTGACAGGTGGCTGGGCTTCAGCCCTGCCCTCCCTGCAGTCCAGTGTCAGCAATAGAGATTAATGCTACTGTGTGATCCTTGAACCAGATCTACAGCTGCAAAGCTGTGCTGCAGCTCAGGACACATTGTGGAACATCCAATGATCAATACAAACCTTCCCAGCACTAATATGTAACACAGGGAGCTACAGTGACTACTGTACCTATGGGGTTAAGTTGCAGAAGATGTTTAGCCTTTTAACAATAGCTCCCAGTCCAGGAACTGAAAAATTTACTCTTTTATTTTAACTCATTAATATCCGGTATGCACAGCACAAACATAGACAAATCATTTCAACCTCTGCATGTTGCAGACTTCCAATGTAAACATGTTAACTAAGTTCACCAGACCCTCCCCAAAAGTTCAATGGACACATGTAGACCCTTGCGAGGTCCTCAGCAGAAAAATCCCATATGGAGATGAACCCTTTATTCCTCCCTCCACCAAACCCGTAGGCAGGCAACTCTCCCACTGCCTTTTTTATAAGGAAACATATTCATGAGTGTCAGTCAGAAGGTGGAGGCATGGGATCCATACCACAGTCTCTCCTGGAGGCCATGTATCTGTTAGGCTGAAAAGCTTCAAGGAACATATGTAAAATCATGAAGGAGAACCATTAGCCATGGTTAGATATTTCTATTACCCAGATAAAGACAAGAACTAAGACAGCTAGTTGCTGTCAGAAAAACAATGCAATTGGTAAAAAAATATTTCTCACTGTAGATAGACACTTGGGGATATAAGTAATATGACTGGATAAACGCATTTAGCAAATACTACTATAGTAATGAGAAACAATGTAGTCATGAAAAGAAATTTTCAAAATTCAGGAATACAAAAAATTGTTCTATGAAATTTAACCATTTATTTTTTTTTCTATAATTTTGTTTGAACTTTAAGAAATAACCTAGAAAAACCTGGTTTAAATATTTAGCAAGATAAGTCAATCTTTGCTGCAGGAGAGGTCCTTATTGTAAGAAATCTGTCTTGGAAGTTCCCTGACATCCTTTGCATTTTGCTTCCCTCCTTTGCAGTAATCCTAACACTTTTTAATAAATACTTTAACATTTAAAAGACAAAAAGACAGATGCTCCTTTATGGGATTACTGACACGAGTAATCTTTAGCATAACTGAGGCGGAATATTGTTAGAATATTTTTATTCTTAGCTGAGAAAAGCATATTTATTTTCAGAGATGAAGCAGGAAGACTACACTGAGACTGACAGAGATGTGGTGCAAACTTAACCACTAATTATAATGAAAATCTGAAACATCCTATAGGAGGGTGACAAGTTCTTAATTTACTGAACAATCTTTTTTATACTCAACCTCTCCTGATAAATTAGCTCGAAGATGTTTAGATCTTGTACTTGAGTGAGTTAGGAGCCATGCTATTTGTGAGCCTAACAGAGATCAGAATCCCATATAACCAGATTTCCTGCAATTTAGGCAACAATAAACAGCCCATGCTGCTTTGTACACTCATTCAGCCTCAGCTGCCTTAGATCAAAGTTTTAGCAAGTATAAAGGAAAGATGAAAAACCTACACATACCTTTTATATTTGATGTCTCATGCTGAGGTTGAAATATAAACTAGGTAATTACTAACAAACCTTTTGGGATTTTTAATACAAAGTTTTCAAATATTTGTAGTAGCCTCTCTTTATCAGGAGTACTTCCTACCTTCTGCACTTTCAAGCCTCAAAACTAAATCATCTGCTGCATATTCTTCTTTTGCCTGGCACCAGCAGCACTCAGAGCTGCACTGATAAGGGGTTACTTGCTCCAGTGAAGTGTATTAGCTAGTTCAACCTGAAACACATTCACTACAATGGGTTTAAATTAACTTTTGTGAATTTATCTCATTTTATAGGACCACAGGGTAGGGCAACTCTCATATGAGTGTGCTTGAGACCTGACCTGAGGCAGTTGCCACCCTTCAGACCATTTCCTCCCTGGCATATTCCAGGTTAATGAGTTGCCACTATTTATTTTGGGCAAGCGAGGAAGCGATCTCTTCAGGCAACTGACAGTAACTCACTCCAGCAGACAAAGTAATGGGTCAGGGCAAGGAGCTGGCTGATCTAGGTGGAAAGTCTCACATTGCAGCAGCTGCCTCTGCCATATCTGACTTGTGAATAAAGGGCCTGTTTTCCATCCTGGCTTTCAATGAAATTTTGATAAACGCCGACATCTACCGAAACATATAAAACAATTTATCTGACTCCTGAATGAATGGTTGTCTTCTCTGGAAGAGAGTCAAAGCCTGAATCTCTGTTCTGAGAAAATTTCAAATGATCAGAGAAGGTGGAAATTTCTGCCTCCGTTTCTGATTTTTGCAATGCCATCAGTTCAGATTTTCAAAGTTAAAAAAAACAGTACCTGAGATACTAGAAGACTTTAACATTGGTTTTTTGGTTTTGTTCTTTATTTCCAACCCCCTTTTTTTCTTAAGGATCAGAATTGAAGGGATAGAATGCCTCAATTACAGGTCAAAACGTGATGGCTAAGCGTGAGTTGCCATTAGACACAAACCTTGATCTTCAAATTCCCTTAAAAGCCCACTTTATATAGGTGCTGAATTCCCACATTTTCACACTGTAACTTCTGAAAGAAAACACCTGCTACCTTGAGCTTTTGAGGCAGCCACTGACCAAGATGTCAGGATGGCCTGGAGAGTTTTTGAGTTGCCCACAACACCTTCCAAGATATAGGAAGCCAGAAACATAATGATTGAGAAAAGTACAATTAGCCTCTAATACCCCAGTTTCAAAAGATGTACATCTTTCTAGAGGCAAATGTGTCTCTCCCTGTAAAACAGAGGAGTTAAATTTACAGCTTCTCCAGTACATTTTTTAAGTCTATAGCTGCTGTCAACACAAGGCTTTTCAGGCTCTTCAGCAGTGAGCTTAACACTGTGGAGCAATCAGCAGTTTTGTATTTTCCTAGGTGTTGATCTGAGGCATGATAGAAGAAGAAAAGTATAACCTCTCCTACCCTTTCACCCACTTTCAAATATCTGCTCACAGTAAGGGACACCTCATCCCAAATGACTTGGGTTTAATACCCAAGATAGTTATTATTCAATATTCTAAAACTAAGCTTACCCTTCAAATAGTCTCCTGTAAAAAAGCAATGCTTTATCATGAGTTTTCAATTAAAAAAAGGAAATTATTAGGGATGAACTGCAAAAGGTATGAGGCCAGCAATTGGGCCAGCCACCAGTCCTGTGCTAAAGGGCCACACTGGCTCATGCTCAGAGTTAAAACCAGCTGCTTACTTTCTTCACAGCTAGATCAAGCAATCAATCTAGCAGACTTCTGAAGCTACCGTTCCACAAAATCCATTACCTGGATTTTAAAATGTTTGCCAGCAGATTTCCTTGCACTGAGGAAAAGATTAAAATGCAGTCATGCAATATATTATGTGGCTGGACAGCATAAATCTCAAAAATGCTTAACATTTGGAATGAGTGGTTTTTGTTAAAAAGAATTTCACTGGTGGGTGGCCTATACGTTACTGTGACAGGAGCAACTGCCCTCTTTGAGCAATGCAAGTGACAGCCACAGTCTGCCAAGGAGGGATGGAGGACAGATTCCAAAACCGTTTCCAGGATTCTAACACCGAATTACCAGCAGCGAAGACCAAAAGGAAAAAGCAAAAGCAGTTTTTATAAATGATGCTGATGGTGCCTGAAGGCTGACAAACTGCCTTTCAAACAAAGTGACTGCTGACCTCAGATGGCTACTTTTTATTTCTTTGTCATTATAGCTTTTGTGCTGATCTGTGGATGTGTGAGTACAATTCATTTCTTAAAGAACACAACAGAAAATGAAAGGCAATTTCTTTCTATTAGCTTTTAAACTGACACAAACAACAGGAATTAGATCATCTTATTTCAGTTCTGCTTGAAGTAAAATTTCACTGACTGTACATATCACATCTTAAACTGCACAGGAAGTTCTGAATTATCAGCTTTTACAAAGTCAGTCATGAGAGGTGCAAATCACTGCATGTTCCACTTCAAATGAGAACTAGAGGCACCCAGAGTGAAGTACAGACTGTACCTTTCATTTTCAACATTTTCAAAAATGAACACATGACAGTTCTAACAAAATGATAATGTAGTAAAAAATCATTTCTGCATTCATTTCTGCAACCTATCCCATTGACAGATGAGGAAACAGAAGTCCATGCACACAGCATGCAAAGCTGTTAGGATTGTCTTCAATTTCTGCACACCAGATCAAATTCTGCTCAACTGACACAGGGACCTCTTCAGTATCTCTAGACATACAGCAAGTAAGAAACCCTTTGCAACATTATTGAAATGAATTTATATCTGTATAGCAGATGTCATTAAAGTTTAAGGCTATACATAGTTACACCTCCCCCCCTTTCAATTATTAATAATTTATAAACTTATCTGTTCACGGGGCTTTGCATGACAGACAACAGTAATCAAGTGTAAAAGAAAGCAACATGGCCCTGTCACATGTTAAAAAAAATAGCCTGCTTTGGATCCATCTGACATCAGCTTGGACTGAAACAGGTTATGTTGCAGTCATTCAGAGCCATGTTCTCTACAGCTCATCCACACCACATCTTGTACTCTACTGCCTGTCCAAAACATCATCAAAACATCCTCCCTCTTTGTTCTCCAAAAGCCAGAGTCCTCTCTGGTTTTGACCTTATATCTGGCCTGCAACATGTCATTGCAGACCATCAAGTTGTCCTGTCACCACTGTGTCACTGAACCCTCTGCAGATTCAATTGTGGCTGAAGGCTAAGTCCAATAATCTGGATCTCCATTATAGAGAGTGCAAGAATTAATTCCACCATTTCATCTTCTTAGGGAGGTGCTGGTGTGCATGCAGAGAGATGAGTATCAACCAGACTGACCACCTCCCTAGCTTCTGCGTTTCTCATTCAGCATTTGTAGAACAAATACTGCCATGGGACCTTGGTCTGTGACAAAGGCTGACAGGCATTATGACACTTCAGCAGTTGTGGAAAATAAAGAACTTATTATGAACAACTTGCCCAGCATTATTGCAACCTTCTTAATCCAAAAACAGCAACAAAACCAAACCAAGAACTGAGATCAGAGCCCTGGCATAAATAACACTATGCACAACTTACCAGCAAGAACATTAGAGGCTTGGGCTCACTGAATTGCCTTGTTTCTCAATTTTCCTCTGAGGCTTCAGAGTTACAGACATCATTTTAACCTAAAAATCTATCTGAACATTTACAGTGATAAATATAGGCAGAATTATTATGCCTAACCACTATACAGTGCAAAACCAACTCAGTGAAAGGACTGTAATTCAACGCTGGCAATCTGGGATTTGCTGTCAGTTTATACAAGATCAAACTAGATCACTGAGTTCAACAGCAACACTCTGTATATACTAAAGTTGACCAAACTAAGGACCAGGCACAACAAAGAGAGGAAAAAATGCAAGACAGAACTTGTCCCAGTCCCCCACTTCTCAAGCATCCAGTTTGAACATCAGCATTATCTAATGACAATAGGAAATCAGTAACCAGAGCCTTTCCTTTAAACTTACCAGATATCTTTCCTCCTGCCTCATGCTGGGGGTACGGATCATGTGATTCTGTTCTCCTCTCCAGTCTCCAAAACGTCGGAAAAAATAATTGGACAAAAACCGATTGACTGGATCTCTAATAATATTGATGTACACCGGCTGGTCTCCTCCAAACCTGGGGAGAAGAAAAATGGGTGAATCTCATCAGAAGGTTTCACAGAGGCACACGCATTCATCTTTCTTCTGAATGTTTTCAAATTACTCTCCACAGAAGTTGAGAGCTTTTACAAGTTTAGAAGTGAAACTGAGAAGCTTACAATTAGTTACCAGTCTTTGTAAAAGCATGTAAGATCTCTTTAGGATGAACAGTCAATATGATATCTCATTAAGCTACACATGTAGTACAAACAGTTTAAGACCATTTTTCCCACTATGTCAATAGTTTGTCTTCTTGAGTTTTTTCCTTGCTGTTTTCACATGAACCTTCTGCAGCTGAAGCTGGGAATAATCATTTCTTCAACACATTTCCCACCTGGGAAGTCATGTCCGAGCAGGCATCAGCTCCACTAATTGCCATAAGGCAGCCTTGGACACCTTCACCTGTTCACTTAGTGTAGTAATACGCAAAGGATTCTGCAACATTCAAGCTTATTTCAAAAAGCTTCCTTTGAATGAACTGACAGATATGTGTGGTATTTCCATCTTTGTACTTGCTGGAACTTGTGCAGATCTTCCTCCCCTCACCCCCAAGCCTGCACCACCACCTGGACTTGAGCTTATTTGGTGCTTATGCAACACCTTATCCTTGTACTGCACCCCATGACTTTTTTTTTTTTTTTAAAAGACAATATGAAAATTCTGGCTCTGTGATCATACTGTATTTTCACAGTGTTGAAATACTGACTTCATGTTTTATGTCAATATGCAGCATTAGCAGAATAGGCCCAACTGGAAGAAAAAAGGAAAGTAACTTAAACTTTTCCTAAGAATGGACATTTATGCTATGGAACAGACTTATGGACTACAAATGCTGTGAAATAAAGAACAAAATAAAACCTTTTTGGATCAAGAAGTTCATAAGATAAATTCAGCTTGGAATTTACCTGAACTAAGAACAAGAATTATGTTTCTGCCTTCTGCTTCCCCAGTTTAGGAGAGCAATTCTTACTTCAGCACTAGTTCATGCCTTATTTTTGGGAGCTTGAGGACATAGCTATATTTAAGTATTTAAATACTGTTCTGATGATTTTTCTGAGTGACAATAGTGTTTTATATTTTAAAAGGAAATATATAAAGATTAGGAGACAAAATTGAAGACATCCTTTAGATTAAAAAAAACCCTGTTGGCTTCCCTTCATCTTTTGAGTTAGATGAATAATTGAATATGTACAATAAAAGACCAGGGCTTCTCATAAATATTAAAGAGCCAGCAAAATTCTTTAAAAATATGAATTCTAGTAAAAGACAGGAGAAAAATTCCACACAGTTTCAACTTGACTTTTATTCTGCATGATTCCCCAGACCACTAAATACACTGTGCAAAGACTTGTCTCATTACCTATGCATATCAGTGATTTCATTGACCTCAAACGTTGTCCATTCACTGCCATAATTGAATTGCACACACAGCATAAAATTTTAAAACAATCCCATTAAGAAGTCAGATGCTCCTTGCTTCCTGATTAGCACATAGCTCTATTCTGACATGGGTGTGCAAGTATCCTGAACTCTTCTCTAAGCTTGGTTTTGCTGCTTTTTGTCTTCACACAGAAATAAAACCTTCATTAAAAAAGGCATTCCTGCAAATACCAAAGGACAATGAGGGCATAAAGCTTTCAAAAATATTTATTCAAATAGAAAGCTCTTGGTGTATGCCATGGGTAGTAGCCATGAAAACTAAATTTTTCAAGTGAAATTACTGGCAAGAAGAGATTGCACCTAAATTACTGAACACATTATCTTCCTGCTGCTTGATCAGCATCAGATCAGTAACAATCTATAGACAGAAGGGAGTGGAGAAGAGCAAAGAAAAGGGGAGGCAATGAAGACAGAGGTGATGACAGCAGCAAGTTGTCTTTTAAGATAGAGACAGAAAGATTACAAGATTCAGAGAAGGAAGAGTGCAGGGATATCCTGCCCCAGGTTTTCTAGAGAATGCTAAGCCTAAATGCTCCTTAGAGGAGAGAAAAATCAAAACCAGGCAGCTATTAATTATCTAGATAGAAACATTCAACACATATTGCCTTTTCAGAAGTAAAAGGAGGGATTAGATTGCACAACCAACCCACTGCAGCGTCAGAACCTGTCCTTTTGCTAGTAAGGTCAAGCCCCTGTACATGTGAACTGTAAATTCAGCATCAACAGGTCTGAGAGAAGAGACACATGCAAGTCCATCCATCTCAAAAGAACAGATGAGATGTGAGGTCACTCTTTCACAAAAAGCTACAGAGGAACTTCTAATTTCTCAAATGGAGACTGTGCCCACCAAAACACAGGAGAGCTTGAATTTGTGATTTCCTGCATACGGTAACCAGCCTTGCATACCCCTAGCTGCTGTTGCTCCACCAGGCAACAAGCAGGGAATTTTTAGAAAAATGAAGTCTGTTCTGGCTCTTATTGCAAATCTGCATTTTTTAAAAACATAGTTTATAATACTTCAAATTCTAACCATTTGTTTCTATGGACTATACTGACACTTTCATGGAAACTAAGCAGCAGTCACATGGCATGAAAAATGCTCCTGGTTAAAAAAAAAAAATCAATAAGCTTAAGCTATTTAAAGAAAAAGAAGGGCAAAACAATGCTCCATTTGTTGAATTATGTTCTGTGTATTTTTAGGTACTTATCAATCACAACATATTAAATATTGTATTTAGCTTTTCAGAGTGAAACTTAGTAACACCTACATGAAAGTACTCTTGCAAACAATACATACTGTGCTCTCATTATACATCATATCACTTTATTTATACTCAAATACCTAGCCTGAAGGATTCAAAAAGGGACATAATCAAATTTTCTTAGGTCTGAGCAGAAAGCTCACCTTCTCTCAGTAGGATCAAGATTGGATCCTGCATGATAAAGATACCTGATCATTCCCATGGCCAGCAGCACATTGGTGCAGCTGGGTAGAGCAGACCAGGACACCACCACCCCAGTGGAGCACTGAAAATGCACACACTGATCCTCCGCAGTGCTCTTCCTGTACTTAAATTTCTCTCAAATTATTTAGTACATACTATTAAATGCCTGCTCTGTTGTTATGGGTATATTTTAGGAGTCCAGGCCTCAATCAGCACTACTTAAGATTCATTAATAATGTATTCGCTCATCCCTTTCCTAATAAAAAGCAAAAAAAGGGAAAAAAAGGCCTGAGAAGTATATCTGATATTGCACACTGTCTCTGAGAAACATGCCTGATGAATTCCAATTTTAATAATTCAATGAGCAAAATCTTTGTTCAAAGCCATTTCCAAACACCTTGTAAGTTGAGTTTAAAAAAAAAAATAGAAAAGAATTAAAAAAATAAATCAACCAAAGCAATTTGCTTGGCTTTAAAATGGAGGATCTCTCAGCTACTATTATGCTTTATTTCACTTCACTTCAGGAGGCTGCTGTATCTCCATTCATCACAAAACTCTGCACAAGCAGAAGCAGGCTTCTCCATCCCTGCAGGCAAACCACACTCCTCAAGGAAGAGAAGACTCCCAACCTATTCTCTGTAAGAACTCTGGCTGCCTCTTACTCTTCTAATATAAAATGCCTCCCCTTAAAGGAGTTAGTTGCTTGAAATTCCATATAATGGAAGCAAACAAGAACAGACAGTCACATAATATTAACAGGGACAGGCATATTTGTCCTTCTTAGAAAGGAAACACAATTTCCTTTTACAGCTTCATAAAACTGACACTCAGGCCAAGAACAATTGCTCAGCAAGCTTCACTCATCAACTACGTTATGGGTCTAATTACTTGCTCTGCAGCACAGCTTCACAGGAAGGTCATGTAAAAGCACTAATGTACAACTTCCACGTTTTTAAGACCTAGTAAAATGCAGTTACATCAAAATCCATCTTCTGAGAAAGCTGTTTGGAAATGAAAAGTTATGACATCTTGCATTAGCATGCACTTGTGGCAAAGCAACCCTATTCTGCACACATGGCACCAGGCACCTCTGGGATGCTCCAGCAACCCTCCTCAAGGACCAGCTGCAAAGATTCCCAGAGAAGCAGGCTGAGGGCTACAGGGTGTTCCCAGCCTCCAAAATCAAGGAGCAGTGCCTTGCTTCCAGTTTTTGTGTCTTCACCCTACACTGTGGTCATGTTTTCAAGCTGTTCTTTGGAATTAGGAGGTAAAAAAGGAAAGTGAGTTGAGATAAACCTTCTAATTTCAAAACTGCATCCTTGGCCAGCCTGGCCTTGAATGGGAAGGGTATGTGTGGATCCAAAATGTCCAGTAGTTCAAGGTGAACAGTAAAATAGTAAAAACTGGTAAGACTCCACTTGTTAATTATCCTTTCTGGAGCTGTGATTTTACCAGTGGAAATTTTGGCTTCTGAAGTGATGTATCTGAGGAATGGCATTGTATAAATCACAACTGAGTCCTCTGGAGATTGCTTTGTAAACTGTCTTGGACCAGAGAATGGCTAGAAGGTTATACTGTAAAGCCTGATATTGCCTTATTGACTATCCTGTAAATTTCCCAGAATATCTCATGTTGTATTTCTGTCATTCTTTGACATTCATGCATGCTGAACAATGGGTTTTTTTTCCTATGGCTTTCATATGGGTGAGGATATCAAAGTAGTTTAATACACAAATCCCTAACGAACAGCACCAACACTGATATAAATTAGAGCCACGGTGGTCTACTGGTTAGGGTGCTCTTACCACCAGGGCCTGGGTTCAATTCCTGGTTAGGGAAGAATCCTGCTGTGGCAGGGGGGTTGGACTAGGTGATCTTTCAAGGTCCCTTCCAACCCCTGACATCCTGTGATTCTGTGAAATCCTGTCCGGATCTGTACAGAATCCCCAGCACAAGTAAAGGTAACATAAGAATGAAATATAAATTGTGTTTTTATTTATGTAATGCAAAGTTGTAGCTGGAAACAGAAGAAAATGCTAATTCTCTACAAAACACCACTTGCAGCTATAGTCATACTCTGCAGTATTTAAAAATCACTTAATTCCAGGTACCTTGTATTCAGGGCTTTCCAATGGTCTGGCTCAGGATCTCTCTGGACCTCTGATTAAAATGTCATTATAATTCAGAGATGGAAGTGTTTCACAATATATAGAGGAACATAAAAACTAATTATAAATTATTTGAATAAATTTCCAGCAAACAGTAGAACAGCTGACATAGCTCTCTGGAAAGTATTAAATCAACTGGTGGTGTTTAAAAAATATGTATCTTCAAAACTGGATGAGAACACAGATTTGGCTAAGATAGTTATGCTCACATAAAATCTCAGGGCTCCACTTCTTTGGAAGGTTATAATGGAAAGGATGTTGCAATGCACTTGGCACTGCATATTTAACTTCTTGTATGAATACATTTATCAAGAGTGTCATGGGTGACTCCAGCTGTTCTGTGGAAATGGCTGTCAGAGATAATGCTAAGAATGTCCATATGGAAGCTGAAATACAGTAAATTTAGTATCATAAAAAATACAAACCACTGTAACTTGGCAGTATATATCATGTATACAATGTACAGAATATAAAAATCTATGTAACTGAAAATGCAAAAATGGCTGCCCTGTCTCAGATGTGAAATTCTACATAATCACCATCAAACAGAGGGAGCTGTGGATATCATCATGCTTGAGGCTTTGAATCTACACAGTTTAACATGATCATCTGTAATTCAGAATATAACTGCAAAACTACTGATAACATTTTCAGTTAACAAAGCTGCAAAAGGAGAGAATAACGAAGGGAGAGGTGACACATGAATCACTGGGCAAGCAAGATATAAGCAAATATCATGCACTGCAGTAGGGCAAATAAACCCCAAAGCAGCTAGGACCAGAGACAGAAGACACTTACAGGGAATGAGCACTTCTGGGATAGATTTGTATGCCTCCACAGATTATCAGCAGTTTGTGAGACCTTAGAGGTCAGAAAAACCCTAGTTTCCCTTTTTCTGAGAAGCAGGAGCAAAGACCTGGCACAGCACTGATGTGACCCCTAAAAGTCTATTTTAAGCAAAGCATGAACAAAGTTCACTGCAGGGTCACAAGATAGATAAAAAAAAATGCCTTGAAACTGGAAAATGTTAAGAAACTGAAAATCTTTGTCTTGAGAAGAAAGTGGGAAAGGAAAAAAAAGAGAAGGCTGAGAGGTGACTGCACCATGGCATGTAAAAAATCATACATGAAAACTTACATAGGGGAAAAATTTGATAAAATGAGTCTTTACATAGTGGGCTAATGTAGCCTGAGATCAAAGGAAAAGGAGTCAACTGGATTTCTCAGAAAAATCAAGAGGACAAATAACTCACAGTTTACAATACAAGAGGACAATTTAGTATTGGAAGAATTTACCAAGGGCAGGAGATTATCTGTTACAGGTATTTTGGAATTAAGACTTAAAATTTCCTTTTTGAAAGATGAAGGTTTTAGGTTCAAACCTAAACAGTCTATATTGTGCATTACACAAGAGTGACAAAGGCTTGAGACTGCTACCATCCATCTTCTTGCCTGAAGACAGGATTAGCTATGTAATTGCCAGTACCAGCTCCAAATCCTCAAATACAATTAATTTTGTTGCTTGTCCTTGTTCAAGCCTTTCCCTAAAAAATCTTATCTACAACTCTGTCAATGCAATTTAAGACCACTACTGCCGGTACCCAAGAAGGCCAACAGCATCCTGGCTTGTATCAGAAGTAGTGTGGCCAGCAGGACTACAGAAGTGATCGTGCCCCTCTACTTGGCACTTGTGAGGTTGCGCCATGAATACTGTGTTCAGTTTTGGGCCCTTCACTACAAGAAAGGCACTGAGATGCTGGAGCATGTCCAAAGACGGGCAACAAACTGGTGATGGGTGCAGAGCACAAGTTTTATGAGGAACAGCTGAGAGAACTGAAGCTGTTTAGTCAGGAGAAGAGGAGGCTCAGGGTAGACCTTCTTGCTCTCTACAACTACCTGAAAGCAGGTTATATCGAGGTGGGGTTCGACCTGCTCTCCGAAATAACAAGCAACAGGACAAGAGGAAATGGTCTCAAGTTGAGTCAAGGAAGGTTCAGGGTGGATATTAGGAAGAATTCCTTCACAGAAATGGCGTAAAATGCTGGAACAGAATGCCCAGGAAAGTGGTCGAGTCACCATTCCTGGAAGTATTTAAAAGATGTGCAAATCTGCTGCTGAGGGTCATGCATTAGTGGTGACTTGGTAGTGCTACGTTAACAACTGGACTTGATGATCTGAAAGGTCTTGTCCACAAAACAATTCTATCTATATTGATAATACTATAATGATTCTATCATTATTCATAAAGAACAGAATAGTCCCTTTATCTCTGCAGAGCATTTTTAATATAAAATTGAAAAGCCTGTTTCCAAGTCTTCTCTATGTTTTTTTCTTTGTCTGCCCTTTCAATCTTTCCTTACATATCAATTTTTTATATCTCTGATCATTTTCTTTATTCTCTTTTGGGCTCTTTTGTAGTCATCAACACCTTTCTTAAATTAAGTTAGTCTCAAACAGGTAATATAACCTGCAGTGTGAATGTGAGCACAGGAAAAATAGGATATTTTAGGTGTTATGTCTGATCCTACCTTCAGTAACTAAATTTCAAGCAACCATCTCCATTCTGAAAATATCGTATTACCAGCTGAATGAAAGCTAATATGTCTATTACATGAAGAACAAGAGAAATCTAGGGAAATATATTTTAAACCAGATAATCTTAAAATCTGTGGAAAAACTCACCACAGAGCAATTTAAAAAAAAAAAAAACACAAAAAAACCAAAACCTCAAAACCCCCCCGTCAGCTTAGACCATAAAAAGGTCAAACTGCACATTAGATTTGTGCTTAGCCTTCCACCGAGTCACAGTGAAAAAACATCATTACACACTCACATCATTAAAAAAAAATGTAGTATAAAATAGGAAGAAAAGATGTAGGAGGGATTACAGCACCATGTGGCCATTCATGAAATGTGTACTTTACAAGGCAGACCTCACATGATGGTAGAAAGTGTTTCATGATGTGTTAGCCAACAGTATATATTATAATGAACATACATAAAGACACAGTGTTAAGGCCATGCACTTAAGTTTAGCTGACATTTCCCTACTTTTAAGAGCTTACCCAGAGGGTAATAATTCTGTTGTTACCATATTTTTAATGACATCTCCTAGGTATGTTTTTAAAGGAGAAAAAAATCCACAACATGAAACTATTTTAGTAGATTATTTTAGGCTGCAATCATTGTTTCAAGATGTTGATTCAAGAAGGCATTCAAAGAGCCCAATCCCTCCCACAGCTGAGTTGTACAGAATTAGTGTGAGCTGACTGAACTACTGCCGTTCCTACAAAGCATACTTGAGTTTGCATTCAAAGGGTCATGGCCATTCAGCATCCTGTTATGCCAGGTCCACTCATTTGGCCAGTACACTATTTTCAAAAGCTAGTGGAGCACAGTTAAAACACGTAATAGGCATGTCCTACAAAACAGAACATGCCTATTACGTGTGGTATTACCTGTTCTAAAGAAAGGGAGAAACAAGAATCCTCAAGTTTTTAACAAATCTAAGTGTAGTGACAAATATCCCATGACTCTCTTTTAAGTCAAGGAAAACAGCATCACTTAATCACCTTGATTTTACTGAACACTTACCAGTCTACAAAAAAGTTTAAAAGTGAAATTCTATTTCCAAATCAATGAATACACACCTGACACGTACATGGGTTAAGTCATGGCAAAGCAAGATATTTATCTGCCACAAAAACCTACACGTGTCATCCAACCCTTACAAACAACCAACAAGCTAACAGGCAAGGCTTTCAAACTCCACACTATCAGCACAGAGTGTGCTTCTGCTTTCAAACACACAGCTTATTAGCATGGCACATAGTCAATTTAATTTTTCAAGATTTACCTCATTTTTATTTGCTGGCTATGGATGCATTTTACAGAGAACAGGGAATGCTGTAATGTTGAAGTGCTATGTTAAACTGCAGTTTTATGAGGAAAACCACAAAACTGATGAGTAACAAAATCCCCGGAACATTATTTGGAAAGTAAGTTTAGTTTGGGGCTTATCCAGACTGAATCTCTCTTTGTCTGTCTTTGCCTTCATACAGCATTCAATTTACTGCTACTGGTAATTCAGAATTCAGGTCAAAGATGAAGGAAAATGTCCAAACTGATGAGCACTGCTGCCTGTGACACCGTCTGTCGCTACAGCAGTCTGATCTAAGTTTCATTAGTTAATGTTAGCCACTGTGGCTGTTTAAAAAACTAATATTAAAAAAACCCCCCACAAACAAACAAAAAATCTACCTGTAAAGCTGATACAGACTGTCTACCTAAAAGATATTTTCAAGAAAAACAAGAACTTTACACAAAAATTCTGCTAATGACAGAAAACCAGAGATATTTCTTACATTGATTCCAGGGACTAAAGAAAAGTATCTTTCCAAGCAGAAGAGCCAATAGTTCTTTACCTCCTCCCCAAAACCTGTCTCTTCCACTCCCTTCATGCAGCAAGCAAGAAGGACACAGGAGAGCTGGGCTAACATCCAAGCAGAGCACAGGGAGGTGGCTGCTGGCCGTGGCCCAGCAGATGGTCCAGTGGCTCTATTTTGTTTTACTTTCCCTTTAGCAGATGTACCTGCAGCAGAGTGGTTGTCTCTGAGTCTTCTCAGGGCCTTGCAAATTTGTTTTGAACTGGCCAACAGGTTCAGAAATTACTTAGGAATTAGGCATTGGGGGAAAGTGGAAAGACATGCAGAACAGCTGGAACTGCTCTATGAGTCTCACTTCCTTAGAAAATTATGTTAAAAGAGAAGTGTTGTCCCTTCCCCTTGAACACATGCAGATACATGCTAAATGCATGCTGCAGATATTAAACTGCAGCTGAAAGGAAGAAGAGGGCCGCAGCTCAACAGCACAGAAAGGATGACTCCTCACATACAAATGCTGCGTGATAACTCATCCTGCCTTTGAACAAATAAGATACTCTAGAACTAAATTATAAAGGCTAATTAAAATGTAAGATTAAATTGAGTCCATGTTTTATCTCTGCATCTCCTTACCACATCACAGGAAATCTTAAAGGAGGTAATTCCCCAGTGACATGTAACTACTGCAGAAAGTAAAGAATTCATGGCTCCAGTGAGACATGAAAAAGCTTGTTTCTCTCTCTGGGTGGTCTTTTTAATGTTTCTCCCTCCTGTGACTTTACCCTGACCTAATCAGCCAGCCTTTAAATGAGCAAAAGTCACTCACCAGTCACTGACAGAGGCACACCTTTTAGTTTTTATACATTCCCCTGTAACGCTCATTTACCCCAAGACAGGATGAGCGGTCAAGCTTCCTGCTCTGCGTAAGCCAGGGTCTGTAAGTGCATAGTCAGAAGATAAGAGTTGAGTGTTGGAGGCAGTAAATCTGCCTTCCCACATCCAAAATGGAAGTTATGCAATTCTTCCCATCCCTGACCCATCTTGACCCAAACCCATGGCCTCATCATCCACTGTGCATTCCTGCAAATGTTCTCTCTTCTTCTCTGCAATCTGTGACACTTGGAGCATGCACCAGGCATCTTGAGTAGCTGCCCAAACACTGTTAATTAATTCAGCAGAAGATTACTAAGAGGTCAAGTGGGGCTTTTCCATAAACTTGAAGCTTCCTCCTGCTTCATTTTTTTCTCAGGCTAAATAAATAGATGACAAGTGTCATTTATGATAAAGTACAGTGTACAACCTGCAGAGATCCTGAAACAGCTTTTTGTCTCTCTGCAGATTATTCTAGTTCTTCACAGCTTCTGCACCCTAACACTGTACTGCTTGGATCTACCAATAAATACCTGCAATCTCAGCAAATGTATCAGCACATAAATCTTCACCTGCTTAGGGATATTCCTTAATATTTACTTCTGATTAACATTTCAGATACTTTCGCCCCAACATTAGTATATAAACTTCAATTCAGAAAGAAACAAAAAAATATTGGCACTTTTGCTAATTTTTTGGTTCCCATAAATCTTTTTAAATGTATGCAGCATTGACTTTGAAAAGGAAATGGAATATGACAAAGATAAATGATAGCTGTCATCCTGGTCCTGCAAGGTGCCTTTTCTGGGCACATATCCCTCTCTGGAGACAAACCTCCTGAGTCCCACACAAGTGGAGGTGGATACCTCTGCCCCATGCACTGCAGACCAGAGCACAGGTTGTGACTGACAACTGCTAGAGCTCCTTGGGCATGTGAGAAAAAAAAGTTATTTTTCTTGTGGTGTTCTTTTTTCATGTGCAGTGTTCTTTTAACACAGGCTAATGGATGTCAGCATTCTGTGAGTACATATAAATATCAATGGAGATTTTATTTTTTTTTTTCTAAATTCAAATAATTTCCTACTTCACAACACCCACTGCAGTAGGAGAGCAGCTAGTAAGTTTGAACCTTTCATTGATCTGAATCTGCCCTGAGCCTGCAAATAGGAGCCAGCTGTCCCCTACACATCCCTGCACATCCACCCTTCTCCCCACTGTGCTGGCTGCTCATGGTGAACTGCTGTCTAAGATCCTCAGCTGCCATCCAGAAAACACCACACTGCTACTTTGATTCATCATTCTTCTAGTTTCCAGGGTACTGCATGGCTTTCATGTTGAGTTGGCAGAAAAGCTGAGGCCAATGGGAAGAACAGAATTTGAGTTCAGCTATCCACTAGAAATGGTTTATAAAGGAATAGTTTCAAAAAAACCCAAGCAAAACTAAAATGCTTTCACCGTACTGTGGTATTTATAATGTGTATTTCAATCACCTTCATGAAAATTCTACATCATCAATACTCAAGACTCCAGTTCCTAATGAAACCAGGTTTTTTAAAAAAATCACCCTGGAACTAAGGAATAAAGAAAATATTCAGCATGCTACTTCACTGTTAGGTGTAACACTGCCTATAAATTTTGAAACTAAAGACTAAAACTCTCAGAAATACTTATTTTATCAGAAAATAAATCATCAGCCTTTTCACTACTCTACAGCCAGTAGGTAAACCAAGTGTTCTCTCAGTCAAACAAAAAGTATGTTTTGCAAGTTTTCAAGGAACAGCCAAAAAGGAAGCTACAAATGCTTTTACATATCTTATATCATTGTTACACATTTTTACAAATCAGTGTTGGAAGAAAAGCATTGAGCAATTTCATCTCACAGATACACTACAGAAGAAATGTTATCTATGTAGCAAGGATGTACCATTTGTATAGAAAATGAGATCTTGGGAGGAGCAAGAAGTAATGATGTTCATTTTTTTTCTCATGTATTTAACATTGTGTTACCATCTCTGAAAAATCAGTTTAATCAAGAAACATATTTGACCTCAGGGACAGCTACTTGTTTGATCTTGCATTTCAGCAGACAGAATAGATCATTTATCAAAGATGTCCTATTCTAATCAGTTTTGTTCTTTAAAAATAAAAAATTAGAAGTGGAACTCATGGAATCAGAATGGAGATCAGAATTTTGTTTAACTCTTCTTGTTTTCATGCAACGAAACCATGCCCATAGTTAAGTTATATACCAAATGAATTTCCAATTACTCAAAATATTTTATTTCCTAAAAAACCCAAAACAACAGCCCCTCCCCCAATTGTATCACTTCTTACTACAATGTCTACCCATGCCTGAAGCTCCACATTCAAAGGACATACACTGATATTACCATGTAAACAAAATGTTGGTAAGTTTCTGCAGAAAATTCACACTTCTACAGAAATTTTTTAATCTGTATGTGAGAAGCCCAACCTAGTGGCACAGGTTCCTGAATTTAATTTCCAAATTAAACTTACAGCTTGGGCAATCTGCAGTCAGCTTTAACCTCTGTGGCCTGGCTAAATGCTAACTGCCATCACTCATTCACATCCTTCTGGAAATTCCTCAGAAGTTTCATCCAAATTCAATTTCCTCCACATTCCATGCTATAAATGTCTCTTGAGTCTTGCTGCATACATTTAAATAGCTGCCAGAAGGGACTGCACTCCCATGATACGGAGCATAATCTGTTTGCATGGTTTATAAATACTTTCCTATCCTGTGGAATGGGGACTATTTTGTCAGAACAAAATTAAATGGATTAAACTGGTGAAGTGTCATTCCAGGCACAAAACTACTGAACTAAGTGGAGTTTTCAGTCTCATATTAGTATCTGGCTATACAGAGATGAAACTTTCAGAACAGTGTGCTGTCACTTTTAAAACATGAGTGCATGGTTTAAAAACCCAAGTTACCAGCTCATGCATGTTGGCTGGAAATATAAATCAAGATTCTCTTGGAGCTAAAGGCATGCAATGGCATCCTGGCTTTTCACAAACATACTGTACATAACTACTTTGTAGCAAAGAGAGCACAGAAAAACCCCCAAAACCAAGCACATAAACTTCTGAATGTGACTTCCAGTGCCAGAAAGGAGGGGGGAAAAAAAGTACATTATATTGTTTATGTGTGAAAAAAGGAGAGAAACTGTGCTATGTATTACAATTAACAGAGATCACTGAAAGAGACTTTTGACTGAAAAAATGCCTTACCTTGAGAAGTTGAGGAAGTGAACATGTCTGGTGAATAAATAGGGCTGCTCAGCAGTGCTTATGTTTTTAATCAATTCCATCTAAAAAGAATTAACAAATCAAATTTTGCACATTATGTCAATGCACATTTGAAGGCAAAAATAACTCTCAAACAACATATGCTGATGTAATTTTCAAGTCTGAGTTACTCAGGAACTTGCTCCCCACTAGCCCTCCCAAACACAGTCATCAACATAGCACAACTACTATTTCATGTTTAAGCAGGAAATGTTAAGCTGCAGATGCCACCCTGTTATCACAAGGCTTATGTACTTCCAAAAGTAGGTATCAGTTTAAGGAACTGCATAAACTGAAGACAAAAAATCTAAACCCTGCCTAACTCTGCACCAGAGCCTTGCAAATGGCACCTGCCCTCTGAAGACACAGGGTCTATTCACCAGAATGCCAAAATGTAAAATGTCTGAACCTGTTAACAGAAAGTGAGAGCTGAGCCAGTGACCCTTTCCAGAGAACAATAACAACTGCCAACAGCACCTAAACACCGACTAGCTTGTTTACATACAGCAAACAACACTTACTACTCCTTTTACTATTACAGCAAATTAAGAGTAGAAATTAAATGGACACTTTAGAAAAATGATGCTAAATTCTAGTTCAGGCACATTCACACCATTACTTTTTTAAAAAATAAATTATTTAAGATTTCAGATCATTAAAATGCAATAATGTAAACAATATACATTGAAGACTGCATATCATGGATATGAATACCTATGTTTTGTAAATGAGCTCTAGCTATGATCCAGAGGAAACTGGAAGAGTCTAGTGGAGCATCATGCTAGACAGTTGAGACAACCTGGTTAATTTTTGCTTCCTTACTATTAATTTTCTAAGACTCATTTTCAGATTTTCTATATTACAGACACTGAACACAAACATACATTTGAAATTAAAGGTTTCTTGATTTTACAAACTGGGTAGAAGAAACTAATACAGAAAGTAACAGAAATTCATAAACTGGAGAAAAAATATGTAAGAGGTTGAACTGAACATTCTGGTTTGAATCTTATCAATTCATGTACTCTATTATCATGGAAGAAAGGAAGATGTCAGAAGGAAGTTATTGATATGGGATAAAAAATTATATTCATGCTGCTACAGTTACTACTGTAATTCTACCCTGGAATAAACAAAAAAAAAATAATTAGAGTATAAACATGGAAACATAAAGATAGTATACACATAAAAAGTAATCCCACTGAGTTTAAAAAGAGAGGCAGCTTTAATATAATGCCCCTAGATAAACATGTGTGTGGGTATACTTGAGTGTAGCAAGGTGTCACCCAAGCCTTCCTTGCCCCTCAGCTCTCCCTGGGGCTTGTACCAATATTCTAGCGCCAGGTGGATTCACATGGGACCACCATCACCACGTTTCCCACTGCACTTCACCTGATGTCAGTGTCAGGCTCGTGTCAGCCTGCTGTGGAATCAGCACAGGCACTTCTGCTTCAGGAGCAAAGGAAGCCTGGAAAGATGTAGGGAGAGCAGAACAGCATCTGGCTCCTGGCTTTTCTTTCATCTCTTGCTACCAAACTCAATCTCTTGAGCTATGATAATAGCTTACTCCAAAGCAGACAAAGAATTTTATTTTGACTGAATGTACCTTCATATTTAGACAGTTAAGATCAACTTGACTTGTAAGCAGATGCAGATAAAGCTACAATGCGCATATGAACAAACAAACAAAAACCATTCTTTTAAAACCCTTTCCAAATGGGTAAGTAAAGCTCAACACAGAAACAACACACAGATGTTGGAAGGGAAAAATAAATAACTGCAATGGCTCATGGCCACATGCAACTTGTGGCCATACTTCCCAAGGGCCTCTCTCTCTCTGATCCCACTGTGCTGAAAGGATTTCAGTCTAACAAGCTAAACATCTTGCTCAGGAACACTGAGGGCTATGTCTCTCCTTTTAAGAGGCTGAAGAAAAGGAAAGGGAAAGGCAAAAAAAAAAATAAAATCTTCCAACATCTCCCAGAAGAGTAAGGTGTCTAGTACTTTGTCTCCCACCCCTCCAACCCCCATTTTTCTGTTTGCTTTGGTGTGGGCTTGCTCTTTGTTTGTTTATAAGATGATTAGCATAAAGGACCCACAGAGAGGAATAGTGAGCAGAGGATGAGAATTGAGGAAAGCAAGTACCTTTCAATGGAATGGGCGATGAAGGAGAGATACATACAAGCACAGAGGATCTGGGAGATGGTCTTAAACCACTGTAAGGAACAGAGCCTTTAGTCTAAATGCTCCCTAGCATAACATCTTTCTACCATTGTAAACCCTTGCTTAATCTTTTATTCTATTCTTTTCTCATTTTCTGCACTGATTTTTAAACATGACCTTTGAAGAAGACTAGATCTGCAAACAGAGGCAATTCTGTAAACCGCAAGCTATTTTTGAATCTTAAAGCCCACCCTTACCAAGAACACCAAGAGGCAATACTCCCAGGGGAAAGGTTTTTCCTCATCTACTGTACCACACTACCACTGCAGGATCTCAGTTGGCCGTATTGAAGAAATCAAACAATGGCTCAGCATCATCTGTGCTCAGCTGTTGCTGCATTGTAAACAACAATCCAGTAGATGGCACAATAAAATGACTCTGAGAGAGACTGGATGGGGCCCTCCCCAAAAGGGGAGAAACGTGGAGGATGGCTTTGCTCCAGCCACTGCATTGTTCCTCCACAAAATCTTAGCTCAGGCTTGCAAGAGAGGACACCTTTTTTCTGCTTTCTGGAAATGGCCAGCCCCTCAGGCTGACTGCTCAGAGCAGACCTGTTTGGTTCCAGATTTGCAGTAGGTAAATTCTACTGGGAAAAAAAATAAATAATCAGATAATAATCCCACCCAGACAACAGCCAAAATGTTACTAGTTTTTTTGGTTTTTAAGCTGCTGTATCTCACTGGGAGAATTTGAGATCAAAATCTACAGAAATAGTGAGGCAGCTAGTCCAAGTGAGGTCAGCTGGATGACACTATGATTTCCACTAACCTGGATGTAAATAGAACAAAAAACCCCCATCTCTGTATCAGTCTTTCGGGTTCTTTACCTTCTACTGCTTTCAGTCTCCACTGAAAGCATGCAGGGTCGAGAAGGCACAAGTATCTACAGGTATTTGGTATATCACTTTCATCTTGGTATTCATTTCCATAAGCAACTCACAGGAATGACACAAGATCTTAATTTTCAGCTCTCAAAAATTTGGAATGGTTTCAAGAATTTCTTCAGCTTTCCAAGCTGCTACCACCAATTTTCTGTCTTTAAGAGCATTCAAGAAATAGTGTATTAAACTGGAATTGTATATAAAGCTGGCTGCATGGCCATAAGGTTGAATAGCAGAAAGAAATTATATGAGGATAAAGTATCAATTATTCCTGAGTGTGATTGGTAGTTTTGTATCTATAAGCACACTCATTCTTACTTCTCTGAATGCAAACAAATGGGGGTAGAAGAGGAAGTCAGAGAAGGGGAAAAATTAATTGTGCAACAGTTTGAGTATCAATTTAAATCTACATCAACTAGATTGACTTTGTACATGTGAATACTACATATTATCTTCCGTATTTAATTTACTTGGGAAATATTGTAGTACATGGTAAGGCAATCATCTCTCTCCAGAACTCACACCCTTACACCCATAGATGTTCAAGGCTGCACTTCTAATAGAGCTGGCAGGCATATTAAGTTGGGAAAATTTCTTAGTATGAAGGAGACTGGAAAAGGCAACGAAAATATGGATTCCAGTTAAGTGTAATGTCTGCAGTCATTAAGAACACCTATGTGCTTAACTTTATTTAACAACAGCAGACTGTATAAGCTAAATATTTACAGAAGTCTTGGCTGAATCGGGGCTTTAACCAAACACAGGACAGGCAAATGACAGAAGTAAGAGATGAACAAGAAGCTCATGCTCACGCTGGGAGCCTACAGCCCAGCCCAGCTCTCTCTTCTCTCAATCCAGTGCCTGGAGCCTGAGACTGTTCATTCTCTTAACCTCCTCTTGTGTGAACCACATTAAAGGTGGGAGAAATAAGTCATTTTTTCATATTCTGCTCATAAAAAATGAGAGTATAACTAAAAATACCCTGAGCAGAATAGTTACTATCTCCAGGCACATTTCCTGGCGATCAAAGGCACTTCTTAGTAGAAGTACTCATTGAATTATGAGCCTATTATAACTATGTAAATAATCCAAACGTTACACCAAAAAGACTCAAGTTATAGTAGGACAATCTATAAAGCAGATGAACAGCTCTGTAGCAATACATCCAGCATCACTGGTATTACAGTGCAGTTGCTGTCTAGTAACTAAATACCTTCTGAAATGCAAAAAAGTAATGCAGGTATTTATCCTCTGTCTGCCTAGTGCATAAAAAACAAGTCTGGGCTTCTCTGAAATCTTAAGATGATAAACCAAACCACAGAAGACTGTGGAGATGTGAGCTTCTATCATGTTTAACAATGCACAATCCACCTACCAGAGAAAGGCAGAACAGAACTGAAACAAAGTAGAGGATGAGGGTGAAAGCTGGTAAATTGTAAAAACCTTTCAGGTATTAGGTTTTATGATGCATCTCCCAATCAGTAATGAAATTCAATGAAGGACACAGTCAAAAAAAAAAACCCCAAAGAACTCTAAACACAAAAGTACTCATACCCACAAAAATCCCCTATCCCATATCCAACAGTTAAGCAGAAAACCTAACCAGGCAGGCTCTGTAGCACAGGATATTTTCACCCAAACCTGATGGGATCATTTTGTGAACTCCCCAGAAAGTAAGTGATTACTAGAAGTGAACTGAGAAAGTAAGCAAAAAAAACCCCAACCCCTGTTGGCTACTAC
Organism: Galbula dea; assembly: GCA_013399015.1. Taxonomy (NCBI): domain Eukaryota; kingdom Metazoa; phylum Chordata; class Aves; order Piciformes; family Galbulidae; genus Galbula; species Galbula dea. The sequence continues at coordinate 1,857,127 of VWZX01000351.1, forward strand.
TTACTCCTGCTCTGATTAAAGAGTCTCAAGCTAGGTCTCTATAAGCTGGCCTGCTTATATGATGAATGGCTGTTGCCTAGAGATACATTAATACAGCTCCCAGAAGCTGTTAGCACATAACTGCACTTATACTAACCCTTCTTGCCTCTCTGCTGGACCAACTGCTATGCTAACTAAATTCAAGAGCTGGCTCACTGGAAGTCAGTTTTTCTGGTTAGCTTCCACACTGTGTTGCTCTTGGCTCTACCATCCATTTCTCCTATTAACTGAAGCCACTTGATGAATTCTGGCTTACTATTCAGGTCAAAGCAGCAGTACACCTTCCCAGTAGATTTCTGGTAGCATATGCCTTTGCTTCTCAGCTTCACAAACACTGTAAGAAAACAGGATCTAAGATGACCAGGAGTAACTTACCTGTTCATTTTTGGTCAGTCTTGTTTTATTATGGATGTCAGAGGTAACCAGGTTGAATCCATGTTTCTCTGACAAAATTCTCAAAAGCAAAACCACAGTTCGACTCCCACACTTTCCAACTCTGTTGTAGACCACTTGGCTGGGGAAAGGAAGTACCTAAATAAAGATTGAAAAAAAGAGAGTCAATAAATTGGTGGTTTGGTTTCTGGGCACCTCTGAATCACAGCATGATTTGGCCATAAACCATCAGATACGTATAGAAGAATTTCAGGTCAGAAGCATTCATTTCTATGAGCAAGCTAGGAGCAATTTAGAGTAGAAACACCTGGCTCAGAAGGTAGCTAGCTGAGATTTACCCCTTGTGATCCAATTTTAGGTAACCATGCAGATTGGTAGCTTTTCCAGAAACACTAAGTCACTGCTGATGTCTTCTACTGAAGATGATGATGAGCTTAAGCTTGCTGCTTGTAACCTCAATGCAAACAGTTATCTTTAGTCAACTGTATCCCATAGAAAGAATGAAGAGGAATGAATCTGCACTACAGTTTGGCAACTCAAAGCTAAGATGACATAACACAAAAGGAATAGTTAAATTGCAAAACACCATCTTAAAAAAACTCAAACAACCAATCAAAAAACCCAAAGAACCTACAAATAACCAGCAGTTGTATACAGCTAGAATTAATCAACTGTTTCAATTTCAAATAAAATCATGAGTCTTCCAAAGAGATTCAGAACAAATCACGCCACTGGCTAGGTATGTACTTGTGGAATAAACCATGCCAGGGGCATCAGGTGGTCTGGAGGCCAACTGGCACAGTCTGATCACATCTGTACAGGTAACACTCACTAAACCTCAAACTAGAACAGCAACATCAAACCTGCCCACTAGGAATAGTCTCCAGCTTACACTAACTCTTGCACCATGCTCTCCTCCCCAGGAAACCACTAAGTAGTAATTCATTGTCCTGAAGTGAAGGATGCAACCTTGTTTTGTTCCTGGATGATATCCATGAGCATTCTTTCAGTAAAGGCATTCTGAAGTCACACTACTGCACTAGAGGAGTACTTGGTATATAGCATAGAGCAGCATCATCTGATAATACAGGCCAGGAGGCACCTGTTTTCAAAGCTGTTTAAATTGGCTAACATAGGAGCTCACAGCTTCATCCACAGTGGTGCATATATCACACTCACTTAGAGAAAGCTTATTTTTCTATTACAACAATGGGCACAAATTGTTTCCTGACACAAGGTCTGTAATCTGGTTCAAGGCAACATGTGTACAGCACAAGGAATGGCTCATGTGCCAGTGTGATGGCGCGTCTTAACCTATAGTTACTTTTGAGGTTGATGCAATTATGTTCTCCTAGTAAAAGGATTTCCAACATAAAAGCAGTCAGATGAGGCATACAGGCCACTGGCATTTCTCACGGTATTTGAACAGCTAATACATCTTTGTCAGGGAAGCAAAATGATTCCACAGGCAAGCTCTTCAGATTACTTTCAAAGAGGAAAGCAAACTAGAATAAAAAAGATAATAAAAGGAAAAATCTGGATTCCCCTATATATATACTGGAAACATACCAGTGCTCTGCTACCAGCCTTACACTTCTTGATCAACAGAACATCACTATTGTTACTGTTGCAACATTTAGGATATTCTTCACTGCAATATAAACACGGAAGTCATCATTCTTGGAGGGGTAGGTATTTGGAGATCATGGCTTTGGTTAAGTTTTCCAAGTTCCAGGACATCACACCTGCTGATTCAACATGTAAGCATGGGCCTCCCAAGGCTCATACAAAACCCAAACCCACAAAGTCCTACTATTTTATGTTTCTATGAAGTTTTGTATGAGAAATCTAGCCCCCTTATTCCTTATCAATCTTTCCTTCAGAAGCCTTGCTTTCTGTGAAATGCAAAATCTCAGCCTCAATGATTAGAGTACTCCAAAGGTGATGAATTCAACATCTCTATGTTACATCTATAGCTAACTGTGGTGGGTTGACTCTGGATGGATGCCAGGTGCTCATCAAAGCTGCTCCATCACTCCCCCTCCTGAACTGAACAGGGGAGAGAAAATACAATGAAAGACTGATGGGTCGAGATAAGGACAGGGAGAGATCACTCCCCAGTTACCATGATAGGTAAAAACAGACTCGACTTGGGGAAATTAGCTCAATTTATTATCACTCAAATCAGAGTAGGATAATGAGACATAAACCCAAATCTTAAAAACACCTCCCCCTCACCTCTCCCTTCTTCCCAGGCTTAACTTTACTCACGATTTTCTCTACCACCATGCTCTAAGCAGCACAGAGGGACAGGGAATGGAGGTTGCTGTCAGTTCATCACACATTGTTTCTGCTGCTCCTTCCTCCTCAGTGGAAGGACTTCTCACACTCTTCCCCAGTTCCAGCGTGGGGTCCCTACTGTAGGGGAAAATCCTCCATGAACTTCTCTATTTTGAGTCCTTCTCAAGGGCTTCATGAACTGCTCCAGTCGGGGTCACTTGCACAGGGTGCAGTCCTTCAGAAGCAGACTGCTCCAGCGTGGGCCCCCCACAGGATCCTAAGTCCTGCCAGCAAACCTGCTCCAGCGTGGGCTCCTGTCTCCACAGGTCCTGCCAGGAGCCTGCTCCAGCACAGGCTTCTCATGGGGTCTCAGCCTCCTTCAGGTACATCTATCTGCTCCATCATGGGATGCTCCACAGGCTGCAGGTGGATATCTGCTCCACCACTAACCTCCATGGGCTGCAGGGTGACAGCCTGCATCACCACGATCTTCACCACAGGCTGCAAGGCAATCTTTGCTCTGGTGTCTGAAGCATCTCCTCCCCCTCCTTCTTCATTGACCTTGCTGTCTTCAGAGTTGTTTCACGTATTTTTATTTCCCTCCCTGGCTCAAGTTGCTGTTGTGCAGTTTTCTTTCTTCCCTTCTTAAATTTACTACTACAGAAGCACTACCACTGCTGCTGATTGGCCAGGCCTTGGCCAGAGGCAGGTCCTTCCTGTAGCCAGCTGTCACTGGCTTTATCAAGAGAGGATTCTTCCCTTTTTGACTCATTTCTTCACCTAACAAAACCCAGCATCAGTATTTGCCATAACCCTGCAGCACTATTCACATAACAGAACTGTAACTAGTGGAATGGGAGTTTCTCCTCTGCTCAGACATACACTTTTGGCACACTTTGATGTGCAAGTATGTGAAAATTTTCAAGAGAAATGCTAAGTAGATGCTGGCAAGTGGCAGTGAAGGAGCAAGAGCACATACAGCATGTGTTTGCCTAGAGTCCTGGAAATAGGATAAGTGATGAGAGTTCCTAAGACTATGGAAACATTTTTCAAATGCTTCATAATCATTAACTGCTTTGATTTTCATAGCAGAGTTGCATTCTCCCAGATAGCAAAATGTTTTCTTCATTGGTACTTCATTCATTTCAAGTGGAATTTTGCTATCCCCAGAAAATATTCAAGCTCTAATTAAATCCCTAATTTGATTAGCCAGTAACTTTGGGCAAATCTTTCATTCTTTAAAACTGAAACAAAATTAAAGAACACCTTTATGAAGTCTTTATTCTAAGTGCAAAGAACCACACCATCTAAAAAATTCAACAGTTGCTACCAAGTTTGGCCAGTACTCACCTGTTTCTGAAACTCATCTTCTTACATGGCACAATTCTGTTCTGCACACAGAAGATAACCATAGCAACTCTCAAAAAACCCCATAAGCAAGTATCACAGCAGACAGAGATAGCTGAAATAAAGGGCTATTATATTCAGACAACTGTTAGGAGGCCTATATATCAATGCCTTGATTCAGTAAACATCTGAATGCACTTAGGTAAAATAGGACAAGATTCAAGATAAATGCTACAGCTCAAAGCTCACTTCAGAACACCACAGTCATTAACAGTAATCAAAACTTCCCTTGCAGCACTGCTGAATGCAGCTAGCTTTAGAGATACACTGCTGAAGCTTTGCTCATGTTTCACCCGTTTCTGCCACCATTCCACCTAAACACCTAAATGCACCAAAGGGTGTGCCTAGCACTCAAAGCCAAGCAGTACATAGGCTTTTGGGACATATGCAAGTATTTGTTTAATGTGAACAGTTCCCTTAGGATGTTGCAAATCTGCTTTCTGCACTTTAGAAAATGTCTAAATAATTTCTTAGAAGATGAAACACTTCTTCCAGAAACCTGAGTTTCTACCAGGCAGACCTAGAAATGCAAGAAACTGAAAACTTTTTCAGAAAGGAACTTCTTCCTTTTTACTCTCATGATACTCACAAGACTCAGACAATGTAAGAGACTGAAGAGAAGGCAGTTGGAAAGGAAGCTCCTATTATGTTGGAAGAAACATGATGGAAAACTGTAGCTGGAGGTTTACAAAACACTAATTAGATTATATTTTACTTTACAATGAGAGCAAGCATCAAGTAAACTGCTGTAGTGTAACCATATATACAACTTCAAAATAATTACAGAATGACTTTATTGAGCACTTCATTGAAGCTCAGAGGTAATATAAACAATTCAAACACGCAATTCACTTTGGAGTTATATGAATTAGTACTTACAGCTATGAAAATGTAAAACCCACAGTATAATTACAACAGCTTTCTCCAATGGTGTGGAAAGTTATGTAACAATTTGCTTTTCAGTTCAAGGTTTTTTTCTTTTGTTCCACAGTTAAAGATGATGTCAAGAACCACTGCAAATGAAATCAAGGAGAAGGAAAAGCAACTGAACCCAAAATGAATTTGCATTACGGACGATGACTGTCAAGTAGCTCTGCAGGGGAGGTTTGCCAGTCTCAGGAGGGGAGTAATTTCCCAGCCTGACAAAAGCCCAGGCTTCCATCTTCAATGGTGTCTTTGTCTCCAGTTAAGTTTTTGCACCATTTAAAAAAGAAAACAAAACAAACCCCAAACCAAACAACAACAACAAAAAACCCAAACCAAAAAAACCCCAAACAAAACAAAAACACCAACTAAAACCAGGCTGGATAATTACTTGCAGTAAAGGCCTAAATATTGCACTTTTATTGTTTGCCCATTTGCCAATAATTTCCCAGTCCTGGTACAACTGATCCAGACAAAGAACTCACATCAGAGATATATATTCCCAGAAATCAATCCATTATCTTCACAACTGCCAATAAGCAATCCCTGTTCTTACTCATGAGAGGGGCCAGAAGTGCATGCCAGAACTGGTTTCTCCTTTCTGAGCAGACACTAACCTATGGCCAGATAGTGCTCCATGTTCACCAGGTGAATGAGGCCAACCAACACAGACAAAACTGGTAAGACCATGAAAGCAACGAAGCACCTACTGACACCACACATCTCTACACAGCATCACGTCTTCCCAGATGGAATGGAACCTATCCATTCTTTTCCAGTCCAGCAGACATAGACTTATAGGAATTTAAGAAATGGCTTACTTTGTCAAATCAACAGCCCATGTGGCTCATGAGTGGTCAAAGATGCTTGTTAGGCACCTGCAAACCTGAGCGCTGTCACCAGTTAATTTCTCTCCAGTATCTCTCTTCCTCCTCCAGCCCACCCAAAGATTCCGTATGGAATGTCAGAAGGCACATCCTTGTCTGTTGCCTGCAGAATTTCTTATATAACCTGCTACACCAAAAAATTCCAGAATTTTGTTACCCACCATGCACTCCATTTTTAGCTCCTTTTCTACCATTTCCAGAGAATACTCATTCTCACATTGTGGGTTTCATGAAGACAGATCAGGTAATTCAGTCACCAGTTTTGAGAGCTTAAAACCCCTGGATGTCTCTTTTTAAGTGAGGTCTGTCACAAGCCTGCCATGGCCAATTTAAAGATGAACTCTAAGGCCACTAAGAGAGAACATACACCAAGCCTAACCTCAGGAACTGCTACACAAAATCTCATTCCAAACAAATACCAACTTATTCTCACTCACTTTTAAAGCAATCACAACACAGAACTGCTATCACAAAGATATGTCAGCAGAAAACATGCTTGAAAGATGAAAAAGAGAGAAAATAAGTTTTTTGTTAGCCTCCTTCTACCCCAGATAAACAACACAGATCCAGTTCTGTGAATATCTGCCTTTAGATATTCACTGACACTGGACAGAGACAAGCTTTTGGGATTAACTAACTCTCAAGTAGACCATATCGCACGATCCTCGCTATGCGTCACTGAAAATACACTAGAAACCACAAAAAAGTTAAGAGTGAAGTTTGTTTCTTTTCAAAGTTTGAAAGCCATATAGCTGCACTGGAACACTGAAAATAAGGCAAAAGAAGAAACAGAAGATTCTTCTGGTGCATTTTCATTAATCAATTAATTTAATTGAAAAAGAATGACTTCTTCCCCCAAAAAATGCATTTCATCTGTTTGGCAGCTGACATATTTGGAAGAATAAATTAAAATGTGTTCTCTAATGAACTGACATACCTAAGTACCAAAATAAATTGCAAACATAAGCACAGAGCAGAAGCAGTAAAAGGAGACCGGTTATAGACATAGTCCTCAAACTTATTAAGATGAAAAAAACTATTACTATGAAGTGCTTGCCAAAGCTAACATTTCCTAATGTGTCCCACAAAACAGATCTGTACAGTTAATATCAAAACCTCCTACAATTTTTCTGCGAAGAGGTACTGCACACTTACAAATCTAAAAGGAATCCAAAGCACAGTAAAGTTTCCTTGTTAAGGTCTCAGATCAAGTCCTATTACAGGGTACCATGCCTACAGAAACAGAAAACTGAAACTATGATAATGTCCTTAGCAACTTGGGAAAATTACAAATAAAAGGTCAAAGACCAAGTTTTCAAACTTTTGGCTGTATCCTGCCAACACATTTCATTTTGCTCCTTTAGTACCTTACACTTGATTTACCTTCGTACAACAGCAGCTTGCAGCTGAGCAAAACCTCTAATTCTGCAGTCTGTTGCAGAAGATTCTCCCCAAACAGAGGGCAGAACCAGGTTTATTTCAGGTATGTGAAGTTACAGCAGCATTCAAATCCAGCACATGCATACAGGGTCAAAGAGGCTGGTAAAGAGCAGGTGCTCTATTCACTCAGCAGTTGCAGGCATACACTGATGCAGGCCTCTGGAGGTGTGAGCTTCTGGAGGTGTTAGCAGGACTCTTGGCTCTCATCACTCAGCAACACTTGTTGCACGCAAGCGATGATAGTTCCAGCTCCTCTCAGAGATTAAGCAAGTGAGAGAGAATCACCCTACCAAACAGGGAATTGCTTCAGGAGAGGGTACAACCAACACCTTCTAGATTAATCAAATAATTTCCTTTAGTTCTTTCTTAATATAGCATGCTTTTCAACCTCCTCTTCATTCTTCTTGCTTCCCTCTGCAGTTCGCTATTTGTTCACCTCTTCCAGGACTAAAATTTATCTATATAGTGCTGCATCTTGCCACCCTAGTGTTAAAGAGAACTGAACAAGTTATGCTTCATATGTTGCAGACATCCCTTTTTAATATATCTCAGGATGGCATTTAGAAGAATCAAACCATATGAGACTGCCACTGGTATACAGAAGGGTGCAGAATATAAAGCCATCGGTCTTTTTTTTCTTTACCCAACATGAGTGCATGCAGACCACAACAGAAAAGTAATAGGAAGACTCTTGTTCCTTTTCTTGTGAAAAGCAGTATTTTCATCTCTTAGTTCTTAAGTTCATCATGTTGTGGAAGTTGTCTTACTAGTATGCACCTATCTCATAAGAAGATAAGGGAGACACATAATGTAAGGACATAGTTCACTGACATTGATATTCATTGAGGGAACTACCATCAATTCAGGTAGGTTTAGAATTCTGGTGTCACTTTAATTACCCAGTTTTCCACTGGAAAGTTTTCCATGTAATATCCAAAAACATTTAAGCTACAGAATTTGTGCAAGCCAGATTTTAACTCCAGAGCAGCTTCATGTTATATGTATATGTATCTTGGAACTGCAGAGTTTAAAACTGCTGTTTTTCCTCCTGAGCCCAGGGCTTTGTACACTCTGATGTGCTCAGAATACAGTGGCACAGTTATTCTCTGTTTAAGTAGTAAATCCTATCACATCCAAGATGTGTTTATATTGGATACTCACAAAATGAGAGGCATTAAGTAGCTAAGCCTGGTTTTAAAACTTTTTATAATACATCATGGCACTGGTGTTCCCTTAAGTAACCTAACTAGAGTAGTTTCTAACCTTCCAATGCAATATTCATGAATTCACCCCAGAAGCCAATAATATTGGAGTTGAATATGGTGAGTGGTAGACTGAATAATTTATTCCTCTCTATGCATTTGTCTTTCTTCACATTAAGGTTTAACCCTTTTGTGCCTATTGTGGTTGACTATTAGGCTGCAGCTAGCGCAACAACTCATGGTTTCACCATTGCCAAAAATCTGTCACGCTGTGTCTCAGTTTGCCCTCCTGCCCTTTACTTTAAACTTCCTTCAGTAGTTTCACATTTTATTTTAATGTCTCCAGCATATTTGTCTTTTCCATTAAACTTTGTGCAGGCACTTTATAAGTCAATTGCAGTATGAAAAAAAGGTTATTTATAGCTGTAACTGGATTTTAATTTGCAGAACAGGCCAGTTCTGCTGGACTGTAACCCACACACTCGCTACTGATGAGCTGGCTCTGAGGTGCTCACTCCACATGCACAGAGGAACTCAAAGGGACTGAATTTCCACAACAGCCTCTGCAGGTAATCAAATCTAGTTCATGACAATGTGTCACCACCTGGAAGGAAGAACACCAAGAAGCACCTACAGGAAGAACAACGTGCTGCTGGCTAACTCTTCCAGCAGAGACACAACACAGCAGAAATCCCAGTGTCATCTAAAATTACTCAAAGGTCCAGAATATCTTCCCTGACTGACCACGGTCCACATCTGAGTCACAAGTGGATCCTGTGGCAGTGGAGATTCTGCACGTCATGAGGTAACAATGGACAAGGCCTAGCATCAATGCTTCTACTTCACCCTTCTGCAATGTGAAATCATTTATTTGGCTTGCTTTAGTATTGTAACCTAGCACTTCCTAATAAAAAGGTAATGAAGGTGCATGTGATTGAATATGACTGCATGCATGGTTGTGACCTCCTCCTATGCTATATTAGTTCATGCATACCTTCCTACCATGGAAAGGAGGGAAAGAAGAGAAGAATGTGTTGGACATCTGGAAATTTAATCTGTAAAAGAGCTTTAATCTGTAAAAGATAATATGCTCTGAAATAATATGCATGTGTGCTTTGCAGGTGAACAAAAACTCAGAATGGATTATGTCCTAAATTTCACTGAAAACATAGAGCTCTACTAGCTTCAGAAGTGGGGACACTAATGCCTTGGGCAGTACTGAACTATGATATGTGACATAGAAGAAAATCTACAGTTTGCTAAATTGGTGGCATCAGAATTTTTCTGGTTTTTGTAACAGCGGGTAGGGCTCCTGTGTCAAAGCCATAGACAAGGAAAATTCACCTTTAACTATGTACACAGCCTGATGATTAAAGTACAAACCAAAAGATGTAACACTTTCCAAGCACCTTTGAAATTGGATGGATGAAAAGTACAGACTAGTGTCGTTCACAAAACATGCATCTACACACACTACTATTCATGCCCTTAAAATCTCTAATAAGCATGTACCTAGAAGAAAACTAATCTTGCTTTCCCCCAGCCTCCAAGCAAGCACTTCACCCCTAACAAATCAGTCACTTAAAACTGTAGAGCACTGAAGGGGTAAAACCATGTTCTTAAAAAAAGCTAGAACTAAACCACAAGATTAAATGAAACAGGAAGTATTCAGAAAACAGGGAAAAAAATCTAAACTAAAAGAAAAACGCACGGCTCTTGGTTGTTATCTTAGTACTGTTATCAAAAGAATTGGAAAAAATAAAGATGACACAAACCTAGTAAACACAAGAACTCAGTGTAATGGTGGCAATGCTGACATCAACTTTTAGTAAGATTTAAAGTCAAATATAATTAAAAAAACCCTACTTGACAATAGAGGGTCATGAGGACTGAGTACTGTACTTACATACCAAAGGCCACTGAAGGATTCTGCTGTCTTTTTTCCATACTCTTGATCCACAAGAAAAACACGAACAATTATCACATAATTACTAGGTAAGAACTGAAAGAATGGTGAGAAGGGTATTTATCTACCTTCCAGCTTCAAACCAATAAAATCAGATCCAACTTAGTTTGTAAATGCATTTTCTTTCTTTCCATTTTGACCTCATCCTGACCCACATCCATTTTTGTATTCACTTAAAGCTTTGTGCTAAGCACAGGGATTGCTAACACCTCAACAGCTGCCAGAAGAGATTGGGTCCATAACAGGCATCCCATGAGAAAACCATCAAGAAAAGGAGAATAGACTGCTTGAATGTAATTTGTCTTCCATCTGTGTGCACAACTCCCCTACATGTATCTATCAGCTGCCCCCAAAAGGGATACATATCCTGATGCTCCTGCCAAGTTCTCAGGAGAAAAGCTTTCAATCAATAACAAGTTTGATAAAACTCATTTCATTTATACTCACAAGGTCAGTTTCACCATCTTGGACAGAGGAAATAAACCCAGCAAGTTTTGCTAAGGAAATAGCTAGCCCAAATACTGGAACAAAATACACCTGCTTTATTACCTGAAATGCTCAGACACAAAATATACCAACTGAATACCATCAGTCGCTAACGAACATCAGTTTCACAGGTGCTCTTTACAGTCAGGCTAGTATCGTATATAGGCATCACTTAGTCTCCAATCTATAGAGAAAGGATATACAAATGACCACTATGCAAAAAACCCCCAACAAATAGAACTCCTATGTTCAGATACATATAAAAAACCCCAGGACGTAGTGACATAAGACATTGAACTAGGAATTCCAAGTGCATGAAGAGTTAAATCATAGCAGTAGTTTATGTTTGGCTCAGCTATATTTCCTTTTTATCTGCCACACAGTAACACCAACAATACCAGAAGTGTGCTAGGATTACTGGAGGTTTCATCTACCTGCAGAGAAGCACACACAGATCTGTCTTAGAACTCATGGAAATCTAGGATCAAAAAAAAAAGTGGCCTATTACCTTCACACCACTGTCAAGGGTAACCCCTCCTTAACTTTAACAGTCTAGTAAACCTTCACTGATGGAAGACTTGAAAAATGGGCTCAAATGGTCTCAAAGAGAGAACCAAAACCATGCCAGCAATGTTCATGTACAGCAGGAAACAAAGCTTTCCTTCTTTACTTGCACTGAGAAAATTGCTGCTGCCACCTTTACTTGAAAAACAGCCTAGTACCCTGATCTCCTGAAATGTGATGATGCTACTCCTTATTCAGAGTACAAGTGCTATTTTCAGTTCTTCCACTGGAAAAAAAATCTGTAATGCTAAAAAAACCCCCCAAACAACGCCCCCCCCAAGTTTTGGCACCTGACCATGACAAAACGCCAAAAATAATACAGCTTCCAACAAAACACTGAAATCTGCTCTACAAAACAGCTACAGTCCAGTGCGTGCCAACTGTTGGTGGCCTTCCACTACAGCTAACTACATACAGCTGATACTGGCTATCAAGTAATTTCAACCCTAGGTAATGGGTTGTGCACTGTTCAGCAGACAGATAAAATTAGAATCTTTTTAACTGTAAAACTTACTTCCTAAATCCCTCTCACATGTTTTCATTTCATTGAGGCACACTGGAATTCCCTCTGATGAATACAGTGGACATTAGGAAAATGCTGGAGAGCTTCACATAATAATGCCACATAGGACTGACCACAGCTGAACACAGCAGGGCAAAGGTATGCTTCCCAGGATAAGCAACTGCCACGACTGGAAGAAACAAATCAAGGGCTTCTTCATCTGTGTGTAACATGTGCTACTAAAGAAAAGTGCATGATGTGATCCTCACAAAGCACAGATGACAACTGAAAAGACTATTTGTATCGAAATATTTTACATATTGGATTCAGGATTAATTTCTTCTGACATCTTTTTATATGTCAAATTAAACTTTTCATTGACCATTACCATCTATCAGTTTAAATGTAGACAGTTATCTAGTCACATGAATAGAGGCTACCTGAAAGATAATGACAATTACAGAAAACTTAGTTTCACTCATACAAGCAGATTTCACAGTTTGGAGCTGAAGTTATAGGACAGCAAATCACTGCAGTTAGCCAATAAAGCAACATGTGAGATTTACAAAGCCAGAGCATCTTCGTGCAAAACATGACCCCATGCAAATACCAGGAATTACCTGCCCTTTTACCAATCCCTGCCCATGTTTTGATTAGAAGAATGAAGAACAAAACAAGAAAACCCATCCAAGATCAAGCAGGCTTGCCCACATGTTATTCAAGGGATGATCAAAATGTGTGCATCCATCTTTTATCAATGTTTCTAAACACAGGAAGGTACTTCAGAAAGAAAAATTCCTCTAACTTACACAAGGCTGTTTCTCTGAGCTCTTCACCAAGCTTTCAGAAGTAAGAATAATTACAGAGGAAGTCCAAAAACTAGCCTCCAGTCATCTGGGACCTCCCTTGTTAACCAGGACCATTGATAAATGATAGGGAGTGGCTTGGGCAGTTCTTCTGCCAGCATGCTCAGTACCTTCAGCGGACCCCACCTGGCCACACAGACTTGTGAGTGTCTAGGTGAGTAGCAGGTTGCTAACTGCTTCCTCCTGGATTATGAGGGCTTTGTGCTACTGCTCTGCTTGAAAGCACTGCACCTGCCGCAGAGGCCCATGTTTTAGGAAATGCTACCAGCAAAAAGGCCATCTTCACTTGCCTTATTAGCTCCAACTGTGGTGTCCTGTTTTTGCATGAATGTGCTGACAGACAAAACCTCACTAAAATCCTGCCTCCCCTTGACTCAGTGACAAAAGATCCATTAGTTTAATCACACAGAGATATAACCCAGGCTACTTACAAATGCCTGAAAACATTTAAGTCAGAAAGGCCAAGCAGTGTTGATGTAAACTCACTATGAGTTGCTTTGCACACAAGTAAACATACAATTAGTTGAAAACCAAATCCAAAAAAGTAGGAAGAAAGCAAATGCAGAATAACAGTAGCTCACCTTTTGAGGGGGTGGTCCGTGGTCATCCAAATAAGTGGAATTTCCTACAAAAAGAAGGATGGAGATAAACAAAAGTCATCCAACGCAACTTCACAACTTGCCAATTCATGGAACCAGGGTATCTCTATCCCTGCCTCTACATCTGGTTCTGTGGTGTAAAATAGTTCAAGGAAAACAAATACTCTGCTTTGGTTTTTTAAAACTATAGCAGCTTTATTTAAGTATTTGCATCAGAAAAACTGTCAGCTGTATCCCTGTACATTTTAAGCAAGTGAGAACAATTAACCTCAAAAAGATGTATTAAATAATGAAGTATCAAAGGCCTTCATCACATTTTGGTCTGACAGATTTGTCAAGTATTCACTTATCTGTCTTCTAGTGGCAATTTTCCCCAACCTCCATACTTTTTTGGTCCTGAACAGTATCAATTGAACGGCAGCTGTATTCTGATGTAATTACATTTGCCCTTTCGATATGCTCTTTTAAGTCAGATGAAAAGTGTCAGAATAAAACCACAAAGTTTCTAAAATTTAAGTGCTGTCTTCTTAGTTAGCTGCAATAAAAAAGGCAACAATTTCAGACTTCTTACCCCTTACTTACATACACTGATATACAAAGTACACCCTCTACCACACACCCATAGGCTGTCTTTTCTGCAGCTGTCTTTCCTGAGCCCTTTTTGTGAAGGATCAATCAGGAGTATTCCAACACATACCAGCAGAACATGAAATCTTGCAGCAAGTCTAACAGTTCCCCTCAGGCCACACATGCCTCCCTTCTCAATCATTCTGCTACCAAAGACAGCAAAAATGCCTCTGCTCTAAACTTACAATCAGTATGAAAATTATTTTTACATGTGCCTACTAGATATCCAGAAGTCACATGGAGGAGGACTGTAAAAAGTATGTCACACTTCTGACCATCTCCCTTCCTGGGGTGTTGAATGGGCAGCAGATACTGCCTCTGGAGCAACACAGGCTAGTAGGAGAGAAACATAATTTGGCACCAAAGATCTCTTCTCTTGTGAGTCACCATGTTACATTTTGGTTTTCGTAGTGCCAGAAAAAACAGAGATTTCTGGATCCTGGAGGCAGGAAGGAGAAGTTTGTGTGTGTGATGAATTTCCATGTATAATAAAAAGTCAGGATTACTTTGTGGAACTATTTTGCTTTCCTTTTTTCCTATACTTTTCTAACATAGGTTATGAAGCTATGAAAATCTGAGTCAAAATGCTTCCAACTCATCTAAAGGTAAGTCCCAAAAGCCCCAAACTCATTCTTCTGCAGATGTATGTCCCTTAATCTTGCAGGAGTTCACAGAACTACAAAATTCTGACCAGTAAATTTTTGATGATAATCTGAAATCATGAATCATTTTCTGAAGAATACCAGAAACTCATCTTTCTATACATTTAGCACAAAATACCATCCTTTGAAGAGCCTAGTTGATTAAATTAACGTTATAGATAATGTGGCTGATTGACTATATTCGCAAGATAATTTCTGTTATCCATTCCTCTGATCCAATTTTAGTTGCCAGAGAAGTAATTCCATTCCCAGACTGCTAACAGAGTTGTGTATGGCTTTACAATATAGTAGCTACTCCATACACAGTAAAATGGACTTGAAAATCAGCATTTTGGTAAAACTCAGAAAGGAAAACTCTGTTAGTGCCTCTCCTTTCACACTCATTCAGGATTTAAGTTTCCTGTTGGATCATCCTTGTAGCTCAGAACAACTTTCTTCTCTTTGTAATTAAGCAAGCTGAAAGACTGCCCTGTTGTTGATAAAAGTAACTCTTATGTTTATCTCATTGCATCAGGAAAATTGTTTCATTTTTAACCATGCTACAAGTGATACTTCCCAATAAGCATTTTTGCTATCTAAATAAGTGATAATATTAGAAATGCCATAAACATTATATGAAACCTCCTTATTTTTTACAGAGTACCAAAACTTTGGTTTTATAATTGGTATTAAGAAGGATATATTAATAGCATTTTTTAACTCATCTCCCAAAACAGTCGGTTTATACTTACCTAAATAAAAAGGAGTATTAACTACACATATATTAACTGTATCTTTAGCAATCACCTATCACGGCCCATTTTGCTGTAGAGAAGGATATAAATTACCACCTTCTCTTGAGAAAACAGATCACTGCAGTCATAGTTTACACACTTACAGGCAGCGTCAAGAGTGTCTGAGCTCAGACATAATTTTTTGAGATATTCTATAGAATTAAGGTGCCAACAACTCATTTCACCATTCTCTATGAGTAATCTATGTTCTTAGTATGCATACTGCATTTTTTTTTTTGGTAAAGAGATAATAGTATAATTTTGGCCCATTTCATAAAGGTCTTTTTCATGTGGATTTGCTCAAATCCAGAAGTAACTAACAGTGACAGGAACTAATTTCCAGACAAACACAAGTGATCAAGGAAATTAAGAGTATTTTTTTTCTTTAAAACCTAATCAGAATAACTTAGAAAAGAAGAGCAGAGGAAGGATAGCTGCAGATTTTCCCACTCTTTTACACTGCCCCACACACCATGTGCTGATCTAGCTCTCTTTCCCTGCTAGATCTCCTGCTTCTGCTCCTCTGACCTCAGTGCTCACAGCATGCCACATCAATTCAATAGCCTGAATTCTTCTGGGTTCAGGTTTAAAATGAGTACTTATTTTCAGTAATAAAAGCAAAACCTTTTGCTGTATGATTCATACCATACTCTAAGTAAAACACCACTAAAATAACTCAACAAATCCAGCTGGGAGTGGAGCAGCAGGCCCTGGGGTGTACAGGCCTTAACCCCATGAAGCCCTGCACGTGCTCTCACTGGTCATCGTATCATAGAATTCTGCTTTGCAAAACCAGGGCCACACTACAGGAGTCAATGCATGCAGAAATATCCTGAAAAACATGCACCTAGGCTAGAATATTTCTGTAGAAAACCTGGAGAAAATATGTATTTCTAACACAAGTAAAGACCATGAAAAGCTTATTAAGCACAACTTACAAGGTGAGTATTTACAAATTTTATGAACTTAAGACAGGAAGCAGCTTTTGCACATATGGCCACTTTTCAGAGAATGCATATCAGACCAGGTTAGGTTAAAAACAAAAGAAAAATTCAGCTTTCTAAATATCGCAACAATGGTGAAATACCAAGTCAAAGCCAATCTATGAACTATTGTCTACTAACAGATGACAAAGTAGAACAAAAAGGACAGTTGCACAGAAAAAAATAAGAGACTTGGAAAACCAAAACCACTGTTCATAAGCTCAAGTGCTCACTGTAACTACATCAATATGACAAGCTTATCTAAGATGGATAACATTATTGTGCAGCTTTTATATGGCCTGGCGCAGAGTGTGTGGTTGACATCACTAAGTGCCACAAGACAAGAAGAGGCCTTCTGTGGTGTAAAAGATAAAGCAATTGAAGAGGAGGTCATGTTTCCTCATTAAGAATCTAGTCCATAGCCCTGAAGCAACCTATAGAAATTGAATTATTAGGATGACTTTTCTGAAGCCCTTTAATAGAGACTAATTGCTCATCTGTTGCCCAATAAGACACTTCTAGATTTTTTTTTTTCCCGGAGAGGAGTTTTTATTCTTTAAAAACAAAATTCCCTGCCTTATAATACAATTCTGCCTTCCTCTAATAGTGTAAAAGTCTAAAGCATTAGAAACAAGTCAGACAATAATCAAGCCTCTAAACAGTGTTATTACGCATTCCACAAACATGCTCAACGACACACTTGAGCTTAGTGAACACAGACTCCTGCAGATTCTTGACAGAAAAAAAAGAATTCAGCTTTTTTACAGAACATGGTGAATATGTGGAAGCAGCCCAAATTTTTTCATGATTTACTATCTTTGAGGTTAAGTGAGTCAGCTGTATGCAAAATCTTTGGGGAAACCTTGTGGTTAAGTTCCTTTTTTCTTGGAAACACTGAAGTGTGGGGGTTTTGCTTGTTTATACAAAGTTTAAAAAGCCAAGTTTATACAAAGAAAGATGGTCCATCATCAGGATTAAGGACAAATATTACTATCTCCAGTTCAGAACCACAGAAAACAAGAATAACTGCAATCCTGGAAAAAAAACTTTTCCAAAAAATAACCAGGGAGTAGGGGAAGAGGTGGTAAGTGGGCTTATGAATAAACTGAAGACCCTTTGATAGCAACCAAAACAGGATCATTCCATTTGAACCATTTAAATATCATGCAGAAAGAATCGAGTAGAGATGAAGGGAGAAAAACAACATGGAAAATGTGGAGTTTTGACTATTTTCCTGGAGCAGGGTTTTCCCTTGGTGGGAATCACAAGCAGCAGTCTAAGGGAGCTAGGATCCAGCTACTGCCAAATTTAGTATGTCTTGCGAAAATACTCCTTTGTTCTCTTCACTTGGTCACTGTCTCAAACTTCCAGACACTGGTAAAACCTTTACTGGCACACCATCCCTTAGATCATCTGTAGTCTAAAGGAAAGGAACAGCTTAATAAGTTGTCTGATGAGTCTTCTGGTCTGGAAATCAAGGCTTTGAAGAATGACTCCCCCACCAAGCACCCATAATCATTAAGAAGTGCACCTTCAAAATAAAGCAAAGTGCCAGCGAGCAATCAGAAGAGGGACCAGTTCTGCTCTGCTTCCAGACAATAAATTATTTAAGCAAGAATCTGGAAAGCCATCCACAACCAAAATCAGTTCATAGCTCCCCAGTGCCAGTCATCATTTTATTCTACGCCATTTCCTTGCTCTTTTCTTTCCACTACGAAAGGCTTCCTGCTAAAGAAAACACAGGGGAGGCTCCACTGCCAGGAGTGTTAACTCTAACAGGATGCCCGTGGCTGGCAGTACATACCCAGGCCAGACAGAACTGCCAGAAACAACAGACTGGGGGTAGTTTCTGCAGTTATTGTTAGCCTCCTGCAATCAATAATATGTTTCTCTTTTTTTTTTTCTTATTCTTTTTCCTCCCACTGGAGCAGTGGATATCCTTTGAAGTTTCATCATTTTTTACACATCTGAAATAATAAGATGTTCTTAGTCATCGTGCCATGGAGCCCTTCGTGGTCCAAAGGCAGGAAGGGGCTAAGGACTACAACATGAAAACTAGCAGCTTAGCAGAACAATCTTGCCCAGCTCAAATCCCACCTAAAAGGAAAACCCTGCTACCGCTGAGGTCAGCATAGCCATATCAGCTTTAACAAAGGGAACTTTCTCAGAAGGTTGCAGAGAAGGTTAACATAGCAAAATTCCACTGACCAGTCTGCACTGGAATACAAAGTGACTTGCTGCAATTTCTTCCATCATGTATAAAAGGCTCTGTACCTAGAACTGGTTTCCTCTGTGAAATACTAACATCCTGTCAAAATTTTCATTTTGACTGAAAGTATTATTTTTTTAAAAACATTCCAACATGGATTTTTATGCTTCCTTTCTTGCCTTTCAAAGTATTTTTAAAATACTCATTTTAAAAATCATAAATACCAAAACACCCCAACACCAAACCCATAGATTTAATTCTCTCTACACTGCACGAAATGAAGCAAAGAAGCTGGAACATGATAAAAATACCTATTTGGCTTTATTACCCAGTGAACTGAACTCTGGAAACTTCATTAAGATATAATTCAGCTTTGCTAACCTACCAGTTTCATACTTCTAACACAATTAGGAAAGAAACAGGCACACATAAGCACAGACCTTGAAAATTTATTGATAATTCTACAAACATTTTATATATATATATATATACACACACAAAAGCACCACTGAAATACAGATAACAGAGTTTGGATAATGTTAGCTTCTAAATCAATGCAGAATATACATCACAGAAAGATTCTGTATGAAGAAAAACACCTTTATGAAAACAGATATTAAAGAATATTGACTTTCCATATACTTACCAGTTTGACCAAGTATTTGGTCACTTGCCTTTTAACATACTCAAGAGTAGAGTGTTAACTTGTTCTACAGATCAAATTCTGAGGAAAAATGTCCATGTTAATTGTATTTGTTGCATCCAAACATACTGAAATGTATAATTGTATTCACAAAGAAAATAAAAACTTTCAGTGGTTTAGTTCCAATACAAGAAAATTTTAAAAAAACAGAGTTCTGATATGACCCCATCTATGTAAATTCTGTGATCTACAGTACACACTACAATGGAAATATCACAGACTTTGGGTTTATCAGTGATACTTCTGGTGCTTTTTGCTTTTGCTTCTATCCTCTAATGACAGACTTTCCAGTCTACAATTCTAACAAGATAAAAGACCTATTTTAATGAATGTTTAGAAATGCTGGCTAGATGAAATTGAATCTGAATATTTGATAATGAAAACTTTTGGCTAAAACTGCTCTCAGACAAGGAGAAAAAAACCTTCTGTCTTTCAAACTCACACAGACAGACCCAGGTGGTCTGGCGTCATAAAGTTCTTCATCTTCCTACTACAAAAACCCACACTGTGTATTTGTGTCCTATATACATATCAAGCAGTTGAATATTTTCCTCTGAGACTTCTCCTAAACCTAGGCAACTACAAATGAAGCTGTTCAAAATTTAAGGGGTAAGTTGGGAAAATCTCACAGTTCAACAGCTAAACTGTCACCCACTGAAATCCCATGAACAAAGGCTGACCTCCTACTTTGTTTCCTAACAGCCTAACATGGGAAGAATAGTGGAAACTGTCAAATTCCTATAGCTGAACACAAACAGGATTGGTGTAGCACAGAAACTAGCAATTTAGATAGAAACACCTGGCATTGGGAAGGGAGCTAGACTTAATGACATGCAGATAGCATACTTAGGAAACTGCCTGTGGCAGACTGGCTGAAGGACAACAGTCTGAAAGTAGTTATTAAAACCCAACACTCTTAAGGTGGAAACAGAAAAACATTGCACTACATTAGAAGGATGTGGACTGGCCACCACTGGGGATCCCCAAGAGGAGATTAGGTAGGCAACTGCCAGGAATACCCAAGTGTTGTCACGCTGCTTTAGAATCAACAGGCAAATTAAACCAGGTCCTATTCCAGCCTTATTTATTTTTAATGTTTTGTCTGTTTGTGTTATTTAAATCAAGTAAACTTCTCCTGAGTGTTGTTCTGGGTCCTATCACTCAATATTCTCATTCATCACTTGAAAAAAATGCATTAAAGAGCATTGGTATTAAATTTGATAACTATACCAGATGAAGGGATTTGCTATCTGCTGAAACTCGAAGGTGAACAAAGAAAGATACTGATAAGTTAAAAGAAATTGTTTGAAAACACAAAAAGCAATTCATTAAAAACAAACATAAGAGCATATCTTTGTAAAAGCAGAAAGGAAACAAAGTGGAGATTACAGAAGAGAGTATTGGGATAGATAATGGGAGGTGAACACCAATTCCCTTCCTTTGGCTCCCAGCACCCAATGAAAGCTTCTCAGAAAGATCTTTCCACTCCAGCCGAACACACAGTGACAGTTTCACTAGTTTGGCAAAGTCTGTTTTAACTGACTATCGAAGAAACTTTAAGGTTTAGGGTTACTTTGTTTCCTCCATGTCCTCTCTAGTGATACATTGGTGCAAGAATATATGCAAACTATTTGCCTTCATCAGAGAAAACTTTTTTTACCTCTACCCTGAAGAACGCATGACACAGAGAGAGAAACATAAGACGGTGGGACAAAAGATGGTGGAAGGACCATGACAGCTCCCCAGCCAGTGCTCACTCTCTTCCCTGCACAGAGAGCAGCACAGCAAAGGCAGATCTCCCTCTGTACATCTGTAGTACTGGGCTGCAACTCCAAAGGTAATTCTTCCTTCTACAAAGCTCTCCTTAACAAAGTGATGACACTTTAAAGGTAAGGTTTAGGTCTGGACAAAGGACATGATAACAAAGCTTCAATGAAGATCCTGTCATGTGCAAAAGCCTTTTAGTATCACTTCACTCTGCTATTCAGGCTACAAACTCCAGGGAATTTATATCTGATCAGACACCTTCTCAGATGATACCAGTCTCAAGAGTCTCCTATTATCACCAATACAAGATATCAGCTCTGTTCTTCTGAGTGACGTTTTTTCAGACACAAGGATTTTATTATTTAAACTGAACTCAACTTGCAAGTTTGATTCCTGTCCATTGGATTTATGCAGCTAGTTTCAGATACAGCTCTCTCTTTTCCCCCTGCAAAGGCAATCTTGGAAAATAACAAGCCAATACATTTTGGAAAACACCCAGCTGGCAAGTCACCAGTTATTCAAGGAAGATTTTTATGACTCTTATTAGTATTATTAAGCATCATGCTGCAACTGCTGCCCAGAATAGGTTGGTTGTTGGGCATTTGGTTTGGAGTTCCTGTCTCTGGAGGCACATTTCTGAGAAGCTGCCTAGGTTTGTGGTCTGACCCCAGAAGCACGTACCTAGCAGAGAAAAAATGAATACACTTCATAGACAATTAGTCACATAAAGCTCTAATGAATTATTTGTACTTTTATTGTGCTAAAGCCAAGTGAGTTTTCCTTGCACATGCTTTTCACAACATCTAGAGTCATACAGTTGCTATGATTTTGTCACACATGCAAGGCTTATCTATATTAAAAAGAAAACGAAACCCTTATGACTTTCTTCAACTCCTAACTGTAACCAGCAGTAAATATAAACACGTACTGATGTCTTTTTTCCCCCAGATTGCAAACAGCAGAGACTTCATTATCAACTACCAAGCATTTAGCATTGTTTCAATTTTCAAAAGTCTGAGTGAAAACATTTGGAAGAGACAATGGACACATGAAGAGTTTTCAGAGGTATAGACTAATTTTTGCAGCCTTAAGCTCTCCAGCAATTAAAACAGTGTCTCAGAAATGTTGGCAATAACAGATTCTCCATTAGCATCTTTATGTTAAAAAGGTAACTACACTGGATGTAGTGTTATACAGTCACACACTCCAACCAGTTCAAGTTTCACCAACTTCAGCATAAGTCTTCAAATCGGCATTATTTCTCTCATGCTCTCCACCTGGCCCAGAAAGATTGGCACTTTCTATGCACATAATAAACCTAAATGGTGAGGAGTTCAACTTGATGAAGGTACTTACAAGGTCTAAAATGCATTTTGACTTACTTGAATAACTGTTTATTTAGGACTGCCCCTGGGTGCTTTGACTACACTAACTCTGAGATGCAAACATTCACTACTGGTAACAATTACCCAGGTTTGCTCTTACTTTTTATATCATTTTCCTGTGTTTTTTTTTAGCTTGGAGAACCACATCAGGGTGTCACCACTAAGATGTGGTAGTTTAGTAGATCTCAAACTGCAACTCACCAGCCCTCCTGCAGACCATGCTTCTTACAAGAGGCATCTTAAAATATATGAAAAACATCTGTGCCATGTAGATGAACACATATAGTAGCTATCATTTAAATTCAGCTTCTCAGTGTACACATGCATTAAGAGATTTAATTTATTTATTTTTTTACACTATATCTACATAACTATACGAATGTATATCAGGAACAATCTCTGCTTTGCTTGAATGGTTGGGAGACTCCAAAGGAATATGAAATTAGTTGTTTAAAAAAGGTATTCATATTGGCAGATACTGCAGGACCATTTAACTTAGATGTATGATTGTATAATATTACTAGATGGTGTATTATTTTTAGGACATGCCTGTCAGACTTCTTGTAAGAGTAATAATGCTTTTTTAATGCCAGAGGTTTAAGGCAATATTGTAAAACTTTTGCTGAAAAGTGAGAATAGTCTTTTTGTTCTACCATAGAGCAGGCATAACTTTCTACAGGGTCATTTCAGTGATAGTATTACATTTCCACAAATTTCCTCAGAGCTTGGCTGAGATACAAAGTAAAAAAGTTGCAGCATACTGAAATTTACATTAAGATACATGAAAAATGCAACTCTTCGTCCTTTATTCTGTATTACAGTCTATGTTTCTCAGAAAGATGACATTTGGCCACCAACAATGATAGGGAAATCTACCTAGTGAAGTCTAGTCTAGATTACTATTTATTGTTTTACATAAAAGAAAGCTTGAGGACCCTGCGGAGCTAAGCCAGGTTACTGTTTAATGTTATCTAACAACCAACAGCACTTGTTAACATGATTTCATGAAAAGTTCATGCTTAGCTACTAAAGGGTTCTTCACATTTTCTTAAACCTGAGAAAACAAGAACACAAGAAAAATTCACCTTATACAAATGTAATGCATAAGTAGTATCTTCTCCCCTGTAAGTAAGTTTATACAGTTGTGGCTTTCTGCCTATTAGAAGGTTAAATACTGACTTAGATGCAATTATAGCCCAGTTTGCTCTTATGTGTTGTACGTTTCCTTAACTGAAAACATTTTTACAAGGCAAGACCATCTGGGTCTCACTCATTAATTTTCTTATGGCTTTGTCTGTCTGTCTTCAGATGGGATTTCTGACCCTTTACAGCAGAGGTTGTCTAAGTACACTCATTCTGAAGTTAAATCATTTAGTTCCACAGCTAGCAACACACTGCAAAACTCACTTAGCTCCTAAATGAGCCCCATTTAGCATGACCAGCAGTCTATACTCAGGAGATATAGAATGGAGATGCATTCACACAAGCATCACATAAACAAAATGAAATGTCATTCCATGTATTGAAGTGTTTGCTGCTTATGTTTGCTTGTTTGTTTTAATTCCTTTGGTTTCATTTGGTATTTGGTTTTGTTTTGTTTGTTTGAATGCTTCTGTTTTAAAGCCATCTAAGAGAATGGCTACCTTGCATCTTGAAAAAGGCCATTTTCATAGGGTACATACTCAGATTTTTCTGCAGCCATGTACTTAAATATTAAGGAACCTAGGACAGAAGCATAGTCTGCAGTGTAAAAATCACGACAGGTGACTATGTGGATGGTGCTTGCAGTACTGATATTAGTTACTCATGGAAATTTAACACTTCTGTGGACTGTCCTGACCTCTGATCCAAAGACAGAGGATACTTCCTGATGAATACTGAACTCTACTTTGAATGGACTCTTGTGGGAAAGTGATTCTATTTCAAACACCACCTAAAAATCAGTATAATGCCAACAATAGATTTGCTTCAATCTGAATGTATCCTTCACATCTCAAAAAAGCACATTTGACTGAACTGCACTGCCACAGCAGCAGTCATGCTCAATTTGTTACCTTGCCATGAACATGAAATAACCTTTTGGCAATGGTTGTAGGAGATTGCTCATGTATTTGGCCTGACAATGCTCTAGGCCTTGGGACACATGTCAGGACTTCTGTGGCGTTATTTTCCTCTAAATTCATCTCAGACTTCCTACCACAAGTAATTTTGTTCCAGGTCTTTACATCCTTATGGATCTGCTATCAGCAACTCTCATGCTATGGTCAGCCAGAGCGTCAGCTCCTCTAACTCCAAACAAAATACAGCTGTGAAAATACCTCTATGCTGCTGCTGCAACTTCACACAAGATGAGGTCTCCACTGTTTTCTTCTCCTTTCCCACAGCAGTTCCCACTGCATTACATTATTTATCAATCAAGAGCCCTCTAAAACTTATTTTTGTCAAACATTAAGAATAAAAGCAATTTCCCTACCTGCATTCTCAAAAATAGTACATTATTTTTTACCCAAATTAAAACAAAAAGTTAAGAAAAAAACCCAACAAACAAAAACTCATAAATCATCCTGAGATAGACTTCTGGCACTGAAAATATACCAGCCCAAACAGTTGAAAATTAAGAAGCTGAACATGGGACCTTACGGAGGTAAATTGGGTAGAAACCCTGACAAATTGATGTGGCACTGGGATCACCAATATTCATATTTCAGAAGCCACCAGTGTATTACTCTGGCTGAAATGTGAATTCACAGCGAAAGCACAAGCAGTAAGCGCTTCAAATGACTTAGCTGGGCCTGGGGCTCCTTCTTCCACGCCAGGCAGTTTTCCTCCCCTCTTTCCAATCCTTCCTTAAAGTAAGACAAAACACTGTCACCTCAAACATGTCCAACAGCATTTTTTTCAGAATAATCTTAAAGTCCAAATCATTGTTTGACATATTTTATAAGAGCCATTGTAGAAGTCCACTGAAATATGTTACCATTTTAATTCATGGAAAATTAAAGGAAGAGGCATAAATATGGTGTCATCAGCTGGAACAGGCAGTGAATGAGTACAAACAATTTTGCACAGGCAAAGATGGAGACTCCCATGTACAACCCTGAGGGGAAACCAGGGTAGCAGAGTTGATTTTCTTTTTAAAACAAATGGCCTGGTGCAGGAAACTAGTGGACACACTTCCACCTATCCCCCCCAAACTAAAACCAAAAAAGCCTAAAGACCAACAGCAGAACTAGGAAGGCCAGTTTTGCCATCACATATCCTTTTTGGTTTCGATTTGTTTGCTGCTGCTCTCCTTCCACCCCACCTACTATTTCAGAAGTATGTCTTTATTGTAATGGAATCATAGAATAGTCTACATATAATCTCCACAGGAAGAAAAGCAACATTGCACTTGATTTATCATGTCACATCAAGCTGCTGTATTTCTGCCTGGGCTGGGAACGATGCCAGCAGGCTCAGCATACCCTCTTCTAGAAACCTTCAGTCTAGGAAAAGATTTCAGGGCCTTCTGCTTCCTTCTAGTACTCAACAAACCATAGCTCTGATGATATTCTCTCTTTTTATAAAACAGATGAATGACAGAATACATTTTCACCATGTATTCTCAGAGCACTTGCTGAATGTTTAGTCAAATTTTAAGTACCACGACTGAAAGCTATTAACTAACAGAAGTCATCCCTTATGAGTTCCTTGGGAGAACTAAAACCAAACAAGCAGAAACACAGATTATAAGCCTTTTGTCACTGACACTGCAATGTCTCAGACCTATGCTGTAGCCTCCTGGGCTACTGTGGTGGCTGGGCTGCTGCAGGTACACAGACCCAAGGAAAATCCCAGATCCCATGCACAATGTCAGCCTTGCTGCATGGGGTTGGGCCAAATCTTCAACCTCTTTCATCATCACTGCTGAATCTGGGAATGCTACCAGCCACAGCAGGACAACTACTTTCAAGTTAAACATCCAGAGAGTCTGAGAGACAGTGTTCACCACTGCCAATATCCACAGCTCCCAGGAATTGAAAGCCTTGGTTTGGACTGTAAAATCATGAAATCATAGAACCATTTAGGTTGGAAAAGACTTTAAGATCACCGAGTCCAACCATAAACTTAATGCTGCCAAGTCTACCACTAAATCATGTCATAAAATGTCATATGCACATGTCTCTTAAATACCTCTGAGGATGGTGACTCAACCACTTCCCTGGGCAATATGTTCCAGTGCTTGACAACCCCTTCAGCAAAAAATGTTTTCCTAATATCCAATCTAAACCACCCCTGGAACAAGTTGAGGACATTTCTCCTTGTCTTAACACTTGTTACTTGGGAAAAGAGACCAATTCCTACCTTATTACCACCTCCTTTCAGGTAGTAGTAGAGAGCAGTAAGGTTTCCCCTAAGCCTCCTTTTCCCCAGGCTAAACAAGTCCAGTTCCCTCACACACTCCTCATAAGATTTCTTCTTTTGACCCTTCATCAGCTTTGTTGCTCTTCTCTGGACATGTAATTTGGACATTTGAGTTGGGTCTAATACATTCTGTCCAACACAGAAAAATGGCAGTGCAGCTGAGTACCAGGAAATGTGGAGCGAAGCGTACAGTATCAGGTGGATCCCTCTCTTTTTTTGCCAAAAATGAATTTGAAAACAAACGTTAGCAAACTGAACAGTTGCTAAGGAGTTGTTTTGACTTTTGTAGTTGTTTCTCCAATCTGTGGATTCAAGAGAATTGACCTAATACATTGACTGACACCAGTACCACAGCTGGGGCTAAGGCAGACAAAGAAGCAAACAGGTTGTATCATCACATTCAATAATGATGCTCTAGCCACAAACCACAACAAAACAAAAACCAAACGAACCCACCCACCATTTACACAGAGACTCCTAATGTTCATTTCTCAGCCATTCTACATAACAGATACTCAGGTCATCAGAATCCAAATGAACTTTTAAAATAATTTCTGCTGGAAGCCAGCGCTGAAGTCAGTGGAAACTTCCAGCTCCTTAAGTTTTGGTTACACAGAATAGTTTCTCCTCTGAAGGAAAGAGATTTCCTGCATAAATCTGAGCTGTTGTAAGGTGGACATTTCTGACACTTCACTTTCCATGCAACATTCTGACAATACTAACACAAAAATACCAGTCAGTCAAGGCACCCTTTCCAAAGTATCCATGCTTGAGATGGCAAACAAAAAGCAACTCTGAAGCTTCAAGAACTTTAACATGTTTATATTACTCTATATGACATTGCTAGCCAGCAATGGCTTTGACGAGACAGGGTTAGACAGCAATGTATGTCATAAGTAGCTATGGTAGTTGGGAAATCTGATTTCATAGTATAACTAAGATCTAGGAATAATTTAGTCACTTGAAGATCACAAAGGGTAAAGCAGTTTTATTCCTCCTAGCTTCTGACCAATATCCTGGAGGAGCTATGCTTTCTGTTAAAACAATCACAGAGAAATAGGCATTTTGCAGTTTCAAAATTTGTTTTCAGTACAGAAATTCCTAAGTAAGGGCAGTTCACACTTTTCAGGAAACTCATAAAAGCAGCACAGAAACGTTGGAAACTCAGTTACAAACGTCTTCAGTGGTTAGAAATTTTCTGCCATTACAAATGCAAGAACATCTTCACATTGAACATAACTGTTTTCACACAGCTGAAACTATAGTCTTTTTAATTTCTTTGCAATCTGGCATATAATCTGTTTTTGGCTTGACTTCCGTTGTTAGTATGCTATTTAGTACTCAGAACATTATGCAATTTTGGCTAACTATTCTTCTGCAATTGTGCCAGTTCTGCATTTTTCCACAACTGACCTGTTATTTACTGTCAACTTATTTTTTCTACATTGTTCTGAAATGCATCTCTGCCCTTATTGGCAATACCTTTATGTACAATTATCTTCACTCTAGAATCACCTGCAGGTATAATCAAAATGTTAAACTCTCCACTTTCTAAGCGGAGAAATAAAACAACTGTTGCACAAAACCAGAGTACTGAACCTTAATAGACACCTTCCTTAACCTGTACATATGCTATTACAGACTAGCATTACTTTTGTTCTCATCAATAAAGTGCTAATGGAGAGTGCAAGTTAAATGAAGAAAATTGGCTTCTACAAAATGTTTACAGGTTTCCGATTATAATTACAGTGTTGCACTCCAGCACACCCTCAATGCCACACAACTACATCCAGCAATCAGACCCTATTCCAAATCATCATCATCTTCAGCACTGCAAGAGACCATTGCAACCTGCATGTGCTTATCCCTCTGCCTTCTGCAAACCTGATCCAAGCCATACCTGGATGCAAACATGGCATCTGTATCACTGAGCCCTCAGTGCCACCCTGCAGCACCCAGACTAATGGCCTGGAAGCAGCCTTCCTCCACCTTGCCCAGCTGCGTTGGCCAAATCACCAGCGGTGATCAGCGGTGCCACTTTCCCTTCTGAGCAGGACTAGAAAGTGTCACACCACTTGTTCCACAAGCAGCTTTCAACACAAACTCTGAGTGCTAAACCACAACAAGACCACTGTCCCCAGCACATAGGAGTCACCCTCTGGCTTTACCAAGCACTACGTAAAGCACTTGAAGAATAACATTTTTATAGCTGGTAGCAAACTGTGTGACACTACTCACAATGGAGTTTTTAAACTTGGTTTATGACCAAATAAGCAAATGCAGCTTTGCTCCAAAACTACTATGCATATATGAAATTATTCATTGAAATACAATTCTTCACTGTATTTTAGTTTCTAGCGGCCCTGAATTGAAACAATACATTTTGAAAGTAGGATCCCCAACAAGCTGTTTACTATGGAGACTTCTGGGTAAGCATTAAAGCGAGAAAGAAGACACAGGAATTAAGAGGTGTTTGGAGATAATTTTTGTCTCTTTGTTTCTATGGAAACTCAAAACTTTTTTTCCTTTTCTTCCTACTGCTGCTCTTAGAAATAACTCAAGTACATCCACACTTTCATTTAATCTCTTGTTTTTACTTTAACAGAAATCACCATTCTACCAAATACTTTTAAAAAAAAATATTTCTGGTGTCACAACAGCATCCCATACCAAAGAGTGGAAGAGCTATGCTACTGCTTCTGATCTGCTTCCTCATATACTCCTCCTCATTTAGGCATTCACCTGATCAGCAGTAACAGGGGAAAACAGTACAGAGAGAAAACATTCAAAGTGATAGCTGAATAACCCACTTTCACTCAATGACATTTGAGATGGTGCCAAATTAAGCAGAAGGCTACTACCTAAATCTCTCTTCCAGTATACTTCATCATATGTTTATCCCCCCATGAGGATAGGTTGAAGGAGTTGGTGTTGTTCAGCCTGGAAAACAGAAGGTTTCGAGGGGACCTTATAGCAGCCTTTCAACACCTAAAGGGGGATTACAAGATAGAAGGGGAGAGACTTTTCAACTGGTCAGATTGCAATAGGACACAGGTGAATGGCTACAAGCTGAAGGAGGGGAAATGTAGACTAGAGATTAGAAGGAGGTTCTTTACCCAGAGGGTGGTGAGGCGCTGGAACAGGTTGCCCAGAGAGGTTGTAGAGGCCCCATCCCCAGCAGTGTTCACGGCCAGGCTGGATGCGGCCCTGGGCAACCTGGTCTAGTGTGTGGCTTCCCTGCTTATGGCAGAGGGGTTGCAATTAGATGATCTTTAAGGTCCCTTCCAACCTGGACCATTCCATGATTTTACAGATATACTTCACTTGTTATACAAACAAAGCAAACCTCCTGACAGCCTCTTGCCACAAGTCACATCAAGTGTACAACACAAGTCAGGTGGATATCAATTCAGTCTCACAGTCTCATCAGCACTTCGCCTGCATCCTACTCAACTCAAGAACTGAAGTCCCAGCTAAGCTGAGCCATCCCACTCTCCTCCAAAGGGCCTTTACAGCTTCCCCACTGGCTCCTGTGTGAGCCAAACCCCGCAGGGCCCTGGCTGGCAGCCCCGCAGCAGCACTTTGCAACCCTAGCCACGAGGGACTCTTGTACAAAGCCACCATGGAAAACCAAATGTTCTCCATGCCTGCAGGCACCCACCGGGAATTTCTGCCTCACACAGAGGCACCATGGTCCTACAGTAACTCCCAGACCTGCAGCAATGGTGAGTTTGCCATGGCCACACAGGCAGTCACAGTAATAATTAATCTGAGGAAAGCTCTTCAGGGCAACAAGCCCTCTTGCTACTAGGACAGGCCAAGGTATACATGCCATTGAAGAGAATTAGCAAGCACGTAATACATGTAAACAGCAGCTGCCGAAGTTATGTCCATAAAACAATCTCCCTGTGCACATATCCTGCCTGAACTGCAGCTGGCATCATTGGCACACCTAAAGCTTCCATAAGTCTGACCAAAACACTTTGCTATCAGTGTCCACAAAAAAAGAAATGCTCAGCTTGCAATCACTTGCAAACATGTTGATCTAACTGAGCCACTCACTGCAGCACCCGCTACAGAGGCCAGAACAAATGCCAGCCTCCAGCTGGGCACTGCTGCTGCTGAAGGGAGGCTTTCCACTTCACCCTGTTACTTACTGCCTCATTTGGGACCAGTCTTACACTGGCACCTGTGAATCCATGGGCAGCCTGCTCTCTGCATCACTGATGCAACACAGAATCCCACACCTACTCTCCAGCTTCTCTACTTATGCTCCTTCACATCTGTCACTAACATTTTTAACACATGCTGTTTCCTTATTTTTCTTCCTCAGTCCTTGGCAGTGGTCCTGCAGGCACACCATGCTGCCCAGTGACTGTCTAGGTGGGTACAGGAGATCCGCTCTTGTTGACCTTCCCAAGTTATCAGGAAGGATAACTACTTATGAAAGTGGTGAGGAAAACATGACCAATATTTTAACTATCAGATATCTGCAGCTTCATGTGACAGTATTACAACTAAACACTCACTTTTACTCACCTCCTTTCCCCAGACAAACCATTATTTTCATAATGTGATATCATTTCCAGCATGAAGTTATGTTAAAAACAAGGTTAAAGAGAATTTTTATAGATAACTATTTTCTGTAATATGAAGACTGCAGAATGTGTGAACAACTTTGAGCATTTTCCTTCTGAAGTCTTACAAAGACTTGTAAAAACACTGAACATCTATTTTGAAACAGACTCTCAAGCTAGACATTAGTAGTTACAGCTGGAAACAGCACCGTTTAGGTTTTTTTTAGTGAGTATAAAAAAAGGAAAACAAGACAATACATACAAGACAAAGCTTGATACTGTGCTATCCAGACAGTTTTCAATACACATCAGAAACAATTACACAACAAGGAACAAAGAAATTTTTTTTAAAATCCTTTTTGCTGAACAAAAAAGAATCCTATTTTTGTGCTTAATTGAATGTTATCCAGAAAAGACATATGAATTCGATTAACAGTAGTTTTGGTTTGGGGGTTGCATTTTTTTTTTAGTGGTTTTGTTTTGTTATTTTAAGTCCTGAAAAATTAACTATGTGAACTCGTTATTGCTGAATGTCAGAATCATGGGATGGTAAAAGCATCATCCAAGTTTTGAATAGCTCCTTAGGAAAAGTTGTGTGCAAAATAACTACGGGAGTGTGATCACATGGAAATACTGCGGTGAGATGTGCAACAGTTATGCCATTACTAATTCATGTATACTGATTTTCTGTTTATCCTCAAAGTCTTGAGCACACAGATGATATGCTTAGTGGTTCCCAACTGTCTCATTCTAATGACATTTTATAGAAGACAGATGAAGGTTCTTTTTGTTCCTGGTAATATAAAGGTCACTCAAATCAGTAAACTTGAAAAATGTGTGTAATTAAGAGTTCTTGCTTGCCTAATATTTCCAGACATTGTTTCATATCTGATACGCAGAGATCAATACACAGAAAGTTCTGAAGCAGTAACACAGAACTAGTCAGTAGCTTTTTTTTTTTTCTGCTGCCACTCATGACAATTTGGGTTTCTCTAGAAGCACAGCCCCGGTGCCAACCTTCCAATTTTTATTTGAAGTATGTCTCATAGGCAATCTTGAAGCTGGACAGTGGTATTAGATACAGCACATGGGAAGAAGATGGAACAACCTTACTAAAATATATTTAAATGGGGGCACACTGCTCTACCAGTGAGAAAGCAGTTTGGGAGTGTGGATTTTAGCTGCTGATACAGTCAAACCACTCAACACAAACAAAATACCCATTTAAGACAGTTACAGACACTGATGAGTTTGTTAACAGGTCACAACAGACTCTTCAGGGGTACAACCATGGCTGTCGCACACTATATAATATTCTGCATCATGAGATACTTCCTCTTCCAGAGGCTGTACATACAGAGATCTCTCAGGCTGTCATGCTTTCCACAGGAGCACTGGAGCTATGTCTATTCTTTTCTTATAAAAAGGGG
The DNA here is from genome assembly GCA_013399015.1 of Galbula dea. Taxonomy (NCBI): domain Eukaryota; kingdom Metazoa; phylum Chordata; class Aves; order Piciformes; family Galbulidae; genus Galbula; species Galbula dea. The sequence continues at coordinate 1,890,202 of VWZX01000351.1, forward strand.
GGGAAAAAAGGGAAAAAAAGAAAAAAAAAAACACACCAAAGACCAATTCTCCAGTCTAACGTCTAACAAAAATATACCAAAATATTAGCTTGCACCAGCTCTACCTTCTTATCCAGAAGTATTTGTTCAAAAACAAGAGCTGAGACAGAAGTACAGATCTCAGCAAGCAGAGGGTGAGAACAAGAAGCCCTTCCAGCACTGTCCACGTGAATACTTTCCTTTGCACAGCTTGAGCCCATTAGCTTCTTTTGTTGTCTCTACACTGTCCAATAAAAGTAACTAAATCCAGCCTCATTTGTAGTATTCCACACAATCATTTATGACATTCTGTGATTTATGACTCTCTTTCCTCCAGCTTTAACATGGCAAGTTTCCTTGCATTAATAAAGTGGTCCTCCTGTTAGATCTCCAGCTTTACAGGAAATAAAAGGTTGGGTTATTACAAGGGTGGGGATGTGCATCTTGTGACCTCCGAGTCCTCTTTGAAATTGTAAATAAATCAAGAAGTCCACAATAAAATACTCAAACCACACAAAAATATCACAATACTTATCAGCTGTTGTAAACCCAAACCTAATTTTAAGGCATTAGTTTTTTAATCCAGAGTAGCAAATGTTGGTTTTAACTAACAGATTCGAAATTTGAGAAACCAGTTCATGCTCTCTGCAACCAAGCCACACCCTCATGTGAGACGATCAAGCACTAAACAATATCAATAACTTCCATGTAAAGCTGGGAAGAGACAATATACCATTTCTTTTGGGGTGTTTGTGTGAGAGGCAACTGTCATCTCCAAGGTTAAAAAAAAATAGTTTCTGTGCCTCAGGTCACACAGTTTCAAATGACAAAACACTTCTTTCCTAATTGTTACCTATCTAACTTAACAGCACATTCACAAGAACAACTAGACATGTTGTTGCCATTCTGTATACAAAATGAGCTTGTTTAGTGACATCCTAGTGATCCCAAGCAAAACCACTCTTCCAGTCTATCTTCAAGCTCATAACTAACAATGGCTGGAAACACTGAGCACATGCAAGTTGCTTCTGACACGCGAAAGCCTATAACTAACTGCAATGCTGAGGAGGAGCAGCTGGGATTATTTAGCTGTGACAGAGGGCTAGTCTTCTACTTTTCCTACTTCCTACTTTTCCTGTTATGTTAAAAAAAAAACTATAAGACAAAAGAATCATCACTCAGCATTTTTAGTCCTATTGTCAAAACATTAAGAACACAAGGATAAAAGGCTCAGCTACCGCTAGGAAAAAAGACCGACTGACATCCCTTTGAAGAGAGCCAAAGTATTGCAAGGCTAATGCAGAAACAGGGCACTAACACTGATGCTAGTATTTGGCACTGGCTTAGAAATGTTTGGTATCCTGGTTTTGGCCAGGGTAGAGTTAATTTTCTTCCCAGTACCTGGTGTAGTGCTGTGTTTTGGATTTAGTATTAGAATAATGTTGATAACACACCAGTGTTTTAGTTGTTGCTAAGTAGTGCTTAAACTAAGTCAAGGACTTTTCAGCTTCTCATACCCTTTTATTATGATTATTATTGCTGGTTTATATTTTTATTGTTACTATTTCTTCCTTTTTCTGGCCTATTGAACTGTCTTTATCTCAACTCATAAATTTTACCCCCCAACCTTTTTTTTTGTTTTTTTCCTTCTCTCCACCATCCCACTGGATGAAGGGTGTGAGCAAGTAGCTGCACAATGCTTAATTCACACCATTTGGAAATATGCAGTGTTTTGGGGAGGTATACAGTATTAAGCTGGACATCTACTCTTAAACCACAAGAATTCACGTGCTTTGCTTTTTTATTTCCAACTTCAGTTTTTCAGAAGGTCAAACTCCAAATTCAATCTGATGCTAAACTTCTTGCTTTTTTTCTACAAAAAACTCAAGACAGAGATCCAAGAAAAGCATAAGCAAAGCTTTCTCCTGGTATACACAAAAATTTCCCAGAAGCAGCTATGGTTGTTTCGCTGGTTGCTTGGCTCCACTTCCAGGACAGTCCTGCTCCACTGCTATTGTCAGCTGCAAGACCTGGCTGGCTGGTGCAAGCCAAAGGCAGCCCTTGCTTGCTGGCCATGCTCTACAGCACCTCTGCCAGGCTCCCTGGCATTCACTGCCTCCTCCCCAGCTCACTTCACTCTCTACCTGTATCTGCAAAATGCAACCCAGCTCCATCGGGGTTGGGCTCAGTGAGGCATCCTTCCTTGCTCCCAAGTCTCCCAAAGTCATGTTGCACCTAAAACCTTTCTTCCTCTCCTGCAGTCAAAAGGCATGATGGAGGATTGAAAGGGAGAAAAAGTAGGTAGGAAATCACTCTTACTGAAAAACTTGCTAACGGAAAACTTACACAGCTTGTTCAGAGACCTCACAGGGAACTCCTTTCCACAACAACTTCATAGGTCTGCTAGTGACAAAGCTGCTACAGCCCAGGAGCTCTCCTCTCTCTGGCATCCACACAAGCTACTTGTTACAAGGCCATGTCATGAGCAACCTATTACGCAGAAAGCCTTGCAGCGCCCACATTTTGTAAAGGGATGAGTATCCCACTAATGCACAGAGTTTACCCCTTAGGGAAAGTATATAGAGTGAAAAAACAATGCCAAAAATACTGTATAAAGTTCAGATTCTTTCTTGAAATCAGAAAGCATCTCCCTTCTCCCCCCTCCCAAAGGCCAGAAGAGGTTATTCTCATATCACAATCCTGTGCAAGAGGTTAGGAAATTTTACCCCTTAATTACTGCCCAGTTCTCCTATCTGTAGAGTATTCATGAAGTATTTAGAATCCACCTGCATGTGGTGAGAGCTGCCGTTTTTGCAGGCAGTTGATACTCCTCAAAACAGTTCAAGTCCACTTTGACAAAGACTCTTACACAGCCAGTTTTATTTCAAAACTAAAGTGCCATGATGAGGTTGTAAAAAACTGACTTATTTTTGGAGTGCTGAGTATTTTTTTTCAGAAAAGACATAACTTTGAGCCCTTGCCATAAGAAATGTTTTTGTCCTACATTTTTTTATAACCTCCCAGAACATTTTTCTCCTCCCTTAATTAAAAAATGTGGGTTTTTTCCATAGCTTAAACACAAACAGCATAGGAAAGCCAAATTGTTTCTCATAATATAACTTTTAACAAGAACTTGCTACTGACACTGACCTTGATATAGCCAGATTTTCCACAACAGATTTTTCTCTTCACATATCTCATGTTTGTCCCCAGTTCTCCACATAATTGCATTATCATTGCTATTTCCAATTCATATTTATCTGACGGCAGCTTCTAGCTATTGCATCCTGTTATGACTTCCAAAAGTATTGCAACTTCCTTGGTATTTTCTCCCTGCAAAAGTACTTGACCACTGCGACCAAGTAATGTCTCAAATCTTCTTTATGCTAAACCAATACCAAGTTTTACATTGTAAGGTATTTTTTCCAGCCCAAAAATATTTTTTGTGAAGTTTTTTTGCCCAGTATTATCTCCAATTTGTTTTTTCCTCCTAAAAATTGTGGCTGTTAAAAACTATACTAAAGCTAAATGTCATCTCATTGTTCTTCTGTTCACATCAGGAGCAAATCATTCCTTTTTTACCACAGCATCAGTCTGAAGGGTATGTTGATACATGGAAAAATTATATATAGCACAAGACTAAACCTGAACATTGACTAACACAATTGAGTAATTTTATGTATTTAAGTATTTGCAAAATTTCTAAACCTGGATAGTACAAACATTATAGTAGTGATGTAGCAATTGCTGCGTTGGCCAAATTTAACAGATATTTAAATACATAAAATACCAGACTATTTCCGCAAGACCGAGAGTATTTTTCAGATTTTAACAAAAAAATATTTTTTATTCCTTAAATGACTATACTTGATATTGACAATATTCACAGAATCACAGAATGTTAGGAGCTGGAAGGGACTTCTAAAGATCATCTAGTCCAACCTCCCTGCTACAGCAGGATTCCCTAGACCAGGTCACATAGAAGCACGTCCAGACAGGTTTTGAACATTAATACCAAGAAAAACTGAACAGGAAAATGCTGTTTATTAGAGCATACAAGTATTACTTGTCCAACTAATTTTCAGGATTGGTCTTTAAAAATTCTGCCTTTGACCTATGGATTAAGACTAATTTCCATTTGGTTACAGATACAATACTTAACATCAAACATTTTGGTCAAAATGACGAAGTACTGACTGATTCTAAATAGACAAAAGCAACATCTCTCTGTAGCAAGTTAATAGCAACTGTCACTTAAAACTGCTATTTTGCCAATAGCCACTGAACTGTACCTCATGTCAGACACTGTCCTTAAATATTTCTGAAGCAAAACAGCACATCCACATTCAAAAAACTAAGTGCACAGCAGCAGAATTCAAAGCATGACTTCTAATGAAACCTGTTATCATCTTCTGTGATCACACAGACAACATGTTTTGTACAAAAACACTTTTGCAGAAGGACCGGATATGTCTTGCTCCCGTATATATATTTCTGCAGAATTTATCTTCACAATCTTTGAAAAGTCTTACTTTCCTACAGAGGAAATATTTGACTGAACATAGCCAAAAAGTCTACAATGTCTTATACCTCATAGAATTTTGTTATATTTCATTTTTTGGAGCGTTCCCTTTTTTTGTTTGTTTGTTTCCCTCTTTTTTCCACAGGTAGAAGCAATTGCCTATTCTATTATGGTGATTGAGACAGATGTCCACAGAAGTGCACAGGCACTTCTGACTTTGCCTGAGCTTAGCTTTTAAAATGAGGAAAGAAGTATAAATGCTTAGCATCTGCCCTTTCAGTAAGTAAACAATACAGATGATGCCCAGAAAATTATAGAAGGTTCTTGGATCCTTCAGTTGCTCCTTTGAATTTACCTATCAAGAGATTTTATATTTTAGATTATTCTTAAATACAGATCAAGTGATTCTGAATTAGCAATTTCACATCTAAACCTCTCCACATGTTAGCATAAGCCTCTGCAAGCAATTCCTCACTGATCTGCTGGCAGACATTTCAATTTTGAAGGTCTCCTAGCACCAGAAACAAGAAAAACATTTTCTCCAGAGGTCTCCAGTAATTATTTTTCACATTCCATTGAGATTAGAAGTTTTTTCTTCAAAACAGCATTTCTTCCCTGCATCTACCGAACTACCCTCATGTTGACAAGGTCCTCTTGTAATAAACAAACATCATTAGAGACAGCCACAATGCTAGTGGAAAGCAAAGAAAAAACTTAAACATACTCATTTCTAGATTTTCTCAAAAAACACGCTCATGACAACACAAAAGTATGAAACTGCAAACACCTTTGTGATCCACAGGGTCAGATAGCAAAGCCACACTTGGAATAAGAAAGACCACATCACCTCGATGGCAGGCTGGCACTCAGGCTAAAGCACTGCTTAGCCAGGATGCGCTGGGGTGTGCTGCACTACTGTAAGGGATGAACCCCAAGTGACCGTGCTGTGTGGCCAAGCAGTGGCAAGGGGAGATTATGGAGAGACACAGAATGCAAGTCACGGGGAGATGCCTGGCATTGCTTATTTTGATTTGCTAATGTATCAAACACTGCCGGAACTGAGGCCATGGCATAGTAACCACCCCAGGGATGGCAACTCCAGCCATGGCTGAGAACTCATGGTTACCACTGGAAGCAATGAGAGAAAGGTTTCCAGGGGCACTGGGACCAATCCAAAAATACTGGGGTTAATAAAAAGAGATGTGTACACACCTCTAATGGCTTTTCTTTCAAAAACAAACTCTCCCTCTCCCTGTGACTGGCTCTATTCTGGATCTAAGAAGTGGTGATCTCTGTCTCTATTTCTTCCCTCCCTCTCAATTCGTCTCTCTCTCCTCTCTTGAAGTGGTTAAATAGCACAGGCGTACCTTGGGTTTTCCCTATAAAGCCACATTGCTTAGACAGATATAATTGTGAAGAGCCAGCAATCACAGGACATTTGTTTCTGTTTGAAATGCTTCATTAAAGCTGATGCTTGTGTATGGACCTTGAGCATTGCCTCACCTTAGTCTTAGAATCTGAGCTGCTCTCCCCACTCACAGGTGGGACATGACAGCTGCCAATGTGATAGCCTTGTGTCATGACACACACCTGCTGCCCTGATCCAGTACGCAGGGAATGCATGCGTTTGTCAGGCATGGATGACTCTTTGCACTGTGGTGTACCAGCACTGCATCTACCACTTGGTGGTTTGACTGGAGGAGGTTGCCACATGGCCTTCAGTTGCAGTCCCTCTGCCTTGCAGCAACAGCAGCTGGGGATAGACTGTTGGCTGTTCCTATGATCAATTCACCTCCTGTCAAAGTCCCATTTCCACTTGCTTAGAAATTAAAAGAGCCTTGGCCAGTTCAACCAGTATTTTCTACTTCAAACCAAGCCACACCTGATGGATGCCAAAAGAAGTCTTCTCTTATCAAATATGCAAGCAGCAGCAATTAATGACTACTGAGAGAGAAAGTACTTGATACCTCATTGCAAAGAACTGCCAGTGGTAGACAGCATAAATCTTACTGAGGCATGCACACACTTCATGAGGGCAAGCCAGGTTTGTTTGGTGTAGTACTCTATTGACCTTGTGGAGTAAATAAAGGGGTTATGTACAAGTGGCAGAGCAATGAAAAGAGGATCTCAGATACTGGAAAAGAGAAATACTGAGTACATCTGTAGAACTGATAAGAAACCGTGCTCTCAAACCAGTCATCTCAGGTAATAACGTTTTTTACAGGGAAGTTATTCCGCCCCCCCCAAGTTATAACCATTATCTAATAAAAACAAACCTTAGCCCTCTTTCTGTAATGCTCAGCTTCATCAATCCTGTGACAGAAATGAAATATTTTTCCATCTCATGAGGGCAGAACAGTTCCAGAGCACTATGGATTTCACCCCTTCCATCTTCAATGCAACTCTTTCTGATACAGTATCCACAGTTAAGACAGTCCAAGATATGAGACACAATAACTTTCAGATTTGCAAACAAAAATAATTTCAACTCTTATGCATTTGCAATTTTTTTAATATAAACGTTCTTTTCTCTGAAATCTAACAAGAATGTGTGTACATAAGCATGGAGCAGAAAAAGCAAAACTTAAAACTGAACAGTATTTAAATCTGTGGTATGACCCCAAGCACCCAGTTTCTACCAGTCCTAAATGTGCTACCTTTTTAAAGAAACTGCAAAGGCATATCTATGCACGTCAAAGGCAGTAACCAAAAGCCAATGTGGCAAACATACCAGACTCCTTCCTGCCACAGCATTTTCCAGCTCATGTTGAGGGGCTCTCACTGCCTCCACAGCTGACTGGAACATACACAAAAAAATCCCCCAGCACCCCACAGACAAGGGTCTTGAGATATCTGTGCTGATAATATAAAAAAGGTTCAACTTGTCTTCACTTGCAAACTATCCATCACTTTTATGAGACTTTTTAAAGAAAGTTCAAAAAGTCATTTATTTCTCAACTTCAGCTGATCATTTCTCCTCTCTCATCTTTTGGCTGATACAAGAAAGGATGGGACAACTGTAAATGTTTCCCTTTCCTCTCTGTTTCTCAGGTTACTATCTATTATCTCCTTTTCCATTCCTACAAACAGAAAGTGCCTGTTTTTTAACTATTACTAACCATTTTCAATAGCTAAAAACACTCATATGCTTCCCCAGAGCCTGCACCTCTAGAATACTAGCGGCCATGAGATCACCACCACTACAGCCCTCAAAGTAACTGTCACTCCAAGTAAAATTACTCATGTAAACAAAAAGCGTAGGGAAAAGGTATGGGAAGAAAAGGAAGGTATTACAGCTCCAAGGGAGGATCTGCCACAACTGCAATTATCGCATTTGCTGCTGCTCAATCTCCTGGCATCAACTTCCATATCTGTGTGAGCTTTCTCCTGCGACAGCCAGTTCAATCCCTTCCTCCCCCTACCTCCCAAACACAAGAGTTTGACAACGTTATTATTGAAACAGCTATTTCCTAAATACAGGACTCAAATTTTTCTTCCTTCTATTAAACATTAGCTTAAGTAGTACCTTTCATTATTACAAAGCCCCTAAGTTTTAGGCAAATTATATGAATCTACAATAAGACCTTCAAGAAATTCCACAGCCTGGGGATCCTAGCACATGGCATACTTTATTGCCTCTTTGTTTCTATTGTTAACTTTCTTACTTAACTGGCCAACTACGAAAAGCCCAACATATGTCTCTCATCTTTTTGTTCATCTTTAAACCTTTTGACCTACTTCACAAACAACTGCAACCAGCACACTAATAGCAGAAAAGCTTTCTGCTGGCTTCATACAGTAATAATTTCCAGAAAAACAGCAGTAAAGACAATTGCATTTAAAGGGCCCTCCCCATTTTCTGGAATAAACATGCCACGAAGAACAAGAAACACTAATTACAAAGAAATAACTTTCAAAGAGAACAAATCTTGTTTCAAGAGAGGAGGCCTTCAGCTCTTCGACAGAAGAATCACCTCTTGTGAAGACTCACTGCTGTTTAAATTATTCTCTCTGCATTTATGGAAGCAAGAACACAAAAGCAGAAGTTGCATGTGTTCAAACACTTTACAGGTTGTTACAATGAGGACTAAATCTCCAATGTGCTCTCTACCTACTTGTGTAACAATTTCTGAAAATACAAGTAACTCCATATATAATAATTCTAAAATATTTTAAAAATTAAATTTTTAAATGTTAATTCATCTCTGTCAGTTATGGAAACATTTCAAGGCGTTTTTTGCATGAGAAGTGCTATTTTATTTGACAGAGAACTATTTGATGCGAGGAAGAAGGATTTAGGATCACAGGCTCTTTCCAAGGACAAGCAGTGCTTTTCCAAGGATAACCAGCAATGTTACAAAACTCAACTGCTTTCCACCACTCCCTTTAACTGAATGAGTTACAAAGAGAGACCTGAAAAGCCACTCCTATTAGCCATCGTGAAGGCTGGACTCAGGAATAAAGATATTCCTGATTCCGGCAAAATCGAACAGAAAGCCAAAGAACAGCAGGCTGTACCTAGGACAAACTAAACACGATACTGTTTTTTCCTATGCAATTGTTGCACTCACCAGAACTGAGATGTAGCCTGGGTAGACAACAAGAAAGCTCTGAGGTCACATTTGCAGTGCCCAGTGAAGTCCTGCAGGAGACATCCAGCTAGTCTGGAAACAAGCAATTCTGATATTGGATTAGTCTCACAGCACTAGCACAATACTCTGCTGTATTAATGATAATAATCATTATCCTGATTAGTACATGAATTACTAAATTAATGAAAGAAGGCTTAAGAAAACAACATATTATTCTATTCTTCTTCTCATTTTCAGGAGAACTGCAGCATTCTGGCACTCCAGTAAGATTTTTACATTACAAACATACTTGTCCATATTCAGACCAGTATAGCCATGAATTTCTACTGTTTCAGTCATTTTTGTTAACCTTAAGAGTTAGAGATATCAACAGATTTTGATTCAAATGCATCATAAGAGATGCCTACAGATGTGGCTGCTTGCTCGCCAGCCTTTTTCAGTTTAGTCACCTTCTGCACTGGGATATGAAACTAAATTCAGTAAAACCCGCTACTTTCCTCTGTCTGTCTTACCACTTAATTAGTAAAGAAAGCAGTGACTGTCCCTGGGTCTTATGGTTTAAGCTGTGGAGCAACCTCCTTTGTCTTGTACTCCTGAAGATACGTAACATGACCAGTTCACAGTGCTCCCCATTAAACCTCTAAGCAAAATTTAAATACTTGAGAAAAATAAAAGGTTCTTTGTTGTTTTTACTAACTTAGCTGAGGGAAAAGTCTCTAGACTAAACATTTTACAGTTACTGTTTTCAATTAACCTTACCATACATTTTGAGCAATGCTTCCTCGTGACTCTCCTTGAGAAAAGACTGCCTCTGTTTAATTTCTTGATATCCTACTGCATCTTAACCTTTGATAAGTCGATTACTCAGGTATATCAAAGAGGACAAGCTGTTAATGTCTAAATTATTAACCCAATTTCCTATTGTATTATAAAGCAAAGACATTATTTGGGAATAACCTATACTTTGCATAACGTTAGGGAAGGCAAGAAACTCACTTGTCCTCCAGTGCTGTACTAAGTGGCAAAAACATCTGTCACATTTCTTAGGGAGGAACTAACACTTTCACTCCCCACAGCTCTGAGCTTTGAGTAGCATCATGAAAGTTATTGGAATCCTACTTCAATGCAACTTCAAATAAAATAGTCTGAACTATGACATATGTAATTTTTTACAGTTTGCTTAGCTCTGTCAGTTTCAGGCTAGAACAAAATAAAAAATTTCTGATAGAAGATAGCTGGCCTATCACTCAGCCTCATCCAGGAAGTCCTGGCATGGTGCTCTACTGCACTGCAGCAGAACACAAAGGCAACAGTAATCAAAACTCACAGCATCTGACTAAAACCAAAACCAAATTCCCTCTAGCCCTAGGGGTACAGTACAGAACTGATGTGGGAATTCACTCCCTGGAACTCCTGGCAAACAAAAACTGGATTTCCATATACTAAATACACCAAGCACCACCCAGTACACTGCATGTATGAACAGATCCTATTGCAATTAGATTCTCAAAGAACTTGCATCTTGAATTCTGTACCTTTCAAAAAACATTTGTCTGACATTGGCTTTCCTTTGCATTCACTGCCATGTTAGGAATATCTGTTGTTCACGTAAGCTACTGCTTTTTCCAAAATCACCTTAAACTGACTTCCTAACAAACAATTCCCTGCATCAGCTAAGACACTACTGGCTAGTCTAACCATTTCTTCAAGACTGTGGTCAACAAACCTGCTGCCCAGTTTCACCAATTCTGAGCAGATTGCTTGAGAACTTCAAAACACTTAGAGCACTTCTCAGCATCTAGCCAACCTTTTGGTCATTTAACAGTTACAAACAATTACTGTCAGAAAGGGAGATCAATATACTTATGGCACTTCAGAAAGTTTTCAAACAGCAGATGTTACTTTCCAAGCAGCCCACTGCCATGTTAACAGTTGGTTAATTCAATAGGAGGAGCAAGAGGTGATAGAGCCACTACAGGGCTACATCTCAGTCAGCAATTTAGGCCAATCCCACACAAAATCTATTAGCAAGTCTTTTTAGCAGAGCTTTCTTGCCCTAGCATGAAACTCACCCTACTTCACCCTCTACCTCCAAATTAATGGGCAAGTGCTGCCTATTTCCAGCTTAAGAAAACACCAGAAAGCTTTTCTTTGCAATAAAACACTCAGGTACTTTGGCAACCTTGGAAAACTCCAAGAGGAAAGACAGACCACCCACTCTTTAAAGCTCTCCACAAAGTTTCTCTTGCCTATGTGCAGTCCTTCTTTTCCTTAATAGAGCAGATCTCACAGGTTTTACAAGGTAGAAAACATGTCCTCATTGTGACAGTTCATTTGCTTTAGCAGACATACAAAAATACAGGCAAAAACAGAGGTCTACAGTTAGACATATTACATTTCTAAATGATGGAAAGAAAGATACTTAGCTATCTCACATAAATGATTCCATTGTTTTTTCTGAAAAGAAAGTCTTCTGAGGGCAGCCAATATCCAGAATCAGATGCATTATAGCTGACACATGGGTAGGGAAAGGTAAGCAGCTTACAGCAAACACACTAAGATTTCCCTTGCGGTATTTATTCATAAAATAAATCAGTAAGTTCAGAGATCTTGTACCAGCTGTTGAAATGGCTCCATATTGCCAAGAAGACTATTCAGCACACAATGGTACAAACGTTTTCAACCCTATCTCTAAACCCAAGTCACATACATGGAACAGTAAGTTACCCAGTTCTCATTAGTAACCTTAGAATGTTCCCTGCTACCATGGATCTCAGACTTACATAATTTCATAGAATCATCTGGGTTGGAAGGGACCTCAGAGGTGTTCATATTTTGCAAATACATTTGAAGTTATAAGGAACTGAAACAGCAAATTCAGAAGGAAGGACTTGTTTGATCTTAGTCTGACACCTGAAGAAATGCAGAATTGTTACAGTTTCACATAATGTCTGTAGATCAACACCAAACCAAAACACAACAGAATCTGGCCTTCTGCTCTGCATTTAATTGTTTATGCCTGAGAAAAACAGAAAAGAAGTTTGTAACTGTATCATAGGAACCAAGAGTTGCACAAACCTTACTTTGGACATGCTGCAGTCTATAATCAGGATGGTATAATTTTGGTAATTACTTTGGGACAAAGGTTATGACAGCTATAATAAGACTTCCTGGCAACATGAAGCTGGAAGGAACTGTCAGCAGAGGAGGATTACAACTCGGTCTATGAAGAACTGTGGTAATGCTGAGGATTACAATAAAGGAAATGAGGTGAAACTAAATAGTACAAAACCACATACTGAAGAACCCTCCCTAATAGGACAGGAGCTTTTCATCTGAAGACAATGGATATCGATTAACATGTCCATACATATCAAAAGACGATAATCAATGTTAAGAAAGGCAAACAGGAATGTAGTGTGCCTCAAAGTTGTGCCCAGTGGAGGAAAGAAAGTAGCTACACTACTGAAAAAAGTCTTGCATGAGACTGTATATAAAATTGTGTACCATTCTTGCCCTTTTTGTTCCATAGTCATTCACCCTTTAACAGGTGCAAGAAGTGTTACTTGCACCATCAAAGGAAAGGAGGGACTCCTGCCAGAAACCAGGAGTGTTGTTTTTCTTAATGTGAAAGAGCTATGTTAGCTTTTACTGGCTCAAAGGAACAAGTATTATTTAAACTACAAAAAGACTGTGGCACAAGAACAAATATGAATAAAGATGCCAGAGTGAAAAGTTTCAACTGGAAATGAGAAGATTTTTCTAAACATCAGAGCAGTGTTATTTGGTTACAAACTTTCAGAAGGAATGCAAAAGTAAACAATCCTAACTAGTTTTAAATTGATTTTTAAATGGATTACAGGAGGTAGCTGCTTACACTAACAAGGGATTGGATTGTAGGGTCCTTCTCTTCTTTATTCCCAGCTTTGATTTCTGTATTACATAGCTCACAACCCTATAGCTCTGCTCAATAGAAAGAAAAGAGCACTTCTTCAAGAGATTTCTTCAAGTAGTGTTCTGCAATCTTCTCTTTGCAGTCTGGCAGCCTAACAACCTAGTCAATATTATTGGTTATTTTTTCCCTAGTATAGTTGGTGTCCATAAAAGCATCCTTAAACACAGGACTTATGAATAAACCTGTAATCTTTGTTTATGGATTCATGCACATTCTTAGAAAAAAACACAAGGGCAGGGATTTCAACTGCTGGATAACACCCACACCCTCCATAATCCTGTGTTGTCAGAGTATGCAGTTTGGGATGGGAAACTCTGCAAAAGGAGGTAAGCTTTCAAAGCAACCCTGGAGAGAGAGATCATGAAGGAGAAAGTGCACTGAAGCAGGATGCTCAAGAAAGTTCTCGGCCCTTAGCTCACATTCCTAGAACTGGATTTTTAAGGATGCCTCAGTACATTATCTTAAAAAACATCACTCTGCAGTTTCAAACCTACTTGCAAGTTCAGCCATCTAAAAAAAAAATCAGTGATCCATGATTATAAAAAAACATCTGGAGTGGATTAATTAAGGAGTGGAGAGTACTCGGCTCAGCTAACAAGGAGTTGTAAGACTTGCACCCAGAAGTTTCCATACTACTACTGTTGCCACTTGTGTTCACAACTTACTGCTCCAGCAACACGGGTTCAGCACAGGATCATCCCACACACAAATCTAGTCCTTCACCTTACACCTCAGTCAACACACAAAGGCATCAATTAGTATGAAATGCAGTGCAGAGCCACAGCTACCTGGGAGCTACAGACACTAATCCTCCTTTCAATGGAACTTATTTCAGATACTTCCAAAACACTACTATTTTTTTCTCTAGCTTGCACTTCCTCTTTATTCTTTTCAATCTGCAGCAAATGATGTATGGTGAACTGCAGTAAAAACCATAATTGCTTGTAACAAGAAAACATTACAAGCTAGATAATTTCTAATAATTTGGCTTACTCCACAAACACTCCATAGGGGAACTGAATTTCCTCACTGTGGACTTCTGGCAAACTGTGGCTTCTACACTCTCGCTGATGACCAGCATCTCCACAAGAGGAGTGAAATATCTCTTCAGACACAACTTATGCTGCTGAACATACAAATGAAACTTGGAAGTGGTTCAGCATCAGATTTTTTTTTTATTATTTGGAACTTTTCAGTCTTGACAACACAACAGCAGCTAACAAATAGAAAAAAAACACCAACCCACTCATGTTTTCAGCAAATTATGCTATATCATCTTGAAGTTTCAGCTGAATTTAAAACTCAAGTGTAAGAGCTCAAGTCAACAACTTCTAAACAGGCAGGATTGCTGATATGTGCTATTAAAAGCTGCTTATTTCAGTCCAACTTGGACAACGCCAAAAGAGTAGGTTTGATTATGTTCAGAATCTTTCCAGTAATTACACATCCAGAATCACCACTTTGTGGGCTTACTATTCAAAAACAAACACTTTAACCCACATGCTTATCAAAAGAGAAAATAAAGGTAGGCTATTTTAAACAATATACCAAATATGTCCAGTAGTAGAGGCATAAATAGAATGTGGGCTGTCTCCCACATCCCAAGACTCTAATCATGTTTTGCTCTGCTGAACTGTTGCCACAAAAATTCCTAAAATGTCAACAGCTCTAACATACAGGAAAAAAACTGAAAGAAAACACCTTAACTACAGTATTGCAAAGGTTCTCAGCATCTCTGGAAAATGCACGTGACAGAACAGTGTTTAAAGTCTTAGCTTTGAACTATAAATGCATCCATAAAGCTACTGCTTGATGCACATATTTTCAGTGTTTCTATATAATGCACTAAAGAAATGTCTGACATCTGCAAAGTTCAAAAGACAGTACTCCCAGGGAACTTGGCAGTGCTCAAATTGAGAAGTTTGCTGCTATCAGTTTTCAACAGACCTAAAACGCATCTCCAAAATCTAATCCATTTTATCATCCCATCTTTCATAAATGTCATTCTCCAATATCTGCAAAACTGGCTCAATCAGTTAATTTATTGAATTTCTCAGCCACTAATTTATTGCATTTCAAATTTCCAATTTTATTATCATCACACAAAACAAACTGGTAAATATTTATTCTCCTATACAAGCGTTAACACAATTTTAAGTATCATGATGAAACCAGCTAGGGCAGATGGGATCTGGTATCATAATCAAGGCCAGAGTGTCTCTTCTGACAGGCAGGAGACAAATTGTTTAGAAAATGCACAAGTGCAGCTTCCCAACATTTACATCTAAATCCAAACACAAAGTTAAGGATAAACATAAGTAAATATAGTTTACATATTCTTAATTTAGCCAATATGCAGTTTATTTCCACATCTCCCAAAGTAAACCAGCAAATTTGTTCAGTTTGTTTATCAGCTCACCACTGTGAACTCCATGACTTTGTATACCAACAGGTGTGCTTCAGGACGGGTGCAGGCATCCAGGTGCTGCACAGAATAGCACCCTCTTCAGGCTCCACACCCTCATGGCCCTGTCCACAGCTTCTAGATTCACTGCAATACTTAACATCTCATTCTAACACACCCGCCAAAAAACCCTAAGACAGAGCGCTACAGGGTACTAGTCCAAATGCAGTCAGTGCTGTTCCAAAAGGCACTGGCTGGCCATCTAGGCCATCAGTCAAAGCCCAGAGGAGACTGGGAACCTTGCAAAAGGTAGTTCATTCTTTTTTGGAGGAAGGCAAGGATTTTATACATAGCTTAATTCCCCTGTTGGTAAAACTGAAAAAACACCTTCTGGTCAATAAGTCTCAAAGCCCAATAAGTCTCAAACCTCCAGGCTGTTTTCAATGTTGATGGTACCACTCAACATGTAAAAGCTACACGCACAGCCTACAATGGCATCTCCTGTCATTCTGCAACGGTCTGCACAGACGATTCAGCATCTATTCAGCTGGTATTACTCAGCTAATATAATTCACTATTTTAACCGATAATAATGACTACACCATTCCTAATTAAGTCATTGGCACTATCAGAAAATCACAGCTCCGGCAGGGTGACCTCCTCAGCCCAACACTGGCTGAAGGAGCACAACACCGAAGGAAGCTGCCTTTCCTTCACACCACCCTCCAGCTTTACAGGAGACTTTCATCAAGTCAACATGACCAGAACATGGTCTGCAATTACTAGAAGAGATGGTTATGGCATGTCCAAAACAATATTCTCTTGCATTTGTTCTGCTTATTTTGTTTTTTAAACATGTTCATTTTTCCAGCTATTCAGTACTACTAGACACTTTAATATAAAAAAAATAAAATCAGTACTAAATTCTTGGTATCATTTCACAACACTAAAGAGCTTTCTAATTTGTTGAAGAAATGCCTATCTTGGCAGCCATCGGATTTCCAGAATGTCAGGAAAAAAACAACTAACTGCACCAATTACTATGGTTCCCAAACTCTAAAGCAAGAGAAAAAAAAGTGAACTAAAATTCAAATAAAGCTAAAATGCTACAATTTCTGAAAAACTTTCAAAGCTTTATTTTGCTCCTGTCAATGCTCTCTGGTCACAACCACCAGACTTCAAAGAATCACACAGAATCACAGAATATTAGGAGTTGGAAGGGACCTCGAAAGATCATCTAGTCCAACCCCCCTGCCCTTTATAACATTCTAAAATGCTTTTCACAGAAAACTAAAAGTCACCAGTAAGTGTCAGGCTCTTCTTTTTCTCTTCACCTACTGTAACTAGCATAAAAAGAAATTGTGACTTGCCTTCATTCTTCAGAGAAGCATCTTCTGTATGTGTGGAATAAATCTCATATGAGCTATAAAACTAAAAACAAATTAATAGTTTTGTGCCTCCCCCAATTGTTTTTTTTCCCTTCCTACACTGTGAGACATGGCAAAAATAATGTTATTGCAACCACCAAAGATGGTTTTAATTAAAAATAAGTTTACTTTGAGCATTCGTTTTGTCCCAAACTACTTAACGTGACCCCATAAGAATCTCATAGGAAGCTATCAATTCAAATACACTTTCAATTAAGTATATTAATGTATCAGAATGTTCACAGATGTTACTAAACACAGATGTCTATTTTGCCATGTCCTTTAAAAGATCTGTTACCAAGGGGCCTGTCAGTGCTATTTCTCCATCTATTAGGCAACATCTTTGCTGGTACATCAAACAAATTGTGCTCAAAACTACACCCAGTGAGGAGGACCACAGTTCTGACCAGAGGGTGTCCCACGGGGAGGTGACAGACCACAGGGCAGTGAGGCTGCAGACAGACTCTGTCTGCCACCTTCCCAGTGAGGACAGACTTTCCAGAAGCAAGGCATCAGTGAAGGAGCAGACAGACAGATCCTGGCTGCACATTAGTGTCCCTGTCAAAAACCAATGTAAACCCTTGTTATGTATGCTCCTGGGAGAAGTAAATCCTACCCCCTCAGTAAATTTGTATCATGAACCCAGAAATAAGCTACCTCTTTGGAAATGAGGACAATTTACACATTTTTTTCTTGCATAACAAATTATATTCACACTACCTAGAAAGTGCCAGTGCTACTCTCTTTCTAAAATACAGCATATTGGCTAAAACATAACAAACAGGATATAAATGCTTTTTCAGCTTGGAGTAAACAAAGCATTAAGCTTATTTTTGTGGAGTTTAAAAATAAGACACACTATCCTGTGGCGTCTGGAACAAAACATACAATACCAATGGAGAAAAAAAGCTTGTCAGTTTTCAGGAATAAATGATGGATCTTATCCCATATAAAAACTTGGGAGGCACTTAAAACAGTTATTAGAAGTCAGATTTTATGGCAATGAATTGTGGAATATGAATTTATATTCACAACAAGAAGGTTAGTGAAGAGTTTCTATTTTGTAAAAACTTCCTCCCATACATTGAGCTTGAAGTACCTTTCAGTGAGATACAGAATGGTAATTGGCACACCATGACGCACATAAAAAGCTGCATGAGTGCATATTTTCATATTTATTACTCTCTAAATTTGCCACTGTTTTTTTTCTGATAGTTTCCCTAATTTTAGTCACAACTTACTCTCTTGTTTTAGATCTGCCACTTGCAGATCCAGCTGCAATCTTAACAGAAACATGACACACACTGTTTGCTCCTTAACGAAGGGGTCACACTTCCGGCAACACCATGTAGAAAAATTTTATCGGGCCACCTATTTCTAGACGATGCTCCTCACCATCCAAGCGAACCAGGCACAATGCCTTCTTGGCCAACATGTGCTCACCAGGTAGCTTCAGAGATGCCAGCTGCAGAATACTGGATCTACAGTCCCTATCCAACAAATGCTGACTGTCACAGAAACGTGTAAGAAATGCTAGAAGCACAAAGGTAAGAGAACACAGTATGAAGTTACTCTTATAACCGACATCTGTGACCTTTTTTAGCTGAGGAACCTTTAAACCTACAGATCACCTAGAAAAGCTTACTAACACATGTAAAATTATCCCAAAATACAGAATTCTAGCCCAAAACCAAACACTAGAGGAGCCGAGGTGAGCGCTGCTGCCTTTGAGCTGTATTTTTCAGAGCACAGCTGTTCCCTCTCTCGGTTCTGTTTGTACATTAGTTGGCAGCTACAGCTGGCTGCATTTTTCTGAGAGAGAGAGAAAAAGATTTTGATGCAAGTCCAACAGTAAGCAGTGGTTATTTGTTCTCTTTAGATCATGGGGTTTTCTTAACTGTTGGTAGTAAATGTCAGGTATGTGATGACAATTATAGCATCTTTCAAAATTTACAGACCATATTGATATTCATTTTCAGAAAGCCAGGGTCAAATGCACATTCAAATTCTTTAAGAGAAAAACAGAGAGATACTCAGAAATTCCTGCAATTTCAAACATTCCTCTTTGAAAGTTAGAACACTGATGACTTTCTGGAGTACCATCTGATTCCTGGTTGTTTCTAGATACTTGTTCATGTGGTGCAGAGAAATAAGCCTATAACTCTTCTCAATCCTCCCTATAGCTGTAAAAGGTTTCTTCTTTGCAAATTCTTCTCTATCTAAATCAAAGTTTGTATTTCATGAAGTTTACTTTCTAATACTAACCTACATCATGTCCTAGACCTTCCTCTTTCTGGTCTCAAACATTCTTTTGAAGATAGGTGTTCAGTGTCGATTCCTGATAGGCACCATTTTTACAACCCTGCACTAATTATCTAGATTTTTAACTTCAGAAATTCTCCCCTTAGTTAGTAAGGAAATTACAGTTCAACGGAGACACAATGTAAAAGAAAATAATTAAAAAAAAATAATCTCCTACATAGAAGAACAAGAAAACACAACCATTTTTCTAAATAGTAACAATAAGTCACAGTGTAAGGTATTGTATGTATTTTAAGAAGATAAATTTTAATTTCCTATGGAACTTCAGAAGAAATTCTTTGTGCTATTGCTTACACACCTGCCTTTCCAAGAAAAGGTAGACAGGAAGAGCAAACAGAGTGGATGAGGGAACACTGGCTGCCAGTGCATCATAAAGTTGCCATCTCACAAAGGGCTGAGAAACCACTCTTACCCAAAGGCTACTTGCAACAGCATGCACAGTTCCACAGAGCAACAAAGTGTAGCTTTGTAAAAATGCCATACGAGTCTAGCATAATAAAGCAGGACTGAATATTCACTTTACAGTATCAATGCTTATCTGTATTCCCAACTCTCTTTATTGCCACCGTTTATCTCTCAAGGCGGAGGATCATCAGCTTTAAATGACTCCTGGGCAATGGTGCAGCACTGCAGTCCCCCTTCCCTCTCAAGAAGATCCTCTCACCTGGCTCACGTTTGCTGTCTGGGTGCTAGCATTCACCGGCAACACCTGTGATTTTCCAGTTTACATTAGCAAGCTGAAGTGACAATGAAACAGCAGAAAAGTTTTTTAGTTTCTTTCTTAAACATACCAACCCACCACACTAAAGGAAACAGATCTTTTGCATGGCCTGCAATTAACAGAGCACATCCCTGATCCCAGAGTGACAAACTGTTTGCCAATTTTTAGGGACAACTACACAGGTCTGTTATTTGAGAATTGCTGCCCTCTTGTTTTATCTACTTGAGTAATTAAAATTTTGACAGGTACCCATCCACAAAGGCCACAGGTAATCTTTTAAGTATTTAATCCTTTGTATTTTCCTTTGTTTGGTAGTCTTGGGGTGTTGTTTTGGTTTCGTATTTTTCTTAGAAGTGTCCTTCACCTCTCATCCAATGGTGATTCAGTAGCAGACTACGTGTTAAAGACCAAGAAGTCACTGTTAGCTGATTTGTCTTTCCTGCTACTCTTACTTAGATGTTCAGGTTTTTACACAATCAGTAGGCAACTGATCTCTCCCAGTGGGGAGAGCTCTAGAGAATAAAGACAGGAAGCACAGCCTTTTAGAATAGCAAAGTACTTTGTATCTATTTAAATGGAGAACATCACAAGAAAGACTTCTATGACCTACTAAGACATTTAAGGAAAACAAAGTAGAAAAGAAAAATCAATTGAATGCAACTATACACCTCAATTCTATCATTTGAATCATTCAAATAAATTCTTTGTCAACTTTCAACATCACTGCATCTGTTGAACCTTTGCAAAGACATCAGAACGTGCCCTGATGAAACAGCACTAATCCTTCTAGTCTTGACCCTTTAAAAGTTTTAAGGGAAACTTCCTCAGAATCTCTTAGCCAGTTAACTATATCTACTTAACACAGGCAATTACAGGGGGACTGTAAGAAAAGGGATGCAAAAGTATTCAAATTGCTTTTCCTTTCCTCCAGGAAACAGAAAAAATGTTGGGGAAAAAAATACACCCCACCCCACCCCCCCCCAAAAAAAAAAAAATTCCTTCAGATAGGAATACTAACCAGTGCCAAATACTGTCGTGTGTGAAGGAAAATCTCAGCATATTACTGCTCATCTCAGTAAATAAATTAACACAATAGCAATTCTGCTTTCAATCCACCTCTCATTTTAAGCTAAGCTTGCCATATATTTTTTAAATTAAACTATAATTGAAAAAATTCTTTGTTTTCTTTTGTTTCCTTAAACTTCAAGACTCCCATCCTTGGCACAGCCATCTGAATGAGGTCCAACTTGCCAGAGGTATCGATTTCATTGAAACAAATCTGCTTCAACACTTTTCACTTGAAAGATTTAGACCCTGCCTTTGCAAAACAGAATCACGTTGGAGTCAGAGAAACAAAACCAAGCAGGCTAGATTCTGTCTGACTTTAGCTAGGAGACTGAAGCATCATCTCTTTGAAGTTAATACATCCTAGAGGCACAATGAATTTACTGTACTACTTCCCCATTCTAAGAAATTGCTCTCCTAGTGACTCAAGAGGAAAAACATACAAAGTAAGAAGAGGAAAAAAGTGATTGCACTAAAAGTGGTAAACGATAACTGGAATTGGTAAGGAGCACTTCCCTACCAATAAAATCATGTTTATCCTCTCTTGGATCTCCTATCCACTCTTTCTCCCTCACACTCAGACACATACATTACCTAAGACTCTTTTTCCTAAAAAATTATTTTTGTAGAATACATAGAGAAGCTAATAAAACATTACTACTCAATGTTTTCAGCTACAGTAAATTGTATGTATACAATATCGCATTTTGATTCCTAAGCTCAAGTTCCAACTAGATATTTTAACTGTGTGTAAAACAAACTCAAGTTTATTATCAAAGTTACTACTCCTTTTTCTCTTTAATCACATGCTATACCCTTCTTTGAGAATAACATTATGAAATACAACAGGTTGATTTCGAACAGCTACTAAAAGAAACCTATGCAAGACATACCACGATCAAGGAAACTTTGCAGCAGCATATTCCACCTTCAAGCCTAAAAGAATCAGTAAGATTCAAAGTGTCTAAAGTCATGTAGTTAGCAGTCCAGTAGTTTGTCCTTCCCTTTGCAACAAAGTATTACATTCTTTCATGTTCAATTAATCAACTCCTAGAAAATAATTTTCCAGAGTCCTGAAAAATATTCCAGTTTTAGAAGCCATGAAGTGATTCATGAATGCAACGTGCAATTTTGACATATCAATCTCTTTTAGGCTAAGACTAATTAAGAGGCCTCAAGCTCTGTTCCTAGACCTGCCACTGAACAGCAACATCATGTCCATGCAGTAGCCTAAACAGCTCCACATAACTCTTCATATCCATTCCATATTCATTTTCACCTAAGATGGAGGCCACAAATACAAGTAGCAAGGCAAAGGAGAAAGCATTGATTTAAACAATGTATTTCACATGCTTCAGTTTTATGTTATGCATTAACAGCTAAATCCTTTTCATGGGGATTAAAACTGCGTGTAACCTAGAATACGATTTCTATTTCACACATATATTCACACATGTATTATTGATCTTGTTTTTTGCCGATGCTGATTATGTCTTACTTTGATTATGAAAAAAGTCCTGTAATCCAGCATCTTAAGCTTTGCACTACCTCTCCACTCAAAAACAAGGAGGAAAAAATTACTATTGAAGAAACAAATCCGGCAGAACTTCCTCCTAAAAAAACAAAGTATGGTACTATAGACAGAATTCCAAATAAAACAAACTAAAGACAAGAGTTGCATAAATAAAATAATATTAAATAATGAAATATAAATTCTAAAAAAATTTCAATACATGCCAGTATAATAAATTTACTTTGATCACATACTTCATGTTATTTCTAGTTAAAGAAAATAAATACCAGGCCTTACTAAACTGTATTTCTCAGCAGGAACCTAACTTATGCATCTCAGACTGAAGCTGGTAAGACTCACATAAGAACCATTAATGTAAACTGCGACTTTTTAGTTGCCTAGTAGATACTTTGCCAATTCTAAACGACTTTTCTTCCCAGAATTTTTAAGCTGAAAAAGCAAATTATTTATTTATTTGTTTTGTTTTGGTCAAAGAAACTGCAATGCCTTCAAAAGCACAGGAAAGGTTATCTCAAAAGTTTACACTTTCTATAAGCTGTTCTTTGTGGTTCACAAAGAAGTACAGCTGCAGGAGCCAGAACACATTAAGTCTCACATTAGTGCTAATGTCACTTTAAGTGTCCAAAAACACAGTGAAGAAAGGAAAAAGAAAGAATTCTTACAATTTTCCTCTTCCTTGTTCTTCAATCTTCTTTCCCAGCTGAGCAGGAGCATTTGCCAAATTATAGGTCTGATCAGCACAGTATTACAAGCCTTTGTGCAGCATGAACAAAGGCAGTACACTGGCTTGTACTAAGAAACCCATCTAGCCTTGTGGGATCAGGAACTAAAAGCCCACCGTTTTGCAATCCATGAACCACTCCCTGCACCAGCATGCCACTGAAGTAAGTAAAAGGGATTTATTGAAAACAGAAGATATGCCTGGCCAGTGAGCAGGACCCAGTGCAGTCAGAGATCAGGAGGGCAAACAGTCTACAATAGTGAAGTATGGGTGTCTGGAGAAAAGGAGTGTAAACCATACTTATGATGCTATTTATAGAGTATGAGTAAGGAAGTATTTTTAACTAGGGCCATATTACAACTGAATAGCTAAACCTTTCATTTTTAACTTGGACTTAACTATGTATTGAATCACTGTGGGGTTCTTGTTTTCTTTGATGCTGATCCTTCATGAAAGAACAGTCTGAGACCACCACATTTATTTCTTACAGAAATGAAATTTCAAGCTTGAATGAGGATCCAGAACAGTCTGCCTGAAAACAGAAAATTTTCATACTTTGTGAGCCAAAAGATAATCAAGCTGCAAGAGCAAAGAGCTACACTATAAGCCATTCAAATGATCTGCCTTAAAGTTTCACAATTATTTTGTGCTCATGTCAGTAGTGATTATTAGAATGAGAAAGCAAGTTCTCTGGTCATTTTTCTCATACAATGCATCTGTTACATCAGAACTAAGGAAATCTGAGAGTGTAAAATTTTAGTAAAAAATAGCCAGGGGGTCTAACAGATGGATAAAATTTGCATGAGCTTCTCATCAACTCCCTCACATTATGAGCTCCTTTGTATTAAAAGTATTTCTGTCTTCAGAATAAATAATTTAAGGAAACATTTCTGAAGCTGACTGTATAGCTTTTAAATTTTATTGGCTACATAAAGCAGCTGTTTTATCATCTACATGTGCCACAAATACAACTCTTTCCATCCACAGTAGAGGTTTTGGTGAGCAAATTCTGCAGAGGTGTTGAAGACAGATGCAGAAAGCTGCAAATACTTTTCAGTGGGAATTGGCTCCTTAACATACTGTTCATCACTTATCTGCTCTCCCAGTACTATTCCTGTCTCTTGCATGTTCATTTTAAGCAGAGTACATTAAAAGTTATGCTGTTCTAGCTTAAATCAGGAAAGTTTTACCCAGCAACCCGTCCTTCTCACACCCCATTTTAGCTATCATTCCCTCCCACACGCTTCCCTGTCATTTTGAGAGTCCTGAGCCCAACAGCTCTGCAGTAGCAAGCTTCCCTACTGATGGGAACAGGGTGAGGAAAGACTGAAAAGTTGCTGCTTGCAGGTATGAAAATACAAGTTTCCAAACTTATGCTGGATGGAGGCTCTGCTGGGTAAAAGCTGCTGCACAGTTTGTTAGACCTGTTTCACACTTTCCTGGACCACCTTGCACTTCAGAAGCCCCATCAGAAAAACAACTTCGCTACTTTTTATGAACCTTGTGCAGATAAGAGCCCCACAGATTGTACAAACTCAAATTATGCCAGCCAGGAAAGGCAAGTAAGTGTTGAGATAAGGGCAAATTCTATGTTACTGACCATCAGTGTTTTGTCAGGCACACTGCGCACATTTCCAAGAAAACCCCCTACCCTTCTGATGGTGCAAGGAGTCATGACCCTATTCTCAGTACTGCTACTGATCAGCCAAATAACACCAAGCAAAAGCACAGAAAGGACATGTGCCTTTAAATAAATATTTTTTTAAAAAAGCTAATATTTTTACTATTTAGCTTCCTCTTTGATGTGCTAGATAAAAACTACTGTTTGAGGATAAAACCCAGCAAGTTGAATTCTCTGGTGAGCAGTGACAGAGAAGCAGAAACAAGGAGGATACTTAGCAGATTCTTTTGTAGAAGATGGAAAGATTTCGTGGTCTATGACACCTGAACAGGAAATGCCAAGCTTGCTTTTTTAGTTTTGTTTTGGTAAAGAATAAATTTATCATTGATCATTTTCAAACAAACAACTTTAACTATGGCGCAGGGTACTACAATTACAGCTCTTACCTTGGGGACAGCTGGGTCCATGATTCTCAAAAGCTTTATAACCCTCAGTAACATCTTTCTGAATCTCACTTCCCTATCGCAGTAAGCATGGACAGTGCATATGCCAGCACCAAGCCCAGAACCACAGCACACAGAAATGGGGAGGGGAGTGCACCAGACTATTGGGGTCCCCACCAGATAAAACCCATTGGATCCTCCACTGCTGCTATACACTCCCACACTGGCCTGACATGCCATATCCTTGAGCTGTCAGAGTAGAAAGTGGCAGTGTCAGCAACAATATCACATCAACTTACACAATCTGCATGCAGCTCACTGAACACCTCAGCACAGTAATAAGATTCAGTTACTGTCAGCTTTACCTGTATTTGAGCTGGGTTTAGAAGGTGAAAGACACTACATGCTATTTAAAAAACTTCCAGCTTCTAAAATTTATAAATGTTCCAGGGAAAAACAACCTGAAGCTGTCAGCTGTTTCCATGTAGCACAGTGCAAAAACTGGGTGACCACTAAGCTACAGAGAATCCCAGAGCTTTGCCAAAATTTGCCTCATTGATTAGATGAGACAAGTATCAGATTCAGAACTAGAGAGGGGAAATGCAACGGGCTTAGTAATAAGGCTGCTTATCAGAAGAGCAAATAACTCACGCTGAATTTGACTGACTCCCCAGAAAAGTATTCTTGAGTGGACAAAACTAAGTGGTTTTCATCACTGTTAATGAGGCAATGTATAGAATTTGCAACTAGAGGGAAAAAAGCAGTTACTCCTTCAGCTTTCATTTAATCACACATCTGAGAATAGCTACTTTGTATCTAAGAGAGTGGTAACATTATCGAGTTCTGAACATGAACTTCCATCAGCTCAAAAGTGATTTAAGAACCAAACATGCCATCAGAAAGACAATATGCAAGTACATGGTATTTACATAAATTTCTCTCTCCCTTTTTATGTTCTGAAAAAGACCTCCTAAGAAGCCCCTACTTCACAAAGGACTTCTCTCGCACATTCTCAAATCATGTTCCCTTGTCTAGAACATGAGGCCACACCTGGAGTATTCTGTGTCCAGTTCTGGACTCCTCAACACAAGAGACATGAACATACTGAAGGTAGTCCAGCAAAGAACCACAAAGATGATGAAGGAACTGGAGCACTGAAGAAATGCTGAGAGAGCTGAGAATGTTTATCCTAGAGATGAGAAGGCTCAGAGGGATCTTATCAATGTGTATAATACCTGAAGGGAGAAGGCAGAGCCAGGCTCTTTTCAGTGGTGCCCAGCGACAAGACTAGAGGCAACAAAGAAATAAGAAGTCAAATCCTCTTGACAAGCAGCTTTTAATGCAGCTCTGGCAACTCATCTCATAGATTTGTCACTTGCTAGCAGTTTGGTGACCTTGTACAAGTACAAGGTTATGTTGGCATCCTCTCTCTGGGCAGACACCTTAAACTGAACCAACCATCCACCTGACCAGTAGAGGTTTTTAAAATAAGAATTCTCAGTGGTGCTAAAACATACTATTTATGTATGCCAGACATGCACTGTTTCTTTACTCAACCTGCCATGGGCTCCATGACCTCCAACCCAGCCTCTTGATGACTTCTACTCTGAATCATTAAGTGTGACAAGAAGCAAACTTTGGCAAGCATCTAAATGTCTGTTTCTAAAGCATTAGTACTCAGAGACCATAATACAAACCTAATCATTGTGCCTCCATGCTTACAAACAAAGGCAAACATCTATTCTCCACACAAGGGTATGCTTCCCTCAGTGCAGCTCTAAAGAGCAACAGGGTAAAATAAATTTCAGTCAAATAATTCTCTCCACTTCCTATCCACCTCTCCAGTCTCCAAACATCCTCTAACCCAGATTCTAAGACAGAGAAAAACAAATGCCTCACTATATAAACATAAGTTATGTTTGAAAATGTACTTGCCTGATCACCAATAACAATGGGGAAACTTTGCTTGGTGAGAAGTCATGTGTCATCATTTTCAAAAGTCTTCACTTGAAAGTTATAAAAATAATAATAATTTATTGAAAAAAAAAAAGAAACACACACACAAAAACAAAACGACCCAAAACACACAAGCTTTTAGCTTATGTTTTTGAGCCTCTGCTGCACAGGTCAGATTAGGTTTTACAGGAAAGCATCACTGCTGCCCAGGGAAAGACAGCAGTGACTAAGGCAGCAGCCTGCTGTTCTCTTTCAAGTTAATGGCAACAGGCTACAGACAACTGACATGTCTGAAAAGGGCTGATCACACTTGCATCATATATCTATCATACACTGCAATGACCTGGAAGTGGCTCTCTCCCCCCACTGCTAAGACAGGAAATCCAGATAAACAGCTGAGTGATATAAATCTTACACTGAGATACGAAGAGGAACCTAATTCTCACCAATTTCAGTAGGATTATCATCCCTTTCTTGCGCCCATGGTAAGAATAAGCAGCCCCTAGACCTTTGCAAGCCCTAACTCCAAAACTTACTTCTCCAAAAGCACAACAGCACAGAAGGGAAACAGAAGAACCTCTCTCATCCACTCCATTCTTCAGGTTAGAAAGCGGCTGTTAGCACATCCTTAAAAACGATTTGCGTTGAATAACAATGTGGTAGTTTATTTTGTTGTGTTCATACACACTACCATGAGCACACAGAGTGGCTATTCACCCACTTGGCTAGAACAGTGAAATCACACAGGGCTTCCTTTCACAGTACTGCAATTTAAAACAGTGCTCACAGGGGGTCAGCAGCAGGTGCAATGTCACAACTTCCAAAAAGAAACTAAAGAGACTTTTTGTCTGGTCCAAGATGCAAACATAAAGTCCTACATCTCACCGGCAAACCTGTCTTTGCACAGAGCTACACGGCAAAAGTAACCAGCAGCACTCTTCTTGAATGGGTTACAGAAGCCAGAAGCTAACGACACGCAACTGCTTTCACATGAGGCTAAGACAACAACCCAGAAAGAAGAGGGTCTTGCATTTTACCTGTTAAAACATTTTACAGTGTTTCCACCAAAAATCACATCAAAATCAAGTCCCTCCATTACACCATCATCATAGGTTGTACAAATTTTGTCAAGATAGATATGTTCTTAAATAACAACTAAAAAACTTCCACTTCCTGTCACTGCTGATTTTGACATGTGCTACAGATTTCAAAATAATCTTATCAGGAATCATTTGGACACTATTTTCCCTACAGGGCACTAAATGTTGAACCTTCTGCATGAGTTACTTTTGCTAGACAGTCTCCCTTTCTGGCAGCCTTCAATGCTGATCTTTTTTGTCAAACCCTAAGCAAAAGCAATATTCCTCCTCCCTAATTTTGTATGAAAATAAGGAGAGCCACAGCCACCAACTACTTTTTCCTTTCATGACAGACAATTCATTATGGCTGAGTATTCTCTGACAGAGCACAAAGTGCTTCCCATTCACTTTGGGTGAACAAAGCTCAAGCAACTGTATTTTTACTTTCACTTTTGCAAATCATGTCTAAGCAGCACCACTGGAAATAAGAAATAAGTGACCCAGCTACATTCTCCTGGACTTCTGGTCTTCTGTTTGAGGGCACATATGATGCCCTTTGATTAGACCGTGGAAACCAATTATAATAACTACAGAGTGTGTTAATGAACAGTGGTTATATCCCTGAAAGACAAGTAGCTGGACCACTGACTACCTCAGCCTACAAAGAAGCTCCCTGCTAAAACTACCTGGCTCATCTCTCTTGGACATGGCCAAAATCCCTCCTTGGCCATAAGATTTATCACAAGTATCTTTTTCCTTCAGATATTTCTATGGCTACCTTCACTGAGAATGTGAGAGTATCATACTCCATTATACATCTATATTCAAAATGTCCTTTGGACAAAAGGGGATTAAATGCAGATGGAATTAACACACAACTTCAGCGCCACATGAAGTCTGTCTGAAAAGGGCTGATCGCACTTGCATCATATATCTATCATAAACTGCAATGACCTGGAAGTGGCTCTCTCCCCTCACTGCTAAGACTTCAGAGAACTGAAGCCTCCCTCATCTCCCCAAGGCCAAGTGGAGCATGCCATTTAGCCAGTAGACCTGTGCTCTCAGGTGTATATACCACACAGTAATATGAACAGAAGGTAAACTAACCCCAAATATATTTTTGAAAAAGCTGTAATAATATTCCGTCTCATCAGGAACTGAATTAATCCTTTAAATCCCTCATCAACAGACAAAGTTGACAATATGAAACAGAAAAAAAATGTACACTGCTGCATATATGCAATAACAGATTCTCAGACTGGAGTCTGATTCTGAAAGCAGAAAATACATCTCTGAATAAATGCTGTGCAATTTTCCAAATATACTTAGAATATCATCACACTACAGCCACAGTCTTAAACATTTTTTGCTTTGACTTCACTGTACACAGTGTTTTATGGCCAGTCAGGATAATGTAGTCTGGTGACCACTTCATCTTTCTGAAAGCAAAAGCTTCGAGTCAGACATAAAACAAGGTGCACTCTGGTTATCCATAAAGTATTCTTTGACAGCATCATGTGTTAGGTAGAGCTTTGTTAATCTTACAGTGAGACAACCTGTGACTGATAAGCATGTCATGCAGCCTTTTAACAAAAGCTTCTTGAAGATGAGGCACATCTTTTGTCTTCCCCAAAAGCTCACATATCATTCGAGAGCTTAGCAAATAAATGGAAGTCTAAGCATATTTTATCTGAAAGATAATATGTACATATTCACAATAGCAAAATGAGGGAGTCCGCAGGGAAGAATAAAGTTAATTAAGAAAGATTTAACTACAGACTTGTCACTGTGGTTCAGACCCTTTCAAGGCTTTAGGAAGCAGCCTCTAAACTGACCTTCCAGTTCCTTACAATGTTAATGAATTTAAAAATGTAATTAATTCAAAGTGCAATGGAATGAAACAATCCACTGAAAAGCCAGAGAAAAATAAAAACACTTTAAAGTACAGAAGAGCTCTCTTCAGAACAGTATACATACTTCAAAAAAAGAAACAAAAATGTCACCATGAACATAATGAGGGTCTTGTTAAAAGCATGTTCATTTCAGAAACAGGTATGGATGGTGTCACCATCCAGTAAACCTCATTCATAGACCTGACTGTCTTTCCTTGAGTGTGTTTCTTCCACTCACACACCTGAAGGGCCTTCAAAACTGTAAAGGATTCATGTGCAAAACAAAACTGAAGAAAAAAAACACCCCCTTTTTAGCCATAAAAAAGCACCATTCTGTCTATATACAATGGAACATGCTAGGTGCTTTTCTTGTCCAGAAAAGTTTGCCCTGACCAATTTGTATTTTCCATCAATTCAGATATAAATGCAGTATTACTAGAATAAAAACCCCAAACCAACACACACAGACATGTGCATACTCCTCTCATTTTGGAATAAAATTTGTATACAAAGCATTGTCAGACACTTTCATTGCTTGCTTTGAATAGTCAGGTTTTCTTTCTGGTCCCTCTCAACACGTTCACAGGAAAAAGCCAGACACTTCAGAAGAAAAAAACAACAAAACCAAAACATCCATACTACCTCAATTAAAAAGTTTCATTTTGTGTCTAGTTTAAAATATTTTGAAGATTTTTGTTACAGCCTCCCCAAGCACACAGTTTTCTTTCTGCTTCTTCTATCTGAAAAAATTACACTTATATTAATTACCACATGTGTCCAAAACAAATATAACTGTTGTGACAACTTTAAGCCTACTGAGCACATCCAGCCAAAATATCTGAGAGCTTCCAGTGGCAAGAAGAGTGACAGTAGTGAACAATTGAGAGATTGTCTGAAGAACAGAATTGGCCACATAAGTAACTGTCTTGCATAGGAAGCCACAGCACAGGCAACTTCCATTTGCAACTAAAACAGCCTGCTAGTTGGCAGGCTCCTGGGGAGTTCAACAGGGGAAATGCTTTAACTGACATGAACAACAGCAAGTCTGCACTTCAAATACTGAAGATCAAAAGTTTGGGGTTTTTTCATCAGCCACTAGAGGGTTGCTACCAGCCCATGGAAATACTTATTTCTGTATTTTGAGGCATGTAGATACCACAGGTCAAAGCAGGGAAGAATAAGGCAATGCAAAACCATCGCATTTGCAGGGGAAAAGCATCCCCAGTGCATTCCCCAAAAGCCACAGGGCTGTCCAAGATCACAGATTTACAATTTCGGTCTTACTCATCTATGGGAAGACTCTCTCACTTCCTCCCACTGCTGGAGTTGTTTTTTGATTAGTAAGCCAGAATTACCTTGGCAGAATCAACAAGCAAGACCTCATTTGTGAAAATTCCAAAACACCACTTTATTATTAGACAGCCTGGCAGGTTTTAAACTTTCTTGGTTTTTGGAGCTCACAGATGGCCCAGGACTGGTGTGCACCCCATACAACAACTTAAGTCTACTGGCAACAGATGTGCTTTTAAGTATCTTCCACAGATTCTTTAGAAATAACCTACTAGTATCCATGCCCATGCTGACTGCATGCTGAAAAACAGGGCTCTAGACCCATCCTATTGGGAAGACTGTGAAACTTGAGCAGTGTTACCATGAACCACAGCCATAACGGACAGAAGAAACCATCAGCTTTCCACAGACCTTTCTGTCCTCCAAACTACTATGAGCTTGATGTCAGAACATGATAAATAGTGAAACACAGCCTCTTATGTACTAATCTACTCTCATTTGCTCCATATTAGTAGAGTTTTATAAAACAGAACACATGGCAATGCAAAGTACCCTCTACCCTACAAAGTGCCATAAAGTTTTTCCAAGATTCCCCCTAATCAGTACAGCATTCAAACAAAGTAGGAGACACATATAGGCAAGATACCTGAGAAGCTGGTATGGGAGGAAAAAAAATTACTAATAGTTTGAATATTCTGAAAATACATCCATCCTCCCCACCACCAAAGGGAAGTTCAAAAAAATCAGCAAATCTTCACACTTAATTCCTTTGAAAATAAACTTCTACCTCATCCACAGTGTATGATGGAGGCCTAAGAACAAAATGAAAATTTTTCAACCTCAGTGTTTTCACACTGCCTTAATTTTCTTTTATGCACACACCTGCCTGATGCAGGTGTGACTTCTATCCTGATCACTGATTGAAGTTTTGTGTTGTAACTTAGGAACATCCTTTCAAGTTCTGAGGTAAAAAACATCCAAGCTTTCCCTCTAGAGTAACATAACTAACCTCGACCAACACACTGAAATTTGCAATGCAAATAAAAACCCCAAAGCCAGACAAGAAGATCCCTCCCCATGCTGAAGAGGCCACACAGTAGTTAAAGAAATCAATTTTCTCTTTAGGCTAGTCCTTCTCGATTTAAATGCAACAAGGGCAACTGTAAAATTCACACATTGCAAACGTGGCTTGCAAACTAACTGTTCCTTTTTGTTCTGGGATTTAAATCTTAACACCATAAATTGTGGGTAGGAAGGACTGGAAAGACTTGCTTGTATAACGTATGTGTGGCTTATGGGGAAAAAATATTGATGAGACTCGACTAGTCCAACTTTTGTATAAAACACACACATACATATGTAGGGTTTTGGTAGCTAGTGTGACTGGATGTCCAGTACTTATTCCTCCAAGCAGCTCTATTTGTTCACTGGGAGACAACAAGATTAGTGGTTACAAAAAATTGTTCGTAATTTGGAAACTTTCCCAGTTGGATACCTCAAGGAGTATGCAACACTCTTGCAAAACCTACACTCAGTACAAAAAACCCCAACCAAACAGAACACCAAAATCTTTACCAATGTCATCTACATGGATCAACTTTTGACAATCCTAGTGAAATTGTACACCAAGGAAGTGTAAAATAACTTTAGAAAATGCCATGCGAACAGGCACTTAGCATCCAGACAAAGGACATTCCACTTCTCGCACAGGCAGCATCACAGTTTGCTTAGTGGGTTCTAGGACTCCAGCCACAAGGAGCCTCCTACCATCTCAACCTCCTAAAAGATGTTAGACAAGTCTGTCTCCTCCACATCCTAGGTGACCCAGGCACAGAGACAAAATACCTATACTTACATATAAGAAGCGCAAAAGTTCATTAACAGATAGATATTAATACTTTCTCCTGAGAGAATCCAAGACTTAAAAAAAACCCAAAACCACAAATCATTTTCAAATAAGACTGCACCCCTTCTCCGGAGGCTCATCATGTTGAGACATACACAATAAAGGCTTTTCTGCACTTGCAGAGCACCTCACAAAATTTATCATGACCCATTCACCAAGACGCAGTGGTTTCCAAGCCTTTCCCAGCAGGCCTCTGAAGACTTTCCAGCACAGACACAACAACTAGCTACAGTGGTAAGTGTAACAGATCCTACTTATATTTCTCAGATCCCTCAAAAGCAGGCAAAAGGCCATAAATTGAGAAGCTGTGCAACCCTGTGTTTCTCTCAGTCTATTCCTATACAAGCTGAGCAATGTTCATGCTTGACGAAGATTAAAACCTTAAAATGGACATCAACTTTCTCCTGAAAACTAGAGATCTATGCTTGATCCCATTAAAAAGTCCACCGATGGTATACAAAATCTGCTTAAACTTTGGTGGAAAATTTGTCCGTTTCCACTTCAGTGGAGGAATTCCTAATTAAGGGAAGAAAAAAAAAAGTCATTAAAACGTGAGCCAAAAGGCAATAATCTTGTATGTTTGGGAAGTAATATTCAAAGTGTTTCTTCTTTTCCTGTTTTCACTTGAATTTTCACTCATTATTTTTCTTTAGTTACAGTAGAACCACAAAATAACATGAACTGGAAGCAACTTCTGGTCACTTGGTCCTACTACCCCACAGAACAGAAACAAATTGACTTGGGTTACTCAGGGTCTTGTCCAGAAGAGTTCCGAGTATCATCAAAGACATGACAACCTCTCTGGGTAGCCTGTTCCAATGTCTGGCCACTCTCATCTTGAAATTTTTTTTCCTAATATCTCATTGGAATTTCCCTTGTTGCAACTTGTGTCTGTTGCCTCTTGTCCTACTGCCACGCACCTCCCAGAAGAGCCTGGCTGTGTCTTCTCCATACCCTTCCCTCAGTTAATGGAAGACATACTTTCCCTTAAAGAAAAGCAACAGACACACAGAGCTGTATTCCCAAGACGCTCATAAAATGTTACACAGATATGGATTTTCAGCTTATTTTTTCTGAAATACAAGTACCTTATTTTTGTTTGCAACCTAACACTGTCCCTTCCCGACTTCTCTTCTGCAGTGCCTACCACCAAAGACTTACCTTCAAAGATAAGTAACAGAGTAGCTAAGTGGTAAAAACTCACACTGCAAATTTTTCTATAGAAATCCTCCCATAAGGAGAAGCCCTTAAGCTTCTGTGCCCTATCTGAACTAGTCCTGTCAGTCTGACGTATTTAACGCGAACTCATGATACACTCTTGTTTTTCACAAGTTCTCCATTAAACGGGGAAGCGACATTTAGTGATGTGGAAAGGAGCCACATAGCAAAACCACGTGCAAACTTGTGGTCAACAAGAGGATGACGACTACAGCCCACTACAGCCTGTACCTGCTCCACCGGGGCACCTCCTTTGCTAAAGCACCAGGAGTGAGCTCAAGTGTTCGTGCACTGCTGCTCTGACCCTGCTGACACACCTTTCTCTCCAGAAGCAAACCAGCTGCACATGGGTGGATGCTTGGTTTACAGAGTATATGCGTTAGGAGTTTTTGTTTGGCTGTTGCTGTTGGGGGTTTGTTTTTTGGTTTTGGGGTTTTTTTGGGGAGGGTGCGGGGTGTGATGCGTTTGTTTTGCGTTTGCCGGACGCTGATGGGACTGCTGCCCCCGGGCTCCCCCGGTGCGCGGCCCATCGGCGCTGCCCTTCCCCTTCTCTCCCCGCCGCTGCCGCCTCAGACGCGACCTGACGGCAAGAGGTAGCCGGCAGACCGCGTTCTGCGATGGCCACCGGACAGACAAAGAACCAGCCACGGGTTTGTCTCGGGTCTGAGGGAGGCATTTAAGTGGACTCTACCTTTCGCCAAAATTAACTTCTGAGAGGGCGCATCCCACCCCCTGCTCCCAGGGCGCCCTCAGCCCTTCCCACCTCGGTGTCACACACCTCATCGCTCCATACCCCTCCTACCCACATCTCCTGTCCCCTCCGCCCGGGAAGCAGGGGGCCCCGCGGCCGCTCCTCTCCATCCTCCAGCGCCTGAGGGAGGCTCCAGCCCAGCCGCCACTGGGGGCGAGGAGGAGCCGCAACAAGTCTCCTCCGTCTCCAGACGCTCTTACCCAGATAGTGCCGCAGGTCCAGCAGAAAGTGCGGGGGTCCTCCGTTGAGCTGATAGAAGAGGGAGCCCAGGCAGAAGAGCAGCAGGGCGGCCATACAGAAGCCGTAGTCGCGCAGCGAGAGGAAGGGCAGCAGCGAGAGGGGCCGCCGCCTCTTCCAGCCCCCGCTCTGGCCCGGGCCCCCTGCCGCCGCCGCAGGGGGACGGGGCGCCGGGCAGTCCCCGCCGCCGTGCTGCTGCTTCTTCTTCATCCTCCCCTTCGCCGCCGCCAAGTCACGCAACCCTCCGGGGAAAGCGCATCCTCCATCCGCCTGCTCGGCTCCGGCTGCCCGCGGTGGGGAAAGTTCCCAGGAGCTTAGGGGACCCGTCCCGTCCTCATCGCCGGCTGTCCCCGGCCCCGGGGCAGGCGAGAGTTCACCGCTCTGCGGCGGCGGCTGCTGCGGCGGAGCGCCGCTAAGGGGAGGGGAAGGAGGTGGTCACCATCCCGCTCCCTGGGGCTCCTCTCCTCCTCCGCCGCCGCTCTCGCTCCCTCTCTTCGATCGGCCTCTCGCCCCGGTGTCAAGTTACAGTCAGTGCTCCGCCGCCGAACGCCTGCAACTCGCGGCCGACTTGTGCGCGCCGCTGGCCCGCCCTGGCCTCCGGTCCCCGCGGCACTCCCGTTGCCTCCCCACGAGCGACCCCTACGGGTGCCGCCTCTCCATCGGCCACGCTGCTACGGAGCCCAGCCCTCCCTGGCTAACCTGACCCACCTGCCCCCGGCCCGGCTCGCCCCGCCCCTGCTACTGAGGACTGCCCTCGAGGGCCGTGGGGCAAGGCGCGGGGCTGGGACGATATCCGTGGGGTAGGGGCTGCAGGAGTTTGCCGTCCGAGCCTTCCGCGCGGGGCACAGCGGTTGGACCTGGCTTGCCCTAAACGCAGCTATGGTCATCTGCCTGCACCTCTCCCCCGGGGCAGGCCTAGGGACAGCCCTCCGGGGCCTGGAAGAGGGGTCTTCTCTGGCCAGGGCCCCAGTGGCCCCTCACACCTATGCTAGGACTGCCATGTTCTTCCTTACAGCAATGTCAGCAGTAAAAAGGTTTAATGTTATGGTGATTTAGACAAGTCTAACAACACAGCATTAAGATCCACTGCCTTTATAACCATGTAACATCATTTGGGGTAGGGAAGAGAGGAATCACTCTTCTCCTTGCAGCTTTGCTGAGGGGATTAAAGCCGGCCTGTTGTCTCCTGGGAACAAGGCTTTAGACAAGTGCTGAAATTACAAAATTAAGATGCAACCTTAATATGACACCCTTACACAGATGGCTTATGGTACAGCCTCTAATTATTCAATCATGCTATTTTTTTCCTAGAGAACTGCTTCCCACCTCACATAGAGTGAATGGTGTTCACTTAGCACTGAGCTGTTTAATAGCTTCATCCTCTTTATACAGCATATGTCCCCAATTTGCCCTGATGGCTTATTTGGAGCTATTCTTGTCCTTGGGCATTTTCTGAAGTAGAAATACATTTCATTCCCTTGTACGCAGTAGAGCAAGGTGGGGTTGGGTTAGTGCTGCCAGTTCAACCTGTTTCATGGACCTGGCTGGAAGTAGGGGGGGGCTTCCCCAAGATCCTGCTCATGGGATCATGCAACACACTTTGTTTCCAAGCAATAGCACGTTCTATCCACTGTGGTTGGGGAGAAAAGTAGGAAATCATGACCCAAGTGCAACTTGCCAGGTCAGAAATTAAAAAGCAATCACCCTTTTCTTTCTTAGGCTTAAAAAGTGCATCCTGATTTAAGCAGCCTGACTCATAATCTTGGCATACTTGCAACTGGAAATTTTGCTCAGGGGGGCTGCATTCACTTGGTTTTGCCGCTTACAGGAAAGGCTCTGGTAAATGCCAGAACCTTACCTACACTGCTTGGCTTTTTTTTGTTGGTGGAATCCAGCAGCAAAGAGCATCCCCTGAAATATCAAGGTTAATCTTGGTAGTGTGGACAAGAGCATAAAGCAAGAATCTGACAATAAATAATCATTCTAATTGCATTCCTTGATAAAAAATATCCATGTAATGGTTGAAAGGGCAGACCTTCTTGGATAGTTATGGCATCATTGCACAGATCCTTCACAGCTTACACAAAACCTGTAGCAAAGTTAGGAATGACACCTCATTTTTGAAAAAGATAAAAGTAATACAAAACAAACAATAAGTTCCCTTTGGATTAGGTAAATCTTCAGGACTGTGGTTCACCTTAAACAAGAAATACCCAACACCTTTCCCTAGATAAAGCCAAACTCTAATTGCACAGTTAAACTATTACTCCTTAGTTCTCATGAATGTTGTTTTGAAACACTCAGGAAGTATTTTGGTCTTAACCTGCCGCTGCTGCCATGGATGTTTTGTCTTGCAGTGCTTTATATTCCTTTGAATACTTCTGTGCCTGCTGGCTTGTTTGAATGACCAGGCTGCAGGTTTGTTTAGCAGTGCTAATTGCTATAGCAGATGAGAAACAGGTAAGCACTTACACTGAATGTTTGAGGCGAATGGATGCTTTGATGAGAAGACAGCCAACACCTGTAAGGTGAATCAATAAATCTTTATTTTTCTTGTTGCAAAGAATGTCTTTGATCTCTAGGAAGTTTTTTTTTTTTTAAAGGTGGAAAAAAAGACCAGTCAATGGACATGGGAATACTGTACTGTGGCAAGAGTTCACACTATTTCTAAGCATAGACAGGTAAAAAATTCTCTCAGGAGGAAGAAGAAATAAAATTCTTTGTTGCTGGAATGTATTCCTAAATATATATATTAACTGTAAAATTAGTTACTTTCACATACATGAGCTATCACACCAATTAGAATACCTAAATCGAACTAGGACAATCAACAGGAAAATAAATACTATATACTTTGTACTATAGCTAGATACAGTGCAACTGTTTTCCTATTTTTAATTCCCCTGTTACTCATCTACTTTAAATATAGCATGATTTTGCATGCACAACATAAAGCAATTAAAACATATATACATCCTTAACTTAGTATGTTCCCATTCACATAAAAAACCCCGAAGAATGCAAAACACAAAACCCACATTAAAGGAATATTATGGTTGAAAAGCCATGTGTTGACAATTTAGGATAATCCAAAAGTAAGATTTTTCAGATAAATGTGTTTTGACTTGTAGAGACTTACAATTTAGCCTTTAACTGTGTGATAATATTGTTTGCTCAGAGGACCACTGCCTTGTACAGTGCATAGGACAGACACTGTTCACTGAATGTGCAGCTTTTCAGGTTTTTTTTAATCTCTTTGTTCAACATATGTCCTTGGGCTTTGTTTAAAGC
The DNA here is from genome assembly GCA_013399015.1 of Galbula dea. NCBI lineage: Eukaryota > Metazoa > Chordata > Aves > Piciformes > Galbulidae > Galbula > Galbula dea. Next base: position 1,929,167 of record VWZX01000351.1, read on the forward strand.
TATTTAAACCCTTCTTATAATGTGGATTTGCTAACATCATAGCAGGCTTTTCTACAGCATTCAGTGTTACAGTACCTTGAGCATATGATGAATGCTTGGGAATTAATTTCATAAGACGTAGCTAATATCACCATTTTACTGATTGGGAAATGAGACACAGAGAGATTAAGGTTAAATGTATCTATTTAGGCTTCCAGCCTTGAGATGACTGGGATTTGCCTTGGTGAAATAGTTTGTGTTGTGCAGCGTTTTCTACGTTTGAAGCATAGCTCCCTTTGACTTGAAACACAGCTGTGAATGCTAACTACTACCACAAATCAGGCCCCAGGCTATCAAACCAAAAACCAAGCATAAAAAGAGCACTTGGTGGCCACCTGTAATTCAAGTAATCTGCCTGACATCATGTAGGAGTGCTCTGGTACTAGCAGACACAGAATCAAACATTTTCCGAGCAGTATATTCTGCAGCAGTCCTCATCCTCTGCCTGCCTCGACTTTATCCCACTCTTCTTTTTCCTCCTCTCCTTGATCTAGTATCAGATCCATGATCTTCATCCAAATCTGTCTCCTTCCATGACCTCATCCCATCTAGCTCTGGCTTTTGCTTAGACAGTCCCCCTTCCTGGCTGCAATAGTTCCAGCAAGAGGACATGGCAAGAACAGAGGTGCTTCCCCAGGGCTGGAAGAGGATGCTCTGGACAATCAAAGGAACAGAAAACATAGCTACCAAAAATTTCCAAGTGGTCCGTGCAGGTGCTGTACTAGAGATTCCTGATCTGATTAGTAACTCTAAATGCAGGGGTTCAAAAACAAGTTCAGTGAGCAAGATAAAGAGCACCTGCAGGTTGTGTGTCTGGCAGTACGTGGCAGAGACTCATTTGACGACACCAGCATGGGTTACCCATGGCCTGGTCAGTTCTGCTGCTCAGCCAGCCTGAACATAAAGTCTTGCCAACTGAGCAGCGTACTCATGATTCTGAGCCTACATCGCTAGAGGATGTCTGTGCTGAGGTGCTGCAGCTTTCTGTTACTGAGCACACATAATCAGAGGTTACAGAGAGATCTCTAGTGTTCCATGGGAATAGCAAAATTCACACCCCTAAAAATAACAAAGCAATGCTCCAAGGAACAGATGCACTATGATTTTCCATTTTTGCAATGGTAGTATTTTGTTTCTAACACAGGCAAAACATCTTTCCCTTATTCTTAAAAATATCTGAATACTTCCTGAAATTTTCTAAACAAATTCTCATTAAGCAAAATTCCCCAGCTAGTATATTTCAGAATAGGCAGTTTACAAAGGTATAAATAACTAGGATAAGATATAGCCTGGGCCCTAATTTTCATAGGATAGTAAAGAACAGAGGAAATCTAGCTGCAAGGCTTCACTGAGTAAAGGTTCACTGGTATAACAGAATAATATAATGTGATGTAGTTTGAGAAGCACCTGTGGAAGATCACAGCTTTAGATTATTCCAATACTCTCTGCAATTTAGAAAGGATTCAGAGCACAACAAAGTAATTGATGACAACTGTGAAGGGTTTATTTTGCCTTATTGAGCAACAGCTGATTATTTGATAGAGATCAAATAAGGGTGCACCATACTCTTTAATTTTATGCATATAGAATGCTTGCAAGTTTCATGGGCCTTTAATGAACTGGAATGGCACCCCTATGCTAGCTGGTTGAATTAATTTCTGCCCTTTGTGGAAGGTTCAGGAATATGACAGCAAATACCTGAAAATGAGGAAAAGATCTTGTGTGCAAGATGGATACAGTTTAGTGACATTGATGGAGCAGGTTCATTTCAGAGGAGGTATTTATAATTTGTAATTAAAATGATACTTGGAATTACCTGATCATGTTCTGTTGACTTCACTTGGACTGTCATGGATTTATCAAAAGGAATTTATATTAATCCCTTGGCATTACTATCTCCAGCAAAGTGCTACTCATATGGTGTCAAGGGTTAGGACTGAGTGGGCCACTAAATGGGTGATAGATGCTCTCTAATAATCCCTCTCCCTTCCTTGAAGGAAAGAGAAAGACAATAAGGGAGAGGGACTTAAGGATTGGAAAAGAAAGCTGAAACTACTTTGATGAAAATAGTAACAATAAAATGAAGTATCTACAAAATCAATTACATCACTGTCACCACTGATGGTGCGGGCAGGCTTTGGGGAAGTCCCAGACTGGACTCAGCAGCAGATGGGAAATGAATTCAGGAGCACATGGATTGGGATCAAAAGCAGAATGGACAGAGTCCTCCTCAGACACCAGCCGTTGAAGAAGAGAGCTTGACCCTCATGATCCCTCAGCTTTATACTGAATATGACGTATATGGAATAGAATACCTAGCTGGTCAGTTTATGGTCACCTATCCTGTTCATTCTTCATTATGTTTGTTGGTCTGTTTTTGTTTTGGTTTGCTTTGGGAGAGTGTGGGGGAGGTGAGGGAGGAGGGTGAGAAGCCGAAGTGAAAAAGAAGTGGAAGCAGATTCATTGAGGATCTGGAAAAGAGTGTTGCACCAAAGGTGAAGACAGAGAAGATCCTACATCTAATATGACATGCAAGGTGGAAAGGTGATTTGTACTTACAGGGGTGAAAAAGAAAAATCCTTCCTAGTGGGGTGGGGAAAACGGCATCTGATGTGGTGCATTTAACACTTAACGGTCTCAGACTCCAAAGCAGCTGTCTGGACAACTAGGGGTCTAAATCCTTCAGTAAATTTGGTAGTGTGTTTTTTCAGCTCATCTCAGACCTTACAGATGAAACAATTCAAAAGCTAAAAGTTACTTTACTGAATAATTCATAGACAGATTGCGTGTAATCAAAGTATTTCAGAAAAATGGTTTGCTCATAGATCAAAAAGCCAGCAAATGTCAAGCTCTTTAGCATGGATCTCTCACTTGGTAAAGTGGTATTTACCAAAAATAGAGTTATGCATTGACTGCTTTTGTATAACCTGCCACAGAGATGTCATTACGTATGTTCAGTCAAGTTTTTGAAAAAGCAATGTACAAAAAAAAGGACTGATCCACAACATAAAATTTACTTTTAAGTCTGTAAATCAGGTCACTTCATTTTCTAACCTCCCACATGAATGTTGCACCCACAGTACATGTGCTGCATGAAACTTCCTTTACTCTTCCTTCAGCCAGCAAACCCTAAAACAAAAGTGCACCACATTTCAGATCATACAAACTTTAGTTGTGAGCTACAGTGGAATAAAATGTCCCTCAGAACTCTTTGCCTTTGCTGTTTGGGTAACTTGGTCTTTTAGGCATTCAGTTTTATCAGCAAACTTTTAAACGTAGAGTGGTGATGCATAGCTGAAAACTGAAATTGAAGGTTAAAATTTTAAAACCACAAGGCAACAGAGTAATATGCTAATTTCTAGAACAATATCTGATAATTCTCCTTTATAGGGGGGTCTGGAAAAGAGTGGTGCACCAAAGGGGAAGACACTGTCCTGTGTACAATTATGCACACATATATATGAGGTAACTCTAGGTGTAAAATGTTAGCTTACAGTAGTTCAGGCAGCTTATTGCAACAGCTCGAACAGTTCTTTTTCTAACTTAGGTTTGACTCATTTCCCAGACAGTTACCTACATAACCTTGGCTTCCTATCATTTGCTTGACACTAGTACATAAAAACCTAAAAGTTTTTAAGTTGTATGTATTTTCGTTTGATTCTATACAGTCAGATTAGGAGTTTCATTCAGTGTCAACTTGCAAAATAGCCGTGGGTAATATGGAAACTTTACACTTTTTAATTCAGTAAGAATATCTCTCACTTAAATAATTCATTCTTGTTAATCTTCCAAGTCCATGTTGCTGTTAAAATGTGAAATATGCAAATCAACAAGTAGATCAGCATATCATAAACTATTTCCCCCACTTTCAAATTAGATACTTTAGCAATAGAATTTCTGGAATGCAGTAGGCATTTCTTTTAAACCTATACAAAATACATCTGGAAGATAATGCCTATGAAAATGCCTTTTGAAAAAGTAGACTATATAAATCAATTATTTAGGACCTCTAAAGTAGAGCAGTAAAATCTAGAAAAGTAATATAAAAAGATGCAATGAATTAACATAGTCATTAATGTTTACACAAAAATTGCAGCCAAGCATTTGCAAGAGGAGAAAGAATGTCAGTCATTTATAATAAATTAATGCAAATAAATCAAAGGCTCACTGCTCAATTTATTGAGTTTTACTCAACATCAAGGCTTCCTCTAGACCAATTTGATTTTTCTGTGGTCTTTGTCCAGAGCCACATGACTGGAGCAAAACTAAGAATTACTTTAAGCATTCCCAAATGCTGGGGTTGTCAGTCTTGGATCACACTATTTCCAGCTCTTGTGGTAAAAGAAAGCATATATTCTCATTATGCTGGGCCTTCAACTGAGTAATCTCCCAATTGAGAGACTTGAGTTTAAAAAACAAAGCAACAATTATTATCAACTTCTCTGATTTCTGTTGCTTGATAAAATAAAAATTGACTCTGGTGTTGCTGCTGATATATATGATTTTGACTCCACTATATTTTACTTCCCTCCTTGCTGCAGCAACCTTAGCTGTTTCAGTGAGACTGTGTGTGTGTTGCTGACTGAGCTAAGCCAGACTTGAACATCACACCTTGTAAAGGCAGCTCCTATTGCCCTTATGGGAGGCTCTTTCAAAAGTTGTCACCTTTTTTTCCCTTTCTTTTTATCCCATATCAACATAAGCAGGCTCAACCATATGTCATATGTATTTAAGAGAACAGTACACTGTGTTTTGAAGATCTGCTTAAAGTGTTCTTGCCTTTTCATATTCAAACAGCATAAAGTAAAAAAGCTGTATGTTTGTAACTTTATGAAAAATGTTTGTGAATTTCCTGTGAAAGAAAGGTCATATTGCCTTCTCCTCAGCCTTGCCTCTTTATTTCACAACCACATTTATCCATGGACAAAAGACTGTTGCAAGGACTGTGTGTAACAGGCCCTGCTTACACCCTCAGATGTGTTACAGACCTCTTACATTTGTAAAATCTTATGCTGGCCAAAAGATGGGAGATGACAGATGTGCATCTGGGTAGGAAATCTCACCCTGAATTGCGTAACAGAAACTCCCAAATACATACAGAGGTCACGTGATATATAAATCCCTCTTTCCTTTAGGACAGATAATAAATGGGTGGCAGGACAAGGATACTACCCTAAAATCTTCACACTGCACCAGCTGCATCTCCACTCTTGTGGTCCTCAGCCTGTGTTCTTTTTGCCAAGCACAGCGTGATGAAAAATTATTTCTCCTGCAATCATTTGTGTCTGATCCTAGGACAGGAAAAAACCACAGCACTGTACTGCAAATACATGAAATGCAAGTGCTGTGGAAGAAATTACGATACAGGGTCTAAACAGTGATTCTCTCACTGAATTCAAGAGTTGATTGGCTTGTTGGTCTCTGCAAGAGTTGAATTTCACCCCAAGAGGATATTTTAACAGTTAATTTGCTTGTTATTTGTTTGAGTGTTACGCCATCAGCATCCATATAGTTATGGATCCATATAGTTATGCAGTTAGAGGATAAACTGCATCCTTCATCTTAGAATCATAGAATCATAAAATGGCTGAGGTTGGAAGGGACCTTGAAGATCATCTAGTTCCAACCCCCCTGCCATGGCAGGGACGCCACATGCACTAGACCAGGTCATCCAGGGCCACATCCAGCCTGGCCTTAAATCTTCATTTGAGCTCCCCTTCCAAATAACAGCCTTGTATCTCTAACTCTTTGCAAGATGGAAAGCTAATTTTTTCCCACTTTTCATTACTGCATGTATTGCTCACACAAGTGGCCAAAATGTCTGTCTTCAAATAAGTAGTATGCTTGTTCAAGCCAGGGGAAGTAGGTGTAAACCAGAACAATGATGTTTGAAAATCCTTCTCTTTTTAACCAGAAACATATATATTAGATGGAAATAAATCATGATTAGAGCAAGCCCTCAGCCAAAACCAAAGGAGAATGTTTGTCTTACTGATGTGATATCATTTCAGGTTGGACTTGATGATCTTGAAGGTCCTTTCCAACTGTGATGGTTCTATGATGCTATCATTTTAGAAAAAGAAGGACATCAAAAGTTTTATTTTTTTTAATTTTTTTTAAAATTCCTGATGCTTTAAACCTAAGCTTCAGAAAACTGGAAATGGCTTCAATTTCAGCCTTTAGACTTACTCCAGATATTGTGCCCCACAAGGATAAGTGACTGTGTGTTGTACATGTATACAATGGACTAACTGTTAGACTAATGGGGGGCTGCAGGAGGTTTCTGGGGCCCCTTCATTAAGCTAATGATGAACATTCATCTCTTATTACAGAGAATACATTCTCCCCTATATCCCTTTTGCAAATCATTGGATGTTCCCTTTTTAAAAAGGCTTTTCACTTGTGCTACTGCATTCTTAAGGGAATATAAGATGAGTAGAAGACTTTAAGTACCTGTTAATTACCAATTAAATTTTCTATTAATATCCAGCTAAGATTCTTGTAATTGCAACTCATATTATAATTGATACATTCCCTGGACTTGTGGATGCCTGTCTCCTGATGACATACAGCAAGCCAAAATCTTGGTTGGCAAAATTAATTAATCTCCTCATGTAAGTTTTTTTCAAGCCTCTGCAAAAATGAGCTAACAAATGCCCACATAGCTTCCTGGTCTTTCCTTTGTTTGAAAAATTTGGAAGGATATCCTCTTCCTATAAGTCTATAGAAAAGTGAATCCTAGCTTAGGAGCTTTATAGGTTGCTTTTGCATGCCATTCCCCCTCCTTGAGGAACCCATTTGTTGTTGGGGCAGAGCCACATCTCACCTGAAGACAGCCCGACATATTTGCTAGAGCAAACCTATAACTAAACAAGCAGAACTAGGAGGGGGTGATGGTAGTCATTTTACAGGAGTTTTATGGTTAGGAAAACTCTGAGAGGCAAACAAATAAATATAATTTCAGAAAAGTTTGTTTAGTATTGCTTAATTGTGGGACTTAATAAATGGGGAAGAGTGAAAGCATATGAGTACCCCACGTGCTGTTTTTCTGCATAGCTCAAGACTTTTGTAAATTAAAGCAGGGCTGGAGGATCCTAAAGAAGTTTGGCAGAGAGACTGTGAAACATTTTATAACATTTACATCATTGTCTTATGTTTTTAAAGGGAAATTACTCATAGTGTGATTTCTACTGAGAGTAGAAATCTACCCTCTCCTGCAGCACAGCATGCTAACTTGTAGAGAGGCATGGATTAGCTGGTGATACCAAAGTAAGAACTACTAAGGGTTGCCCAGTGTCTCCTAATTTAAACTTTAACTGCCCTTTACTAAGTGGATATGAAAACATGTTAATGCTTTGGGGATGTCTGTAGTGAAAAATTGAAATGGGACCCTGAACGTATTGTGTACAACCTCAGTTCTTTGCTTCAGAGAGGCTGCCAGATGTTTGCACTTTGAGCATGCTTTGTAACACAGACTCTGAAAGAAATAGTAACTTACCTGCCTTGGCAGTGCATCCAACTAGAAGGCATTGTTAAAGAGGTTGCTTCGGGGTCAGTAATGTTTCAAAGAAAAGCTTTTGAGAAAGTTAAGAGGCAAAAATTATCAGAAGACTTGAATTATGCAGAACACATCTGCAACAACAAAATGGAACAAACTGTGTTCTTGCAAACAGATATAGTTCTAGTTTAAGGAAAGCAAACTATAGGAAGGAGATGTTAAACAGGAAAAGAATGAAAAAAACCAACCAACCAACCCTAAACCAAAACCACAACCAGGAGGGAAATTTCCAAATTTAGAGTAAAAAAAACCCAACAACTAACCTTCCATTGCCACTATTTTCCAACAGTCTACATTTTGGTAGATGTGAAATACACATAATGTCACTTCATCTTTTAAAGAAGACATTGCCTATCAAATAAGCCTAAACTGCCACTGCAGAGTTCACTTTTGAGCTGTGACTACTTTATGATGCAGCATGTTCCGTTTGCTCTTAAAAATAGTACTACTAGACTTGTCAGGAATGAAAGGCTGGGTCTCATGTTGAAAGCAAGTGATATATTAAAAGGTAAGGCAAAGCTTATAGGAATTCTGCTGTGTTTTATGTTATGCTCTAGAAAGTGAGAGGAAACTGCTGTCATTGAAATTGTCAAGCCCTGCAGGGATTTGGCTGGCTGAGAACTGAAGAATGCAAATAACAGAATAGGAGAGTGTTTTAAGAAATTGCAAATACATCATGGTCAGAATATGTGCAATTTTTGCAAAAGCCAGACACAGACAATGTGACACTGTCCCCAAACATGGGTCCTCTGTCTGACAAGGTGGTAAACGAGCAGCAAATGCAGCTGTAGAGTATGTTCTGATTAAAAAAGGGCCACATAGGGAGACCACCTTGCTATACCTTAGTGCTGCTTTTTAGTTTTCAGTTGAAACCACTCTTTAAAATAATTTAAACTTTGTATTTGCTATTATGTGGACTTTCCAAGCATGAATTATTGCATTCTGTTATTACAATGGTAAAATCTGCAGCAGTTCCTCATGGTGACATTTTAATCACTAGTACTGATTATTGCAAAATTTCTCATGAGCAGAACTGGCTTATAAAACCCAATCTTACATCATTTATGGGGTTTGACATCTTAAATAATTAACTAATTTACTACACACCATAGGTCATTGATTTTCCCATTAAAAAAAATGAAATTTGCATCTATTATTTTCTTCCAAAGAATCATTCTGCCTGCTATAAACATTCCCCTTTTTTAACCCATTGTCATTTCCTCAAGAGGAATTTTATTATGTAGATAAAACTGTCATGGTCTTACAGTCTGGTTAGCAAGATATCTCCTTTTAGAAGTGCAGTTTTTGTTTCTGACTGTGGTTGAAGTAGTTAGACCTCAAAACTTATCTGACAAAAAGATGCTTTATATCTTCTCATTTCAGCCTTTCTGTAAAAATCAATATTATCTTTCCATATGAATTATAACTGGCTTACTGAATAACTTATCTTGGATAGCAAGTTTTTCTTACTTATTAATAATAGAAGCAAAAAAAGGGAAGAGAAAAGGACAATAGTGGTTTATGTCATGTATTCTTTTTATAATAGCTGAATGGGTTTTTCTAACATTGCAGAGTTAGTGCTTTGGAAGCAGAACAGTTTTATACATGATGAACATTAGATATTATGCATTGCATTTTAATTCTCCCTACACTATAAAAGGTTTGTTTATCCCCTTTTAGTTTACTAGTTCTCCCTTTCAAATAAAGTATACTTAGTTGAATAAAATCTAGATGATTAAAGATATATCAGCCTACAGAAGTACAGTTCCTTTGGTGTTTTGATGTTACAGACATACCTATCATGTCAAAGGTTTCTGGACACAGGAAAAATGAATACATTAATGTAATAGTAAAAGTTGTCTTGTACATTAGCCAGAGGTACACATTAAACTGTAATACTTAACTTTGACATGGAGCCTTTCCTGTAGGGTGTAGAAATGACTTAGAAAAGCCAAATATTCATTTAAATGTTTAGAAAACATAGGTTCTTGCTTTCAGAACAGGCAGGCTGCCCTTCTAAAGGTTTCAGATGCCCATGTATTTAATGAAAGCTGGGTGCAGAACTTCTTCCTCAGTGACCAGCCAGGCACTGTTGACTCTGCCTGAAGCCAGGTCCTTCCTGGCTTCTGCAATTTGCTTTAGCTCCTTCTTCTCCCTGCTGCCCACTCCTTTGGAGAAGCCTTGCTGTCCTCCCTGGCATTCTTTGGGAACTTTCATTCTTTTCTCCACCCACACCTTGTTTCTGAGCAATATCAGCTATGAATGCAAATGCAGTTATTGCCAGTTTAGCCTTGCAGATTCACTTCAGATCTATCTCCAGTCAAAGCCAATGTTGCAGACTGTCTTCCTTGCACTACTTTGAGTAACAATGGCAGAGCAACAATGGCAGCACAACTATTTCTCTTAGGTATTTTATTTCTTTAGAGCATTAAAGCCATATAAAATGTATGTATTTTTTAAAAGTTGCAAGTCATCTCTGTTTCTCTTTTTCCAAGCTAATAGAATTCTATGTCTTGAATAAACAGCACTTGCATAAGCTGGGAAACAAAACTACATCTGCAGTCTGGTTTCTATCATTGCAGTCCACCTCTCCAAGGACACAAATTGTAGCTCCTGGCCTCTGCTGAGATTCACTGAGCACACCCCTACTGCTAAAATCTTTTAAAAATGGCCATGCAGCAAGTATTAACATCACAGCTTAGATGAGGTGTAGTGTTCAGTTGCTAGTGAGCTCCCTGTTATGGGCTACACCTGATAACTTTCTCCAGGAGGTGAGTGCATGCAGTTCTGGGGAGATATTTCACTCCATGGATTGTTCCCAAATGGTAATACGGTCACAGCTGTCCCAAGTTTGCCTTCCTCCACCTTGCACAGTTTTCTGACATTATTGCAGCACACTTGTACTACAACATGCTTCACATGTGACAATAACCTCAGTTTCACACTCCAAAACCATCAATATTGTGGGCTGTAATGCATTCCAGATTGCTTCAGATGCTCTGAAATGGAAAAAAGCCCAATCCCAAACTCCCCAAAAAACTAACTATCACCTCTTTGGGCCTCAGTGCAGCAGATGAGACCTCAAGGAGGCATAGGACAGAGCACTATGCAGGACATGAAGGCACTTTCTGCTCCGAGTGGAGCGAGGCACTGGGAGGACTGACAGGATGTATCTTCTACCACTCAGCCATGTGTTGTTTCCTGCCATGGTTTATTCAGCAGTACAGACATATCCAATGAGGCTTTCTCAGAAGCAGCTAAAAAGAGTTAATTGTAAGTATAATTTCACACACATAATTATCTCAATACTTCTAGAGGAAAAGTATGTCACAGTGTGCACAGTTTGTGGGTGTAGTTTAAACTGGACTGTAATAAGTATCCATTTTCTTGCCACAGAATTTGACTGACAGTAACTTCCTCAAAACTCTCAGGTGACAGATAGACTTGCAAAGAAGTTTTTTCTCCATGGACAATTTTTATCAAGCTTGTTCAGAGCATGGAGAAAATGGGACATATGCACTCAGTTACCTCTAACCCACAGATGAGTGTCCTGCCCAGAGACCTAGTGGGCAGGGACTGACAGTCCCACACTGGCCCTCTTTAATGGTGCTCCACTTTGCATAAGGACCTGAAGATCCCTGGACCCAGAAGCAGAGGAAGAAGGGAGCTTTGCAGAAAAGTGGCAGATCAAAGTTTAAACTATTTGAGGCAAGAGGAAGACTCTACAATCATCTCCTACAACTTGCATGGAAGGACTGTGCTGACGTGTAAATCAAGTGTTGCAATGTTAATACTATTATGTCCTTTTGCAAACTTAACTAGAAATGAAAAATTGTTTGACAATAGATTTAGGTACTGGCAAACAGATTTTAAACTGCCAAGCTCTCTGCCAAATGATTAGATTGTATCCATGTGTTGTTCTAGGTAAACACACAGAATTGTGAATTGCATCAAGAGTAGAAAGACGCAAAATACATTTCTTACTGCAGGAAAATAGACTGCTCAGTATGGGTGGAATGGTCCCAAAATTTCACTTTTTCTCATTATGTAGTATAAAACACTTTCCGTCCCACCAGGTACTTGACCTTTGCTTACAAATCTTCAGTTTTCAAGTCCCTCACAGTCAACTTTAATTAATACCTGAGCAGACCAAGCAGGAGCATGCCTATAAGGCTCGTGCAAACACACCCTATTATTTAATTCTATTAAGATGTAAACAAAAGCCATAACCCTTAGGATATAAGAATATAAGAACCAGCCATAAATATTTCACAGAGATGGGAATAAACAGGCAGGAGGCGTTGAGAGATGATAGGTGGCTTATCTAACTGCATGCTATATAAACAAACACCAGCCTAAACTTAAGTGTGACACGGATAAAGCAAAAAGGTGGAAGGAAGAAGGGCATGTTCAGTTAAATTCTTGTTCTTCTGACTTTTTTGTGCTGCATTCACACAAGACTTTATGCTGTTATTTAATTTGTTATCAAGCTGGTGCTCTGAAGTCTTATATCCCACTTAAAAGAAAATTATTTTCCTCAGAGTCATGGCTGTAGAGAAATCCTTGAAGATATGAATCAAACAGAACTGATGTAGTTTTTACCTTCACAAGACCAAAGATAACGAAAAGAAAATTTTTCAGCTGATATGACTTCCTCATCACTATACAGTGCTGACTCTGAAATCTGAAGATGACAGACTAAATGTTAAAATCAACTATTTTACTGCTGATCATTTCAGTAGAAAGTTAGCTAATACAGGAAATATACCTAAAAGCGAGTATATATTTATGTTCAACTTAGAGCACTGAATCAGCCTGATGACAATCAAACTGACTCAACTTGGTATTTCTGAAGAGAAGTAAATCTCACAAAAATTCCTTTCTGTGTATTTGTGATGAGCTTAACAATTTTTCAAGGCCATCTAGAAAAAAATCCTAGAGTCAGGAGCTGAAAATTGATTTACCTATCCAAAAAAGAAAGGTGATTTTTTTTTAAAGAAATGGTTTACTATTATTTTGGCAGTACTTCCGTGTGAATTTACTGAATATGACTGTATGACCCCAATTTTCCAGTCATACACCCTTTGGATATGACTTTATTGAAATCCATGGATTTCAATACAGTAAATATCAGTCAAAATAACCCCTAACCTGTTCTTCCTCCATGTCTGGGCTTGGCCTCTGCTTTGCAAATTATAGTGGCATGCACAGAAGACTGGAAGCAGACTTTTACCACTAAACCAAAACCCACACCCAGAGTGCATCAGTCTTCACATGAACAACCTAGGCAAGTGCAAGCATAACATCTTGTTCTTATTGACCCAGAATTCCAAATGTAGACTGCCTAGGAAATGTTTAGGTTTTACGTGAAAAAAGTGCTGATACAAGAGAGGACCAGATGGGAGATTAAGGAGAGAGTGCAGAAGCATAATGTTTCCACTTCGAATTTTAAACCAGCAGCAACAGTGTGAATGGTGACAACCAGTATCTGAAGGCCCAGTAATGCAGCCATGAAAGCTGTATTTAGACCTTTGCTTTTTAAGGTAGGAAAGTTTCAGCTGGCTGGAACTTCTATGTCCAGCAATGTTTCTTCCTTGACTGCCAGGCTCCTAACACTTCATCCTACAGCAGAGAGGCAGCACCACATGCAGTTTTCTCTAGAGGGCATCCAGAACCTGAAGGGATAGGGGTTGGGACTTCTGAGCTAGGTTCGTTGTTCTCGCCAACTCAGAGATTTCATTGCCAACATTTACATTTATATTATTGTTTTTGACACTTCTAAGGCATTTTGTCCTCCTGGAAATGTAAGACAAACATAGAGAAAGACAGAAACACAGGCTGGGTGGAAATCACCACTCTTAGTTATGCAAAAATTGCAATAATCTCTCTTGAACTGCTATGGAGGTTGGCAGCCCAGTCTTACTGTTGCACTGGGAAAATGAAACCTTTAAGCATTGGGACAAAGCATGTGCTCTATCCTGAGTGGGAAATGACATCTAGTGAGTTACTGGGAGAAGCACAGTGCTTATGTGTTTTTCTTCTGCCTGGAGAAAAGAACTAAAGAACTCTGCAGTTCTTCAACTGATGAGACTTGACATCACCACTTAAAAAGGCTCACTATCTTCACCTGGGGAAGACAGTGTTTCACTGTGATTTTGACCATCTGGATACAGCAACCTTACTTTACTTTGGGGTTTTTTTAATACTTTTCACTAATTCCCAGGAAATTGTGTTTCACCCTTCTGCTTGATTCAAGCTGACAGAATCATCTGTTGTTTTCTTCCAAATGTTTTTTTTCTTCAAACTCTTTTGGCTTTGGGACAGATTACTCATCCCAGATTGTACTGAGTGTCTCCTCAATAATCTATAACCTGCCTTTGAAATAAGTTTCCAACACTTTCTTTGCAGTCTACCTCATTCTTACATAGAAGATAATAAAAAAGACTGCAAAAACATTTTTTTTACTTAACCTAAGATGTTATACACTTTTTGAACAGAATGCACAGCCCTGTTGCTTACAATGGCAAAAGGAATCATAAATTAATTTGGCATTAGCACTTGAGCCTCACAAAAAGCATTTTTATCAGTAAAAACACCATGAGGAACATTATTTCTCTTGGTAACATCTGTTTTAGTATACACTGTGAGATACAGTGAGGAAGAAGATGTCAAGACATATGAAGAAGCAGTAAGGCACACATGGGAGGTGAAGTTTAATTAAGTTGCCTAGGTCATGAATGGAAAATTAAAGTGCTAAACTACATGTAGGAATGTATATGTATAGTAGCATATAGTGTATATGTATTCTATATTAGACTCTGCCATTTCCTTTCTAATGAAAAAAATTGCTACTTACAAAAGTGTGCTAGATGCCTATGTCAGCTTTTTATTTGCATGTGTCATTGATTTTTAAACAGCCACAAAATAACAGAAATTTCTGAAAAGGCTCTAACCATAAATGAGGCCAACAGGTAGTACTGGCAGCAACTCTATTTGTCATCCTACTCCATAGATTCTCCTGCATTCTTTTCCTCAAAGCTAGCCTGCTGCTAGTTAACCTAAACCCTTATCTGCTTTTCCACTGGAATAAAACTAAATTTATCAAACTTTATGCTGATTTTACTGAAGTTGTCCTGAACCTGGCTTTGAATCTTGCTTTACTCCCACACAGCACACAAAACTGCAACCTCAGTTGCAATCACCTCAATTTGATCCAAATTAAATATACTCTGCAGATGATTTTCCTTTTTACTGGTGTATGTTTAATCAACAAAATATTTGAGTAGGTTAATTTTCAAATATTGGACATGGTGATCTGGATTTGCATTTCATAATCTCTCTTTATCTAGATACAGTGATACTGCGGATGAAGGACCTCTTCTCCAGCAACCCAAATGTGTGTTTTTCACTGAGCTGGGAATGTTTTTGCACATCTTTCACAGAACATAGAAAGCATTTACTCAGGTAATGGGAAGAGAAGACTGGCAGCAAATGTTGGATCATATGGGAACCCCATGTAACCAAATAATGTGCAAACATTTCATTGCTGAGTTCTACCCTGTGAAACCAGGGCAACAGATCATGACAACCCCTTTTAGTGTACACACATGTTGATCTATCCATTCAAAAATTCCCAGAGGGCTTGAGTCTAGTATCAAGATGAAAAACCAATCATGATCATAAGACTGTTCAGTACTTTTAGAAGAGTAGCAGTCAACACCCTAAAGACTAAATTCCTGTGGTTTTCCGTATCTAAGTTATGGATGGTGTCATTCCCTCCAGCTGCTTTACTGATACAGCACTGCTTGGCTTTGGAGAGGCCCCAGGCAAGAGTCTTGGGCAAAAAAATTACTAGCACAACATAGGAACTTGGGTGTGTGACACAGAGTCAATCCAGTAGCTTAAGCCAAAACTCAGTCAGAAACTGTTATACCCAGTGCAGAGCCAGATGAAAGCAAAAAAGCTTGCCCAGTGCTCTGCGACTGGACAACCTCACTTTACTTTGTTTGGTTCTCCAGCTCTGGGGAAGCTCCTGCTGTGATGCAGAACATGGCATGACTCTCTGGTGCCTATCAGGGTATGGGGCTGAGCCCCCTAGCAGGAGAGCCCTCTGGGGATGTCACAGCAGCACAGCAAAAAGCAACCTGAGCAAGTCTGTATCCCAACCACCAGGCCAGGCTAAGCACCAGGTGCCCACTTGTAGGGCTCGTCAACTGCACTTCACTGCTAGCCACTGTGCAAAGCCTGCCTGTACAAAATGCTCTCACCTTTATCCATGCTTTTTCATCATTCCAGTCTCTCTTACTTTGGGTGGAGTAGAGGCAACTGTGTTTGGAAATCATTTAGACATAGTACATGTAACATAATAGTGCACAAACAGCACCTTGCTGTCTTCTCTGAGGCCCTGATTGAAGGACAGGATCACAAAGTGTACTAGAAAACACTTAATTATTCAAACGGATACTGACTAGCTCCTAGATACAGGAGGAGTCTGTCCTCCTTGGTATTATGTCTTTTGATACTAATATGGGCACTTGAAAACAAACAAAAAAATCAACCCTGAAACCCCACTAAGCACAAGTCCTATGGTAAGGTCCAAAAAACTCCAATCCAAGACTTATACAATTCACATCTTAATATCAGAAGAATGTTATATGCCTTTGATATGAAAGCATTTTTGCACAATATAGAAAATTAACAAAATATTCCTTCATAGATATAACTAAATGAAAGTTGTGTGTTGGTTTACTTCCTTAGTTGTGTGCGTGCATGTCTGCAATCTTCAGTATGTGATATAGAACATCCACTGTCTGTTCTACATTCCATAAAAAGAGATGCTTGAAATATTACAAAGTTCATGAGACATGGTAAGTGACAAATGAATGATCTTGTTGGTTGCCAGTAGCAGATCGCACTTTCCTGACGTGAGAGAGAAACCTTTGACACTTTTAGCTTTTTTTTCAGACTAAATTCTGAATGAGTCTATTAGTGTTGAAAGTGAGGGTAAAAGAGAGCATCATTTTTACACAGTTCTGTGCTCAACATGCCTGCATGGAATAAGGAACTCAAAAAACAAAAAAGCAAAAAGCAAGAAAAGCAAAACAAAACAAAAAAACAACCCCAAAATAAGAAAACAAAGATACCTGCTTTTCTCTCTATTTTTAAAGATATCTATCTTCTTAAAAGATGTTAAATAGGTTCCCAGCATTAAGGCTGTTGAACATGTCCTGAAGAGTGCTGTCTGGCAGGCAGGATGGAGTATGTGGGTGCTGTGTGAGATGGGGGTATGTTGTCTATCCAGGTGGAAACGGGTAAGGCTTGACTGTTGGTGTGCATAGGATCTATGAGTGCTGGCAGAAATTGAAGCTGGATGCAGCTCTATCCCCAGAGGACTGTACCCATCTCCAGAGAGCATTCTGGCTCTACGAGATGGATCCTTTGGTATCCTAGACAAGGTCTTATCAAGAAACATACTCTGTTCTTAATCAGACCTCAACAGGTGCTTTTGTGAAGAGGTAAATGTAGATGGCATCGGAGGAGTGCAATTGCTGGAGAGCTTTGAGGATACAGCCAGCATTGCAGAGGGGAACAGAAAGCTATAGTTCTCCACCTTTTCATTCCCTTCTTACTTCCCAGCCTCCTGTTTCAGCAGATGTGGTATTTAAGAATACCACTGAACAGGCAACATGAGCAGCATGTTTGCTATACTAGCCCTAAAGCTCTCCCACCAAAAGTCAAGCTGCTGCAGAGCAGGAAGAGCAGACGAAGATTAGTCCCTCTACTGTCACTGGATTCCTGCAGATTCCTGCTACCAGGCAGATATTGCCCTCTAACAGCTCTGTATGTGGGAGGAATAATTCCCACTGGTAATTTATCATCTGTTTACAAGTGCTGTCATTTCTGTGCAGTGGCTTAGAGAAATGATGTCCTAGTAAACCTTCCCAAGAAAACGGATGGCAGAAATTACAGCCAATAGCTCAGGTTAGCCTGAAGTCAATAGTCTTGCACTCCCTGGAGCTATGACAGTCATAAAACAGACCCAAGGAGTAGCATAGTCTTCATCCGTTTCTTCATCCATCTTGTGACATTCATTTCCCCTTCTCCTTTGAAAAAACCCTCCTTCTGATGTTCATATCACAGAGAGAATTAGCTGCTGGCAGTTGGTGGAAACTAAATCTCATCTGCCCTTGTGCCCTTGGTGTGGGTGAACAAGAAGCTGGTCCCTTACACCTTGCAGCCCCCCACTTTATTCCAATTAGAAGGCATTGTCTTTTCTGTTGTGGTGTTGGACTGTCCTAGTCTCTCTTGTCTTCTGCCATAGCTGCCAAAATTATTTTTATTGTTGTGAGCATAACCCTACTGATAAAGGTTCAGTTGCTCCTTAGCCTCAAAATAAAAATGAAAAAACTCCTTAGTGAAGTTATCGTGCAAATAGTGTGCTTACATCACCTCAGACTATCTTGAACTTTCAGACCCTGAAGCTGTAACAACTGATAAATGATACCTACCCTCCTAAGGGACAAGGAAACATTTTAGTTTATGTAGCTTAAAGATGATAATGTGTTTATTAGTCACACAGTGATTCTTTACTTTAGCTTTACCACTTAGAAACAATTTGTGGCAGCACTGATGGCCCATACCAGTCAGATTTCATCTCTCCAATAAAAGACCTCAACCATTTAAAAGCGTAATTGCACTAACATTGATTTAATAAATGAAACAGCTGCTAATTTTTTCCTATTTAAGGTGGACTGCTTGAAAATAGATAGGCAGCTACTCAGCAAAATACTTTCTTAACATTGTGCTAAGTGAGAGCACAGACCAAACCAGTTTAGAATAGGAACATTTATGCATGTTTTTAATGCAAGGAAAATCACCTTGTGTTTCAAAGCATTGAATCTTATTATGAGTATATGCAGAGTCATGCACACATAGATGAAAGAGAAAAAAGTGCCTTTGAAAAGAAAAAGTAGATCTGGAAGTCAGAAACGTAGCAGGAGAGAGCACAGGCAAGAGGAAGAAGTCATTCAAAGAAATACACAAGAGAAATATAAACAAGTTGCAAAGGGAAAGGTCAAACATGGTAAGAGCTCTTCCCCAGTGCTTGGACAACCGGAAGGAGTTAAGTTGCAATGAAAGGCTTTAGCTAAAGCTGAAAGTCTTTAAAGCTGAATGACACTAGCTGAAGGACAGGGTGAAAGGGAAGCCTATGAAAATAAAGGAGTTAAAAAGGAAGGAATAATCCTTCTGGAGACACAGGGTAAGGATCACCCATATAGAGGAGGGCCAGCAATCAGTTACCCCTGTCGGCACACCATATAACAAGCTCTTTAATACAACAATGGCCCACACACTTCCTTGGAGCCCCCTTTGTTTCCTGAAAAAACACAATTTCGTTGTTTCAAGGGTAAAATACCAAAGTGGTCCCAAGAAACACAACTGAGCACCAATAACCATTGCTCCTGTGGCCACAGCAGCTATTAGTGGATATTTGCTTTGGGAAAGAAGATTAAGCACAGCCTAGACCTAGCTGCTTTTAGGTCACATCACACCCTTGCCCAGCCTGCCTTAAAGCAGAGACCCCACTGCACACCCTCCACGCTAGGTTAGACTGCAGGTTTGAATTCTACTGAAGAACTTACCTTTACAAAAGCAGCTCACAGTTGCCTTCCAACTTCTGCCAGAACCACCGAACCACCACACTGCCCAACCCCCCGCCCCCTTGCAGGCAAGGGCTAATTATCACTAATTATCAATTATCAGAGGAGCCCCACCCCCCTTTTTATTTTATTTTTTNCTAGCCCAGGCTTGGTATCCCTCAGGGATGTTTTAGTGTCTCCCCAGTTCCAACCTCTCTGGTAACAGAACCTGAGCACTTCCTGCAGACAGGCCTGGCAGTTGGCAGCATTTGGGCTAGTGGCTCTCTTGATAGCATATCTTCCCCATGGCTGCAGGCTCCGTAGCACTCCCAGGAGCTGTGCTGCCTTGTAGGATCCTCAGCTTTTTTTGGTGGTCTAGAAAGCTGGGTGGAATTTTTCTTAGGGGATGAGTTCCAATTATAAGTTTATGAAACCACATAAAAACCCCATAAATAGAGTCACTTAATTACCCACCCACACCATTTCTTCTCTCTAGTAAGATTTTGTGGTTCATGTAACATAACTGTGCTATCCCTCCTGAGAAACACTTTGGAGAAAAAGGCAGAAATCTTGTGAGGAAGCTGGACCACCTCATTAAAGGAGGAATGGTGACTTTTTCCATTAACTACATGATGAACATGCACCATCTCTCACCTCCACTTTTGGGGTATTCAGCACTACACACAACCTCAGGTGTTTTCTGGAATGTTTTTCCTGACCAGCAGACTGACTGTGTTCAGCCTATAAGTGAAAAAAGATGTTTTATAAGGTTGCCAGCCCTGCACACCCTCTCAGGGCTCTGAAAGACAAGCTGTGTTCTTCCTGGCACTGACTGCCTCATCCATAATCCTAGCCCAGTGAGATGCCTCACAGTCACAGTTAAGGTACAGCTGAATTCTGTGAGAAATGATTTGTGAGCCAGGTGCAGTTTAAACACTGGCAGCTAGAAAAAACATATTTTTTATTTTTAAATGAGCAGATCTGATGGTGTAACTGAAAACCAATAAATATGAATGTGTTTTTTTTACAGAGTATCTTTTCAGAGTAGGGCTGGAGCTCTTAACCTCAGAAGCTGGGAAAGAGCAACACCATATATGCTTATGTGACAGTACAGGAAGAAAGGTTATCATGTTTTAGTTAGCTAAAACGAGTTTACTCTGAAATGTTAACTTTCTGCTAATATCAAGACTCAACTCCCTCCACTCCCCTTAGATTGTAAAGCATTTTCAACCATAAAAATGAATTTTAAAACCACAGCTGCTTGCCCTGACTCCCTAGTCAGAGGAAAACCAAGCAAAAATATATCTGGAAGAATTTAAATGTTATCTTTCTTCCTATTGAAAATTTCAGTGGATAATCTACCAGAGTCCTAGCTGACCTCCAGAGCCAGGGTCTGCATGTGGCCATCCATCTGTCCCTCTCACTTTTTGTGCTACTGGAGGCACTATTTTCACAATCCTCTCATTAGGCTCACAAGGATTGCTGGTAATGCTGCTCTGGGAACTACACATCTCTGGCAACAAATCCATTGATGTATTTTATCTGGACACAGTTTTCTTCATCCCCAGCTATTTACAGAATCCCAAAAAGTGTTAATCAGGAAGCTTCAAATAATATTTTCAGTCAAAAGCAGCCTTGCCCTGAGGAGTAACTATTCCAACTTTGGGAGCACCAACCTGTGCTGTGTTGGAGTGAACAGAAATAACCCATTAGCACATTTAGATCATCTTTGTCATCCTCAAAACTCAGTGGTGTGGAATCTTTTAAAAAGAATACATTTTCAAATTTTACCAAGATCTTGTAAAAGAAAGATCACTAAAACAGAGGTGCAATTCTTGTGGTAGCTTGTTATGATTCACTTGTTTTGGGCTATCAAGTTTATGGTTTTTCTGGAAATCTTTCAAACTCCACAGGATATGGAGTTCTATAATATCAGGTATCATATAATGAATGTTATGTATTTAATCCTTATTTCTATATGACTTGTCTGTCAGTATCTTGCTTTCTCTTTATGAACCTGCTATACAGGAGTAATCCAGCTGATGAGAGGTGTCAGAGGCAAATTGTGTCATAGTTCCTCATGTACAAATTCTTGTGTCAGTTCAGCTTTGACAAGTGCTCTTGTGAAAGCTGAAGAGTGCAGGACTTCAAGACAAAAGTGTGTTGCTCAGACAGCAATGAGTGAGATATCACTGCTATGGAATAAACTTTGTCTGGCATCTGTCTTGACCCTGGCAATTTGAGCAATAATTTCCTCCCCAGATGTTGTGCAGTTTGAGAGAATTTGGCTCAAAAGGTTAAAAAAATAATGGTCTGGCAGTAAACAGCTTTTTAGAAATGTTATTTGGAGAATTAAACTTGTGCAATGCTTTGTCCACAGTAAGAGGAATTGCAGCAAGTAATGGTATTAGATACACAATATGTGTCTTTAAATGATCTGCCTGAAAGGGAGAGATGGACTTCAAAAACTTTCCCTTAGGATATAACTTCTTCAGCTTCTTTCTTTTTATCTCGCTTCAATCACTAGTTAACATGAGTTGAACACCTAAAAACTTTGGGAAAACTTGGATCTGCATCTAAAGAACAAAAAACCCCCAACCCACAAACAAATAAACAAGTGAATTTATTTGCTCATAAATAATTTGCTCACAGCTAGTACATAAAAGAAAGAAACGTTTAGTAATCCTCAGAGCGATAAATAGCAGCCAGCTCCATTCCCTTCTTTCTCATTAAATTTAGTCACTATTTAAAAACTGGTTTCTTTAAAGTCAAACAGTAAGAGACAGACTTCTCCCCCGTGAAAACAAACCATTACTCAGCCTGTGCATCCTGATATTTAGCTTAATGCTTGGCCCTAGATGCTCTGCGTTTCAGCGGCAACAGCGGGGGGATGAAGCATTCTGCAGCTCCTCGAGGGGTGCACACCACTGAAAAGGTCAAACAAACAAAGTTAAAATAATCATGAGACTTGCTGGCCAGCCAGAACTCTGGGTCCAAGATCAGCAGTACTGCTGCTTGGTGACTAATGCAATTAAATCAGCTCTCAGTCCCATACTGCAGGAACAAATCTTATAGCCTTGTGCTCTGCTGCCAGATGGATTGCTCAAGCTTGGAAAGCTCTCTCATGTGCACATACTTAACTGCGACAGGCCCCATTCGTGGAAAAACGTGGTACCAACATAGGGATTTTTAGCCACTTTCCTGTGGAAAACAATGGCAGGGAGCAGACTTTGACGTACGTGCTGCGGGTGGTGAACCTGGGCTTTGTGAATCACAAAGAGCCATTTGTTTGTTGGGAGCAGCAGTAAAGCGGAGCAGAGAGGAGCATGTGCTGGGAGGCCTTGCTGGATCACAAACCAATGAGCACTGCAGGGTGGCTGTCGACACCGGGGATGCTCTGCCAGCCCCACCCCAGCCATGGCAATCCCCAGTCTTTGCCAGAGATAGGCGCTGGAGGTCTGGTGGTGGCTGCTGTGATTGTTTCTCTAGTTCGTGCGCTTGCTTTGGCCCTGAAAAATTAGTAATTGAAACAACAGCGAGAAAGTAGATGTCTGGAATTTGTCTGAACTAAATGAGATTAGTTTCTCTGCTTCCTACTTTGTGAGGTGTTAGGGGAACGCTGGAAGGAAAGGAAGAGAGGGCAAAGATAGTATCTGAGCCACATTTATGTCACCCACTGTACAGTTGCTTCATTCACTAAAGCCTCCTTGTGATGACCCTTGCAATAGAAACACTTCTGCTTCCTTTCCTTCTCATCAGATACTCCTGGCTTTGTCACAAGCTTCATTATCACATGGAAGGGTAAACCCAGCATATTTATGTAATATATTTAAGGACATATATTAACACTAAGTTCCATGAATTGTATAAGAAAATGGACTGTCAGGTAGGAGAGATTATTCCTTAGCTGCTGCTGCTGGCATCTGTTGAAGTTTGAGAAGGCCTATGGAGTAACACAGTAGTGAGCTACTCAGTTTTTAATGGAAAGGCCCTTTCATATTTCATTTGAATTCTCACAGGATTCTGGGCAATTAAACTGGGGTTTCCTCCAGGTGCATCCTAAACTATGTTTGTAGACAGAGTATGAGACCTTTTCCCTGTACATTCTCCCAGCTGTCAGTGGTTTAAGTGTCCTGATGTAAAGCCTGTATTCACACCATAATCTTTTTAGCAGCCATAAATTAAGCTATATTCCACAATCTCTCCAATTCCTTAATATCTGGGGCCTCTGAAGCTGCTTTCTGTAAGGAACACCACAATTTAACTACAGAGTCATGGACTACTATTTCCTCTTGGTGATTTAATATCAGTGGTTCACTCTGTTGTGAAGAGCCTGAGCAAGCTGTTCTTCATTCACATTTTCCCTGGCCATTATAATTTCACTGGCTTCAGTCTTTCCTTTCAGATCTCAGAGTTATTTATTCACTCTTCATATGAAAGCTCTACTACATTGAACATCCCTGTCCTCATCGTGTACCACACATAATTCTAACATTGTTTTTTGAGATAGCAGTGACCTTGATGACTTCCAGTAGGTAAGATATAAACACATAAACAATATAGCTATTAAGTTAGGAAGTAATTAAATAAAATATTAACTCGGATAACTACACTGAAAGAATAGAGTCCCCTCTGCTGTGCAGGGACAAGTATTTGCCTTACAGCAAGTCTGAAAATTTCCTCACGGGCTCTTCTGATTGTGCCAAGGCACTCCTAGACTTGCCCTGGCACAGAGTGAGGTTTGCCCAAAAGATGCCACCCTAAAGAGGTGCCCCTCCAACAACACCAGATAGGCAAGGGCACCCTGCCTGGTAGGACTAGTGCTACAGAGGGGGAAGAAGAGGGGCAGTTATCGGAGTAGAAACTTCAGGTGGTTAATTTTTAACTCTGTGGAGGCTAAAATAGGGTTACTATTGTGAAGGGAAAGCATTAAGGGAGGTACTGGTAGTAGCAGAAAAGAAAGTGATTATGGTCATTGGAGCCCCTTGGAAGACTTAGATCAGGACAATGTACAGGGCAGTACTGTGTTTGTGGATAAAGAAGGCTGAATATGCATATTTTGGATAGGGAAAGTCTGTCTTTTTGTCCTCAAGACACACTACTGAAGGCACAGGATGCACAGAATAAATAAATTAATACACAAAATCATACTTGGGTGATTATATCAGGCTGTATGCTAGACTTCATTATGGCACCAGGACCAGTAATAGGTTGGTTTATCATTTTGATGAATCCTGATGGGCAGAAGAAAGTGTCTCAGTTCAGGGAAGGCCACGAAATTATATTTCAGAATATCACTATATTTTGTTGTTGTAAAGAGAAAGTAACAAAAGTTAAAGAACTAACTTGTAAGTTTATCTGTAGTCTCTGAATAAGATTATTAAAAGGTTTGGCAAAAAAAATTACAGACTTCTCATTCTCCCACTCCTGCAAAAGGCTCCAGCATCTAAAAGACATAGCTAGCTATCCAGGCTAATTGCTTTCCTATCCGTACCTCAGATGGAGGTATGAGCTAACTCAGGATGAGGCAATAGGAATATGAACACTCGTTTTAGACAGATGTAAAGTAGCCGCTGTCAGCAAGACACAAAATCAAGACAGTGATTATTTGCTGTTAAGCTCAGATTTCTAGCTCCAAGAACAGGGAAGTGTTCAAGAAGACATGGGACTTTTCCCGGTCCTGGCGGATGACAAGGCTCTGGCTGAGCCACAAACATTGGTGGGCACGGAAAGATCTGCCAGCTGTGGCACAGCCCTGGGTGGTCACAGTGGTACCCAGATGGCACAGGCTGTGGGGGTGCATGGCTGGCTAACATGAAGTGTTGGTTCTTGTAGGTGGTACAAGAAGTACATAAAAGGGCATGGCAGGGAGCTACATGAAATTTATTGAATGACAGCAAATCACAGAGCTTTTCCCTTTTGATGCCACTCAAAAATTTATTGGACAAAAGAAATACACTATTTCTGAAGTATCTGTCTCTTGCACACTCTCTCTCAGAGCTCTGCTTGGAAACATCCCCAGCTCCCCACCCTGTTTGGCTCCTTCTCTTTGTTTTCAAGAAATACAGTCTCATCAAAATGGAAAAATATCCAAACTGCTGCACAGAAAATAGACCAATAGACTTGGGGCCTGGAGGATAACTGTGCCAATAGCAAAGTCATTTTTTTTTACCCTTTTTCTCCCTCCCAGGCATGCATTGCTTAGCACTGAGATTTACCTCCGTGGAATATGATCAAAGTAGATTTTCTTCTGAGAGATACAGCATGCCCTGTGTGAGAGGCAGAGGATAAAAACAATGCGTTTCATTTTCAAGGAAAGGAGGGTAACAAAAATGTGCTTTCTCCTGAAAAGGAAACCCCCACATTAATGTGATAAACACTATTCTAATTAAGTATTAGTGTCCAGATGTGGGAGGCTGGACCCTCCTGGTTATGCTGCAGACTGATCTCTTTTCTCCCCTAAGAAAAATCATTCAACCATTTAAGAAGTATATTTAAGGAAAATACAACAGCAATAACCCCTCAACTGTACTTATGCTTCTTTTGTCATTGAGCACTCGCTGCCTCATTGCTTTAGGATCATGGGAATAGGCAAAGTTGGGTCTCACCTCTTCTGTGATTTTTATTTACTTGCTAAAACACAACAGTTAAATGATGAGAAGATATTTTTTTTATTTTGCACTGAAAATGGTCCAGGTTAAAGCAAAGCTCAGTCCTGGCTGCAGCCTCAGTGCACCATATGAATCTGTTCAGCAGATTTGCCACAATGCTACAGGATCTGAATGGGACGTTCCCCAAAATGCCTTTTTCATGCTGCACCAGCTGAGACTCGGCAGCAATGAGTAAATAAGATGACTTGAGTCAAATACTCATGGCTGTGGTATTCAGCAGAGAGGAATAGGCTGGAAAAAGCACCTCAATATAGTATCTAATGACAAGAGAAACAAGTAGAAAAGGGGGAGTGAAAATATGGAACTGGCACATGACAGATGTAAAGAAAGATGGGGAGGAGGCAAGGGTGTAGTTGGGTAGAAGGACTCAAAAGACCTGTGGTGGTTGGGCCACATTCTTCCCAAAACACAGCCTTTAGCTGTCTTTGTAAGCAAAGTATATGTTTTTTTTTTTTTCAAATTTTCTCTGTTACAGGCATGACTCAAACCAGCCCCAACTGACACTGCCAGGAAACCATTCTTTCTGTTACTGTACCTATCTGCTTCATTTGATATCTCCCCTAAACTTCCTCTGTAATTCAGTCCACAGTCCTATAGATATATTTATTTGTCCTTCTTTTAAATGTGCCACCTGGACTGTCTCAGTGCAGAGAGTCAGATTCTGCAGTGATTGAGAGGAGCATCCCATAGGAAACATGTTCAGCTCATCAAAGGCAGTTGTAGAGCACTTGGTAGGGTAAAGTGAGGATGTACTACTCATTTTAATTCTTCTACTTCCTGTCTTCTAAGAACATTTGCCTGTATAGTTTTCTAAAAATAACAATAATTGGAACTCAGCAAGACATTACTGCATAGTAATAGTCTTAAATACACAGTTTGATTACACAGGCAATAGGAGAGGGACAAAGGGAGGAAGTTTTAAATATTTTGTCATTTAATTAGTCATTTTCTCTCTTAGTAGTAATACTATTTAGTTAACTAGTAGCTGCTCTTACAATTGTTAGACCACAAAGGTCACACAAATACAGAAGTTCTGGAGTAAGAAAGCTTTAATTCTTAGCTTTTTTTTTTTTTCCTGGCTGATTATCTACTAATTCCAGTTCTAAACAGACCATATATGCTCATTTTCAAATAACATTTTAACAAAAATTTTTGAAGTGCCTCACTCTAAAATTAATATTTATGTGGTCTAACTTAAGTTAGTGAAGATCAGAAGTTGTTCACTGTACAGAGAAACAATTTTATAGGGTATCATAGACTTGTATTAATTGTATAGAAGCAGGGAAAGTTAAGACCAAATATGCAGTCAACACAGTTCCCTTACTATGCAGTATCTGCTTACTGGATTTTATTTCTTTACTCTCCAGTAGATGGCAACCCAGTACTTGGCCAACAAAACAATCAGTGAACAGACTTTTCTATATACAAGTCCGTGGAGGCTTTAGTTATATATTCTAAGTGCAACCTTGGACTGTGAATGTTATCCAAATGAATCATTTGATGAGTGTTTTATTATACTGCTGTCCACCGTGAGACAATGCCACAACAAATAAGAGGTGAGAAGTATGTGTGGAAATGGTAGTGCCTTTCAGCAAAGAAGATTTTTGTCTTTAAAGGCTGCTGGTTGTTTTAGTGATGACAGCATCATACATGGATGTTTTCAGAAGACTTGGGAGGTAAAAATATAAATTTTGATGTCTACTCATTTGGAATTTTACTTGCTCATGGAGTGCTGTAAATCCTTTTCCTGTGTTTAAGAAAAAAATTGCACAGAACTCCCTGAATCCTCTCCCTTTTGTTTGGCCTTCTCTCCAGACCGTGGCTATCTGCCATACGAGCGTCTGGGCCTTTCCTCCTTATTTATGTTGCTTCAGGACCATGTCTGGGATTGTCACTGTAAGACCAAACACATCAGATTTGGTGCAGACCCTATCTCAGCTGATACCTCAGCTATTCACCTATCTTACCTGCCTCACTGTCTAGGTCACATGAGCCTTAAGCAGGGTTTGGGGTGGGCAAGAGTGGTGGTATTTCCCTTCAGAGCACAGAGCTGAGGGGGGTGCCTCTTAGGGGCACCAGAAGGGAGGTCAGGGGATTTGGCACCAGCTGTGCATTTCATGACACAGTGTTGGCTGAAGAGTTCCTCATCATCCCACAGCTGTGTCTTGGCTCATAGCTGCATAGGTAGGGAGAGCTGTAGTGCAGTTAAGTTACCTGGAGAGAGGTGGGACACATCCGTGAAAAAAGGGTGACAAGTCAGTAAGCAGCAAAGTGAAGTGAAGGCAGTAAATCAGTAAAGATTCAAATGTATTTTGCTAATATTAAATAACCTTTTCCATCTCTAAGTCCTCATAGATTTTCTTAATTGTTTCATTCACACATGCGTTTTAAAGTTTTGTGATTTCTAAAAGTATGGATTGATAGAAGAAAAAATTGCTTTTTGTCAAATATTTGACCTTTCCATAACAGAGATGAAAGCAGCAGCACTTGCAGAACAGTTGTACCAACATCAGTTACTGTTTGCATTTCTCTTTGGATCGAAGAGGAGCTGAGGCCTGCATGGGATGCAGACAATGTCAGAGCTTCTATGCAAATGTGGTTCAGAGGTGGTCCCTCTGTTTTTTGGCTAATTGGCTCATTAGCAACAAGTGTGGAGTTGTTGATTTGGTGTGCTGTCATCATTTGGATTTCATTTGGTTGCTTTTTAAAAAGCCCTTGGGTTTTAGAGGTAGTTAATGCAATGGTGATGACAAACCTTGCAGTTGCTATTTTCTTTGTAAGTCAGCCAATTAAGCAGAAACTGTATGTCTGGGAAAACTAACAATCACCTATTTTATGTTCCCACTGCTATGTGTGAGAGAGGGTGAATCACACGCTGCTATGATTTGGAGTTAGCAACAGTCTGCTAGGAGCAACATAGAGAACAATGGTTCCTGGTGAGAGCCTGGTGTCTCACCTTGTCCAGTAGTAAATGTCTTAAGCCACATGATGCCTGTTCTGGGGGATAACAACATGTAGTTGCCACAAATGTTTAGAAATAACTGAGAACTTATTTTCCTTTAATTCCTTATATATTTTTAGGTAGTTCTGCTTTGGAAAACATCTTCTTAAACTGACTGATTAAATGCAAAGCACAGCCTTGTCTAATACACACAAAATACACATCTGAGAACGTGAGACCTCTGTATTCCTGGAAGATAGAAACATTGCTCTTATTTTTATGATATTTATCAGCTTTCCACTAGTTTCTTCATCCAGCCCTTCCTTCTTTCCCTCCTGTCTCTCCCAGTAATCCTCACTAGCACCTCAGCTGCTCCATGAGCTGGTTGACCCCTTTTCCTTCTTCCTGTGTCCCCAACAAAGCCAGAGCAAACACGTGCCAGGAATATTCTGGAGCCATTTTTTTCACTGGGGCTGTTTAGAGGGACTGCAGTGCTTGGACAACTTAGGCACACCTTGAGAGGACCTGAAGGAAGAAGACAGGCACAGCCTGTAAATATTGTTCCCATAAGCACATGCAAGACTGAACAGAGGCAAGGAACACTATAAGGAATGATACTGGAAATAACAGAAAACAAGTAACAGCAATCAAATGTTTCCCACTCTGGCACTCTGCAAACCTTGCATGAGTAATCTGTGCAATGTCAGATCTTTGTGATTTGATCTAAAATGTAGGATTTATCTAGATTTACTTCACTTACATCAAGATGATAGCATCTGTGGGACCTCACTGTTATCCACCACACCTTCCTGCTCTTTTGAGCCTCTCAGTGCTTCTGCCTCAGGGCCCCACACTCCTGGTGAAAGCAATATTCCTCAGAATTTAAGAGAGCCTGGGTGCTTCTCTTACTTATCCAACCGAACTGAATTTCTTTTCTCCAAATGGCATTTTGACTTCACAGAACTTTACACAAGTGCTCAGCAAAGTAGATACGCTTGGAAAAAATGAGCAGAAATAGTTCCTAGCTTGGAGGGCTGATTGGTTTGTTTTCTCACCTCTTTCCCATTTGAATGTGGGATTTTTGTGAGGCCTTGACAAAGTATTCATCAAATCAGCATTGTGGTAGTTCCATTTTGCCCTTGACACTTTGTACCTGTGGTGCTACTTGCCTGAGGGATCACAGAGCCACTTCCATTTGTGCACACACCTAAGTGAGAATGAGATGATGAGAACTTGACAACACCTTGGCTTTGGTCTTCTCCCAGGCCAACCAGCTAACATGACAGTAGATGCAGCAGGATGTAGCTTCCAAAGATGCAAGGAGTGAGGTTGAATCTTGGCCCACTCTATATGCAGACAAGCACGGGCAAATGTGTTTCTTTTATGTGATTCTAGGCACGAAATATCTAAATATCTATGGTTAGGAAGCTTTGCCTTCAATATTAAAACCACTGTGTGTTTAACAAGTTGTTTTTAATGTTAATTTGTATGAATCCTCTTAGACTCAGGTAGAAGACTCCTGAAGCAAGATACCATTGTCCAAATTGCTAACATACAGACAAAAGAATAAAAGAAAAAGAAAAAAAAAAAGGAAGTTTCTGAGCACCTTCTAGAGGTTTTGCTATGTGCCAAAAGGCAAATTCTTAACCTACACTCTCATGTATCTTAGAAAGCAGATTGAAACCTTCTCCTGCTTTGTCATCAGGTTGTGGAGGAGAAAACTGAGAAGTCAGCGATTGGCCCCAAGGTATGTTCTAAATCTAGCTCTTGGGGGATAAAAAATGTCTCTTCTCTCTCAAAGGGAAGAGGCTCAATGAATTGAGAGAGTCTCTCATCTCATTTAATTAGATGACTTTATTAAGCACACAAGCGCTTATTTGTGTAATTAAATTAATTCAAGCTATTCTGCTGTTCAGAAACTGCACTGCTCCAAATCCAAAGCCCTGTCTACGATGCTTGTATTCTGACGTTCATAAGCAAGTGAAGCCTCTGCCACTTTGTAACAGCAGCAGACCTGAAGCAGTGAGTGGGCATTGTGGTGGGAGGCAGGAGGGGAGCAATCCTGATTGTCACTATCAGGAAATACGGTCTTCCTCAAGCAGCAGCTCTTACGGACAGCAGGCAATTTAGTACTGATTCTTTTATTTTTTTTTTTCTTTTTAGAATTTCTAACACCTGCCTGAATAGCCCTGGATGTTGAGCTAACCTCAGTTGCAGAACTGAAAGAAAAAAAATTGTCTATTCATGCAATGAAAAATTGCAGTATCAGCAAAAGGGCAAGCTCAACAATACTTTTGCTTGATATTACTTCCTGAGTGTTAAATGATTAATCTTCAGCAGTCTCATGAGGTGGCTCTGGTGGTATATGTAACATTATATTCACAGCTTTCAAGTCTCCATGGACTTATATGTAAACTTTCCTCAGCGTAAAGCTTCTTTTCACAAGTATTATTAGCAAAAATTTTAACATGTTTCTGTCATGTCTCTTTTTTTTTCCTGGTTCAAATACTTCATTGCGGAGAGAGCACACCTAGAATAAGGCTAGGTACATATGTATGGTTGTGGTATTTGGTTTTGGCAATGGCGGTTAGCACACATTTGGATCAAACACATCAGCAAAATGCTGAGAGCTATAGATAGGGGCTTTGTGTTTCAGCTGCTCCCAAAGCAACCCTGGTCCATAGCATTCTTGGAAGGGAAGCAATACTCCTTCCAGCTGCAGAAATGGCAAGCGTTCCGGCTTTCCATGTTGTGCAGTGTTCGTTTTGTTTTTATGTCTGTTTTGTTACTTGAGAGACTCACGGAAACAGCCTGTATTGGAGCCAGCAGCAGTCCCGAGCTGCTAACAGCTCTCCTCTAGCCGGCAGAGCAGTGCCCTCTGGTGCAGAAGCACAGCAGTGGCCTGGTCCCCAGCTGAACGGACAGATACTAACAGAAGAGGAAAAATTACAAGTTCACATCTAACACTCTACCTCATTCCCACAATGTTTGCCACGTTGTAAAGTTCAGATGCCTGAGGGAGTGCTGCCTGAGGGGAACCGAAGATTCAGCTGTCTGGATCCAACCCAAACACCAGATTTTTTGTTTCTTTATGTCATTTCCAGAGTTAAGCTTCTGGTTAACAATAACTAATGCAGGCACAGCCCACCTTTGTTAATTAGGACTAAATTCTCAAAGGATTAATTTCTAGCTATGGTGCACTGTTGCCATGCGAACCTGGCTAGCATCATGTTAGGTAGCTAAGCATACCTGTTAATTACACAGCAAGTTTAACTAGCCCAAGAAATGCAAGAAGTCATTCAAATGAGCTAGAAGTATCAAGTCATGTCCTGAGGGTCCTTTGCCCTAAAACCTGGACACTGGCATCTTATTACAGAATGCAGAGATTACCTGACTGCTGAGGAGTCACGGCCAGCCTCCTGTCCAGAATAAGGCACCTCGCCAGCCCAGTGCAGTGAAGCTCCATTTGAAAATCAGGTTTGAAATCCCTTCTTGGAGGTATAAGCAAGAGAACAACTCCAGAGCATTATACTTGTATACTCTTTCTCTGGTTCCACCACTTTATAATCATTCCATTGCAAAGACGAGAAGTTTTGAAGGGGAGACCTGGGAGATGCCTCACACACACCTCCCTGATCCCAGCAGCTGGACATTCATAGGATCTAAGAGACAAAGTCTGAACAGTGATGATTCGCATCCTATACAATCACATTTTGAGGACTGCTTCTAGTCCTGGAGTATCAGGGCTTTAAAAAATATTTTTAAGCTTTTTCTCCTGCTGTAGATGTGTTGAGAGTGCTTACAAGGTGAGGAACTGCAGGCTTGGTAAGCTGGAGTGAGATGGCCTAAGATACAAGTAAAGAGAAAACATAGCTGGGCACTGCTACCAGACCTGTAGCTAGAAGATCCGCTAGCTAAATTAAAAACAACCAAAAAAAGAGAGAGATCAAGGAAATTTATTTACTTTTTATCTATGAACAGTATGACATATAATTATAGACAAGTTTTGATACACAGGAAAACCCTTTTGTCAACCATTTGTTTGCTAAATGAAACAGCACAATAATCTTTACACATTCATATTTTGTTTTTTCTTTTTTTTTTCTTTACAATACACAGCTTTCTTGGGTTGAAGCAAACTGCAGGACATTTTGAGTACTGGTATATTACAGCTACTTACATCATTTAAGAACAGCAAATGGAGAAAAATAAGTTATTTAAATATTGATTTCATATACAGAAAGTGCAACTTTGTTAGTTGTTACATAACTTGCTTGACAGTTTTGATTCCCCAGAGAGTGTCAATTAAAGATAAAAGTGTCTTGGACTGAAAGTATTATTTATTCTAAAAATAATACAGTACAACTGCACAGCTGTGACTTGGTGAATCGACCACTATTGCTGCTCTTAGAGATGATGACCTATTTGAATAATGCAATGTTTAATGCTTCTGATCATGCTCCCAGTTTGCACTCAAAGCCAGGTTTGTAAGAGAGCACAGGAACTACAGGCATCATTGCCACTTGGGTAGTAACAGAAGGTTATTGATCAAAGCTTACAATAATGAAGGCATTTGGTAATATTTTGGGCTTGCTGCTTTTATCATTAAATAGCTGTTTCAGTTACAATGGTACAACGGATAGATACTTAACATTGTTAGCCTGAGCAAAGCAGATTAGGATTCCAGCAGCAGGTTTCTTTCCTGCTTCCCAAGAGTTACTGAGCAAACTTTTGCTTAGAGCAATGAATGGTTGCAAGAAAATTTAAGAGGTTATGTCCTCCTTCTCTTTGAGCAGGGAAGCTCAAACACTGAGATGCTTAAGGCATTTTTAGATTAAAATCTAAACTAAAATGGTAATTAAAGTAAGACCACAGAGCACAATCTTAAAAATAAAAACAAAGCAACTATTAAACCTCACAAATCTCAAAGGGCTCATCCTATTCCTGGTGGGTATGATTTGGTTTCCCTGGCCTATACAGTAAGTTAAAAATTCTGGATTTACAAAGAGTGTTTGGTGCACAGGTTCACCTTGTTCCCATAACTCTCCTTCTGTTGTTAAGAGAGGGGAAAAGTAATTAACATGGGAGACCTTTATTAGGTGCTTGCAGCACGAGCAAATTTGTTTCTTTTTATTGCATATAGCCAGCTTGGACTTTTCCCTTGCTTCAATACAGCTGCTGTCTACTTACTTCTACTTAGTGTGGGCCTCTGCCAGCAACCCCAGGAAGCCTCAATACTCTTTCCATCTCCTGCTTACTGATAATTGCCATGTAAGCCTCAGAGAGGAACAGACAAATCATTATTAAAAAGACACTTCATTTTTTTTTAACTTTTTTTCCTATGTTTTTAGATTTTCACCAGCTGTGCAAGACATCCATGCTGTATGTTTCCTGAAGCTGTCATACTGGAACATGCTGATTAGCCACACACCAAGGAAAACATTACAGAAAGATTCAGAGAAGCTTGACTTAGGAACAATTTCAGGTTGCATCAGTGAATTAGTTGCCTTCACGTGATGGTGTGCAGTAGATAGTGGTGAAATATGAAACAAGGAAAGTAAACCTAACTTGCATCAATTCTACCAGGAGCCAAAGTAATTATTATCTGCAGTAAAATGCATAGGTCATCTGACTTACCATGACCATGAAAGGGCCATATATAGCAAAGAATCATGGATTAACCACCATTTT
This sequence comes from Galbula dea, assembly GCA_013399015.1. NCBI lineage: Eukaryota > Metazoa > Chordata > Aves > Piciformes > Galbulidae > Galbula > Galbula dea. The sequence goes on from VWZX01000351.1 coordinate 1,963,706, forward strand.
TCATTCATCTATCTGAGAGCATTTTAAAAGGAAAAGGGTCACTAGCTCAATATAAGGCTGGAATAAGTGAGGCATCAAACAGTGAAGTACCTTCTTGGGTTTTACACTGCGAATTGATGTCAGAAATCCTATTGGAAACAGCCACACATCCTGGCCTGTGCCCAGGTTTCTATACTGTCTCCCCTTACCTGCCAGAGTAAGCTTGCTCTGTCTTCCATGGAGCGTTTGGATCACAAGAAGCTGAAGCACACACCATATATAAGACCCCAAAGAAAAAGCTAATTCTGTGCAATTCATGATAATCTGTATTTGGTATATAAAATGGGTACCCATATAGAAAAATAAAATCTGTCTTTAGCCACATATGTGAATGAAACATTTTACATGGATTTAGGCAGAAAAATATCATTACATCATGCAAAAATGGTTCACCACATATGCCATAAGAATGCTCTCTTCCAATGAGAGGTAACATTAACATAGTCATGAGGGATATCAGCTGTTGTAAAATCACAGTGTAATTCCTAAGACTACGTAGTAATTTTTTTGTCCATGGAATGGAATTACTGGATCTGATGGTTTCTATGGGACACAATTTGCTTTTTTGATGCCCTTTATCTCCCACAAGTGAATTTTCATTTGCAGAAAGCCACTGTTTGGAATCTATATGGTCAGGATACCAAGTCAAAGCTGTAGCATTAATGATTGACAATATAACACAGTACACAGAATATGATTAAAATGAGAAGCAGTTACATCTATACAAGGCAATATATCTTGGAACAGTTTAGTAACAACAGTAACTGCAGACTGCAGTGAACAAGAATTTAGCCTGACAACCAAAACCTAGCATAACCCTGCATTTGTAAAAGCATCTCTACAACACAGAAGGTGTTAGGACGAGACATTTTATAGAAACTACTTCAGCTGGAAATCACCCTAAGTGCAGCTTAAGGATGGCAGGTTGAAATAAGGCTTGGGAAACATGAATACAGGTAAGTGAACACTAGGTAACTGCTTAAAAGCTTTTAAGGCAAATAAAAAGCTGATTGCTAGAAAGCAGTTATAAAAATGACCTCAGCTCTGTATAAATAAAAAGAAACTTTCTGACTCTCCGTGGGTTAGTTGCATTGGAGTGACAGAGGTGGACCATAATAAAAACTAATTCCAGTCCATTAACTTTGGCCCAGCTAAAGGCTTTGTGGCGTATTGGGACCTACACCAAGCAACAGTGAAGATGACTGGGAGTAAGGATAGGGGTTGTGTTTAGCTCTTGACCGCTAAAACAAAAGGCATTCGCCAAACAGCTTCTACTAGAATTTACACCTTTGCACCTGCTGTTTAGGACTGACTCCAGGTACCTGGAACTCAGACATACAGAAGACCCCTAACCTAAGGAGCTCTCTATAGAAACAGGGCCTATTATTAGTATTGCTTCCACAACCTTGAGGGAAGTGTGAAAGGATCCTTTAATTCTGTGAAGCTGTCTGAGTCTCAGGCCAACCCTGTGCACCTTATGAAAAAAGAATACTTTGTAGGAGAGTGAGAGTGGAGGGAAGTACCACAGCATTGTTACCTGGTGGTTGCTTCTCTTCTCCTTCAATTGCCGAAAAACAGCAATAAAAGCATTTCATATCCTTTGAAGAAGATATCTGCCTGTCCTTGGGAGCCACTTCCTTGATGCCTTTAGCTATGAGAAGTAATTAGAGCAATAATGGTGCAGGAAGAAGCAGTGGATTCTCAACGAGGCAATTTCACACTACGGAACATGTTAAATTGCCTCTGGATCAAGATGTTTGAAAAGTCTTGCTGCTGCCAAGAGCTTGCTTATGTGCCTTTCCTCTGTGATGCCAGCTTCTTGAAGGCAAGTTTGTGACAGAGAAGGCACTTTGCTCAATGTGTTGAATCCTGCTTCTGTGAGCAGGCTGGAATACATAGGTAGACCAATGGAAATCAGCCAGTCAGATACAGAGGTGATAAGTCCTGGGGATACAGGCTTTCGACAAATTTCAGTGAGTCCTCCACTTGGGATCTGGACAGTAAAGAAAAAAAAAACAAAACCAAGAAGCCTTATTGTTAAACATAACTGCTTGTTTTATAGGAAGTCTTCGTTTGTTTTTCCTTCCAAACTGGTAGAATTTCATGGCAGATGTTTCAACTTCTCTCATGTAACATTTGACAGTATGAAAGCAGTGTGGGTTGAAAGTCTTAGAGCACTTGGCACAGGAGCAAGAGCAACAATTTTGGCAATGCAGATACAGTGGGCAGTATCCAGCTGCTTGGGTAACCGTCACATGCCATTCTGTATTATTTTGAGGTCAGTAAAAAATACCCAGTGACAAACTTTCCAGGGTGATCCATTTAATTTTTCAGTAAGGCAAGAGAATGCCAATATTGCCTACTACCTCCTCACACAGACCAAGTTTTCTTATAAAAAGCCATATAAGCTTTTAATGGTTTCTCCCTCCTGCTTTTGCTAAGGAGAGGTGGACAATAGTTTACCAGTAATCAGTCCTTTTTTAAAGTCTGATTATAAACAAGAACAACATGTTTATGGAGATACTCACTGCCATGCGATGCTGCTTCCTCAGCTGCTTTACCCGAATTTGGTCCATGTTTGTGGCAACATCCTTTTCAGGCTGGTCTAAGTCTTCAGAGTACCTCTGTACCAAAGCCTCAGGAATGCCGCAGCGACCATGCTTAATGTTCCCAGCCAGACACAATGGAGAGAGGATAGATTAAAAAAGGGTATCAATATAGACCAATCAATGCAAACATAAAGTGCAGAATGGGAGCAAGAAGGAGGTTTCTTCGAGAGGCCATGAAAACTGAAAAAGCAATCCCTAAAGGAAAGACTGCATCTCAGGACTCCTTCCTTCCCCAAAAGATGTCCTAATCTTTATGTTATCAATTCAAATTTTCTTGGTAACATAAAATCTAATCATTACTTCCTTGTTCAGATGTACCTCCTCACACCAGCAGAGAAAGAGACCTTTCCATGTCCAGTGTCACCAAACTACTAGTGGCATGAAAAGACGAAGGTTCAGAACAAGTCTGAGATTTTGCAGTCCCCCCCACAACACAACAGTTACTTTAGGCATTAGGCTTGATAGTAAAGACAAATATTGTTACAGAGTGTCTAATGTCACAAAGATTAATGGTTTATCTAAACTGGTTGCTCACAAAAATACAATAGATACAATAAATGAAAGACTATCCTTGGAATGCCAGTAGAATAAAAATGTTGAAGTAATGTCCTCCACTTACCTTGTCAGAGTATGGTTCCTCAGTAAGATCAATGTCTTCAGACTGCAATTTGTTTTCTATTACAATTTCCAGATCCATTCCCCTGCTACAAGAGACTTTCCTCCCTGACACAGGACCTAGCTTTATCACATGCTGCTGAACACTAGCAGTCTCTGGGAGCTCTGACAGCCAGGGTGGCAGCGGGCTAGGAGGTGAACCAGACTCCTGCTCGCAAGATGTCCTATGGACAGGTACTCTGTGACAATCAATGGGAGTTGATGAGCTGGTCTTTTTTACTGGCAAACATGGTGCTTCTAGACTTGAGTGGTTCCCACTTGCAGTCATGGAAGGATGATATAATCCATTAGAAAGGCGTTCTCGGCATTTTTTGGCAGGCACAGGTGGCGGCTGAGAAGGATTTTTTGGTTGCATTCTTGCCTCATTTATGCCTTTTTCCTCAGCTTCTAGACCTCCCTTGAGGACTGGAGCATAATCAGCCCGTGCAAGGTCATGAAAGCCTTTACTTTGTATTTCCAGAGGTGTCCTTGTTGCAAGATGCATCACTAAGGCAGGCTGAGCTTCACAGTTTTTCAGGGGGAATAGAGCAGGCTTTCCACCTGCAGTCTCCTTTACAGAGCAGTCCAATTCCTTAGCTTTTCCCTTCTGAGAACTAGCAGCTCCTTTACCTTGCCTAGGCATGAAGCTGTCTACCATACAGTTGCCTCCATGAGACTGAGGCAGCAGGGCATAGCCAGTTGCCTTTTTTGCTATATCCAGTGAATCCTGAGGAAAAGAACCTGCTTCCTTGGTAGCGTCTTGTAGGTTAGTATTGGATTCTCCCTGGAGATCATCCAGCGAGTGAGATCTTGGCCATGTATCTACGCCCTGGGGGACATCCAGCGTTTCATAGCTCCGACAGACAGTGACTGGTAAACTTCTACGATTCTTCTTCAGACCTGTCACAGCTGGAGATTTGATAGAGCACTTCAGAGCACGATGGACACAACTCAGGTGGCTTTCCTTTTCCCCTGGCTGTAGAGTTTCTGTTGAGTTGGTCAGTGGAAGCGTAGGATAACTCGATAGCTGGTTTCTGCTGAAGTCCTTAAAGCTATGCTCAACTGCTGATTTTGAGGGCACAAGACAGGTCCTTCGAGTTTTACCTAAGAAGCAAATAAAATCACAATCCACCATTAAAAAAACTAAAACAAAAAAATAAATCTGCAGTATAAATAATGAATCACTTCTAAATGCATCTGAAACAAAATATTTGCTCTTTGTTAACTCTAAAGGTACAAGAATGCAATGCTATTTTAAGGTAATGTATTTGTGAGCTTCAGCTTTATTAACAAAGAACTGGTAAATGTGACCACATTAAGAAAAATACATTTTAAACATTTAAAACCCTACCTACTCCCCAATTTGCAGAGATCTGAGGTTGAGCTCATGTAAATCTTTTTCATTGCAGAAACATGCTACAGTTAGAACTGATAAACTCATTATATGAGCTAACGTATCTATAATATGAGCTAGTTTGACTCTATACAGAAACAAGTCAAAGATCTAGCATTTTTTCTGCTTTTCTAATTTTATTAGGATATTAATAATTAAGGATAATTAAGATATTAATAAACAAGGATGAATGGAAGTGTACAGGGACTCCTTTCTCAGAAGCCATACAGTTCACAGTTGAACTCAAGCTAAACATTACCATTTCCCTAAAATGCTAATAAAGATACATCACACATTAACTCTTGCTGCTTTGCTACTACCTTGAATTCAGGTAGCTCACAGAAGTAGCAAAAAGACTCTTCCTGCCTACACCCTTCCATGGAGCTAGGCCACTGACTTCTGAAAAGGACTTAAAATCCCATTAAAAATACAGGTACAAGAAATGCTACATGCATTTTTTAGTGTCTTCAGTAGCTACTGTCAATATGTAATGAGCATGGAGAGGAGTGTTCTCTTTTCATTATTCATGTTTGCCACTACATGTCTGACTTCTGCAGTAATTCACCATATTGTCTGGGGTTCGCTGTCACAGCTCACATTAAAAAAAAATCCATGTACCTTTCTTTTCAATCTGAAATATTGATCAGGGGTTATACTGCTTTTAGGAAAACGTACTCAGGAAGCTCAAAACTGAAGTTGTGAGAAATGCTACTGAAGCCATAAAGGGATCTAGTGCACAATGTTTCATTTCCTTAGAAATGGGATATGTCTGTGTAAAGTCAGTAGCCTAGGAATGGAAAAAAGAAGAAATACAGAATAGGAAAAGGAAGAAGTAAACCCCCAGAAAAAAAATATTTATTTAAATATTATAAAGAAAATCAATACAAAAATATTAATACATAAAATATTTAGCTCATTCCAGCCCTGTTTTGCATAAAACCAAAAATGTGGAGAAAGGGAGGAAGTTCAAAACATTTTGTCTATAAAGTATGTAACTGAACATGCAATCTTTAAGATCTTTGTTTCAGAATGGTTTTTAAAAAGTACTGGGTTCATTGCTACTGTTTTGTACAAAGGACAGGGTTTCAGAATGTAATTTCTCTTACACAGAGTTAAGCCAAGAGCAGTATCAGGAGGTCAGCTGTGATTTCTCTTTTTCTAGCTATTCCTTCCCCTTCCTGACTGCCAGGCGTAACTTCATTATGCTTGAGACGCTAAGAAAGGAAGGTAGTATTTCCTGAAAACAGACCTTTAAATATGTTTTTAAAGTTGTTTTCATAAAATGGAGAGCTATATAAACAATGTCCACAAAAGTAACATTCCCTCCCTATCTCAGAAAAAAATATATACATGGGTTAAAAAGTCTAGCTAGTAAAGTTTAAAACACATTTTTAATATCAGCATTTTTTATAATAATTCATTCTTGATTCCCTGGTCTAATGTCTTTCATAGTGCTGTTAAACACAGCAGCATCTGTGATTTAAATTTGTACAGAAGGACACAGGTGTCTGGATCAAAACTAAGATAGCAAAGGTGGATCTTTCATAAAATCACTGAAAAGTTTATACTGTTTCCAGGTTCAGTTCAAGCTACAGGCATACTTCAACTGCTGCAGTTTTTGTTAATCAAAGCACTGTCTGCTTGTCATGATACTTCTTGTTTTTAGAACACAGAGAAGGAGCTTTTCAGTTCCCTGTCATCATCTGCCTCAGAAAAAAAAGAGTGTATTGAGGAATATTTCCAGAGGTACCAGAGCTACAGCAACAAATTTTCAGTATTTCTCTCAGTACTTTTTTCTTCAGGGCAAATCATTCTGAGAAATTTATGTACTCAAAGCCAAACACAGAATGCATTCAGTGGCCTGTCCAGATGCCAGATTTTATTAACTTCATTTTGGCATTGCTTTCTGTGGCTATGTTTTGTGCTCATTTCAAACAGCTCTGTTGACACAAGAAAGATGATGGCATTGTAGACAATCCTAGCCTCATTGCATTTTTTACTGATTAGAAACTTGTAGAAATGCACATTCCATTAGGGAATGCAGCCAACCTGTTCTGTTGCTTCCTTTTCTGATTAATTAGCATCAAATGCTCAAGTGCTTAGGATGCTTACTTGGCACTATGGGAATCTGGGTTTCAGTTGCTGAACAAATCAAAAAACGCCCTTATCCCACCTGATGAATTCATAGTTTGTCTGCTACTTCAACTCTGTGCATTGCATGTGCAATTCTGAACTCTTCATATCCCCTTTCTCTTTAAAATAATCTATACAGCACAGCAAGAAAGGTTCAAAGAAGCTGGGTATGATCAGGGACATGAATGACCTATAAGGAATAATTAATGGGCCTTCTCAGACTAGAAAAGAGATGACCTGGGAAGGAAAATGACAGAGGTCTACACACAGAAACTGTTAGCTATGGAGGTTCTAAGGAAGACCAGGGATATTCACAACGAGAAACAGTTTCAGGAAAATGAATGAATACCAGGAAATAGTACCCAATTTTTTAAGTCCCCAAGTCCTTAAGAGATTCATTCCTCACGAGTACCCTGGGAAGCATCAAATATACTTGCTCTATTCCTATAACATTCTCTAGCTATCTGCTTTTGGCCAGTCTTGTGAGAACTAGATTTCTGGTACAGTTTCCAAACACATCTCAGACAGATGATGTTTGAATGCAAAACAAGCCCAATAACTGCATCATTATCAGAAGTCTAAAGTCTCTCTGCTTGTTTCAAACTGAGGACAGGACTATAGACTAATGGCCTCATCACAGATGGTTGCTTTCTGCTCTTATATTCTTCCTGTCTAACACTGAATAGGTCACAAACTGTATGTTACTTGCTCTCTATTAATTGGAATAAAATCACAATGATGCTGTAATATACTGTGGATATCTATGAGAATACTCATATTTCTGCAGTGGGACCCTGAGAAGTACCTACAGAACATACATCTGTACCACTGCCTTAGCACACAGCAAACTATTTTCTAGCTAAAAAAGAGAGCAGCTCCAAAGTCTTGAACTGATGCCAAAAGGTCCAATATCAGCCCCAAACAGGACACAATACTAATCATCAAAACATATCACCATTCCCCAGCAAATCCGAAGATCAATTTCTTCTGAAAATGCAATTCTCCTTTATGAAGTGTAATCTACTATTGCTGATCTGCACATTACAAAGTTCATACTAGACAAACGATTATCCTTATTTGAACAGATGAAAATCCAACTTATTTTGAAAACAATACACATATAAACAACTATATTCCATGAGGTTTGCAAAGAAGGTGGAACACATAGCAGATTAACCAGCCTTGACAAAATCTCTGAATGAATCCCATACCAAATCATCTTTTCATAATGGTTTTCAAAACAAGCACTAAATGTGTTTGTGAGCAAAACTGATGCAGAAATGCAGCAAGCCATACAGCAAGCCATGAAAAGCAATATAAAAGTCATTAGGGTATTTTACATTCTGCAAAGCTCACACAGAAATATTAGTTTAAATGTAATAGTAAGTATCTAAGCAGACAGGCAATGCCAATTGCTTTCTAAGGATTTCATTATATTGTTAAATACCGAAAAGGTACAGACAGCAATTTAACCCCAGTGCTACTGCTATTATTATGATGGCACTTAGATATAAAAAGGAATGAAAATTGTCAAATATGCTATATATTTAGCTATGATTACATTCCACCATGCCCACTGTATGAGGATTTGCATTTAAGAAAAAAATTGTCTCGTTCAGAAATTTAGTAAATTGTCAATTTCAGGCATTCAGCTTCAAAGCAAATTGCAATTTTCTTCAATAAATGGTTATTTCTGAGTGACAGACTGACAGAAAATGCATATACTAAGAGAAATATCTGTAGCTTATATTTTAAATTGGAAAAACAGCCCCTACAAGGGATGCATGGTACCTGTATGTATTCTATTCTTGGTTTCCTGTTTATGCTGGATGTTAGCAATGAAACCAGGCAGTCTAAGGCCAGGCCACGGCTCAAATGCTTGGAGTGATAATGCCAAACTCAAATCAATTTAATCTATTTTTATATTTCATCCCTAATGACAATTTTACACTTTCCTCAAGTAATGCATACTCAGTTAGCACAACAATCTGATTCCTTCTGAACAAAGAGAGCAATCTCTATTATTATCTGTCTTGGTCATTCTTCAGTGCATCACCTTCCACTGACGCAAGATAAGGTAATGGGAGCTGGTATCACATGCATTTTTTTCATAGATTATTTCTTTGCCAACTTCCCAGTTACTTTCCTTGCCAACTGCCCAGTTACTTTGACCTGCTAGTGCTCATATACTAAAAAGTTTTAAACCTTCTGATCAGAGGAGAATACACCATGCAACATAAGCAAGCATGAAAATATGGCCTAAAACAGAGAACATTGTTTTTCTAAACAGTTTTTGTATAGCTATAGAAGAAACACTCCTAAACTCAGTGGAGTTCAGTGGCTTCTCCATTGCCATTGGTCCCTTAGATGTGCTGTAAAGGTTCAGGTAGTACAAGCCTCATGAGCCATGGTTGCGTGAGAATATGATCTGGAGCGGAGAAGGCAGGGAATGGCAATGAGAGTGCCTGCTCCCTTAGGATCACAAAAGAAAGAAAGATACTTGTGAAATGTGGTTTGTTTCTTACCAATACATACATTAGAAACAGTAGCAATGAAAACCAATGGCTCAGGCCAAGAGAGAAAGAGGCAATCAGAGCAAAGGAGAAAGTCAAGTATGAAGTAACCTGTGTTAGCTAGAAAAATGAGTAGAAAATATATGAAGATATCTACTGAATAAAAAGCTGCAGGGATTATAAGGCTCATTGCTGTCATCATTACCATTCTCCAGGTTTTCACTGCTTTCATAGCAGCCAGAATCCCGAGGAGAGCATCCGGTTAGGCCTTGGCCTTCAATGAGAAGTTTCTCCTGAGATCCTGACTGGTCGCTGTTACCTAGAGGATGCGAGAATACGGTGAAAAGTCCTACATTTAAACTTATTTGAAATGACTGTATCAAAGTTATTTCTAAGACTTGGAAAAAGCCAAAACAAAACAAAAGCAAAAAGCACTGTAAAGAACCAAATCAAGCAAAAAGAATAAAATCTTAACCTTGATTTACTTCCCAGAAGGCACCAAGAGGAAGGATTAGTCTGGCAAAGTTACTGTCCCCTAACAAAGGGGGAAGGGACATGGGCGAGCCTGGTGGTAAAAATAACTTCCTTCCTTGGTCTGTGCAAAAAGGCAACACTCAAGCCTCGTCTATCTAAGCTGCATAGGCTGGATTCCAGGAATCTACCCAGAATGTTTGGTCAGAAATCCTATTCTGTGAAGAAACTAAATTTGGAGCTGAAGATATACAAAACTAACTTCATGACGCAAGGATATAGTTTATACTGTGTTTTTTCACCCTGCTATAAAATGTCAGAAATGGCTATTCAAATTCCTATTCTCAGCACATGAAAGGCAATTATGGGGTGGAACTAAGTGGTGTTGCCCCTCCCAGGTGCCAGATGTCTGGTCTCCACCTCTCTTTCCCCTCAGCACCATGACTTAGAGCTGGAATTTGTACTTTCCAACCACCACATCACACAGTTCTTCAGGTTTTCAAAACAAAATTTAAGGCCCCTAAAAAAAATATTACTTTGGAGAAGCAAGCATTCTAAATAGGTCATATACCCATAATGAAGAGAAGCTCATTAGCAGGTGATGAAAACCTATTCTGATGTAAGTGAAAAGAATCTAATTCTGCAACTGCAGTTTTCTTGGGGGATAGAGTAGGGTGGAGAAAGTATGGATGCCTCATTGGGAAATGAAATGAACAAGAAAGCTACATGCCAGTGAAAACTGAGGCCACACAGCACTGTCTAGAGACAGTAACCAGACATCTCTCTATGGCAGAATTAAGCACTGCCCAATTAATAAGCAGCTGTTTAAATTGCTGCTATGGCAGTTTAAACCAAAACACAGGATTCTGCACAGAAGCAGCTGAGAAAGCCCTCACACAATTCATTCTACTGATTCTTTTTGGTCGGATACTAAACTACTGCCGACACTTAGGGATGAAAGGGGAATTCAGTACTGTCTTAGGCTGCTGCAACTAGGTATGAAACACATCTAAATTCCTATCTCAAGCTACACTTGCTTTTCAAATGATTCTACTGTACATGACTCCTGCGTGGATAGTACAGCCCTGCTTCCTACTCTTTGGCCAAGACATCAATGAATTTGACTGCCACGTCTTACTCTGCTTTCCCTGCTCTTTGCAACCACTTGTCTGAGACCATCTGTACAATGGGCAGAATTGCAGTGCTGCACCTTAGATAGTGACCTCTTAGTTGGATCACTGTCTTCCACTCTGTGCACTTAACTATCTTCTCCTTTTCAAAACTTCTGTGTAGTCATGTGTACAACGTGAAGCTACCTGTACAATCCTGCAATTTGTATTCCAAGAATTATATGCAAGTGCAGGTAAAATAAGAGAAAGTTTAATTCATATTACCCCTTCTCCACAGCCCTCTGGGCTTTGATCTTTTTCTCACCCTTAGATAATCTCAAACTCTTCCCTCTAGTCTAGAAGTTTCTTCTTTCCTATTTACCATGCCTCAGGCTCTTATTTTGAGTACATTATCTCAGGATTTACCCCTGAACACTGGCATTCTAAAGGGTATGTGTTGTACACTTGAAATCACTTGAATAAGTTGGGTAACATGGCGTACATGAACAAAAGAATTCTGGCAGAACAAATGTAAGTCTTAAGTCACTCCTCAAAAATCTACACATTGTTACACAGGATTACCCTGGAAATAACTAGATTAGGAAGAAGATCAAAACCTTGGAACCAGTTTTCTGCTTTAAGGGGTTCACAAGGTTCTTGGCAGAGCTCTAGTAAAACTGAAAACCTCAAACATCCCACGTACTATCATACTCCTGTAGAAGTTCCACTGCTGTGAGAAGAACAGCTCTGTGCTCTGGATCTCGGATGTTCAGTTCATCCAAATCTTCTTCTTCTAAAAGCTTAAAGGTATCCAGGTCTTCATAACCATTGAACAGAAAAGTGGGCATGTGCTCCTGCATATGAGGAATTAAAAAAACCAAAGAGATGCAAGACAACATATTTATTCAACTTACTTTGTCAATATAGGTACTAGAAGAGATTTTCACAACCAACAAAAAACCCAGTAGCTTAGCGAATGCAAACCACTGTACAACAGTGTGGTGGGTTTGTACTGGGCATGTTTGGGTGAGAAAGTTCAGGAAGGTTCTCCCAGCTCCCGTTGTCATTCCTGCCTCTGGATGGGGCTGAGCCAATCAGCACCTCTGCAAACAGCATACTTAAGGGAGGAAAACAACTGGAACGTGGGGATTTCTGTCCAGTTGTTTTATGTCGCAGTCCAGGTAGGGTGGGTGAGAGAGTGTAAATGGTGTCCCCCCAACCTCCAGAAGAAGGAAGGAGTTCAAGGAAAATCACAGAGTGGTCATTTCCCTCTGCATGTGGCAAGGTTGGCAGCTGCCATTGGAACCCCTGCAGATGAATAGTCAGTGGGGAGCCCACTGTGCAGGTGGAGCAGGAGGAGCCCACGCTGGCATGTGGACAGTTCCCCCAAAGTAACATTGGGACTCTGGGGAAGATTCATGGGGACCATTCTCTGTGTGAGGAACACCATGCTGCTAGAGGGACAGTCAGAAGGTTATCCCCTAAAGAGGATGGACTGGTACCATTGTGGACTGGACTTGACTGGGGTCCCACTCCACCCATTTCCCCATACCTTGGAAGTGCAGGAAGTGGGGGTTCTACCTCAGGAGCGGGGCTCAGGAGTGGGGAGGGGTGGAATATAAGGGTTGTTTGTGGGTTTTGTATAGTATGCAATTGCTTTCACCCTAATCAGATTCAACAGTGATTTTGTTTACATTAAATTTTGATTTTTTTCCCCCCATGTCTAGTCTGTCTTTTGCCTGTGACCCTAAGTGGTTAATAAGCCCTCCCTGTCCTTAGTTTGGACCCGCAAGCTCTTGTTGTGTTTTCTCATTCCCATCTCACCAGTGGAGGGGAGAAATAAGTGAGTGACTGCATGGTTTTTACCAGCTGGGGAGGTCTAAACCCCTACAAACAGCAAAATTATAGGATTATATCTTGTATAAACATTGCTCAGAGTTCAGGGAGGTGGCTACGCCAGAACTAGAATGTTGCACGTATTTCTGTATTTGGAATGCACTGTACTAAATGGTCTGAGTAGCATATTACCCAGATGCACAATATGGCACAGCTGTGTATGAAGGGAAAAGTACAATGGGTAAACAAAGCTGCACCAGCTTATCCCTACCTCTCCTGAAACGAAATGTGGATAAACTTTCCTCCTTAAAGACAGGATAATTATTATTTTATACTTTTTGCTTCTTTTGAAGTGTGTTAGCTAGTAGCCATACTATGCAACGATTTACAGTCACCAAGTGCACACAACTTGAGGCCAGCAGCACTTCATCAAGCCTGACAGGCAGTTCTGCCTGGCCTCAGATATTTTCACTCTGCAGCTAAGACTCAATTCTGCTAAGTGGTGTTACCATCTTTTGGATTATGAATCTGATGTGCAGCATTCAAAACTAACAACTCCAAAAGTGTGGCCCCCTTCCCACAAGCAATACCGAAGGGTAAACAGAATAAGTCAGACCTTCAAGTTGATGCGATCCAAGAGATCCTCAACTGACTTGGGCTGGGGTGGTCTGCTTTTCCGGCGTCTCCTGGTGGGCCGTTTTGGCTTCTCTTCCTCTTCATTTAACACATCCACGTAGATAAATTTGAAAGTGCCAACTTTGTTGTTCAACAGGCCCATCCAAGTGCCCATGGGGGGTTTGCTGATTATATCAATGATGTCACCCTTCTGCAAACCAAGAAGTAAGAAAGCCAGTTAGGCACACTTTCTGATGGATATTCAAGCAAACACACCTATTTTCTCTTAGATTTTCAGGTACACAGAAGGGACAACACTTTTGAGTTTTCAAAACGTTAGCCATAGCTCTTGCAACAATGTGCAATTATACATGTTTTATAAATGGGAGAGAAGAGAATTAAGTGACTACCCTATGACCACAAAGCAAGTCAACAAAATAGTGTGAAGTGGACTTCAGCTGTCCAGATTCACAAACCTGCTTACACCCCAGCAGTGCATCACTGCTGTTTTGTATACATGTTTCTAAGCTGTACAGCTACCTGAAATTGGTACCAATAAGAAGATGCTAAGTGTTTATGGGCACAGTCTCACATCACATCTCCTGAGGAAAGGAAGCATATGCAGAAGGAATTATGCTTTTCCTAATGTGATTCTAACCATAATAAAGAAACAGGACCACAATTGGTTTTGTATACTTAATAAGATTATCTTGCACACATCTGCTTTAATAGGAATTAGCCCTTAGAATTTCAAGTAATGAATATATGGAGTCAGATAGTTTGACTCAAATACAGCACAACTAAAAATAATAAAAGATGATATCCAGAAAAATTAAAGGGGGATGACAATTCAGAGTCAGCAAAGTAATTCAATGCTAACTCAAAACAACTTGCATTAACTGAAATGCTTTTAAGAGACACTACATGCAGGTATATCCATATTTCTTCAAAGGATTTAGAAAATTTTTCCATTGATGGATTAATTTATTGTGACAGACGAAGCATTTTGTCAATCTTTCAAACAAGATCCTTGTAAAATGGAAATGAATTTGTGGCATAGCTTTATGTTCTCAGAAACTAAAGATGCAAGAGTCTTTCCCTGGACATGGAGAAATATTAATACTTATGTTCTATAACATTTTTCTATAATTCAAGCAAACCTTAAATGTATCAGAACAAGAGAGGTTAAAGGGCTTCAAAAACCACATGTAAACTCATTAAAAGACTAAGAATTGTATAGTTCTCACAAAGAGCTCCTAATTAAAAATTTTGCCAAAATAAATGTTTGACCCCTTAGAAACAGATATAGCTGGTACCTTGAGCTTCAGAGAGTCTGTATCATAAGGACTTGGTGTAAAATCAGTGTGAACCCTGGCCCTTCCACAAAAGGGTCCTCTGTAAGGAGGTTCTTCATCATCACCATCTTCTGACTTCACACTCTCTCTGTTGCTGGTTGAGGAATCTGTTGTGCTCACTGTCTGACCACCTGTGTGAAAGCCATAGTATCAGTCCACACAAAAAGAATCTCTTTGTGAAGAAGGTTCAGAAAAAAACAGAGGCAAGACAGAAAAATCAGTCTTTCTACAAAACATGGTAATCAAAGTTAAAAGTCCTCAAAAGCTGCTATTTTTAATATACACATGACATAAGAGTTAATCT
Source organism: Galbula dea (assembly GCA_013399015.1). Lineage (NCBI taxonomy): Eukaryota > Metazoa > Chordata > Aves > Piciformes > Galbulidae > Galbula > Galbula dea. Next base: position 1,978,737 of record VWZX01000351.1, read on the forward strand.
ACTTTGCACCCCTGTTCTCCCAAATTCAGCTCCTCAATATTTACCTAGTGTTTCATCTAGTCATGTCATCTTTATGGGAAGTTCTGCCCCCACAAAAAAATGCATACTGCTGTAAGGAAAGTAAGCTCTGAGTCCTGCATGGAGGTTCCAGAATCCCCCTCGTGTTCAGAAATTTAGGTTTATGACAAAGCTTTGTATTCATATTACCGAAAAAAGTGCAGTTGATTTTCAGATCACACTTTCAGTTATTTAAATAGGGAGCTTTCACTTCAGTTTTATTCCCCGATATGTTCTTGCTTTCTGTTGGCCTGTAATTCATAATGAGGCAAATTTGCACCATCTGTCCCCTACATAACCTCTGTTTTGTGTAGGGACAATCTTGACCACAGAGGTTTTAAATAATGCTCCTCTAACTGGTTAATGAGAGAACCTCAAGGTGCCTCTGCACAGCCCACCCATCATGTGTGCCTAGGAGAAATTCAGTGTAAAGATAAGCCTATTCAGTGTCGGTCAAGGGTTGTAATTCTCACTCCAATAATTTATACTATAATAGCATCACTCAGCAATCCAGTCAGAAAGCAGGATTTCAATTTTTCAGGGCTCTGTATAAACACAAAGCAAAAAACATTGTTCCGGCACCAAAGAGCTTAAGGTTCTTTGCAATCCTTTAATGAACAATCAGCCTTTCTACTTTTTGAACACTGCTTCTGCTTTGACTTTCTCTGATTCTGCTTACCATGGAGGTCTCTGCTCCCTGAAGCCACAGAAATGGAGCAACACAATTACAACTGAACTTACTCATTGAGCTCTGACCGCTTAAGGAACTCCTCAGGCTCTCTACTGAGCCACCAGCTTTCAGCTTGGGTTTGTCCAGGGAGTCAGTGTCTGGCGGCGGTGACTGTGGAGAACCCGGTATGACCCCAGGGCTGGACTCCTGAAAGGGATTGAACCATTTAATTTTGATGCCAATCAACACAGGCATTGACAGGACCTGCTTGTTCAGCTCCAAGGGAAGAAATTCTGTTTTACTGCTCTTTATCAGACAGAAAAAACCTTCTATGTTTATCTACTTATTTAGCAGCACTCAGCTGTGGCAGAAACTCCACTTTACTAAACATGATAAGCAGGGACAGGAGCAAACAAACAGTCCAGTCTGAAAAAGCTAGCATTGTAAAGTAAAAAGATATATTACAAAACTCCCTCAATTTAAAGGTTTCTATGACATGTGATGTTTTTGCCAGCAGTACCTGCAAAACAGCTATCACCAAATTCAGCTTTCTGAATGAATCACAGTTAACATAAAGCAGCAGATACTTGTGGCCAGGATAGCTTTTGCAAAAATATCCACACATAGTTTGAGTCATGATGCTAGAAAGGCACAAATATTCTAAAACAACTGTTCCAAAATGTTTGAAAACAAAAGAACTGTAACTTGCATACAAGAAGAGTTTTGGTGGAGATGTGTGGTCATAAAACTTTTAGATGAAAGCTATTATTTGCATGCTGCAGAATCATCAGAAAAAAAAAAAGTCATCCCAGCATATGACTTCAGAGGTCAAGTCAATCACAGAGAGACTTAAGAGAGCTAACTCATTGTAAACTGATTTCTCTAAGTATCCCTTTCTCAGACAGACTTTGCAGAAGCGCACTGTAAGGCCAGTCAGACATCAAAGCATCTTCTTATCAGTATCAAATCATGTTAGACCACAAAGTGTTTTAATTAAAAATTTAAATTAAGTAACTATAATTGTAGCACTGCCACTGGTTATGAATAAGTATATGATTTATAGTCCTACAGGAAAGGGATTTTAATATTGCAAAGCATGGTATGAAACTGGTCACGTTTCTGCCTCTCTCTGTTGACTCTAGATTCTGCAGTTCAGGGTTGTTATTCTGAATGTTACGAACTACTCCCAACACAGGTGCCAATGGTTTGCATTAGAGTGTGACTTTGGGGTCATCCTGTGCCTAAATAGGAGTTGGACGTAATGATCCTTGTGGGTCCCTTCGAACTTGGGATTTAACACTCTGTGATTAATACCACAATGCAGGTTTGGTGGGGCCACAACTCCCTTTCCTTTCCTTGTCTTCTCTCTATTGCACCACTGGCGGTGCAGCTGCCGGTACGAGGCCAGGAGGGGGCGATGTCAGCCAGACAGTGCTTTGTTCTCCCAGCGCCTCTCTAACCTGTCACTCACACATTTCAGGTGTCAAAACTGGTTTTAAACAAATGCCAAAGAATTTTTGATACTCCAGCGAAGTAGGGAACCCAAAGTATACCACAAGAGAAAGACAGAAATTGTACCTAGGCCAATGAAATTTGAAGTGTTATTTACAACTAATGTACTTCAGGTTTGTTTTCAAGAAGAAGCTATAAAAATCTGTAATGAAAGAAAAACAGGGAAACTATCTGTGGGAGGTCCCTTTCTGACCTCACTGTGCATCTGTTTTAATGGGCTGCTGCAGAAGGCAAGCTATGATGGAGAAAAGATCTGTAACATCAGAGAGGAGCCGTGTACATGAAGTTATGCTGGGAATTTAAACTAAGGTTTAAATTGAAGATTAAATATATCACTGTGACCCTGAGTCACAAACTGGTTCTCCTAATAAATAACGATGGTAGATAAAAAAAATGGAAAGAGGGAGCAAGACGTGTAATGCCATCAACCATAGGCTTCTGCTGATGAGCTACTTGAATGAAAACCTGAAAAAGCATTTTCATGGTTTGACATCTATAGGAAGTCATTTCACAGTGAGGGATTTTATAAGAACACCGCAATAAGCCACAACACACAGTCGTGTTAGAAATTTCTTCAGAAATGCCTTAAAGCATGGGAATCAATATTGATTAAGTGGATTCCACTGCAAACCTTACATACCTGCTCAGACAGAGAGCTGCTATATTTTTTAGACATTCTTTTCTTCATGGTTTCTTTTACAGACTTCACCTTTTTACCCAGAGATATACGGGAGGCAGAGGGTGATTTGATCACTTCTTTATAAACAAAGTCTCCTTCTTTGCCCTGCAAAATAAAAACGGTTTAATCCTGTAAAATACAAGAGCCATTTTTTTTCTCAGTCAGCAGTCAGTGCAGAGGTATCCAGGCAGACACAGGATGGCAGCATGGTGTCCTGTCTACTGCTCTAAATTCATTTTTGAGGCCTTGGGCAAACCACTGTAGTAGTCCACTGTACCCTACTCCTAAGGCTTGCTTTGTAACCCTTACTGCAGGTACTGTGTGTAGATATGTTGGGGTCTGCTAGGATGCCTTAATCCCCTTGAGTTTCAGCTAAGTATTTGACCTGATAGAAAACTCCACGGTTTAAAGCTAAGCCCTCCTGACAGGATATATAACAGTAGCTGGGGCTCATGTGCATTGATAATACATACAGTTAAACAGGAGGAAAAGCACCCCTGAAATCCTAGCCAAATATATATATCTGTGTGTGTATGGCTACCTACATTTGGCTACTCAAATTTACTTTTTATATTCAGACAGGCATTCAGTTAAACTCTCTTGATGACTGTCTCTCTGTGATTTTACTGTGGATTGTGTACTAAAAAAAAAAATGAAAAAAAAGCTACTAAATTCATCAACCATGGTAGAAGGTTATACTTGCACAGCCATTCTTAAGACATACAAGGTACTGCTAAATTAAATTAGCTGGTCTACATATAGCAGATGACAAAGGCCAACTGCTTGGAACACAATTAACCAATCAGCTTAAGATACCTAGTGTTTACCTATGCCACAAGCACACAAACAAAGTGAACATGGATCAGTTGACATCCTGCCAAACTCGCTCAGCCCTTATTCAGATTGTCCAGGCAGAATGTTACACATGGTCTTTTGCTCCACATTGTGTCAGGAACCCCAGCAAGGTAGCTTTATTAGAGATACTACCAAGGGTGCACCAAAAATAACAAAGCAAAAAGGACCAAAATTTGTTTGGCCAAATATAGTGACTTCTAAATTTGGTCTCTGATTTGGTTCAATAATTCTTCTGAGGAAGCTTTCAAGATAACAAACCCTAAAATAAAGGTACATTATATTCTACATAAAAGATTTATCTTTTTTTTTTTTTCTAAATTTATGTATGTTTCCTACTTTACTAATCTTCTGTCAGAAAGTTTCTCTGAAATGCAGTGGGTACTACATTTGTGACAATTCTGTTTTCTTCTTTACAAATTGTCTATGATCACAACTTCTTTTTTAACTGTTGGTCTTTTAGCAGAAACGAAGGACAGTTCTTCGCCTTATCTGTTTGGCTAAAAGCCCTTGTACTTAATGGACTTAAATGTTTTCAAGAAAACACCTGACCTGCTGACATTATTCTGATGCACTGCATATCTCCCACTACTGATGCTAGTAGGGAAAAATGTAACATCTAGATTTCACACTTTCCTATATCAAAATCAATCTGAACAAAATATGTCACAAGTGTCTATGTTAAGCAGTGTATGTCTGGAAGCTTTTTAATGAGTTGAATATTGATTAAACAATTAGACACCCATAGTTTTGTCCAATTTAGGGGTAATTAATGATGTAAAAACCCCCCAAAAACAAAAAAAAATATCCACAAAAAACCTCAGGAAAACAACCCCAACAACACTGGCTGACATCAAAAATAAGTCTAAATATTTCACAATTTAGACTTGATTTAAGTGAACAGAGAACTTATCAGATCCAATGTTGAAACAGAAAAGAAAAACATATACAGGCAAAAGGGGAAAATATGTTGGCAATTTAATTTGATATAACGTTCTGTCTCATTTCTGTTCTGTTATTTTTGGCCACAGGCTGACCAACAGTAACACACTGGGATCCACATGAGTAACAGAAAATAAAACAAATTCTCAGGAGAGGGGTGTTTGAATTTTTTTTTTTTTTGAACACAAAGAGCTCTGAGATAATTGCGCAGCATCCAGCACAATGGGATCCTGGTCTTAGATACAACAAGAAAACAAATAATAGATCTCTTACATAATGACTTCCACCCAAATAACTAGCAGATCTTCAGCCAATGAAAGTTTGCTTCATCACTCCAAATAGTAAATAATTTTGCCAAGGAAGTATAGCGATTCTAAGTTTTGCCTGGGGTGATGCTTTGAGGAAGTCAGACATAAGAATAGCCCACAGATGTGTCCCCAGATCTGCACTTTGATCACTTGTTCCTGCCTCTTTACACATATGGTATATAAATACTTATACACACAAGGATATGGGTGCGTATGCTATTCTCAAAGCTAAGGAAGTTTGAGGTTAACAAAGATACTCTGCTTTTTTGAATCCCCAAACTGTTATTACAAACCTAAATTACACTTCAGTCTATTATAACTGTATTGTACATTTCATTTTCTGCTATTTCAAGTCTGTGTCTTCTTGTCTTAAACTCACCATTTGGTCAGAACTATTTCCAATATGAAGGGAACGATTTGTCAGGTCAAATCCTCCAAAGCTACAGGTTCTCTGCAAAAAAAAAAAAAAAAAAAGATGGATAAAGTTCTATCACAATGATTAGCTCAGTCAAAACATTTGGAGAAGATCAGTGAAAACACAAACATCTGCAAAAGTGGAAACAAACAAACAAAAGGATGGGAGACTATAAATCAAGAAATCCACTATAAAGCACTTTGAGTCATTCGTCTTTTCTTTGGCCTAAGGTCTGCTGCTGTTGAATCATCTACTGCCTACTCTTCTTTTTAAAAAAACCCAACTTTTTGGTCTGAGGAAACTGTTGATCTTATGCATCAAGTTTTCCAGGGTCCTGGCAACTCCACCTCAGCAATCCCATTTGCCTTCACAAATAAGTCCACCGAAGCACAGAAACAGGGAACCACCAATTTCTTAAAGCACTGAATAATCTACCTTCTGGGAATAGCTGCATAGACACCATTCCTACTGAGATAGAGGGAAATGCTAGAGGCCTTGTACGGCAAGCCCTTAGTTAAGAGGAAGGAAAAAACAGCCCAACTACCCATAAGCATTGTGTGCTCAGAGACTTAGCAAGCTCTGATTCCAGACTAGGTATTCACCATCACGCCTGTGGTGATTCATGGCAGCTCTGCTACTTCTGGGAGAAAGTACCATATGTTTAGAGTGCCACCATCACCTAGCGGAGTGACTCGGTTTTGGCTGAACACCACTCATGCAGTTTATCATAATCATCCTGAAACAAGAAACAAAACCAGCACTATAACACTGCTTCCTTCCCAAGACCAGAAGGCAACCAAACTCACTACAGTTGCATTTCCACAGCCAACCGTTGTTTAAGCAGATGAATCTCTGCCAAAGCTTTGGTATCACTTTAAAACAGGACCAGACACTTAGGGGTTTCAGACAGAATCCAGCTTTTGGTTTTCTATCCAAAAGATAAAATCCTTTTTGGACACTGAACAACCAGCTGCACAATGCTCCAGTACCTGGCCCTGTCAGAAGTCTCACAAGGTAATCCAGGGAAACAAAAGCATGGCAGTTACAATTTACTTGCACAACTTCAGCTCTGGGCTCTGTGTGTGGGATGCAAGACAAGTATTCTCTTCAGAGTTAGAATTGAGACAAACAGAAGACATAAGATCAACTGTGCGTGAACCATAGGTCCTTAGAGCCTGAACTACCTAACAGAGTAACTTCAAAGACATCTTAAAACTGAGATAAGCTTTGGATCAGACCTACAAAGGATTGCCCAACCAGTACCATGAATGTGTACTTGGGAGTCAGTGAAGATCCACCACCTGAGAACTAACAGTCTGCTTCAACACTCTATTAGGAAGAAGCAAGCTTTATAAACTGTGCCACTTGATAAACAATTATATCAATCAGTTCTATTAAAGTAAAAATTATTTCTGTCCTGATCACTGCTCATCAGCACACATATATTAATAGCTTTAAGAGAAGTTTTCTCTTCTAGCTTTTATTTTGGGTGCCGTGTACCAACAGTGCTTGGATGACAGTTTTTGCACCCGCCACAACTTTACTAGAACTCAAAGCCAAACTTTGTCTATGCACCACTCACATTAAAGTGAGTGCTGTCATGGATAATATTTTTAAGCAGTTTTTTCCAGAAGCCAATGTGACTATGGCCTAACCTTTAAAAATTGTTTTTGGAATGCATTTGGGACCAACCACAAGTAATAAGATCAGTTTTTAAAGCGCAGCACGTTTAGTTATGAGTAATGTCATCCTTTTGTAAAGAGTCTATTCTAACTAATCCTACAATGTATGGTAATTCCAGCAATGAGGAGAGGACATCTGGAACTCCTCTGAGCAAACTTGTCTGTCAAGCCACCCAGCTTCTCCTAAAGCAGTTTTCTCAGAAAGCAAAATGTCTGTTGGCTAAAAGCTTCTGAATAAATGTATCATATTAACAATGCTTATTGTTTCATTATGGATCTCCCCATATATTTATAATCCAACTTCTGCTTTCAGATTCCAGTAGCAGAACCTGGTAATACTGTGGTGAACAAAAAGTCTGTGGATGAGGAGAGGGATATTCAATGGAATGGCCATGCAATCAAAAGTATTATCATTTTGGGAGAAAAGAAAAACTGATGTGATTTGAAAATTTCATGCATGTCCAGGTCACTGAAACAAATATAAAATGACAAAAATGAACAGCAAGGCAAGAGAGAGTGACCAGTTCCACTGAATACATAGGCATTGCAATTTCCCTGAGGTTGCAGCAAACAAAGGTTGATTCTAGGAAGAAGGAGTGGCAATAGTTGAAGTTTGCCAGCTTTTTGTGGTTTCAGAAAGAAGTGTGTTGAAAAAGCTAGCAAGAGCAGCATGTCTCCAACATTTATCCCATTCAAACAAGGCTGGAAAGCAGCTGATTGAGGAGCTCCTCAACAACAACAAAACACTATCCATTTCTTCTACATTTGTATCTCTGTGAATAAGCAAAAGATGGTTTTCATAATGAAAACTATAGCAAGACTACTTACTAGAGAAAATACTGTTTCTGTCATCTGTATTTACAGAGACAGTTTTAGAGCGTATTTTTAATAATGATGCATCTCTAGCACATACGAATATGCTCTTTTGCCTGAGATACTCCTATTATTTACCCCACAGAAGCAAGAGTAGGGCTTCTTTTACCATTGTAATATACATATGGGAAAACAATGTCTTTTGAGCACAATATATGAAAATAAACAGTACTCTGGGAGTGGTAAGGCAAACAGTCAATGCAGAAGAAATAGTGAAGCTGCTAAGAGATAACATTTAGTTTTGGGTAATAAAAACCTATCTGTTTTCTGGCAGAAGAGCAAAAAGTGAACCATGAAGGCTTGGTCACCCACGGGTTATTCAAGGAGACCAAGGCTGTGATTCTCACATCGAGAAGACCTCACACCTGAGGAAATGATGCAGATACTTCTCAAGATAAAATCTGTAGTTCAAGAGGAAAAGTTGTTTCTACTGTATCGTTCACTGGAATATCTTGCTTAAGGTCATGGGTGCACTGCTGCTTCCACCCACTGAAGTAGGGAACATATCTACTTTGCCAACCAGAGAGCAGACTAGCTGGCGCAGCTTTGAAGATCTGGCTGGCCACAAAAGCAAGTTCCTAGGAAACTCAGCATCATGGTTAATGGAACTGTCAAAAAAAGTGGGTCATATAATCAGGAAGCAGCTTTGGATCTCTCTGGAGTGCTCAAATCACTTAATTTCCCATTGTATAGCACAATTTCCTTTTTTGACAACCCCTTGTTCCCATTCCACAATGGTCTGAGGGAAGGTGTCACCTTCACCTCATGCTATAAAGAAGCACTAGTGGCCAGAGACAGAGCAGAAAGGGCACTTTTGGGTGGTGGCAAGCAGCAAGCAGAAGGGCAGTGTCTACCTAATGTAAAACTCCCTGTCTTTCTGCAGCTGTGCATGTAACAGAGAATACAGAGCTGGGTGGGTAAATTGATGAGATGCAAACGGAGAAGAGGAGGGCAAATATGAGGCAATCACAGCAAGACAGAAACAAAACAGTCGACTAAGGATGCCCTAATGCTCTGAAAATTTTGTTCACCTCTCAGTATCCTTTCAAGAGAATACTGACTCCCAAATCATCATAAAGAACATGTTTACAGCATCCCAAAGCTCCTCTGTGTACCAGCGACCTCAATTTCTGCACTAGGTGAATTTAGAAAGCAGCAATTTGTCATATTTGCTCTCTCTCCAACTTACTCTGTACACATAGAAACTGCAGACTCAGCAAAACTCTTCTCTTATGGAATTAAATCAAACTCTTCCCTTACAGCTGAATTACAATGATTAAGAGTTTCTAACTGCAAGGAAAGCAGAAGCACTGAATTTTAGTTAAAAGTATAAAGCAGAAAGTGTTGACTGCAACCTCACAGAAACTGGAAGACCGCCTTCATGGTAACTCTTTGACTCACGGACTTTTGGTGGATTCTCAAGAGAACCCTTTTAGTACAACGATCCACTGTGGCAGCCCATTTCCTCTTGGCCTCCTCATCCTCCTCCAGCAGGCATCTCCTCAGGTCCTGCTTGTCGGCCTTGCTGAGGGTCCTGTCAGTAACGGGACGCACCAGCTGTGAGAGGTTGAGGTGACTGTATAGGCTTCTTTCCACCACATAGGTAATATTGAACTCGCTGACAGAGGTGCGCCCTCGTAGCCTTCTGTTTGGGAAGCCACAACCTCCACCCCCTTTCGTTTTGTGCCGCAGTAATTGTAGGTCGCAAGTTGCGGGGGATGCTCCTTTCCTAGCAGGGCGCTGGCAAAGAAAAGCTCTGGAACAGGAATAGTTAGTATCCATTTTCTTCAATCGGATCTGCTTCCTTACACTCTGAATCTCCTCCAGGGACACCAGGAGATGGTGCTTGTGCCTGTTGCTGTCATAAAAGCAAATGCTTTCCGTACTTACCCCATGGCTCAGGGAGCCGAGGCTCTTCTTCATTTCCCCATCTGTCAAAGAGCGGCAAACTTTCTGGGTCTTCTCCTCTTCTGGGTAAGAGAAAAATGTCCCAAGTTTCTTGGGTGGCTTGATAAGGCCACGGCTATCAGTTTTGCTGAATGTCTTCACCAGCTTCCGGTTGGCTCCCCATGTATCAAGACTGCTGGATGAGGGAGAAGTAGTAAGTGAGTCTGAGTCATCCTCCAGCTGCTTTTCGCAGGAGCTGTCAAAGTAGAACTGCTTCTTATGAACTCCAGAGTAAAGTGCCGATCTGTCATCCAGTATAGGAGAGTTGTCAAGTGAGTGTTCTTCCACACCTACAGGGGACAAAAGCAGCACAACGCATGTCAATGTTCATAATTCTCTTAAGATGTTTCCCTGTAGAGCTTTATTGTATTTAAGATATCACCCACTTAAATTGGAAAAAACCTCTTCCTGATATAAGCAGCCCAGAAGGTATTTGCAAGTGGATAAACCTGAAGCAGTTCCTTTTATTTGTGAAGTGAGAGTTCTGAGATGAGTTAACAGAACAATGACAGTATCCTGTAAATAAACTCCTTGTTAAGATTCTCTCTTTGATTTGCAGCTAAGTAAGACCACAGATGCTTTCACATGTTTTTCTCATGTTTTTCTTCTGATAGTTGCCTATGATGCTCAGCTCTAGTGAGATTACAGTAAGTCAGAAGCATTATCCAGGTATTAAAAACCATACGAGTAACTCTCAGGTTCAGTTTTGCAATACCCAGTGCTGCTGTTGCTGCAGAAAGCAGTATTTTTTCCAGAAAGTTATGGAGCTGATCTCCAGAATGAAATTAAAAGTTTCAGATATTTGATGGGGGAAGAAGCACCAAAGGAAAAAAAAAAAGTAGGTCAAATTGCAGGTGCACCAATTTCAACAGTGTCCTGATAATTACAGAAATATTTGGTTTTCACCAAATATGTATTTCAAAGAAAGGGAAAAAGACTGCAATGCAAGTACTAAAGATGGGCAAACAGCCAGGTCTCCTTTTTGGAGTGGAAAGAAAGGAATCAATCACCTGAAATTGCAATTCCTTTTCATATTTATTATTTAAGAAACTTTGGTGTTTTCTTCTGAGCAAAAGTATAGGCTCAGGTATTAGATGCAGTAACAAGGAAAGAGTCAAACAAGAGTACACATCTGTGGTGTATTAGGGCACAGACCCCTGTTGCTGATGGCAATCAGAATCAATTTATTGTTCCAGAAGCTAGAATTTATGGTTTTACAGAAAGGATAGTGACCCATTACCTTCATACAGAAAGGGCACTGACCAATCAGTAAGTAACACCTTCATACACAAAGTATACTGATGAATTAGCAAAGGTTACTGACCAATTAACAAGTAACACTTAATAGATAAAAACAACTACCATAAATGTGATAAAAACAGTACACTACAAAGACATATGAATATGATAAGACTGATGCTGTGGGGAGGATAGCATGCTAAGACAGTGTAGGGTGTCAAGGCCTCTGTGTGCAGCCACAAAGCTCCTGCCTCAGGCTATCTAACCTCTTGTGAGAAGCTGACCTCTGCTTTGTCTAGTTTCTCTCCTGCAGGAGCCTGGCCTTCATAGCCTGTAATGACATACCACACACACCCTCCTCAGTCCTGCCTGACAAATTTCACAGCATTCACAGGCATGTATCAGAAATACACAGAAAAAGTGTTTGTATTTATTTCTTGCAAAATATCTTTTTTTTGCCTGACCCAACTTTGCCTTCATTTTGATTGGTTCCACGGTCTTATAGCAGAGCTAAATTTGAACCATTACTAAAATACCTATGATTTACTAAACTCAGTAACAGGGGACATATTTCAAGATAAAAGAATATTTGTTACCACGTGCATGCTTCCTGTCTCACCTTCAGTATGCTGTTGGCAAAACACATTTGACATATATTTGCTGAAACCTAAGATGTTATTTTACCAACATAAAACTCACTGTGCCAGTGAAGGGATAGTCCATCACATCTGAAACACAACTTTCATTCTTTAGAACTTTTCTGGGGGAGGTCAGTAAACTTGAATCTGATTTTTGACACCACTTACACTGAGCTACCCAACTTCCTCTTTTTCCCCTCTACTTTTCAGTTTAAACAGAAAATAGACATTGTCCTGGGACTCAATATGTGCTGATAAACAATTTGAGTCCACAGAGTAAATATGTTTTTAAACAGTTTGTAAAATATGCATTGTGTGTCAACACTGTAACAGATGTTATTTGGAGCGAGTCCATGACACAAAGCCATAATGACACAGATGTAGATGTGATTTATTTTTAAGTGCTATACAAAAATGGTGCCCAGGAATTAGGAAGCTTCAGTTATACAGCTCACTAGAAGAAAACTAACACAAAATACATGTGGATTCAGATATTGGCACATCTTAGTGAGTACCAGACCATACAGATGTATATTTAGTGTGGTAAGCGAGTCAACATTAGAAATGTGGGAGAAGGATACGGGACTAGCGTACTTTTCTTCAAAAAATATGCTTAAGGGAAATTTGGCAACGTTGTTCCTTGTGAAGAAATTTTTGAGGAGGATTATGAAGAATCTTTCTCCTGGGGAAATGCATGTCAGTTTTCAAACCAAGTCTACTCTCAAAATTTGTTAAAGGCTGTTAAACACTGATGAATTTATTGAATTTTTACTGGTGTTACTCAATGAAATTTTACAGCCAACTCCCAAAAAAGGTAGGTATCTAGGATTTCACATTACTTCACATTCATAACACCTATGGAAGTAACTGCAGCAAACAGCTCAAAAATGGGTCCAGTCAACCACAGGTAACTTGGAAGGCCAGACAGCAGTTCCCAAATCTAAGCATGGTGTTTTTTGTGAGGTGAATACATATCTACTTTATGAGAATGGGAATGGTTAGCATTTATAAAACATTCAATTTGCCACATGAAAACTTTGATGTGGGGAGAATTTACTGAAAAAAGCGCCATAGGTATCTACTCCTAATGTAGACTTGGCTACATAATGGCCTTCTACTTATACAGAAGTTATTCAGCAACAACTGTATTTGCTACAGTTTCCCAAGAGCCTATCCACATAGGAACTCCAGATTGTTAGATAAAGTGCAAAGTCAGAGTTAAATAAAATTTACTCAGAAAAGCCTGGAGATAAAACAGATAAGACAGGCAGGACATGAAGAAAGAAGGAAGCAGAGCAATTTTGGTTTTGTTGTTGCTGTTTTTTTGTTGTTGTTGTTTGTTTGGGTTTTTTTTGAGGCAAGTGTTACTTCAGTTACTTTTTCTGTGGGGGGCAGAAAACTGTTGACAACAAGCCTGGAAGGAACTGGAACACTTAAATGAAAGACAGAAGAAGAAAAGGAAATAAGGAGGTGAAGTGCTGTAAGAGTGAACAGAGAGCAAACTAGACAGTTAACATACTGAAGAGAAAGTCTGGTCAAACTGCAGGAAGGCATCCACATACCCAGCAGTCTCTAGGCTGCTTGTTCCTGCAGCTGCTCCCAGCCCTGGAGCCTCTGGTGGGTTGCTCCCTGCAGCTTTTCCCAGGCCCACAGGGAGGGAGGGGGAAGGACAGGCCTCTCTGGGGTCCCTTCCCCAGAGCAGGGGAAAAATAGCCCTGTTTTGTTTGCCCTTTCTCATAAACCATGTTTTTGCTTCCAAGATAACTCAGCCTTACGCTCATCCTATGAGGTGACAAAACCTTCTCAGACCAAGACAACTGCCCCATCTAGAGCTCTAGACTAGCTGTGCCGTTCATGCCAGCCAGTAACACCATCATCACGCAGGAGAGTCGCAGGCTAGGTCATAAATCTGCTAACAGCTTCCTGCCACATAGCCAAGGAGACGTACACATTCTCCTTAAATGCACCACGAAGGAATTGCAATATGGCTCAGCTCAGTGCAAAGCTGAGAGGAATCAACATATGATCCCAGGAAAGCCACTAACACAGAGGGTGCCCACAATTCCAGTGAGGACTCAAGCTGGCCTGGGTAGAGAGGTTCCTGAGGCTCAGGCTCCATTAATCTGAGTGCTCACATGTGAATACAGGTCGTCCAGAGTTAATTCTGCAGCATGGCATTCCCAGGGGCTGAATTCTGCTTCCTGTTTCCCCACCCTTCTCCTCTCTCCCCTCTCTCTTGGCAGCAGGGCTCATTCAGGAGCCAAACTGCAAATAGGCTCCCTCAGAAGTAGGAGTTAATATTACGTGAGGTAGTTGCTATCCCACAAGAATGTTTGATACGAGTTTCTGAACTTATGCCACGGGATGATGCCATATACTGCAACTGTACCATCACCAGCAGCTATCCTTCCAAAACTAGCAAGAGCTTCACCTGTGTGCTGTCCTGGAGCATAGAGGCTCTGCTTACCTCCTTGCTGAGACTGTTGGGCACCTGGCTGGGATTGCTCCTAGTCTCATTCCCTCCCCAGCGTGAGGCATACAACATAAACCAAGTTCTAACCTCTTAATGAGAGACTCTCCATCACTGCTCTGGGAATACCAGGAGACCAGGAGTAACCACATTCTAGGCTGTCACTTTCATCCTTCCACAGCCTCAAAATGCAATTACTTGGGTAAGGCATGCACCATAGACAAGGCAGTGTTTCCTACCATCCCTTAAGAACACTCCACCCCTCCCTCCCCCAGCCCTCCACTTTCTGTCCCCTCTCAACAGAAACATATATTCACACATGCAGCTTTAACATTACTTTGTACCTTCTGTGCTGGGTTTTTTCATTTCTTCCACTCTTATGAGCTTCTTCCTGACTCTTCGAGTAGAATTCACCAGCTTGTGCAACCTCTTAAACTTCACTGACTCCTCTGTTTCATCATCAGATTGTTCTCTTGACTGGCAAAGAAACAAAGGGAATATTAATAAAGTCACCGTTCCATGGATTGCTCCTTCAAGTCAAGTTAATCCAGTTCATCTGCTGTGCTGTGTCAACGCAGCTCTGTAACTGGTGTTATATTTTCAGCCCAGATCAGACAGAAACATTTTAATTACTGAGGATTTTCTCTTTTTCTTTTTTGTTTCTTTTTCTGAAAGCATGACATACCATTTTGATTTCTAAATCTGTGCAATGTAAGATCCTAGGCACTGAAATGCATTCCTGCCCTTGTCTTTCTTCCCATGCATTGTGTAATAACTACTTCCACGTCCTCTCTCAGTACGTTTCAGGCAGGGCTCTTTCCCAGCGCTCTTCTTACCATACCAGTTATGCTCCTGTGGTTTGGGTCAGTCACTGGTCTGTCTGGCATCTCAGAATTTGCTGTTTAAACCTGGTTATAAACAGCTTCTCCAAACTGAAGCTCTGTCATTGACGACTTCTCTTTTTTTCCCCCCAATCTTCCCAGAAAATCAAAACCAGCAGCACAAGAAAGAGACGGGAAGGGAAAGGAAGGAGGAGACCTCATCTGTTTCACTCATGAACTGCCACAGCTACAAACTGCATACTCCTTTTCTCCTCCCTGCTCCCTACACTCTGAAGGCTCTCGAGGCTGGAATTAAGATGGACACAGCATTCCTCCAGCACTGACCAAGGGAAAACTCTGACCTTTTCAGATATACAGTGCAATCCATATTCCCCAGCATCCCGTTTCGTTTTGCATCTGATCCAGAATGCTCAGTTCCAGCTGTTTTCCCTCAAGTATCAAACATTACAGAGACAAAAAAAAATTCCCATCTCTCCAGCAGCAGTGACACAACAAGCTGAAACAATCCATTCCTTGTGAACAAGAAGACAACTTCGATTTTCAAGCCAGGTCCAATGTTCAATGTGCTACTTCCTCTGTTTTAATCAGTTCAGAATGTGGAAGACAGTGGGGGAAGGAAAGGGGAGAGGAGAGGGAAGGATGCCGGCAGGACACTCTGGCACAGCTGGGACAGCCCTGGCACCATGTGCTGCTGTACATTCCTGTGCGCAGCATGGGCTCCAGCTGGAGCATGGTATGGATCATATACTTCAGTTTGTTTTCACTCAGGGTCCCAGCCAGTTTGCTGCATTCTTAATGGTTCGCTCTAAAACCCCACAGCTATATGGGTTTCCACAGCATGCTCATCCTTTTTTCTCCTTCTTCTTAATTAAACTTTTTTTAAAAAAAGAATCCCCATGAAATTTCAGGGGGAAAAAAAAAAGCCAACCTTTCCTTTCCCTCAGCAAAATGCTGTTTGCTTATCCGGAAGTTGAATAAAAACCAAGTCAAATATAAAAAAAGCTTTCTGCTTTTCTAATACACTTAAATATCAGGATGTGTTAGTAACAGTAGATGCCATGGGTTAGGACACCAATTAGCAGTTGCAGAGGTACACTTTCAAGGAAACAAACAGTACCTGAAGGAGCTGGGGCAGCTCTGAAAGCCTACCTCACAGCGACACACTTTGCAAGTCCAGCAGAAAGACACCAGAGCTAACTTCAGCCACTTTCTGCAAGGGTGCTGTCAATTACCAATTTTCCACAGGCTTGGTGTTACTCCAAAACAAGGAGTAATACCAAATGGACCACATATGGCAGTGGGAATTACCATTCTGCCGTTCAAGAGTCACAGGAATGCATTTATTATGGGCACAGGCTGGCTAGGTAATTAATAATCTTCCTTCGGGAAAAATAGGGCTGTAAAGAGGAGTACCAGACTTGTTTATATCAAGATAAATTAAGCAGCAAGATGAACATTAATTCAGAGGTTATGGCTGGGACAACTTAGTGACACATCAACAAGACAGACATATTTAGATAAGATGATGAATGGATTATTGACCGTAATCAAGAAGTTCAGTCAAGAATTCATAGGCCATTAAGCACATCCTGGCAAGTAACCACCATGCATACTCTGCACTCAAGATAGGTCTATTTTAAATACAATTACTCTAAGTCATTGCTTTTCACCATTACTTTTTGTACAACCTTGGTTTGCAAGACTACTGTTCGTAAAACTCTGAGCTCTGTAAGACTTAAGAGTATGCTCATACGTGGTCCTCCCACCCAGGATTTCATCAAAAAATAAACAACAACTCTAACTTTTGCACTGTATCTGACAAAGAACTGTCCCCCACAGGGTTATGAAAAGTCAAAAATAACAACAAAAGCTTTTACAATGTCTGACATTTGCATTCATGACTACTACTGCAAAAGCAAACACCAAAATAGTCTCTCACTGAAAGGTAAAGACATCAAACCCAAGTGGGTGGTACAGGGATTCCCCACCACACTTCCAAATAAATTAAGTCCCATCACAATCAAGTGTCAGCTGGTCTTCCCTGCTGCTTCAGGACTCCCAGCACCCTTTGAGCCAGGGTCCTCTGCAGGCAGCGATCAACCCTTCCTAGGGCTCATACTCAGCCAAGAGAGGCAAGAACAGTTCATTTTAGCAACAGGAACCACTGGAAAATGGGTTGACTAAAAACTAAGTCAGTCTCTCTCCAGCAGCGTATTTCCTATCATATTGAGTAGCATGTGGCATGGAAAATTGTCTGCAAAGGAAAATGATGGCCAGTAAGTTTATGCAAAAGGTCTAAAAACATTGGTGTTAGCTGCTCAGAAAACTTCTTGTCACATAAGGTTGATTCTTTGAAACTGAAACTGTTTTGAAAAAAGGCTACTTTTCATTTGCTTCCCAGTTTTGAAACTTTTTTGTTTTAAAAAAGGCCTTAAATTATCAGAAGTTTCCATTTTAGCACATGGGAAACAGAGCTTAATTTTCCAGCTCAAGCAATGCTTTCTTTTACAGATAATATTAAACAGAAAACAGAATGCAAAGCATTCAGGCCCTAAGCGACATATTTGGAAATCACCGAACTTCGACACTTTGACTTCCTTGACCCACTCTATGGTGACCAATTTGCTATTTTGGGTGGCTGTCCCTGACTCTAGATGGGAAAATCACCCCAATCTCTCCCACACGTGGCAGGCTGGGCAAATGGCTTCCTGGACAGCTCTGGCAGCCAGGACTTGGCATGGGGCTTTGACGCAGTCAGCTGCCAGCCCACCCCCTTGCCCTCTTATCCCTTAAGAAGCGCTTCAGTGAGCTGCAGCACTGCACAACGGTAGACACAGCCTGTCAAAGAGGAAACAATGCATCTGCAAGAGGCTAGGCTGGAGGCTCCCTGGCATGGGAGATGGTCATTCTGCACCCCCCCCCACCAACGCCTCCTGGGCCCTGGCACATGTCCATCCTGTTAAGCCAAGCCTTAGTGTCATTAATGGGCTAGTAAAACAGCCAGACCCCTTCATCTCCCTGTCCCCCCACGTACAGCAGGAGCAGGCCTCTCCTCACGCTCCAAGGGGAAAACAAACGGATTTGCAGTACTGCAAATAGGAACAACTTCCATCTCTTCCACTCCAAATTTTTCCATCTGAAAGCCCATATGCCTCAACTTTTAATTATTTTGGCTAATGCTGTATGTAGTAACTCCGTGGTGAATGCTTAAGTGTTTAATTTTTGGTTTCCAGGGCAACATTACATCAGATTGCAGACAGCTGGCTCCACAGCCTTAAACCATAACAAATTGGCCAAAGCCAATGCACAAAAACTGTGCTTGCCTTACAGAGAGTGCAGGGCTTAGCTGGGCTGCGGGGACCCGGCAAAGTCTGTGGGGCCCCTTGGCGGGGCTGGTCGGGCGGAGCCGCCATCCCCCACGCTGCTTGGAGCAAGTGCATCCCCAACACATCTGCAATGCTCTCACAGTGCGGAAACCTGCCAGCTTGAAGAGCTTGCCTGCACAAACGAGAGGAGGACTAGAGGGAAACAGGGACTAAATTAACAGCATCTGGAAATACCAAGGACTGCACGCAGAGGACTGCAGCCACCACGTACCACATGGCTGGAAAACTATGAAGAGGCCAGGGTCCATCCCCATCACCCAGCTCTTCACCGCTAACAAAGGTGGCCACAAATCCAGGAGAGATCAATTTCCTCTGCCACCTCTAGCGTCAATTCTGCTTGGAAAACTTTTCCAACTCGTGAACCTTTAAAGGCCATGTTTTGCATCACCTTGTATCTAAAATCAAAGTAAAAAGCCTTATGTACAGAACAAATAGGAAATTAGCACATGTACTTTAATATTCAAGGAGCTCTCTACGGTTCTGCTCCCAGCACCCTCTCTGCTTTCTTTCCAGCTTTTGTCACACAGGCTTATTGCTGCTGCCTGCTCTGGAGGCAGGGCACATGCCTTGCTCTGCTGCTCTCTAACATCCAGTCCATTTCACACACCAGAGAAATAACAATCCTAACCTCCCCCACTGAATTAGTGCATCACACATGTGGACACGCACAGAGAGAAAACTAACTCTTACTAAGGTATTTGGAATTAATTGGCAAAATGTAAAGCAGAAGTAAGTACCTAGCTTTCGGCAGGACTATGTTTGGAAACACTTCAGGTTATAGCAGCAGCCCTTAAAAAATATAACGTAGGGAAAGCCTGCTAGTCAAGTCTTAATAAAACTGTTTAAGAAACATTAAGACAATATCCAGCTAAAGCTATCATAACTGATTAATCTGTTTCGAAAAGATATGTGACTTTTACATGAGCTGTGTGAAGCCATTTAGAGACATGTTAAAATTTTATAATTTGCTTTGTGCCCAGTAATAGTTCAGTCCCAAAGTGAAATATGTAGGAAACCTCCTATCTAAGAAACAAGCAAATCTCTTAATATCTGATTAAGCCCAAACTGCAATTATTTTTGGCTATCAGACAATTCTTGTTCAGCAAAGTGGGGTAAAATCCCACATTCAGACTTGTGGGTATATCACATCACATCCCCAAATCCTGGCTAGCTCATGTCAGAACTACAAGCTCTATAGGAAGTGCAAAGAGATTTTGCTGTTCCCTTTAGGAGACGTGGCTACACGTGTCCGTTCTCTTTCTAACAGTCTTTACATCTGCCAAAAATAACAACCATTCTAACTTTTTAAAAATCTGTATTAAAGATGCCTGGATAAAGTCAGAAATAGGAAAATAGAACAGAAAAGCCCAAGGAGAGGAAGAGGAGAACTAAGAAAGCTATGCATGCTGTGCTGTGCCTAAGAATAACCACAAAAGCCTTTTTTTCTCTTTCTCCTCTAAAACAGGAGGCACATCCTCTCCACATCACGCTACATGCTCAGTGACTTACCAGCTTCGGCATTTATAGGCCTAAAGCTCAGTTTCGAGTAATTCCCCCTGAGTCCTCAACTGCTGTCAGCTTCGTAACCCTAAAATTTAGGAGCAGATCCTTCTTCTTAAGTATTGTATTCACTCTGAATCCTGCACACAGAATGCCTCTTCTCTGGAGTTACATTATCAGACACCGAACTGGCTCTGATTCCAGCAATGAATATGTAAAGAAGAAAAAAGCGTGATGCTGGACTCAATTAGCTGTTTCTGCTCACTGATTGATTCCCCTAGTTACTCACTAGCTGCATAACTTGCAAGAAAGGCATAAGTCATCAACTCTAAGCAAATCTTCTATTCACCACAAGGAAAAAAGGGAGTGTTGTACATGGCAAACAATCCCTGTTTTCACTGATGAAGGCTTGCTGACCTCTTGCTGGCCTCCAGTTCCTTAATTACTGTCTATGGAATTTCAGTGAAAGAAAAAAATACAGAGAATCTCTGCAAAGCCAGGACGAAGACTGACCCTCAAACACAACTGCTAGAGTGGAGGCTGTGTCTATAGGAAATATAACTTAAGCCCTTTACCATGCTTTTTCACTTTTTAATTCTTTTGAAAAAAAGCCCCCCTGAGTATTTCCCTTTATAGAGGACTAATTTGACAGGAAAATAAGCCCTGCTTAAATGTTTTTTAAATTAGTGAACTTACATACTTTTCTTCTTTCCTTTCCCCTTGGTTCCAGTGCTATAAAAGAGAACATCACTAAGAACTAGACAGGCAAATGATGTTTAATACAGAAATCTCAGACTCATCAAAAATTAGCTACATTGCAGCTTTATGAAGCATCGTAGTGTGACTTCCAGATTCTCCGCCCAGGCTAGTCTCAGACCTCCATTTCTAACAAACAGATCCTGAGACGCTCAAGCAAATTGTCACTTCTCTTACAATCAACTATACCTAGTCCCAAAACTTGGGACAAATCTAGAATTTGGACAATGCTTCTCAAAGCACAAAAAACCACAACCAAAACCTTTACTAATTATAAGTGCTGCTATCCAACAGTGGAAAGCAATGGCAAAGGCCACCACAGCAGCATCCTCTTCAAGCCAAGAAAAGATTCCTCTTACTTGGGACCATATCACCAATGGCCTGTTAATCTGGATTCACCACAGATCAATCACACAGTGAAATAACAGTAGAACTAATATAAATATACTTCCTTTGATGACTGGCTAATTGTAATGAGACAGCTAGCCAAACATCCCTTTCTCAATTTCTCCATCTTTGTACTAATCACTGTACACAGCTTTTCTACTCCCTAGCGGTCATGTAAACTAGTTTTACTGGTGTGTTACAGCTAGGTTCTTACCCTTGAATTACTTCAGCCTCAGAACTCTGATGTAAGACCCTATGGAAAATTCTAAGCATCAGATAAAACCAGATAGTGTTCTCCAATTTCAATAACATACCAGCCCACATCAAGTGAAACATGACAGTGACTTCCTTGAAACGTATCCCAAATTCCCTTAAAAGTTGAGTCAAACTGTTGTAAGTTTGGGGCTTTGCAGTTTGACTTTTGAACGGCTTGGGTTTCATTAAGAAAGTTTTGCAAACCTCTAATCCTTGCAGATCCTGTCTATAGAAAACTGTGTGAAGCTCAGATGTGATAATCTGCACGATATTCTGAGGTTACAAATAAAGGTCTCCAAAATTTTTAAGAAAATGAACAGATATTTGGTGGTTTTTTTTGTTTAACTTCACATAATTAACTGCAAGAGCGTGAATTGCAAGGGATGTGTAAACCTAAAAAGGATAGTGGAAGCGTGACCCACCCCCTCCAGGTAACCTTGTCTGGGTTCAATCTATAATTACTTACAAGGAAATCAAAGGATCATCCAATGGCTACTTTGGTGAAAGATATATTACACATTAGCTGGCGACGACACTGCTTGCTGAAATTAGTGGGAAATATTTGCTGTAACGAGAGCACAAAAATTTAATTCTCCCAGGAGGTTTGTCTGGATACTAGAATAGCTGCTTAGGCAAATTCCTAGATGTTAACTGTTTCCAGGTTTTAGTAAAATAATTTTTAGAAGCACACTGCCGACCTTTGCTTCTGCAAGCCAGAAGTGTTGGTGAAGTGTTCCTTTCATTGATTAGCATAGTTAATTTTAATGACATTACAACTACACTCATGTACCACTAGTAATAGGTATATGTGTCAGAATGAAGCTCTGCATTACACTACTCTGTATCTGTTACAATACAGCATTCCTTTTCTGTTCTCCTGCAGACTCTTCTGCGCATGGGAGACAGACTCTAACAAGGCTCTCTCAACTGCGTCTTGTGTTTTGGCAAGTCTAAGAGGGCCTGGGGAGAATCCCTATTCTTTAGGATAGGCTGTACTATTAATGAATGGAGTACACCACAGGTACTGGAAAACAGCCTCCCTGCATATCAGAAAACCAAGGGTGAAACACCAATACATGAAATACAGTGAAATTCATATCAGAATGAAAAAAGGAGAAGAAGAGAATGACAGTCCTTAAGTGAAGAGTATAGTAACTTAAATTGGGTTCTTACAGTATTATCATAGAATAAAGCTATTAATGTTATCGTCATAAATTAGAGGAAACACCAACAGGAGACACAAGGGGCAAGTGGTAACTGACAGGAACACAATTAAAATTTTATATTGTACCACAAGTAAAGATTATTCAGCTTGGGTCTGCCAAATAGGGCAGTGAAACACATGCTTTTTGAGATTCCTAATTCTTGAACTGAGCAAGGCTTTGTTCCAATTTCATAGGCTTGGTCTCAGAAAAGAGGGGTGTGGGGAAACCACACTATGGACTACAGCATCTCCTGCTGGCTGATACATGCAGGAAGAATAGGAAAAAGCTGTTACCACTGTCCCCCAACCCTGTAGATAGTAAGAAGAGAAATTAGGCGGCTACCCATGGGCAAAAAGGTATTAAAAAAGCCAGTTAGAATGTTAGAATTAATTTGCCTTCACACCTCCAACCCTCCCCAAATACGTGGCCAAACATTTTGTGGGAAAGTAAGTCAATAGAGCTTGTCTGAATGCAGTCAAAACAGAAGTGATTACGAAGCTGCTTAATTACAGTCACTGCTTGTGCATTACTGAAAGCTCTCTTCTCTGAGTCACAATAGTAGGAGGATTTTTCTCATAGACCTTACAACAGATTTATTACATCCAGTCTTCACATCCTCAAAAGCAACTACTACAGGCAGTGAGCAGGAGGCTTACTTGGGCTACATTACTGCCAACTACTCAGTACAATCCTGTAGCAAGAAATTTTAGCCCCAGTAAGGATGTGCACCTAGCCAAGTTATATCTGATGAGAACATGGGCAGGTTGTATTTGGTAAATAATACTTAAAGTAGTGATACAGTTTTATTCCTAAATAAATGTATTTCTCCTGCAAATTCTAAAGTGTTCCAGAAAATTTCAAACTAAACAGGTAAAAAACTCCTTACAGTGTTCCAGAAAACCAAATATAAACATATTGATAGTTTCTCGCTCTGCTATTGTTACACAACCTCTTTAGGCAACCTGTTCCAGTGTCTCACCACCCTAACAGTGATGAACTTTCTCCTAATATCCAATCTAAATCTACCCTCCTTTAGTTTATATCCATTCTCCCTAGTCCTATCACTACCTGACATCCTAAAAAGTCCTTCACCAGCTTTCTTGTAGGCCCCCTTCAGATACTGGAAGGCCACAATAAGGTCTCCTCGGAACCTTCTCTTCTCCAGACTGAACAACCTCAACTCTCTCAGTCTGTCCTCGTAGGAGAGGTGCTCCAGATGCTGGTGTTGTTTTCCCTGCTCATAACGTTTTGGCCTTTCTCCCTCCTGAGACTTCTAAGGCCACATATGGCAGGTGGGGAAGTCACTGCAGCACCCTTCAAACAAAGGAAGCTCTAGATGGCTGACCATTATCTGCTGATCAAAACAAATACAGAAGCTCAACAAGACGAATAATATAGTTCAATCCAGAGATAATTACAAGTTCATTTAACTTGCATCTACAGAAATTGTCAGTGAATTAGTGGTTTATTTCAGTGGCAGCACATGTATGACACATGCTTCTGTCACAACCTCCTTCCTGCTTCTCTCCTTTCACCCATTCCCGCATCAAACATGGCAACTGGTACCAAACTGCACTCTTTCAGCAGAAGGCCAAGGAACAGATTTATACTTATTTCTCCTAATGCTGGTCCTCCAAGGTGGGCTTAAGCAAAGCTCTGGGGATGAAGCAACCCTGTTTGAGATGAACTGAAAATTTCATTCCCCAAAAGTTATCATACAAGCCTCTATTTTTAAGAAGCATAAAAGGCACCTCAGTGTAAAGAAAGAATGTGATACAATTTTGAAGTCCTCTCTTTCCTTGGACTTTCTGACTCCTGCGGACAAATAAGCCCTTATTTAAAATCCAGAAAGGGATCTATTTGTAATCTGCACCTGCTTTACATCCCAACACTTGGCACAAGGCAAAGCTTGTCTAGTGTTACTGTAAGCAGCCTTCATTCCAGCAGAGCTGAAACATAAACATTCAGAAATAAATTTGTAAAAAAATGAGGCGGCGTTTTAGACTTTTGATACATTTGACTAAAAAGAAAAACAGTTTCTACTGCATTCTCACTTTAGCAAATAAGTAATATGCATGCTTTGTTGTGAAACAAAGGGACAACAGTAGTGAGACTGAAAGCTACAAACTGCTGCAAAGTGGCAGAGAACCAAGTCACCTACTGACTTGGCAAGGCCTTTGTTTGTTTGTTTGTTTCTTAAGGGAAAACAAACAGGACATACAATTACAACACGGCAATGACATCAGGCTGCCTCACTTGGATGCTGAGGTGATGACTCTTCAATCCTTTGTGGTTCATTTTTAGGGTATGAAATGGAAGTTTCCATTTCCTGGTAGAGTAATTTAGAGGAGAAATAGCTTGGAAAAACAATCCTTAAATCAGTCTTTAAAATGAGTTAAGGATCAACATTAATGATGTTAGTCACAAGCACATGATAGCTATAAAGTTGTGTGTTGTTTTTTTTTTTTAAAGTGTTTGTTTGTTTTCCTAAAAAGGAAAACAACAAGAACTAATACTGTTTGCCCTTAAGATATTATTTTGTAAGTGGCTGCTCTTATGCTTGGACAGGGATGACTTAAAAGCAATGGAGGACTTAAACACTTAGAACACTTCAGACACTCTGACTTAATTTTTAGATTCTCCCATTTTTTTTTTTTAATTTTTTTTTACTTTCCTGAAAGGTAGTTATTGGGCAAATGTAGACCAAGATTCTCCACAAAATCCTAGTGACCCAGCCTCCCAAGCCCTCCCAGCCACCACCAGGTCTTTCTGCCTGTGAAGATAAAACAAAATAACAAAACAAAACACAAGAAAAAGCCATTATACTAGTGTCTCAGTATCTCTTAAATCCCCAAGGTTACCAAACAAATGCAGAACAAGTAAACAAAAACTTATTATTTTCCTAAATTCCCTCCATGTGCAATTATCCTGCAATTCTCTTTTATCATTTGTGTGTACAAAGTGTTTATAAAATTATCAAGTATGATCACAATGTTCCATTAAAAACTGTCCAGTAACAATTTGGCCATGAGACTGAAAAATAAAGCAAACAGAAAAAATGCCAACAGAACCAGAGGAACCATTGCCCGAGGAGTTTTAATTCAAAGCAGAAACTTCCATTTCAGTGACTCACTTTCAATTACTTTCTGAGATTAAAAGGCAGTGGGCTACCTAACAGAATGGTTTTAGTATATGGAAAAACATCTTCGCTTCACAGCCTCTGTAGAATGTGTGGGCTAGTTTTAAGCTAAGATTCCAAATTCAGAGAGTACAAATTACACAAATGGCACTGAAAGTCAAACCATTTGGCAAAGAAAGGGCTTGAAAACAGAATAATCTTTGCAGGTCTCAAAAGCTGGTCATTTCACATTAATAGAGATGTCCCCTGGCAAAACAGTCTGGTGAACACACCCCCTACCTTTAGACATATCTGACACTTTGTACTGTTTGTTTTTCCCTCCTGCATGTCAATTATAGCTAAAAGTTTTTCACCCCAGTTAACCCTACTTTCCTTCTTGTCTACAAAAAGGAAGCCAACCTGACTTTCACTCTAACATGAAGTTTCGTTTCTGCACATGATCTGCTTTCCTCTTGAAGGCAAGCAGTTTCACAGCTTCACAGTTAATGCAACCCAGATAAAAATTGGGAGTAAGGGCAAAAATCTTGAGATGCATCTACAACAATGTCAATAGGGATTCCCTTTGGAAGGTAGCTGCAAGATGGTTCAAATCCTACCAGAACAGCAGAGAAATGCAACAGAGATCTTGGCTCAAAGTACAAAAATGGCTTAGGGAAACAATTTTAGAGAAAAGGTGTGAAGCTGGTCCATTAGGGAGGAAATACTGAGTCGTGTTTGTTCCTCAGAGGTATACACAACTTTCAGCAACTTCAACACAAGTGTAAACTGTTATGAGAAGATTTAAGGGAGAAAATCAGTATCCTAAGAGTTGACCATGGTAAATAAAGAGTTTTGAGGCTTTTATGCTATCAGTACCTTAGCCAAAGGGTATAGATACTAATGAGGAGAAGATCAAGACATCTTTCAGCCAGCTAAATAATCAGTGCAGAAGAGTCAGGATCCTTTCTCCACTATTCTCTGCACATTTCTGATATATCAGAATGGAGTATAAGGCAGCACCAGTCACCCTCTGCTCCCATCTAACTAAAGATGGCACTTTTTTTAATAGAAACAAGAAAATTTTTCTCCATCAAGAAGTATTTTAAACATCCCATGAAATGACATAGCATTCGTCTTTTCATTTACAGAGGAGAAGCTGTCTGCTTCAGTTAGCAGGAAATTCCATTGACAGTAAAATAAATCAATCAATCTATGGTCTCAAAAGTCTATGAATCTATTATATAGGTTACTAAGAGCTCAGATTTGACAGCTGAATGTGTTCTTCTCTAAGATTTATCTGTAAAAGTACAATTAAAGAAATGAAGTGGAATAAACTACTCAGTGAAAATGTAGATATTTGAAAGGAAAAAATAATTCAGTACGACATGACACATTGTCTGGTGCCCATAAAAACAACAGAAGCTACACAGCTCAGAAGCAAAAATGAGGGAGGAAAGCTGCCTTACTTACTGCTTATGGGTCTGGCAAAAGCTGCATACTCTCTGGGCTGAGAGTTAGCAAATGTAGAGAGAGAACTGTTAGAAGGCAGTTAGGCCTTAGCCAAACCCTCATCTAGAATGTATCATACGAGGGCTAGGAAAGCCTGAGAAACTGTACTTCCCAGTTACTGTGAATCAGTAAAGCAAAACGGTTTCCTCTAAACAGCCTAAAAAACCTTTTCTGTACATTTTAAAACACAGGCACTTTTGCCTGGGATCACCTGTGGTTCAAAAGCTCAGTGACAAAGGGTGACATTAAAAAAAAAAAAAAAAAAAGACAGATTATAAAATAAGACAGATAAAGTCCATGACAACAGAACCTGAAGATTTAAAATCCATGTTAAAGATTTTCTGCATGCAGAAGATAGCATTACAAGGTCAAATAATACATTTTCAATTAAGGAAATCACAAGGTAAATCAGGATATATCTGCACTGTAGTAAAAGAATTTAAATACCAAACGATACTGGGGAGCTATATCAAAATGACAGGTACTTACATTACAATTGGAAGACCCATCAAACGTTGAGTAAGAACCATCAGGCCATTCTGTAGCATCTACAGTGCTTGATTGCCTGTGCTGGGCTTCATACTCCTTTAGCTGAAATTAGAAAAGACAGAATATTTTCCAGTTAGAAGCAGCTACCAATCTTCATTAAAATAGCAAGAGTTAATGTCCTTTCAGGTTTTTTCCCTCATATCGCTGTGGAACTAGGAAAACCAGAACTTTCACATTGCATGTCTCATTGTTAACAGTAAACTTAGAATCAGAATTTTTAATGAGGCTTTTTTTTTTTTCTTTAAAAGGAAGTTATCTCTAAATCCTGAATTTTGATGAACTGTCATTGGTAAAATATAAATTACACATCCCCATCTCAGAGGCACAGTTCACAGTGGACAGACTAAATCATAATAGCCTGCCAATGTCCTTCATAAAGAAAACAATCCACACTAAAGACTAGAAAACATCTTTGTAACTTTAAAACAAAATACTAACTTTTCTCTTTTCCAATAAAAGGCTTAAGACATAAACCCAACCCTACTGGAGTCAAACTGTTGAGAGGATCACCAAGAACTGATGATATTACACAAAAAAAGTTTGCTGCTATTAGCTCAGACCACTAGAGGGAAACAGTACCAGTACATATATGAACCATACAGAACAGGTATAACACTCCACCCACAACGTTTCTAGCAGAAGACAATTAAAACATTTCCTTATATTATCACCTGGTAATTTTGAAATTTGCTTTTTTTAATTCTGTGTTTCCTAGGCAAAGCAATATTTTCTTCAGACAACAACATAACTTCGTATTCTAGGATAATCTATTTCAAGATGTAGTAGGTAATATACCCAGTATAGAAATTTATCCGAGTTCCACTACATGACCTAAAACATGCTTTTTTGCACCTATAATGGAATCCATACAGAATACTCTGTGTTCCAACACAGTATTTTGCACAAGGGCACAAAAATCAAAAGTGCTGTGGAAACTTTAATACTAACCTTTCGGCTCCTGAGCAATTAAAATCTCAGCCTTTTTGCTGCACACATACAATACCTTACAGCTATTTTTCCTGTGTTCTGTTGACATTTAGACTGTGTAAAGAAACACTTGTGACCATCACTGTACTTACTAAAAAAATACATCTGTGTTGATTTTGTCAAATGCCAAAAGAATAACTTTTTTGGCTAAGAAACAAGCAGAAGTAGTCTTATCTTAACCATAAGTACCTTTTAAAGTTTTAATTGCTGAAAATGGAAGCCTTCAACCAAACTACCCTTCAACCATTATCAGCAGAAAAATAATAAGAAATATATGCTTTCTAAAACAAATAAGGCAAGGTCAACAAAACCTGAAACTGTCCTTTCAGTACTTAAAAAAACCTTATGAACATAGATGACAAATAAGGGCTAGTACAGGTGAGATTGCTATCCCTTTCTTTAGACAGTTGCAATGAAAATGCCTATGCTTGAGCCTTCTCTGCTTAGCACCCTTCACTGTTGATGGAAAGAAGCAAATGCTTTTAAGACTCAATTATTTTACCAGGCATTGGACACCTATTTTTGATTGAGCTGAATCTCACTGTTCCCCATAAACAATGGAATTGTTACCTAATTTATGCTACCTAGTACAATGGGACAAACAGGCAGGCTTCTCACCCTTGCATGTTTTCTGAGCAAATAAAACTCCAAATTGGTATATTTAACATCTAAAAACATGTTTCTCAAGAAAACTGATGTATTTACATATCATACCCTAGCAAGTGCTTCCTCAATGGTGATCATCTTCTCTTTGACCATCATCATCAGCTGGATCCGTTCCTCATCACTCATTGTGATCTCACTGGCCACATACCCTACATCCTCTCCTGCAGGAAAAAGCACAGAGATAACAAGCACATGTCAGAGATCATGCACAGAGGGGGTTGCACTGAAACAATTTACCCATGTGCATCTGGCTGGCCAGACGCAGACCCTACCCAGAGCAGGCTCATAGTAACACTTCAAAGAATTGAATGATTTGGAAGTAACCTTCTTGTACCGTTTTCTCCTACAATGAGGCTGGATTCAAGCTTAAACAAAGTAGGTCAAAGAAACCAGATGCCAAAGAAAGAAGAAACATATTTAATTAAAACAGACCAGCAATTACCTGATCAAGGCTGGATCAGGACAAAAAAAAAAAAAAGCATCTTGTTCATTTACTTCTATTACTTATAAATATTTATTAGCCACAACATTATGTGTGTACGCCATCACAGGCAGTCAGGACCAAAGGCACTCCAGCCTCATGCCTGCAGTTCTAAAGATTATGACTCCTCTTTGTGAGCCCCATCACAATGAATCAAACCTGTGACACTTCCAGATCCACATGCCCCCAACTGCCATGCCATTGCAAATGAATTTTATGCTTTTGTGCTGCTGGCTCCTCCTATTTTATATGGCTAGGTTGTGTGTCCTTAAAAAAGATTTACCTTTGGAAGTCTGCCTCATTAGTCCTTTCTGGTTCTTTCGGAAATTCTGCCAAAAAAACTTATTTTTCTTTTTCCAGTCTGCTTTCCCTAAAAGGAAATTGGGGAGGGAGGGTGAGGGGAAAGGGGAAAAGAATTTCAGAAAGAAACATTAGTTAGTAAATGCTAAAGAAGCTTTCAAGCATTAAGATGTATTTTCTCAGACAAAAGCAATGAAAAAAACCCTCAAGTTTTCTGTTTTTCTTGATTTACTCTGTCCTAGAACTATGCTGATGTAGCTATTTCAGAGAAATGCACATTCTTTTGTAATTGCCAGTGCTATAGAGGACCGAGATAAGCCAGTAACTTACATATTTTGAATTATAAGCAGAAAATATTTTACATTCATTTTGATATCTGTTGTTAACGTCAAGTCTGGAAGTGGTTTTGAAGTGTTTTGTTGGTTTACTTTCTTTAACTAAACCATAATTACAAAGTCTAAGCCACAACTCATACAAGTAATCTTCTAATATTTGTATGCATATCTGCACAGAAAATAAATAATTCACACACACACACACATATATATATGAATGCACAAACACATGCAGAAACACACACATTCTGCTACTTGGCATGAGAAATTTTATGAGACAATCAGCTACATCTGACTCTTGCTCTCTATATGCCTGGACTGGGTCTCCATGTCCATTAACATCAAATCTGCATGTGGCTTGATGACCCAGAAGTAAATCATTTGTTCTAAAAAAGAAATGGGATCTAACTCTCGGTAGGATATGTAACTGTGTTCTGTTGAATTAACTGGGGTACGTGCCATAAAGTTTATGCCACCGGCAAGAGCACATACTGTGCCTGATGCGGCAGAAATGCTACTGCTAAACAGCTACTTCACCCCTCTGCTTCCAAAAAATTCAAAGGAATGCAATTTATACTGTGTCATTTAGTTTCAGCATGTGGCTATACCATTTTTAGAACATGTTCTGGAAAACCTAGGGCTGGGTTTACTGACTCTGAAGCAGGTTAAGCTTAGTCTATGTGGAAATGTCCCTAGAAAAACATTAAAAAGAAACAAACAAAAACCCAAAACTTCCCAGTTTTCGTTTTGCTCTCCAATAAGCAAGATTAAAATTGTCCAGAATTGAATCAGCTCAATTAATGTTAGGATAGCAACACTACTAATTATAGTAAGTTTAAAAAAAAAGTGAAAGGCAATAGAAAGCAAACATGTATTTAAGAATGTAAAATATTTCAGAAACAAAGAGGAAAAATAAAAAAAAAACACAGTTATTCACTGGTGATGCTAATTTTCAGAATACAAAGGGATAGGCTAACATGCAGACATTTGAAAATCAACATAACAAGTCAAAAGATGCATATTTATCACAATGCTGGTTGGGCAGTCTTAGTGATCACTAAGACATGCAGCATCTAACTTAAAGCTGATCAAGACACCCTCCTCACACACACAAATACTGCTGTTTTCTGCCCGCATTGTGTTTACTCAGCTCTTCACATCCCAGCACAAGCAAAACTCAAAACCTGTTTAAGAATTCCATAGGAGGATCAAATATAATGAAATATACTGACCTACAGGTCCTTCTTCCGAACTTGATTTATGAATGGAGAGCCTAGGACAAAAAAGAGAAAGGGACTTATTGATGCAGGCTTCTCACATTTCATGAGAGCTGCCTGATTACAGTAAATTATAGTTTCCAAACAATATATCATGAGCTGTTTTCTAACCCCTTTTTTTCCCAAAGCAGCAAGTTGGAAACAAAAACTAAACACACTGCTCTGACCACAGTAACTGAGTTCCCCTCTTAAACATGCCTTGTGTGACCACCATAGAAAAATACATAGCAACACAAACCTATGGTTATCCCTCTGAAAAAAATTCCATAAAACAGTAATTTAGCTACCTTAGAAACTGTAGCACTGGGATGCTATATTTGTTTAGCTGTGTAACAGTTTTTGCTCTTTATCTGAAAATGTTATATAAATATGCACTGATTAAACTTTCAGAAGCCACTGTGTGGAAAAGGGAGTAGAGATTTAAAGATAAGGTGAGGAAAGCTTATCCAGACACTATGAAGTGTGACCATAAATGACTGAAGACTATAGCTTTTTTCTCCTGAGTCCACTCTGTGTGCTTTCCCACCAGTGTATACTCCTTCCCCCCAAAAAAAGCTGGATAGACTTATGTTAACAGAACATGGACTTTACAAGCAACCCACTAAAACAGTAAGCAAATCTTTTGTGCTCAATCTTTACGTTCATTGAACCTGTTTTCCATAATGGATTCCAATTCAGTGCCAATAGTTCGTTGTGGGATCTCTGAGGAGACAACATCACCCTGCTTCATTGCTTTTTTTTTTTTTTTCTGTCTGTATAAATGGAGCTAATAGAAATTACCAAATCTTGTACTTTTCTTTGAAGCCTTCCTATGGGAATTGCTATTTAACCACACTGCACCAAGCCAGTGAAATGACTTCTACAAGCTTCAATGGCTTTGCTGGAGGTTCCAAGTGCAAAGCATTACTGCAGTGTCTTCGCCGAAAGCTCGGCCCCAAAATATGACAATGCCCTATTGTGTGGTGGCTGTACTGCAGCCATGCAGAATGGAAACATGCATACCCCAGCATACCAAGACGACCTCAATTCAAATCGTTCTTTGAATAAGGCTATATAATAACACACGCATGCCATACTCCCGTTGCTGTCCACAGTGTTTGCACAGGCTTTTTGCGCTTTCTCAGGCCCCCAGAAGAGGGCAACGAAGAGTCTTTGATCAATTCCTTAAACGACTCGAAGGAAAATTCTAGTTCAAGAGTTTAGAAGATGTAAGCAATTACTGGCCAACGTTTTAAAAGCACGAAAAACACGCTCATCAATTTGCAAAGACATCATTAAATGGGAAATGAGATAGTATGAAATTTCAGTTTGATTTAGTAATTCAGCTAGACAAGGAGGGTTTGGCACAGTGAAGCTCTGAAACATAACCTCCTTCAATCTCAGACTGATTAGACATTTAATCCAACACAAAATGCAAAGTAATTGAAGCAACCAAATTTCACACTTGTGGTGCACCAGACAGAGGGAGATATTTGTTTTCCTTACTGATGAAGTTTACCCTTGAAGGGAAAAAGTTAATGACGTAGGTGGTATACCACCAAATGCTTAGAACTCTGAATGACAAATGCAGGTGGAAAATACAAACCCACTACTTTCTGAGTAAAAGCTCCAGAGAAGCCAGTGACAAAATTTAAAGACTTTTAACAGGGCCAGAATTTCATCCAAACACTTAAAAGTAAAGTTGTCAGCCAGTATTTTCCCAAATAAAGGTTAATCAGATTAAAAAATATGTGGACTTTGGAGACAACCAAATAAAAAGAAAGCTCAAGTTCTGTTGGAACTGATAGAATCAGTCCATTATGTGTTTAGCACCTGAGCATAGATCTCACTCATCAAGCAGTTATTCTATTTATCTTAAATGAATTTTTTATGCATAAAATGCATAAAATCACCTTTCTCAGAAAATGAAATCTGTTAATGATCAGAACTCTGCCTCACTAGTGAAATCAGTCTCAAAATTTAAGAGGCAGTCTCTTGTGCTCTTCAGCTTCCAAATCCATTGTAATCCTTTTCTTCTCTTGTGCAGTTGCCAACAACGATGCAAGTAAGTAGCAGGTGTAGTGGCAATGTTTGTGATGTGGACATCTGTTCACTGAAAATTAGCCTGAGGCCACCAACTAGTCCCACACTGTTCTCCAAAGAAGGGAGAAAGCAGTAGTAGCAAACTTCCGACATGCTAGAAGGGGTGAGGAGAAGAGTAGGACCCACATCAAGCAGACCATCTTCTCATTTGTAACCGATTTAAGAACTATGCTAAGTTTAATCAGCAGATGCAAATTCCAATTATGATTTTATGCATTCCCTAAAGAGGAAATATTCCATGCCTGGGCTGACCTTGAAAATGCTAGCAGCTGGTCTGAAGAGATGGAAATGCCAACAAAACTTACCACACAGAGCCTGATAATGCTTTTGCTTTTTGGTTCCACCAGACAACTCTGACGCTTAAAAATCCGCAGTGAAATCAATCAAGCATTTTACTTCCTAGATGTCTGGTGAAAAATTCCAGAGTACCTTGGAGTCACTGTATGTTTGATTTGCCAATTACGCTCCCTTATTCTGTTAAATCTGTAGATCCTATGTGAACGTGCACTGAAAGTGATTTGTGTTCTTCCATTCATAGACTGATAACTTGTACTGAAAGTTAATGATGCAGTGACATTTGGCAGAAGTTTCAGCACTGCGTGTCTGAAAGGGAGCCAAATGCCATTACTTCACTGTGGAGGCCTTCATTTTTGTTGTGGTATGATGTACAACTTCATTAGCAAGCGTTCACATGAAATGTACTCTGTCACAGAATATAGCAGAAGAAATGCATGGGTGTATGTTGAGACAAGAAAGAATTAAAAAAAAAATAAAAATGGCCAGACAGAAGGAGTACTTTCTTATCAACCCATGATCTCTGGAAGTGAGCTGCAGAAAATTGCTGAAATAAACAAATACGGTGAAAAAATCCCCAACACAACAGATAATCTAAAACTTGAGCTGCCTTTGGAAATAACCAAATATAACTGCCTTAAAGAGATGATGGGTTTTAATTGAGTTTAGTAAATTACATCAGAGCACTCAGTGATCAGTGACACAAAATAGTAGCAACAGCCAGAGGGGAAAACTGGACCAGGAACTAGCTGATTAGAAAGACTGGCTTAACAGAAATGAGTTTGCACTCAATGCTACAATGTGCAAGAACACAAACAGGAGTGACATAAAAGTTAGTCTTTCAAACGCTGGAGGTTTTCACGACAGACTACCTGGGGATACCAGCTGAAAAAGGATGACTGAGGAAAAAAACGCACATTAATCCTAAAAAGCATATGCATGGGAAATTCCAATGGCAGTAGAAAGAATGAATATATATGGAAATAGCTGTACAACTGTCATTACTCTTGCTCAAGAAAGATTAACTCAAACTAGAAGTGTTACAGAGAAAAGCTGTTAGTCAGGGAACCTGAGAGATTATCTTCTGAGAGAAAGCTGAAAAAAGTTTTGCCTGTTCAGTCTGTCAAAACTGAAAGATTAATTTACCTATTAATAAATCTGGCACAAGAGCAAGTAGACATAAGCTAGAAAACATCGGAAAAGAGGAGTCAATGTTTCCTATCTATTTGGACAAAGTTGCAACATTAGGTAGAAAAAAGGGAGGACAGCTTTAATATCTAACTGCTTCTAAGAGGGTGCTTGAAAGTTAAGAGACCAGACCAGACATCTTTGACAACAAAGATCTGGACATGAGGACTGCCTCTGGTGGGCACTTCTGATTCTTCTTTTGCAGCTTGTGGGTTTTGTATGATTTCTGAAAGCTCATCATTCTTGAAACAGAAAAACATGGGAACTGAGAATGACAGCATTTCTAATGGGTTTTTGTTTCAACACTTAAGTATTTTAAAGGCAGATGTGCTTTAACACATGGCCACATCTCATCTATGGACCACCAAATCCACAGGTGCATGGCATCATCTGATA
Organism: Galbula dea; assembly: GCA_013399015.1. Classification (NCBI taxonomy): domain Eukaryota; kingdom Metazoa; phylum Chordata; class Aves; order Piciformes; family Galbulidae; genus Galbula; species Galbula dea. The sequence continues at coordinate 2,014,534 of VWZX01000351.1, forward strand.
ATGAAACTACTATTGTTACAATCTTTAATAAACAGATAACATCCCTCTTATTCCTTTCCAATGACTATTTATAACCCATTGAGGAAAATGCTTTGGATGGGATTTTCAATCTACAAATACTATGCCATTCATAGTGGTGAATAAACCAATGCAAAATCCCATGTTGGCTCTGCTGCAAAGCCATTTGGTTATCCACGTGCATTAGAAATGGCCCAGTCACATAATTAGTAAGAAAAACTGACAGACTTGTAACATTTGCTGACTGGATACAAGATAATTTATCTAACCAAAGCTGGCACAGAGAAGAAAACAGGCCTTTAATATTTTTATTAAATTTGCATGAACCTGAAGAGAAAGCAGGCCTGCAATGTTCTGACCTTGCTGGCACCAGTGTGAGAAAAGGATAGAAAGCAAAGACGTTTCATTCAATTATCTTCTCATTAGGTTTCCATAGCAATGGCTCTTTAAGCAGGTCAAAACTCTCAGTGGAAACAAACACTGAGCTGCTTGTGAACTGTGCATGTGCATGTGTATTTTCTACCATCACCATCATGGAAGAAGACACCACATTGGTCCCACGGGCTCGGTATGGTGACTAGGAGCAGGCAGATGGGTTCTGTCACAAATTTAATAGCCAATTCATTGATCCTAGCCAGGAAGCAGATAATTGCCAGCTAAAAACCCCTTTGACAGCAAAGATCAGGGCCCAACATACTGCATGCAATGCACCCTTGCTCTGCATGCATTGCTCACTATGTGTTGTGTCAACTAGCTGCGATGAGGCTGACCTTCTCATGGAAGGCGCCCTTCATGCTTCCTTGTACAATATTACCAGGCTTGAAATCTTCTTCCAGCTGCTCAAAGGAACACTGGTTTCCCTCCTCACGTGTCCCGGGTGTTTGGCTGGCCTCTCGCTCCATTGTGCGAGTTATTGTGGGAGTTTCCTGCCCTACTTCTCTAGAGGAGGCTGTTAAAAGGCAGCATGAATAATTTGGCTTTGACTAAATCAGGCCTCAAACCAGTGAAAACAGGGCCATAGACATTCACTGATTCTTTTCGATTCCTGCAAGCAAAGGGTATTAAAAAAACATATCTTAGACATCTCAAGTACAGCAAGCTCTTATTTTTTTCCTGTATTCCTTCCCATTTTTGAAGTAAAAGCAACAATTTAATCTGTAAATAATCAAGGAGAGCCTTTAGCATCCTTGGTTTGTGGGATTTGTTGGTTTTCTGCTTTGTTTTTCTCAGTTTTTGCCCTCTCTCAGTCTCACGTCCTCTGTCAGGTCTGTGCTCCTGTTGCTTTGCAGATGAGCTTACAAATGCCTGCCAAAGTTAATTTGGGCACCTTGAGAAGTTGCCAGAATCAAACGTAATAGAATTTAAGCCCCCCTCATCCGTGACCTGGAGGGATGATTAAATAAGCCGCATTCAAAGCCTGACCTGCAGTTTGGATGTTGCAGAGGAAGAGGATTACGAAGTCTAGAGTTGAAAACTACTGGCAAAGGCCAGTAGACCAATGTATCAAAGAGGACAGAACTGAAGCTTGAATGAATCCTTTTGCAAAAGTAAAGCTGTTTTTAAAGAGACTGCTGCTTTCACTGAAAATCACTGTGGAAGATGGGAACATTGAACTGCAGGCAGAGTCCCAGCCTTAGGCTGATCTAGAGTTCAAGTTTATACCACAGGGCAATGACTGGCTTCATTATGCCACATCCATCCCAGAAAATCCTTAAAACCACATTCAGTCAGTGTCTCTCCTGCAGAGACAATAGCATGTGGATAGCAGACACTTGTGTCGTAGCCTCACTGGTTGGCTGCTAACAACCTCAGAGAAAGCTGTAACATCCAAGCAGCCTACAACTTCTTCTCTGACATTCCCAACAAGCCATCAGAGGCCTGGCCAAACTGTATGAATCCAGCATGTGAGAAGCTCAGTTTAAGATGTACATCCTGCAGACACAGAGAGAATGACAAAGACATTAACTCTCAGGAGCAGCTGAAGCAGGGAGTTGAGGACACAGCTGCTTAGAGGCACAGCAGCTCTCCCATGCCAGGAGAATGCAAAGCCCCCAAGCAATGCTGCGCTGTGCCGCCTGTACCCCACATGTGCATGCTTTTCTCCAGCTCCTTCTGCTCAACAAGTCTGTTTCTGCTCAGCTCCCTGCTCTGGCAGAGTGTGGGATTCATGGCCTGAGGATCAAACGGTTGAGAATGCTTAAACTGTACTGTGCTGCAGACTGAGGAGTACAGTGGGATGAACTGAGGCACTTAGTATGAAGTATGACCATTTACTTCATCAGGAGTGGGCTTGAGCGGTACAGTTCAAGAAACAGCAGGTGGTTCATATAAGAGGTGGCAATTCCTAACACCCATGGACACGTGAATTTGGTGAGAATGTCTGCAAAACACCAGATACTACCACAACTATTATCTCATGCTTTGTTTTTTGTCCATCCTTTCTCTAGCAGCTGCAGAGAAGCAAAAAAAAAAAAAAAAGCATATAGGAGTGACTGTACCTCATCCTATCCAAATGCGCTGCTCTTGGGTCTCTCACACACTTCCTCCTCTTTCCTGGCAGTACTCTGAAACACCACATCTGAAACTTGCCTAAAGGCTGCTGGAGCAAACAGTGACAGCAAATAGATCTATTTCCCAAGAGGGAAAACACCCAATTTCCCCTCTGCAACATCCCCAGTTCTTCTAAAAACAGGATGAGAGTCAGGATACAGAAGCCTGAGTTCAGGGGACCGGGTTTAACCTGGATTTCCTGGCAAACATGCAGAGCTCATCAGTCTGTCATGTAGACTTGAATGCTGAAAAACGGGAACAGGCTAAAAGTTGGATTACATTGTTTTCTATGCTCTGTTTACAATTATGAGAAAACCCTGCTCAGTCCCCTGAGTAAACATCCTTGGGGTGTTGCCATCACTTGGAAATAATAGGGATTGTATATACAATACATCCCTAAATCAACATGGTATGGGGACAAAAAAGAAGTAATAACTGCTAAGAACACATTTACTGCATATTTGTTACACTGATGATTCTTCTAGCAAAAGCAGAAGTCAATGTGTCTATACAGAAGCACCTGCAGTTCTGGGGAGATTTTCGTTTAAAATGAGTAATATCACTGTTAATGATGTTGTTGCCCCTTTGCCAAAGGCATACTGAGAATCTGCAAAGTTACGCTGGCCCCACAATCGACAGTGAGACTGCAGTTTAAAAGATAGGAATCTTGGAAAAGGCAGATAAAAATGAAATTTATTATTAAAAGAGGAAAGCCATAAACATCTCATTCCATGCTTTGCGTTAATCTGCTGAATATTACATGAGTTGGAAGTGTGACCAACTCATGTTTCAATTTAAAGAAGGAAGTTCACTATGGACAAAAAATCAGAGCAATTGCGAGGAGAAGCTTTGAACAAATATGACTGTTTTCTGCTGTTTAAGTATAGCTTTTCAGGCCACATCGGTACCCTTGCTGTTATTCAAACAAATCTCAGAGGCCTTTGCTACAGCAAAGATTTTTTTTGCTTTGTCAGAATCAATTTTGGTAGGGCATTTGTAATGCATACGTGTAGTCTTTCTTGTAGCTCCATCTAATTAACAGGAACAGTGTTGTCAGCAACAGAGGAAGGTAGTACTGCCTCAAATGCCTTTTGGAAGGACTATGACAAAGTGACAACAGCTCTGCCTCCAGGCTCGTTTAACCCCTTTTCCTTCCCTCCAGGCACTACAGCTGCTCTTCTGCGCTAGGCAGATACTTGTTGTGCGACTTGCAGGATTGAGGGCAACGACTGATTTAACCCTGGCTTTGAACAGACTGGGCAGCAGGGTAAGAAAGGCTCAAGGCAAGACTGAACACACACCGCTTGTTCACACAAACAGGATTTTTTCCTACCACGAAGCACCAATGCTAATCTATTTTCAGTGCAGTGCACAGTGAAGCCTGTCAGGTTTTCCCTTCAGTTGGGCACCACAGAAAAGGAAAACCAAACCAAGTTAAAACAAATATAGCTTCTTCCAGACTCCGTCAAAGCCTCCTTCTGTCTGTAATCTCTTAACTCTGGCAAATTTATCAGCCATTCAGCTGTATTATTTTATAACTTTACACCTAGGTAGTGTTATGCTGTGGGGTGTGCAGGCAACAGCGCTGGGTGAAGGAGTTACCTAGAGTTATCACGTTCCAGCCAGACACTTGCTATGTCCTCTCTATCTGAGCACAGGTTTTTCCTTGGGACTGCTCTTACTTTCTGAAGTTACCCACTCAGAACACCACACTGGAAACTACTCACCTCAACACATCTTGGGAAAACATTTCTATTTTCAATGTGTAGTAATACATCTTTTCTTGGGCAAGCTTTTACTTAGGCTTTGGAAGAGTACTCAATAACAACAGATTTTTCAGGTCTTGAAAATCTAGATGTCTGTTTTGGGACAAAATTTTCCTTTTGCCCCTCAAATCTCTCTGTGAATATAAGAAACCAATAAACGTCTGCACTGAGTTTCAGATTTGGCAAACTGGAATCTTCTCACAACAAAAGAAGTTTTGTAAAAGTTTTACCCCAGGTCCTTCATGCAGCATGAGGGGGCCACAAAAGTAGAGTTCCCAAAGGGACAACCTTTCCTGTCTCATAGTATGCCCATACAGAAATTCAGATGAAAGCCATAAACTAAATGCTGATCAAAAAAAACCCAAACAACCCCAAAAAACAAAACCAAAACTTCTAAGGCAAACATGTCACCCACCCCTGAAAAATATAAAATCCAACGTGTTAGTGGCAAGTACAGATGTGCCAGATGGACTTAGTGATAATTTTCCTGGAAATACATTTTATAAACTCTGCCTCCCTGGAAAAGGCATTTCTCCAAGCTAGAGGGACTGGGATTCCTCTAATTCAGCCCTCCAAGCTAGATGAATGGAAGCAGCATTGCTGTGGCAGGCTGTCACTAATGGGTACAAGCTTGTATAATTTTGGTATTTAGTAGATATAATATATTATTTCCAACATCTTGCTCAATTAGCATGCATCATGTTACTTTGTTTCTTATTGTGCAAGTATTTGACACAACCTACCCTGCACTAGTTTCATATATCTACTTATATTAACCAACAACGGATTAATCACATACACCCTTCAACTGACAGAGAAATCCTCTAACAGGACATTTCTGTTCTTGAAACATCCACAGATCACAGGTCCCTTCCATCTGAACTAAGATAAAATGGTTAATTTTCTTTTGGTGAGGTAAGTGGGCTCTCTCAGAACAGTGTCATTCAGAAGATGTTTTTGTAGCTATTGTCTTTTCACTCAGATATTGTGGTACAACACCTACACACAGACACAATTTAGGAAGCTAGCTGTAACTTGTAAGAGGAGTTTATCTCATTGTTACCTGAAGTGGGATGGTGGTATTTACCCATGGGCAAAGTGCTTTGAGACTGTGAGAAAGTATTATGATTATAACATAACCTTGGAGGCTTACTTTCCAGATGACAGTTCTCATAATGTTCCCATCCACTTGGCACTTCTGGTTTCATTATAATGTCAGACAGAGAGGTATCCATGAATAAAACTTTTTCATGTTTCAGTATCTTTTACACTCTAAGCCTTCTAGGCTTTCTCTCTCAACAGCATGTAACACGGCAGCAGTGATAGTAGCCAAGGTAAAATTCACCTTATCTGTCTTGAAAATGAGCATCTACCTCAATCAGACCACCATTGCTTTCTCTCTGAGTGACAGAGAGATAAGTCACCTCTAAAAGATAACATTGCTTTCCAAGATCTTTAGCATGAATCAGCTTTCAGCTGATCTCACAAGAAGCAGCCTAAGCAGCTGCCCCCTACCATACAACTAACTTCTACGTGCCTGGTGCTCAGGTGAGTCCCATATCCTGTACCCATCACAGCTCCTTCTTGGACTGATGCTCCTTCTACAGAACAACCTTCCTATTACCATCCAGCGTTGAATCAGTAGCCTTACAAAGCACATCACATTATAACACGATTCCACATACTCCCTCTGAATCAGTCCAGCTGGCACTACCCCATGAAGTGCAGGCAATTGGAATTACAGTGTTAGTTGTCTTCATGCACTGCTGCACGTTACCCTTAGCAGTAGGGATCCAAGATCTTGGGATCAAAGGAAGGAGGCACACAAAACAAGCACACACATTTCAGCAGGAGGTGACAGTAAACAGAAACCCTCTCAGTCCTCACAGAGAGGTTTTTATTAAGGACTGCTAATATTAAAGCTCCTTTTAACTTGGTTTTAAATATTTCATTCTCTTGGCACCTTCTTCAAAAGCACAGTTACAAACCCAGGAGTGCACAGGAAAAGGAAAGTGATTTAAGTTTCTGACTCTCCCTTCCCCTTGCCTATCTCTTTTTGGCTTCATTTAGGTCTAGTCACAGAAAGTTGTTTTTTAAGCAGGTTTAATGTGCAGAGAATGTGAAATAAGTGATGTTCCTCAAAACTGACTACCAGTCATCTTGGTGTATGTACATCTCAAGCGTTCGCAACTGGAGAAAAGATAACTCTCTCTTGATCTAAAAAATCAAAATAATAAAAGGCCAAAAGAGAACGACAGAAGGAGCAGGTTCCAAACTAGATTTGGTTGATAGTGACTGTACGAAACACCAACACAATCTAAAGTGAATTTAAGCCAAATTAAAAAAATATATACCAAACTCCTCCTCCCTCCTTCTCACCTCCTGTGGCTTCACTTACTTTCTTTCAGTGTCAGGTGTTGATGCGGTACTGCTGAGACCAAGTGACTCCTGCAGGAGAAGACATAGCAGTAAGAGAAGACACAAGAGCAGCCTTTGCCCAGTTTATACAGAATATCAAATTAAAGAACAAACAAAAATTGGTGATCAAAATGAAAGCGCTTACTTCAATCTGAGATCGCAGCTGTAGAGATGTGGTGCTGGCATCAGGTTTCTCCTAAAACAGAACAGAGGTCAGCTTAATGAAATATCCAAGCACTAGAAATCTAAAGGGGATAAAAAAAGAAGAAGAAACAAGGTAACAGAACCTAGAAACCATTAAAATGGGAAACATTAACCTCCAAAAGAAACTACTTTTAGGATAAATTCTGAAGTACTCCAATAAACCAGCTAATTCCATCCTTATCATTGGAGAATACAGGAGATGGTAAAAGTGCCAGACAGAAGTGATTCAAAATCAAATAGAAAGAGGAATGTCTTATTTTCACTAGATAATCAATTTGCTAGGTAATTTCAGGTGCAGTTTCTCAAAATTTACCTTCAGGAAGAGCATATGGAGAAAATTTGGAAGTAAAAGAGCATTCTCTGAGCTAAAAATACCGCAAAGATTCCAATACTTTTCAGCAAGGCTAGTCTCTCACACAGAAATTTGCCAAAAGGAGAGTTCAAATCACTTTCCTTCAAACATCTAGGATACAACCACCTACTCCAGGACTCAGTGATCCAGGCTGCCTTTGGAGTCAATGAAAAGAGACAAGAACTCTTACAGAACAACTCACCCAACAGGTTTCAGCTGCCTCAAGTTAGAGAAGTGGTATCTGATTTAAGATTGCAAGCCAGCTGCCTAAAAGGCATGTACTATTGACAAGTCTACCTGAAATCAGTGGGAAAACTCCAGCTAGAATGGCAGAAGAAATCAGTTGCCAGTACTGAGAGTTTCAGTTTGCTAGCTGATCTGTGTGTGAAGCCAATACTACCTCTTAGTGAAGCTATTGTGAAGCAAAGTGAGTACTGTAACAAAAAGGCCATCACAGCTGAGTAAGCAACCACAGTAATATAGATGCTCAAAAAAAATTAGAAAACTAAACAAAAAACCCAAACAAAACAAAAAAAAACCCCAAACCACACCAAAAAACCCCGTGGATTTCTGAAGGTCTTTTTGTTCATGCATTCCTTGGCCCCCATGTAAATCTCTTAACTCTGTGAAATCGTACTTCCTATGCCCTTTGTTTACAGAAAGTGATAAAACATTCTCAAGATTTAATACAAAAAAAGAAGAAAAAAGAAAACCAGACAATTTTCTAGAAGTGCAGCCTTTTAATACTAAACAGGAAATTACCACTGACTGCCACGAAGCAGAGATAGATCAGCCCCTCCCAAAAAGTCTGCAAGATCTAGAGTAGAGAGGATCTACTCTGCCATCAACATGACCGAGTCAGATTGCACTGCCTGCCACAGCAGCCAGGAGGGCACACGACAGCTCACAGCCATGTGCTTTCTAGTAAACAAGTCTGACAGAGGGTCATTGCCCAACTGGGGATTTTGCCTGACCATGCATGATCTGCATATCTGTTTTTGCTGATTTTATAGTATGAAAAAGGGAACGAAGTCCTTGAGCGGAAGTCAGCACGAAAAGGCAACCAACATTCACTTATTGACAGATCCAACAGGACTACTCTAGTCAAGCAAAAGCTGGACCAAGCCCAGGGAAATTCCACAGATGTTCACAGATCAGGAAAGTAAAATTATCTATTTGGCATAAGGCATACCTCTCTTTCTCCATTAGCTCTGTCAAAATGGAATCTGAGCAAGTTTTTCATCTGAACAGACTGCAAGCACATCACTATGAAGCCTCCTCAAGGTACTCTCCCACCCCTGCTTAGGAGTCCACAAAGAGGGAGAAAGAAACAAGCCCCATGGTCTAAACACTTCCCATTCAATGAGAGCCTCATTTGTCCACACTGCTGCACAGATGAAAAAAGGAGCATTTTATCAGTCATCCCATCTTAAATTTCAGTATGCCACTAAGGACAATACAGTGTCCCAAACATGCCTTTAGATCCCAACTTCCTGAAGATTTATCTGTTGCCTTAAAAACGCTGCTGGCTGCAACTGTTGGGGTTTTTTAAAAATATGCTAGGTTTTGTAAACTATCATTTACAAGATGCTGCCTAGGTTCCCAAGTCTTTACAGAAGTCTATTGCTTGAGCAGTTACTTGTGAAGCTGTAGCCTTAGATTGCAATTAGATGCAAAGTTTCTACTTTCAGCCTAAAGCTCTTTAGCTGAGTAGTTAGCTGCATCTCATGTAACAAAAATCCTATAAAAGCTGACTGTATTTGCTTTCTTTTTTCTCATTCAACATCAAGCCCATAGTTAGAACAGGGGCAGTTTTATAGGATTGAGATGACCCTGGAGGACAGAAATACGAAAAACTCTCCTCTCCCTTCTTTAAAGCTGTACTTTACAATGTTGGAATGGAAAACACCTGACAGTCTTGTACTATGGCAGTTAACATTCCTACTTGCCTTGCTAGCAGAATGATATTTTTCTTATTGCTATTTAGACAAGAAACTAAAGGAAAATACTTAGGAAAACACTATTCTGGCATAGATATATATTACAGATCACAGCCTCAAGTAATTTTATTTACTTAGGCTAAAATCCATTAAACATCACATTAAAATGCACAGGTTGTGTTGCCTTTAATCCAGTAGGATCAGAGCCTTTTTTATACTGAAGGTTAATTCTAGGAGGCTGAGCAAATGCTGCACTGTTGGCATGCTCTCAAGCATGCTACTACATCTTTTCAAAAAATATTTTCAAAGATTAGTTTCTTTCATCCTTCTGAACCAAACCTTAACAATGAAACCGAGGAGAGCTTGGGTTTATAGAAACAGCAGCTGCAGCAACAGATATTCCTAGCCTGCACTTCTAGGGCTCTGGTCTAGACAGAGTAGGCATAAGAGTAAAAGGTTTTTAATGTCCTAGGAATCTACTGCATAAGGTAATTGCCCTCTGTGTATGCCTAAAGCCTGTCTGAGGCATGCCAGACATTCATGCCACTTACACACTATGCAGTGCTGATGCAAGAAACCCAGTGACCTGAGAAAGTACCTGATCAAGTAGAGTCTTGAACTTATGTGATTAAATTCAATGTTTCCTAAAGAATCTGATTTACTTGCATGGTTTCCAGATTTAAAGAGGACCTGCCTGCCACCCATCCTGTACCCAGACACTGTCCGTGCATGCTGCTCGTGTTCATATAGTGTAAAATCACAACAATTAAGAACCTGGAGAAATGCAGATATTCATAAATTTTATCCAACCCCTAGGGAACACATAAAAAGGATGGCAAGCAGCAGCTTAGCACCAGCTTGTCCAGCTCACCTTGAGGTCAAAGGTTAGCACCACACAGAATCTCAAATACTGACAAGAAAGCCAGAGAGATCTGTGAAGTAATGCTAATATCCTGTAGAGTGAACCCCACTGAATTTAAACTACAGATTCCTCCATCAAGTCATGGCTGATTTAAACCAACCTCAACTTACAGAGACATTTCGTTCTCGCAGCTTTAAAGCTGTATTCTTAGCAGTCCTGCTTCCTTCCTGTCTCCTCCTTCACCCAAAGGTGACCCTGATGTCCTGGCTGAAGCTGTGATTCAGCAGACAACAGAAGGGAAGGATGGCAGGCGTCATGCTGCCCAGGTACTGCCTGTTATCACCAGCCCTTCTGCACTGCAGGTTATGCAGAAAGTGACTGCAGAGTCAAGCTGATAAGGCTTGGGTGCAGAAGTGTGCATCTGTAAAATGCTTTTTACAAATCTCTCATTCTGAAATAAAACATGTTGTAAGCTTAACAAGCAGGATTTGTGGCTTATGCTTCAAGCATTAAGTTGTTTGCCTCAGGGCTCAAGAAAGCAGCTTCCTTCAGAGGCAGTTTTTCTGCTAACTTTGTACACTGTTGTGATTTATGTGATCATGTGGATGCATTTTCTTTTCAAATTATTGCAGGCTTCTAAATATTATGATTTTGGTTTTGTATTTTTTTACCTTCCTCATAAAAACCTTGGAAACAGTTTTATAACCATTTATGAGCTAAGCCTGAAAAACACACAGGGGAAGAAAGTACAAAGCACAAAATGCATGGGAAGGAATCTGGAAACCCATTTCCTGACTGAAATGGCAGGTTTTGAATTGATGAGGGACTCTGCCTCCCTTCAATTCAGTTATTCTGTATGCAACATAACAGATAAGGGACATCTCTGCCTATCTGAAGGTGCTGCTGCCCTGCTCCTGAAATACGCAAGCATGGTAGAGAGGAGCATACAAAAGGAAACATGGGTAAGGCTCACACGTTCTACGGGAATGAGTACATTTTAATTACCTAAACATTAAGCTTCATCTATGCTCCACACCACAACTTAGTTTAAAAAATTACATTTATTGAATAATCCCTTCTAATTAGGAATTCATGAACCTCTTCACAATTTCTGCCAAAGGAGATATACTCATCTGAATCATTAAACTTAAACACTCCTCTGCAGATCCCAAGACAGGATTAATCTCACTGTGCAGAAAGCAGCTGTACAAAGTGAGTCCCAGATGACTGCTGGGAAATTCAGTGACATAAGCTGTGGAAAAGGAGATGGCTAAAATGCTCATAAATTATAAATAATTTTATGAAACCATTTCAGCAGGTGTAAATAAGGCACACAGAGCAGAAAACTTCTGTGAGAAAATTCTGCCAGTCTCTTTCCCCAGTTGTTTTCCCCCTTTGCTCTGAACATGCATTGCATGTTCTACTCTAGCCTCTGAAATGATTAAACAAAGCTACATCTGAAAGATAGCCAGAGCACTGAAGGTCTCTAAGAGTTCGTTTTACTTCAAAAGCAATTGTTTTGCCAAGAGTCCTCCACTGCACACCTGCAGAGGTTCTGGAGAAGATGAAGAGAAGTCTCTGTGCAGAGAGAGAGTAGGTATATGGGTGTGTAATGGAAATTGCCTAAAAGTCACTAGCTGTGGGTCAGAGGTTAGAATGAAGAAATAAAGACCTACCCCTGTGGCAACCATCTCAGCAAGTGTTTAAGGGAATTAACCAGCTCAGTGAGTTTCCAGTGGTATAACTTTTACTAAAAGTCCCATTTTGAGTCTCAGTCCACCACCTCTGGACCAACCCTTTAGTTGTTTCAGCTAAGAGTGAAGGGTTTCTGCTCCATTACTCTTGCACATTACAGCCAGAGCTGACACATGCTAAATAATAACATCCAGCAGCAGCAGCAAAACTCTGGATCAAGGAAATGAGCTATGTAGGATGAATGGTTAAAAAAACACACAAAAAAAGATATTTCAAATAATTGATACTTATACACATGAAACAGCAGTCTAAGAGTCTCAGTGCCTGCCTAGTAAAGCAGTGCAGATATAGGTAATTAGCTTAACTACTGATGAAATGCAGGTTTGGAGAGAACACACTGCTAGAGCTGTTACATGTCTGTTTTTAGTGTTATATAAAGAAGAAAAATCAAACTGCTCAGCTTGATGCAAATGCTGGAATCTATTGAACTTAACATGTCATGGAGGGAAGCACTTGACACTCTCTCCTATGCCAACAATAAAAACAGAAGGAGGTTTTTTTTGTCCATCTCCAATACATTGCATTCAACACTAAGGCTGGAAGCCACATGGGCTGAAAAATATAATTCATTAGCAATTACAAAGAAACTGCAGCTTTTGTAAAGCCCTGTAACAATGAAAAGTGAGGCACTGCTAACATATAAATCCACTTGTAACAAATGGAGGCTGAATCCAGAGACATTACAGCACAACAACAACAAAAAAACCCCACCAAACCCGCAACAGGCTTCAGAGAAAAGAAAGTTGACATGGGGACACATTCTGCAACAGGGAAATCAAATACCTTCTGATCAATTTTCCAAACAGGATGAAGCAATCCCAGAGCTATGATAGCTATCTCTGTGCTAAAACCAGACAATATAAAGGCATTTATATGCGACTGGGACTCAGCAAGTCTTTGACTGGTGTATTTTAAACGTATTACCCAAATGGTGAAATAGTAAAGCACTTGTGTTGGTGTAATTGCACCTACACCATAACTCTGGCTGGTATAAACAGGATGGGTAAGACCTGCCATCTTTGCCTAAAACTCCTCAGGTCTGTCAGCATTGACTTGTATTTACAGGTGAAGCCAAAAAGAACTTTTGTTGAGAACTAATTATGGAAAACATAGTGAAAGACATGTTTCCAGGGAGAAACTGCAGATAGCAAGGGTATTTGTGGGACCAGGAAGAGCTGCAATGTTTCAGAGGGATAAAAAAAACCCAAACAAACCACATCAAGAATCATTAAATGTGAAGCTGAAAGGGCTCAGGACGTGACACCTCTAAGGGAGGTAATGATGCAAAGCCCAACTGGACACTGTCCAAATCTAGGGGCCGTCATTGTGCAGGAGCTGACAAGGGACCTGGGCAAGAGTCACTACTTCCTCCAGGGAGAGGGTTTCAGCCTGAGGGAAAACAACACAAGAAAGGGAGAAATTAAATGAATAAACAAACACCAATTGTTACAATGTACTTTGGGGTAGAAACAGTCTGGTCAGCCAAGCACAGGCTCCTTGCACAGCTGCTGGCCCTTCAGCAAGGACAGATATGGCAGCATGCAGGTATCTCAGCCTCAGTCACCACCTGAGCTGATACCCTCAAACAACTTAGAAGTCAGCACCTCTGTGGACAACATATCCCCACTATCACCCTGCACCTTGCCTTCTTGTAACTGTGGAGCCAGGAATTTATTGTGGTTTTGAAGCGAAGCACTCACAGCATCATCAATAAGAAAAGAATCACAAGCAGCTCCTTGCCTTGAAAGCCAAATATGCCAAATTTCTTTCTGAAGAAAGAAATAGATGGTCCTTATCTGTTTTTATGTGCTCTTCAAATTCAGGATACCCATTCTCAGGGTCAGTGATGTTTTCCATTTCCCTCTGTGAAAAACTTCTCAGATCTTACCAATTTTTCACTTTCATGTACACAAAGCAGTACTACATTTGAATTAAGCTTATTTGCCACTTTCTCAATTTCTCAATACTTTCAAGAACAACAAAAGATGTGTTTTCTGTTTGAAGAATGGCAAGGAAAGAAAAGGGGATGCTTAGGCTAAGACCATGCCTCTAGGAAACTTCTACAGCTGTGCTATAAATCCTTTCAGATGTACCATGGACACACAGGCTAACACAAGTCTGTTGTATGTTGTATGTGTATTGCTAACTGTATTTGTGCACCTACAGGCCAGTATCAGTGCTTCCAGCATATGAAATTTTGAATGTTTTATACTGTAAATGAATGAAAGCTTTCACACTGCATCAACCAACAGACTCAAGGCTCAGGGATTCTTGTGAAACAGATTGTTATTGTAATCCTGACGAATTTCTGCAAGTATACTCCATTTCACACCATAATTCATTGTGCTAGTTACCAAAAAACACCTCTACACTATTTTCACTTTATGTTGTAACAAACAATAAGTTATAAACGAATTATTCAGAAGATCTGTAGCAGAAAACAAACTACAGTTGACTTTGAGATATACTAAGGCCTTAAAAACCCTGGTGAAATTCAGGATCAGGTAAATCAGAAGGAAGTGCTACTCATTAAGAAATCCACAAAGACTATCTTTGCATTACCACAAATGCATGGCTACCACCAACGAAGTCCCTCATGTGAGGGAGCTGGGGTTGGGGAAATGGGGAATAATACTTTGCATTAATTTCATTCTAGGAAAGCAGTGATTTGTTTCACTTAGTTAAAAAGGAATCAGATGAAGAAAAATTACACAACTTATCCAGTGGAAAACAAAGGGTATTTTAGTTTAAAACTTCTCTCCCCACTTCTAATTTTATTTTTCTAATTTATGTCATGCTGATAACCTGTAATGCATTTTGCCTCAGAAACCTCCATCATTACAGTCACTGTAATGCACAGGTTGGCTATCACAATAAAATTAGATATCTCAATTTCTTTTACTTTAGATACTTCACATTACAGAGACTCAAACCAAAACTCAAATACATATGAAAGAGATCTGACTCTTTCTGTTGGATCCTTTAGCTGTGGACAAAACCAAAATTCACACCGTGACAGCATAATGAGCAGTGGAAGAAAAGCACCAATTCACAAGAAATCTGGCACCACCCTTGGTTCTACAACTTTTACCCTTTGGGCTGCCTCTTGCTGCTATCAGGCCATGTTTTTCTGAGCTCATGACCTACTCTGGGCTTCACAAGCCTCCAGGAAAATCTACACCTATATAAAAGTTTCCAATTTTAAAAAGCCTGTATGTATAGAGGTATGTATACCTACTCTGTTTTCTTTTAAACAAGACCTTTCAGAAACTTTCAGAACAGGACTAAAGCCTTCATTTAATTCAAGAAAATCTGCCCGATTCAAGACTTCATCAAACCCAGGACAAAATTTAGGAATGTTTTAGTGCTGTTGCTCAGGGAATAGATTTTTCTTTCACATTTTTAGAAAAGGAAAAAAATTCCAGGAAAAAAAAAAAACAACAGACAGGAGAAAGAGGCAACAGAACCATGATAACAGAGACTTGAGCTGAGCCAGGATGTAAATCACATTATCCCCATCCCTGGCAAGTAGTATGAGTATGAGTATGTACTCATATGCACATTTACTGGTTTTCTCATCGTTCCATGGAAGAAATTCAAACAGCCTCCTGTTGTATCCTTTCATGCAAAAAAAAGAAAAAAGTCAAACTTCAAATATTTGGGCAAAATGGATTCTTGCTTTCCAACTGACTGTAAATTTGTATCTCTTTTTTTGCTCTTTCAGCTGTTAAAAACATCAGCAGTTGCAACCTCAAAAATGCAGACATCCTAAATACAGGTCTTCAGAAAGCCTTGCAGCGCTAGCTTTCAATCCACCCATTCTCAGAGGTTTAGACTCAGTAGGCCTTTTCTTCTGATTTGCACTTTCACTTTTAATGTTTTTAACCCATTTTAGTTCCCCCTTAGTGACTCCTGTCTTTATTCCTTCATGAGAAGACCCTAGTCAGAAAGCTGTAACAATATGAGATATACTATATACTTGATGACTTATAAACATGGAGTGCTGGTGGGGTCTGACCCTCATTTCAGCCTCTCTGACACCAGAAGCAACAAGAATACAGATGAGAAAAGAATTTGAAAAAAACCTTTCTACCAGGCAAACTTTTCATCAGACAAACTTGTGTCAGTGTATGGGGAACTGACTTTGCTAATAGCTTTTACCACAATAAATTATTCTGAAGAAGCAGTTTCAGTATCTTTTTTTAAGAAGGCACACTTAAAGCAGGGAGGAAATGGTCATACTGGGAAAAGTTTGAATATATTTTTATTTATTTTTTAAAAAAATTTACTTTTAAAACCATTTAAAAAGTAGCATAAACATTTAGTTTGAAATCAAACTGGTTTTGTTTACTAGGTAGGTATGTGAAACTGAACACATGAAAATTAAGATGGATAATATGAATTCTTTCCCTGGAGCTAGGCACTGAACTGCTCACTCTCAATCTGCATAAACGCACTCCAGGAATGTGAGGGGGTGAGGGAAGAGTCACAAGGGATGATAGTTGGATGCTAACTTCAAAGTCTCCTAGAAAGTGAGAGGGAAATTAATTTCTTGAACAAGAGAAATGAAAATACATTAATGCAAAAAAGGATTAGTCTACAAATTTTCAGTCTGTATTTATACATCCTCTCTACTATAAAAACTGCCTTTGATAAAGGGACTTTTAAATTACCTTTGAAATCGAAGACTATATTTGATGGATGCTTTGGGATATTTCCATGTTAAATATTAAATAAACAATCATGTTCTCATCACTGGCCATCACATGATGGTCATTATCAAACTGAATTTCAAATCAACTCTTCCATTTTGTAAGCCCAAAGGCAACATGGAAGATTGTTCCCATCAGAAGGAAAAGTCATTGTTATTGGAAGGTCATTACACCATTTAGAACAATCCTATGTATTTACACAGAAGATGCACAGTATCCTTGTTTGATAATATTAAGAATAATTGCCTTCTATATATTCATAATAGAAATGCATATCTACATAACTATGGATAGAAATAATCTTCATTTTCTATTTACATGTAAAGTAAGACTGGACTAGAAACTCTTATGCCATAGATGGCATAGTTAACAGTAATGGCCCTAAGTGGTGATGCAGCAAATGGAAGCCATGCTCCATGGGGTTACAGCTGTAGCAAGTCTGGCTTTAAAAGGCTGATGATGCAACAGTGAAATCTGACAGCTCTAATATTATTCAGCAGAACTGCTTATAAGGGGTTAAATTAAAGGCTTAAAACACACCATTAGCAGTTCCTGCTGCTGGGACAGGCTCCAGCGCAGCTGCAGGGCTCCAGCCAATTCTTGCAAACCTCAGCTGTTTCGCTGAAAAGGCACAGGTGGGCTCCTGTCACATAACCAGGACTTGGGGTAGAAGGTGGGTTTTGCCCTGGCACACTGGCCAGGCAGCAGCAAAGTGGTTAATATAGGTGTCAATAACTCTTAAATTTAACACTCAACATATCCAGATCCTGAGGATCCATCAAATAGCTGTAAACCACGCATCCTCTCCTTTGTCCAAGGCTGGAGACTCAGATTTTCCCTAAGAGAGGGAAGTGGGGACCAGAATCATCTCACCAAGTCCACAGCAGCTGTGTTTTTAAGCAACACAGTTGTGTTTTTATGCAACATGCAGATATCCCATCAGATCAAGTCCAGGTCTTTTCCAGATAAAAGACCAACTGCTGTATGATGAACAAACCTAGTACCAAGAATGTTTGCCGAGGAAAAATAACTACGATGTTGTATGTGCTCCTTACAGACAAAGAGTTTGGACCTCAGCAAACAGCCATCTTTCAGTAATAATAAAAAAATAGGTCCGAGGACTCTGCAAAGAAAATTGCCACCACTGCTCCACACAAATCACCTGCAATCATCATCCACAACTATTCACCAGAGAATTAAGAGCACTCCAGTAAAGCCTTACAAATGATTCTCCCACATAACACTTTTTCCATGCCCATTAAGATTAAGTACTCACAATTCAGCTGCTTAGACCATTTTATTCCTGAAGTGGCAAGTACAAAGAGCTTCTTCCCAAGTTCCACTTGCAACTTCAGCCTTTCTCTGCACCAGACTGTGGGTCATACTTGACTCGAAGAAGGATGCACAGAATTGGCAATGCAGAAACAAATGAAGTGCAAGTGGAGAGCAGACCTGGCCTCCAAGAGCCACCCACAGCTTTTTTGTGATGCACCATGTACAAGTAGCACATACACTTCATTCCAGTGAAGCCTGTACAACTTTGTGCTCCCCTCACATACCTTCTTATTCACCCTATCTGTTCAGCACTAATATTTTACTACTACAGGAGTGTTGCAGTCACAGGTAAATCAAATTATGGCATTAAAACTGCTGGTACACATTGCTTTGAGTTTTTATAACTTGTCTTCTAAACACACAAGTGAGACAGAGCCCTCAGCAACCCATAACTATTTTTGTTCAGAGGTATGTTCAGAATCCAGCCTCTTAGCTAATAGCACTAAACTGTGTGCTGATGCAGGCTATCCAGCAACACAAGAGTTGACCAGAAGTTACAGGGATGTTCTGATTAAATAGGTAAAACTAGCAAATCAAAGATGCCTCATCTGTACTGCTGCAGAGGAGGTCCAGCCCTCCACACACCTCAGGAGAATTTAAAACTAAGTAATTGGAAGGAGGTCACTTACAACTGTAAATGCAAGAAATGCCTTTGTAACCCTAAAGGTCAGGCAGAGATAGCATGCTCCAAATTAAGCACAGTTGATTTAAGGACAACATAAAGGCCATCTTTTACTGTCTTGCTGCGGAAACTTTGGGTGTCGTTGTAACTCCTACGTCATATAACTAAACCTTCCCAATCATATTCTAAACAGGTGTTTACATTGAACAGAAACAGACTCAAAACTAGAGAAACAAAAACACAGGGGATAAATGAGATACTATGGTCAGTGAAATAACAAGACTAGAAGCAACAATGTTGACAGCTGGAATTCATGTGTAGTAAGAGAAAGAGCAAAGCAGACTGTAGACTGCCATCTTTGAGGTAGGAAGTGTTAAGCCAGACCTCATCCTGGAAGCAGATAAAATATCTGGAAAAAAGCATCAGTAGTAAAACTATTAAAAAACTCAACAAATTGCACAAACATCTCAAAGAGAAAGGCAGTAGCAAAGGTAGAAAAGAAACATAAAACTCACAACATCTAGTAAATCAGATCTGCAAGTCCAGAGCCTCTTAACAGCAAGTCCTGCCTCTGAACAGCACTGCAGTATTCCTCCGACTAATATCGACCCTCAATTACAATCTAAACCAAATGGCAGCCAAAAGCTTTAGACTGGGAAAAACCTCTTGAAGACAAATAATTTCAGTTAATAATATGCTGCTAGCACACTTCCAGTGCTTTGTGATTGCTGGCAAGCCCAGGGAGCAAGAGCACTGCAAGCTGTCTGCCTGCAACAGGCAAAGGGTTTGCTGTGGGAAGCAGCAGGCTGTATCTTGTCTTTTTTTCCCTCCAGTAAATGTAAATTACCTATGAAAAAAACAGTGAACAAATGACCAAACACCCCAACTTTGCAAATGTCTTTGTGTAAGCATTATGACTCAGTTTGCTTCTAGGCCTTCCAACTGAATTAATTTACTGTGGTAAGGAAAATCCGAGTGAAGTAAAACTCAAGCTGTACAAACACCTGCAAGAGTTTCTAAATGACTGAGCTTTTGAAGCCAAGACCTGCTTGCTTGGGCAGGTGCTGCCACTGTTATGGGAGTGTCCACAGTACAAATTCCTCTGCTCAACTGTCTTTAGAAGGGAATGATGCCCCAGCTTCTTGGAAACAAGTCTGTTCTAACCATGACAGCAGCAAAACGTCTTGACTAAAAGCTTAATTTTTTTTTCTGCTCATACTTCCCTTAGTAGCTTCAGTTTTTTTCCCCTTTATGGTACTAAGAGTCTTTAGTTACAACAGCCTGAGGCTCTCATCAATGCATACACCATTCCTTAAAACGTTTTTCTTGTTTCAGATCCAGTTCTAACACAAATTGCTCCTCAATAATATTGTCTCTTATTCAAGGATATGTGTACTCTGTGAGTAAGTGCATGCCAGTTAATACAGAGTGGGGTTTCAATTACACAAGATTTTGTTAAAACAAGTGAAATAAAGTACATTAGTAAATGTAGCCAAAACTACAGACCAATTTCCCACATGCTACACTAGGCTTTCAAAGATACTAATAGGTCCCAACATACAAATTAAATCAAGTGTATTACAACATGCTTAGACTGCTACTTACTTCTATAAAGAAACAATGGGTTTATGGACTTCCACTGGCTTTCAAACCAGTAAGAGACAGTGCAGTTATCAGCACCGAGTTATCTTCCCTGTCTTTCTAGTCTGCTTTTCATTTAGCTTAATTATGATCATACATAAAAGTATTTTTAATATTATCTTTCAGAAAAATTGAGGGGTTAGCAGAACAAAGTATTTAAGCACATGCCTGGCTACAGTACTCTCATGTTTAAGCTTTGGCATGTTTTTGCATGCTTTACTGGATGGAGTCCTGATCCCCCAGGACTGGATACAAGCAGTTACTAAACAGTACTGGATACCTTAATTTTTCATTGCATAGGACTGCAGTTCCTGTGGAAACTACAGCTTTCACATTTCACAATGCATAAGCTGCAGTTTCTACACAACTAACCAAGCCTTCAGTAGGGAGACAGAGCTTTAAATATTTGGGTTAAAAAAAAAAAAAGTAAATCACTCACTGAAGCTGCTCTTTGTTAGTCCACTGAACCACATGAGGAAAGATGACAAGAGGGTGGAAACTGATCAGCGCTAGGAATGAGTGGGGGCTCCAACAAGGACAGGGAGATTACCTGAAGCCAGTTTCATTATTCACCATTCCTCATAAATGCATGCAAATCCTCACACTTAAGTACATTCCTCACACACCGAAATTCTGTGAGGGCTCCTATGACTGCTAAATTGTGAAAGTGGATATAGCAGAATTCCTTAGATGTTAAAGACTTACTGGTACTCTTCACTTCTGAAAACAAGCTCCAAATTTTGACAAAATTGTAAAGCCAAACCCAGATTATTTTGATTTGAGGCAATGCTTCAAATACAGAAGAAAAAACCAACAACTTTGAAAATCAATCTACTGTTTGCTGTTTACTTTTCCAAAGTACATGATGACACTAAACCAGATAAGTTATGTAAGTAATACTATATGTATTCATAACTGATTTCTTTCTTGTGTTTCCCTGTCCTGGGCAAGTACTCAGTTCTAGCTCCTTGTAAAAAAATGCGTGGCAAATGTATACATTGAAACACAGGCCTGTTTTCAAACCACATATAGCTCTCTAGTACTTTATATTGCCGAAATTTAAGCTTAAATAATGTGAGAGCATAGATTTGACATGTTCTTTACACTTCTAAAACAATAATTAAATTGCCTCCCAGCTGTCAGCTTGAATTAGACACTATTAATCACAGTACTCAATTATTAGCCTTTTATACTAACAGTTTTGTTTGCTCAATTTTTCAGTATTCTTTCAAACTAAATAAGAAACAACTTTTAAAAACAGTGTTGCATATGTTTCAGAAGGCATAAATTGAATGTATGTATTCTTAAAGTCTTCTGGAGCTGCCCCCCAGAACAAGGCCTTGAAGTGCTTGTAAAGATTCAGATTATTGCTACTGTTGTTTAGGTACTTAAATAGTGGCTAGGATTCGGTGCTCTCACCACTTGGGCCCGGGTTCTGTCCCCAGTCAGGGAAGAATCGTGCTCTGGCAGGGGGGTTGGACTAGATGATCTTTTGAGGTCCCTCCTAACCCCAGACATTCTGTGATTCTGTGAAAACGAGAGGTTACCTCAGTATATCACTTCCACTACAGCCCCTTCGATGGCTATGCAAGAAACCTGCTGTAGAAACTGTTCTTCACAGCTTTCTCGTATTTGCTACTAAATTTATCTCTTTTATTTGCATGGCCTTGGCTGCAGTAGCACTGGCAAATGCTCACCCTTTTATACCATCCCTTTTGTGTCACTTCAAGTCTCAGTGTTAGAGGACAAAGACACTTTGCAGCATACTGAAGAAAGAAAACTGTTAGCTGGTGAGAATGAAAAATGAATGATCTGTTTAATATCTTGAAGAACAGTTTATTGGTAGCTATAAATATACTTGTAATCATTGTTTTCAACAAGCTTGAAAAGAATGAACCTGCTCTGGTTAGTAGTCTATGTAAAATAGGAGTAGTAACAGAAAGAAGATTATTGGCGCTTTAGGGGCTGGCACACAAGGCTAATTTGAGCCTGTTTCTCTCTTTCACACTGTATCTCCCATCTCTCTAATTCTGGGCGTACTGCAAGCCATAAAATTTTATGTCTGCCACACCAGTGAAACAGGAAGTAAAAGTCTTCAAAAAGGAAAAAAACCCCAAACTCCTCCAGAGTTTTCTTCTCCCTGTTTTCCACTTTGTACTGCCTCAAGTGAAATATTAGCTTTTTAGAGCTGTTTTTACTATATACTGTCCTAGTCTCCATGAGACCTAATCCCAAGGGATTTTTCCACAGTTACATGCTTAGAGAAGTGATTTATACGGTGACCAGGAAACGCACAGTGCACTGCTTTTCCCAGGAAGAGAAAAAACTAAACCAAAACCTACTCAAACTTGAGACTATACCTCCAACCAGGACGTCCACTGGTTTCACATATGTCATCCTGCTTTGAACTCTCATTTTTACTGCTGAAGAGGAGATCAGCAGCTCCATAGGCAACACTGAGAAAAGCATGGTGTGATGGTCAGAAAAGAACACAGCAGAAAGCCCAAGCACACAGGCAACTACTTAAGAGGATGGTGCATCTTGGAGGAAACCAGCTTGAGACAAAATCGGCAGCACAGAGCTGATGTTATCGGTAGATTATATGTGACATTACTCAGATGCTGTGGTCTCCCAATGGACAGCAAGGCTCCTCACATTTAATGATCCTCCTGCAATAAACTAGCTCAATGCAGTGTGGAGTGACTCTGCCATAGATTCACTCACTGAACCTACAAAAAAACCCCCAAAACACAAATTCCTCTGTTATTTTCATGTGGTCTGGCTGCAAGTACTCTGAACAAGCCTCTCCAGGATGTAAGAGCCTGAACTGGAATGATCCAGACTATCAGATCAAAAATACTAAAAGGTAGCTATTACTGGTGGCTGTTCTGCCTCAAATTGCCAAAAACGTTCATAACATGCCTTCTACAATGCCCAAAGAACATGGAGAATCATTAGTTACAAAGACAAAAAGCACATCCTCTGGGGGGTGGGAACCCAACCAACAAACCGATCAATCAACCAACCTAAAAAACAAAACAAAACCACCACAAACTCAGCACAGAACCTGTTTCCCTTCTCACCTTCTGTGAATGGCATTCCCAAAAGAGTAAGGGAAACCTAATCTAGACATCAAAACTACTCAGCCCCTTTGTTCCAGTTCTGCTACTGGCTTTCTATATGTTCTCTCAAGGGAGTTACTTAAACCCTTTGTATCTGAAGGTACTTTTCTGGAAACAAGAATTATTACCTACTGTACTTCATGGCTTTGTCAAAGTTTTTGTGAAGCTGCCTAAACACCTCAGAAAACATACAGAGGTATAAGTAACTATTACAACACACATCTCCTTTCCTTGTCTTGTGCCCTATGTTTGCAGCAGATGGCTATCAACACCTGCAGTCTCAACTCAAACCATTGGCGTTCAGCTCACTGCCTAATGAGGACTCTGCTACTGGAATCACCCCATTGCCAAAACCAGCCTTGAAAACCATCAGCAAGATGATTGAGAAGATAACCACAAAACATACTGTGACTGCCTCCCACATAGTCCCAGACAAATCTCTCTCTCCATATTCTTACAGGGATCTGTAGACAGTGTTTCTGCTTGTGTATTTTTATTAGACAGACTAGATTTGAATTAGACTTGATCATTAAAGGCAGGGGTAGCTCTATCTACAGGTTCAAGAAAGCAGAAAGAGAACACAGACAGACAGGAGCTATTTTACAAGTAGTCTTTGTGATAGCAAAGTTGGCAATGGACCCAGCAAACAGATACAGTCTTGTTGAGTAGGTTAACTAGTTCATCCTGCCTTATATAACTGCATGGCTACTGTCAAAACCTTTAATTTCAAATAACCACTTAGAAAAAAATTAATGGGGGCGGGCAGAACAAAAGAGTGTAACTGCTTTTTAATGACAATCCAATTCCCTGAAAAGTCATTCTTCACAATTTACCCTGCTTTATTAAAAGTGTGTGTGCCAAGCTGTGATAACATCACTTACTGTTATAATTTTGATCTATGCTGAAATTCATGTTTTGCTCTTTGTCAGCTCTGGCTCTGATTCTGGATACACACACACAAGCAGCACTGCAAACTTCATGGACTATGACTATTCTTCCACCATTCACATAAAAACCCCAACTGAATTATCCATGTTAATTTTCTTCCTCAAACTTACCATTCTGAAAAAAAGCATTTAGTAATTATGCTCTGAAAGCAGACTTGGAGGAGAATGTGTCAGAAGCTAGCACTGTGCCCCTAATTAAACCAACATATTTGTGGTCTCCATAAATTCCCTCTGAGGCCACAATATAATTGTTTCTATATGCCAATTTCACAGTATATGCAAATGTTTTTCTATTATCAGCATTGCCTTGCTGACTTCTTAAGATAAGGTCCTCATCTACCAATGCAAAGATGACTTAATCTCTGTGCGCCACATACCAATGGGAAATGGGAACCATCCACAGAGACACTTCTGCTCCTCCAGACTGCACAATAATATTACCTTTTCTAGATTATGAAATTATGAGTATACTTTTTTAATTTAATCTTCTGACCTAGCATCTCTTAAACAGAAAGCTAATTTTTATTGCAACTTCTTCAAAAGCTAATTTGTGTTCCTTTGGTGATTGTTCCTTTCTGCACTTAGAGAGCCTTTCACACCTACTCAGAGTGACTGTCCTGAAATTTTCACAAAGTTAAAAGAATCAACATTGCTACATTCAATATTTACAAGCTTAACTTATTTTCTTGTAATTTTGAGACTATTTAGATCGGCAAATGAAAATCTAGAAATGGTTCACAGCCAACTGTCAAGAAAAACCAAAAGCAGAACATTCTTTATGCCAAACACCAGGAACACCCATTTGCTGTGTTACTTCTCAGTATCACTGAAGAGGCATCATTTGTGATTAGCCAAATCTGGTCACTGTCCCACTACAGGCTTGATCCACACCCAAACAAGAGAACTGACTTTGCCAATAGGTGCCAGATCAAAACCAAACACTCATAACAAATAATTTAACTTCTGTATGCCTCCATTTAACCATCTGTAAAATGGGTATTTTAGCATCCACCTTTGTGCAATACAGAGATGGAAATCATCAATGTCTTTATTCATGACCTGGACAGAGGTATTGAGTGCACCCTCAGCAAGTTCACAGACGACACCAAGCTGAGTGGTGTGGTTGACACGCCAGAGGGGCAAGATGCCATCCAGAGGGACCTGGACAGGCTTGAAAAGTGGGCCAGTGAGAATCAAATGAAATTCAACAAGTCCAAGTGTAAGGTCCTGCATCTGGGTAGGAGCAACCCAAGATATGAGTATAGGCTGGGAGAAGAACTTGTTGAGAACAGCCGTGCAGAGAAGGACTTGGGGGTCATGATAGACGAAAAGCTGGACATGAGCGTGCAGTGTGCACTTGCAGCTCAGAAGGCTAACAGTGTCCTGGGATGCATCAGGGGAGGCATGACCAACAGGTCTAAGGAGGTGATTCTGCCTCTCTATTCTGCCCTCGTAAGGCCCCACCTGGAGTACTGTGTACAGTTCTGGGCTCCTCAGAATAAAAAAAGATGTGGACCTCTTGAAGCGGGTCCAGAGGAGGGCCACAGAGATGATCAAAGGACTGGACCACCTCCCCTATGAGGACAGGCTGAAGGAATTGGGGTTGTTCAGCCTGGAGAAGAGAAGGCTTAGAGGGGACCTTATAGTGGCCTTTCAGTACCTGAAAGGGGATTATAAGGCAGAAGGAGAGAGACTTTTCTCCTGGTCTGACTGCAACAGGACAAGGGGGAATGGCTACAAGCTGAAGGAGGGGAAATTTAGGCTGGAGATTAGAAGAGGGTTCTTTACCCAAAGGGTGGTGAGGCACTGGAACAGGTTGCCCAGAGAGGTTGTGGAGGCCCCATCCCTGGCAGTGTTTAAGGCCAGGCTGAATGTGGCCCTGGGCAATCTAGTCTAGTGCATGTGGCATCCCTGCCCATGGCAGGGGGGTTGGAACTAGATGATCTTTAAGGTCCCTTCCAACCTGAGCCATTCTATGATTCTATGATATGAACAATAATCTGTTTGCACACACAGTAACACCATGGCACAATGAAAGTAACTCCTCACAATGCTGTAGATACTGTCTGTTCTCTTCAAGGCAGTCATAATTCACTACCTGAAAATGTGTTTTCAGAAAGAGATGTCAAGTTGTTGGTAGAGGACAGAAGATATTTTACTTTATATACCCTTACACCGCTAAAATGATTTTTTATAAACAAGTCAAGTGAGCACCACAAAAGTCTCCCTGTATGGTTTTAAACTCTTTTTGATCAAAAATAGTATTTTACACAAAAAGGGGGGAGGGGGCGAAAACACAAAAGTAATTCAGCAGGAGGGTTTATGAACAGTGTACTAGTTCACATTAACGAAAACCAGATCATAAAGTAATCTGTGAACTAAAGTGGCAAATACCTATAGTAAAAACAAGAGTTTCCTCTATCGTAAGACATGTTCAGGATATTGTTTTTGAAACAAAAATGAAATCAGGACTTTGAAACACAAGTCCATAGAACAACAGAAAGTCCAACAATGGGAAACAAGTTACATAAATAATTTTGTTCCACAAAGCAATTATGTAATTATTAAATCTATGTAATAGTTTGTAATTTGATTTCAAAGTCACCAGACACAGGAGGAATGCAACTGTGCTTAGTTTGTGAACATCTCATGAAAATTTAAAACCAAATGTGATATTAATGCCTACTACTTTATATAAAATTGAGAAAAAAAAACCATTGAATGCTTGTTTTTTACAGCTCAGTTCTATTGAAAGGAATATTGGATAGTAGTGTGTTACAGCTTGAGCTGAGCTATAGTTTTTTCTTTACTACAACAAGTAATAAATAAGGCCTTTAGGGTTTAAGTTCAAGTAATTCATTACTAAATTTATGTAAGGCTCCACTACAGAAATCAATAAATAGTGACTAAGAAAGCATTATGAATAAAACACTTCATAATAGCAGTAACTCCACTTGAAAGGATGGCAAAAATTTTCTACATAGTAAGTATATACCAAATCAAGCCAAAGAATGTAATTTGCATTGAATAATCTATTTAACATTCTGCACATGACCTCAGTGTTCAGACAGGTTAAATTCTCTCCCATCTTTTTACAAGGTCACATGTAAATAGAGTGGGTTCTCTGGATCCTTCACTGTCATTCTTACTTACAGACTGACCCTTTCCTACAAATCTCCACTGTGGCATGTGCTTTTCAGGAGATGAAAAAATATCTGCTTCAATTAGGAAGGCTAAGAGAGCACATAATGGGACTGCTCAATCACAAACTGCCACCCTAGAACCTCGCTTAATTTTTGCCAAAGCTAGTGTGATCTATATAACATACACATATATTTTTACATATACACACACACATATGCATATTAGATGGATACATATATTTGATCTATCAGCAGAGATCAAGCATAAGAAAGGTGCAGAGAGACACTGTTGCCTACATCTATTATCAAGGAGCAAAAGGCTGGAAGGTAATGTCATTACCCATTACATAGACAAAGGCTTTTTTTCATATAAGGTTCCTCTCTAGAAAAGCAAACATGTCAAACCACAACCATTGCTAGGGAAATAACTGATGAAAAAGCAGATAATTCTAGTCTAATGTTTGGAAATCGGATGCTATTCAATATGGAGAACTGAAAGGTACTGCATTTAAACAGAATTACCCAACAAAGAGATCCAGGATGAGGAACATCTGGAGAGCTAACAGGCTGGCAGGAATGGATGTAGGGATTAATGTGAATCATAAACTGAGTCTTAGTATCATTCTATTGTGTAAGGAACCACCATTGCATTGCAAATCTAAATAAGACAATAGTGCTATGAACCACTGTGCTCTAGTCAGTACTGCTAAGTCCTCAGGTGCAATCACATGCTCAATTTCTGGTACTGCTGTTCATAAAAACAGGTAGCAAATTGATCAAAGTCCAGAAAAAAACCCAAAACTGTGGTATTTATGAATGCTCTTAAAAAAAAAAGGTGGTGGTGTAAGTTAGCAGCTTAACCTGTTGGGAGTTAAAAAAAAAGGAGAAAAAAAGAAAAAGGGGGAAAGGGGAAACATAAAGCCATTCATAAACACCAAAAAAAGCTGTTGTAAAGAGCATTTTTAGCATCCATGGAAGATAGCAAGTTAAAGAGAGATGTCTGTAAGATACCAATAAAAAACACTCAGAAGTATGCACACTAAAATAGTTTGCCTGGGGAGATGGTGGAATTCACATGCTGGGACTGTTTTAAAGACAGGTCAGATCAACATCTGTCAAGAGTGACAAACAGAGCCATATCCAGCTTGGGGCAAAGGATGCACCAAGTGACTTCTCAAAATACTAAAATTAAGCCAAGGTAAAGTAGAACAGTATCAAATAACAGAAAAAGTTTTGTAACCCATCTTCAATCACAACCAAAAAAAAAAAATTCAAATCTGGCTATAATAGTCTTTCACTTCTGGTTTATATATTCACACTTAACCACAAAGAGAATTTCCATTCCTCCATTTGCCATAACAAGCAACTTTATCCCAAAACAGGTGTTGCAATCTTAGTCTGGTGTAGTTGAGATGGAGACTGTTTACAGTGATGTTTAATCCAAAACTGCAAAAAAAAAAGCCAAATACAGCAGCTTAACTTTTCATTTCTTTTGTGGTTCAAGAGACATTTTACATTTTGCACCATCCTCAACTCTTGAGTCTTCAAGGGAATGTTTTTGCACAGATTTCTCATCTTTTACATTCTTTCTACTGCTATGCTACAGAAGTAGCATAGCTGCATGACAAAGCTCCTGCTCTCCGTAAAGTAACAACCTCCAACTCAGGGAGGTGAGTATAACAAAGAATAAGAAATATGAAAGGGAGGCAGAAAAGTATGGTGCAGGAGGCACTCAAGGAAAAGTGAAGCATGTGGGACAAAGTGAACGGAGAAATGGTGCTGCAAGGACTCTTGAGTACTAGAGAAAGAACATGTTCTGAAGCTTTGAAAGGATACTTGGGTGCAGTGAAATGAGGAAGGCAAGAGTGCATAGGCTGAACTGTTAAGGGAAGAGATGGAAGAGGAATATGATAGGGACTAGTAAGAACAGCCTTGAGAATAAAGATGGTGTCAAGGAAGGAAAGTTACTACAAATAAAAGACAGAGGCTTCTCCCATAGCTTTGCACCTACTGTAAGAAGGCAGTACAGAAGCACTATCTGGACTATCCCTAAAGGACAGACGTGGTAATTCTGGAACAAGGCACCTTCCTCTGGTATCTCATCCTACATCCGCTCTGGGAAAGAGGCTGACAAAGCCAGTGCTGGTAGCGTTGGTCAAAACCTTTCATCTGCCACTTAGCAGCTCTGTAATAGTGGCAGAAATAAAAGTCTTATGCTCAAACCCAGAGATAAAAGCCATTAGAACAGCATAGATGGTAATAGCCCATTACATTCTCCATTTTGAAAATATCTTGACACTCAGCAGAACTGTATCAAAGTCAATCTGAAGCTTCTGGTAACAGAAGGGGTACAAAGATTGACATGCTTATGTTTCAATAAACTTTTTTGTTAATAAACCTCTTTTCTGCAGGCTTATAAATACTTACTCAGGAGGGTTTACCATGTTCTGAAGGTAATGAACCAGGTTAAGAAATAGGTCTGACTTCTGTTAGCCTTACTTACCTATCTAGTCCTCAGATAAGGAACAGCAGCTACTGTCAGGATAAGAAGTATGATTCATGCCAAGTAAAGTTAATTTTCTTATGATGATATATAAGATGAATTTTTGCACATCCTTGTTATAGATACCAAACTCCAGCAGTGAGTGATAATAAGTTCCTTAGAAACTTCTAACAGGCCACTTTTAATAAAAAGAGCTATGAAAATTACATTAATTAATACTCAAGAATCACTCTTGTTCAGAAAAAGTCTCAATTACATTTTCATTCTGCTTTTCAGACTGCTGAAAGACCAATTTCTGAAAGACATCCTTTTAGCTTTCCAAATCTCCTTTGGTGTTTCTATTAACTGTTAAGTGAAATGTGGCAATCCCTCCACTTAAAGAGGTCGGAGAAGATGCAGCTCATCTTGTATCATTCCATTTCAGGTGGATTTGGGGTATGAATAATGCAACATCCTAAATACTATGGGGTCAGCATTTCTGTGGAGCAAGCATTACATTACCTAAAGCATTGCCACCATGGAATATGTGTTCATACAGAAAAGGGATTACATGAATGTCGCCACCAAATTTTTAGGTTTTACTCATTGACAAAGTTATCTCTCCCTGCAAGTAAATGAAGCTGAATATTTTCAACGTGTCCCTCAGGTAACAGAGATCAATCAGAGGGAATGGCATTAGCAGGAAGAAACAGAACAGCCCTGTCTTACACATAAGATTAAATTCAGTTGTTTTTTTTTTAAGAAGGAAATTGTTAGGCCTCAGGTGCTGGCAAATTATTGTGACCTCATACAGAAAATACTACTGTTTTCAAGTTCACTAGAGGGTGAAAAAGGACTATGATCATAAAATGATTTAAAAAAATCCCAAACCCAGAAACCCACACCCCAGAGATCATGAAAAATTTCAAGGATGCTGGCTATAAGAAAGTCCATAAGTTTATAGGTAGAGATTTGAAAAAAGCTATAATAATCTCTAAGGAAAGCTTTCATACTTGAAGCACAGTTCAAGAGCTGCTACTGTGCAACCAGAAATGTCCCTTCAAAAGAATCACCTCAAACTATTTCAAAGATAAGGATAAAACATTTTTCAGTGCTAGGAGGACCTCAAGATTCAGTAGAAAAGGATTAAAGAAGCCATTTATGTCAAAGGCTGAAAGGTAATATAGCAGGTAATTTGCTATAAGTCAAATTATCTTGAGAGCCAACTGTGGTGTCTTGCCTTAACTATACTCCTTTTACTGTCTAAGGTCAGTATTGAACAACTCTTACTTCAGAAATCTGAATAATTTCAGTCAGAAGAATCTCAATGTATCATTACTACAAAGAGAAAATCAATCGTGTTTGCACTATGTACACAAAACAGTATTTCCTGTTCTACGTACCATGTACATAGAATTAAATACAAAGAATGTTTCCTACTATACTTTGCGATGCCTTTCCTGAAAGTGGCTTTTGGCCAAATGCCCATTTCCTTAAACTTCATTATGGAGCTTAGATTTTCGATATCACTCACTCAGCTAAAATGTCTTCCTGGTTTTTTCTACATTTGTTGCCTGAACTATGGTCAGGAAGACATTTCTATTTTTGTAAATTTAAGAGTAGAAGAAAATCATTAAAGACGCCAACCCTTGAGATATTCATGCCCTGCCATTGCTCCAAATGAGGCTATAATGCAAAAACTTCCAGGATCTTCTTAGTTCTTCACTGAACTTTTACTGTTTATTCTTAAAACTTAACAGTTTTAAAGTCCTCCTGTCATTTTGTGAAGTTGGACTAAGATATGGCTAACTTCAATTTTATTTCTTTTTGCCCCTATGTGCTTTCAGGTGTATAAAACACTCTGTGAAGAAACTGTTCAACCTTTTCCACGTCTCTCTTTTTCAATCCTTTCATTTCTCCTTTCTCATTCTTTTAATCTTGGAGCTTGCCAAGTTTTAGAGCAACCTATTACAGTGGGAATCAGAGCCTTAACTATGGCTCAGTGCTTTTCCTGTAGTACCTATCACAAAAGGGTCAAAACTCCTATTCAAAATCTCCTCCTCAGGCCTTGTCAAATTGAGCCTTTATTATGGCCAGTGACCACAACAGATTCACAGAAAAAGTGTGCCGCTGAGTGATGTTTCTGGCAAGCTGTGGCTTCCACTCTAGCTCTAACTTCTAACAGAATTGAAATTTCTTTATAAGTGTCTTAAAATAACCCAAGTCTAGCTACATTACTGGTTTGTTGTGGGTTTTTTTTGTTGCTGTCATTACTTATTATCATATTTTAAAATACATTACTGTATCCTGATCAACACAGGCCTCATATAAGCAAAAATAGCCTACTGCTTTGTAGCATTTTTTCCCTTGCTGCCTTTAGAGTGCATCATCTCTTTTTCACTTCAGTTTAGTTTTCTAGTGATCTACTCATTGAACCTTATAGCATTTCACTCCTCACTCTTATGAGGAGGAAATGACAGAATTCCCTTCTTTCCTCTTCTTCCACCTGACAAGCACAGTGAGAGGTCCCAGTTCCTGGGGTACCTGCTACAGACTGTCTTGGATTCCTTGTTCCTCTCTCACTGCCCCAAAGCTGAAGCTCCTTCCTTCAGCACTCATCATCTCCAGTGCCTGAAAAGTATCTCAACAAAACCTACAACAGTGGAATCACTGAGCAAGAATCTCCAAAGATCATACCCAATTGTTGAAACTTCTGTTCACCTTTCTTGCCTCCTAACCTCCTTTACTTCTTTGGACCAAAAGCTCGGTAGAGAAAACTTCATGGCTACTTCCATGTCTAACTATCCCTTGTCATTCAGTCATGGAAAGCTTCCAGAGATACTTCATATTTCCATGTTACCAAAGATAAGAGTATGAGTTGATGCAAATTGTATTGGTTTTCCATTTCCACTGTTTGAAGGTATTTCAAAGAACGTTAACATTTCTTAGCAAGTTAGGATGACCGCTACAAGACAAGTGTATATCTCAACAGCAAAGGTGTAAGTTTACAAGTACCACTTGCAATTCAACAGCCATGAAAACCCTAATCTATTAAGACTAAACATAACTTAAGTTCAAAGGAGGAAAACCAAAGTTACTAAGTCCCCCGAAATGCTCATCCAGCCTAGCATTAAGCTAAATTCTAGTCTTTTTGTTTATTTGGGAGTCTACTCATAAACAAAAAGATAAGGGAGAGAATTTGCCTACTCTTGTCTATCCTACAAACAAAAAGTTATCTAAATGAGTTACAGAGTCAAAAGTAGCAATCAAGGAAAAATAAGCATGAATTTTTCTAGAGGGTCAGCAGCTTGGCTTCTTTATAGAGTAACATTCCAATGTGAAGTAATAAAGTCACATAAAATAATCAAAAAGGAGGAAAAGACCAGTAGGCTGAGATTCATATTCCTGCTCTATTCCTAATAAAGCTGTTGAACACTGTTTAAAATATTTCAATTATTTAAACTGCAAGCAAAGAAGAAAAGATTCACTAACTTTGTGGAGAAAATGCCTACCTGGAAGATGAGACACTGTTATTGTTACTGCTACACCAGGAACTGTTTATATATGCTAATAGGGTTGATAAACAGATAAGGTTAAAATGACTGCAGAATATTATATTTCAGAGCACTCTGCTTCAAGATAGAGATAAGAGTTCAAGTTTCCTCAGGCAGAGGAGAACATAAAACTTGAGTTTTCTACGCCACTGGATAAAACCACCAACTCCGACTACTTTGCACACCATGCCCTTCATTTCTCATACTTTCCTCACAGGTGTTCAAAATAAAATACTCAGTTTGGGGCTTAATGAAATAGCATTTTTTTCCATCACCAACTGACATTACCCCAGTGAAACCAGTGCACTGCTGAAGAAACAAGAGCCTGCTCCACAGCTAAGTAACACAGCTTTCTGCCTCTGCATTTACATTAGCTTAACCGCACTACATATCAGACAGTTATTTTAAGTGGAGGCAGGATGCTACGAAGAGATGGCTGGCAGTGAGCTACTGACTAGTAGAGCTAGACTCTTCACCAGAACCCCATACTCCAGAGGAAAATAGGTCTGTTTTCTGAGCAGACACTCAGGCTTGAGACACAGGACACCTAAACAGTCCATCACTCACCGCCCATGCACTGCTTATTTAGCTCTTGTTGCCAGTATTTGTTTACAGCTACACTGAGGTAGACCCAAACTAATGACACCCTCTGTTATTAGGTTGTTCTGAACTTACTGCAACTTTCATGCTACTCTGTTGCAAACTTAGTTACAAAGAAGGAATTAGGCAATCAGGTCACTAAATATTCTTCAGCAGCTGAATCTCAGGGAGGTGAGGCCTAAATAGGGATAATGGTACTAAAACTAGCAACTTCAAAGGACACAACAACAGCTAATTAATGTTTTGAATGGGTTTCAAGGGTGGAAAGTGCTAGACAATGGAGAAAAAAACCTTTTTTGTCAGCTTCTGTATAGACTAGCAACCAAAAGCTTCAATTATGTGGCTTTCAATAATTGTTAACCACATGAACATACTAAAGCTACTTTGACCATCAACTTCCTTCTTACTTCTCATTTGCATGACTTTCAGCACCTCCCACATGCTGCAAAACTTTAAAAGCTCCCTCATCTGTCAAAATGGACTTGAACTATGGCTTAACCTTTGCCAGGGTAGCAGACCAAGGAGAAACCTGAATGGATCTGTGGACACCAAGACCAAAAGGTGACTGAAGCCTGAAACATGTGCCTGTTGGAGGTGACAGGGAGATCAATGTCTTTCAAATACTGTTTAATTTTTCTGCCTAGTATGTCTTAAATGAAGCTTCCAAATTCTGTCTCTTCTTTTGCTAGCTTTTTTATCTTCCCAATTTATCTGGATGGCGTACGAATAAAGCCTTACACCAAGAAAAGCTTGTCTATTTTTCCACAGCTGTATTCATGGATTTAGTAAGACTTATTTCTGTAAATGCTGCCTTCTTTATATCCTTACATGAGCTTGGCTACACAACCATACTACCCCTGCTGTCACATGC
Organism: Galbula dea; assembly: GCA_013399015.1. Taxonomy (NCBI): domain Eukaryota; kingdom Metazoa; phylum Chordata; class Aves; order Piciformes; family Galbulidae; genus Galbula; species Galbula dea. The sequence goes on from VWZX01000351.1 coordinate 2,049,428, forward strand.
AGCCTAAACCAAACAATTATAACTGAGGTCTTATCAGGAACTTCAACTGCAACAGGCAAATGACACAGACAAAAAATTACTAGCATGTGTTTCATAAGGAACTCAAAAATTCCAAATTTTTGCTAATAATTTCATGTCTTTCTTCTTTAATTGGTTTCTAATTCATGACTTATGTTATTCATCATGCCTGGCAACACAAGAATTTCATCCCTGTGAGAAGATACCGAAGCTGACTGAATCCTTTTGCAAAAAAGTATTTCTCTGTGTGCTTCAGGTGGTGCTGCTGAAACAGGAAACCTACACAACACTAAGAGAAGATAAAGCATCAAGAGATCAAAGGGAAGTAGCTGTGCAGCATCAGAACCTACATCATGAAAAGCAGGCCAGAATGGCCAAAAAAACCCCAACCCAAACAAAACCCCCCCCAAAAACCAAACAAAAAATATCCCACCACAAACAAAAAAGCCCCCAAACCACACCAAAAAAACCCCCACCAATCTCTTTGAATTCACAGATGGAGGTCTGCCTTCCTCTGGGCATCTTTGTCAGAGGAGCATCCTTCTGCTAGAGAGAAACAGACGTTCCAAAGCATATCCAGATGTGCATACGTGATGTGTTTCTCATTCTCATCACAACATGCTCTTGATTTATTCTTGATAAGGATCTGTTTGTTCTCCCTGACAATCTGCAAGGCTGGTATAGTTCTTAACAAGTGTGGGGTTTTTATTACCTCACTAACTTCAAGACTTTGGTCTTGAGCAGTATCTTTCCAATTTCTTCAGCACCCATGGTAGTGTTCCTTTACCCAAGGACTTAGAGGTGCAAGCTAGCACAACTAGTTGACATATGAAGCTGCTGTGAGCCACCTTCAACATGCATGGACTGGAAAGCAGTGGTTGGGGGACAGAAAGAAGATTACATAGAGGCTGGCTGGGGAGGGAGTCAAACTGAAGCTATGCAAAGACAAGAGGAGTAATCTAAATACAAGACATTATATTTTCTAGGTTCATTCTTCTGTTGGTTTACCACATTATGGAAGCCTGACACTCTTCTGACTCAGCCAATAAACACTGCTGTCCTTCCTACAGTAATGCCACTCAGCTCAGGATTTTGGAATTTTTCTAGTAATATATGAACGGTAAAGCTGGGCTGCACACCACAGAAGCTGCTCATCATAGAGTTGAGGTGATTTGGGGTGAGGTTTGGATTTTTGTTTGTTTGTTGGTTGGTTTTCATTTTTTTTTCTGGTTGTTGGTTGTTTGGGGGTTTTTTTGTGGGGTGAGGTTTTGTGTGTGTGTGTGTGTGTGTGTGTGTGTGTATGTGTGTTTGTTTTGTGGGTTTTTTTTCCTTCTCTCAGAGATATATCTTTTTAAATGACAATTTATTTTGCTTTCTTTTTTTATAGTTGTATCCTTTGCAATGCCATTTACCTAATGGTCCAGATAGCATGATTCTGTACATTTCTATTTTTGCTGTCATTTTTAAATTTGGGTGGTAAGGGGGAAGGGAGGAAAAAAAAAGATACACAAAAGGAGCTGAAGTTAGTCAACCAATTCCTCCCTCCCTCCAAAGTCCTCAGGCTCCAAGAAGATTAAATCAGAGTTAATACAAATCTAGTGTGTCAGTTCCAGCAGACAGGCACTGCTTCTAGGATAAAAGAAGAGCATAGTAAGAATATATTCAACTGATCTTAAGTTCAAAGTAAAAGTCCTGCTGAATGTAAACGGACAAGAAAATCACTACAGATGATGCTAAAGAAAAACATTTACAATGATAAAGAAGCATTTCTCCCCTTCCACAATTGCCAGTCAGAGTACCGGAAGTGAGTTATCTTTTCTATTTATCACACAAATATTATTTTATTCATAACAGTATTACTAGTTCAGAAAAAATCCAAACCAATTACTTTTGACAACCTGGTCTTCCCATAACACAGACATTGCAAAAAAAAAAATTAAAAAAATATTTTCAGAAGACTAGAAGTGTTAAACTGAAGATCCTGTTCCAAAAAGCAAGGACTCTCTGAAAGTATGAAAAGACGACAAGGTCACCCAAAGCACCATAGCTGTGCAGTCTGCTGAACCTCCAGTCTTTAAACTCTGCCTATAAATAGATCTATTTTGCTTAAGGGATTATTCATAAATGGGCTTCCAACAAAAAGAGTGTTGAGACTGTGAAGGTCATTAACTTACAGCAAGTTGAAAGTTTTTTCCTTAGTCTGCTAGAGCTAAGTGGACTAAGAACTGTTTAAGAACAGTATTCACTTTGCTGGGTATGGAACAAGCCTTGCTTTATGGTCATGCTTAAAGCTAGCTCTGTATTTAAATGCCTTTGCTGTCTTGCTGTATGATACATAAGATACTAAAAATAGCCCATCTGTTCCAGAATTTCCATTGTGTACACCTTTGAAAAGCTCCACTAATAATTGAAAAATTACTGTGACTTTAACTTATGAAGATTAAAAGCTTAAAAAGTTGAGAGATTAAAACTGCACACATAATAAATCTCTATTATATATTTTCTATGTAAATCTACTTTATGCACCTTATATGCAGGCAAAAGCCCCTCTATTTCCAGCTATAGTGGAGTCAAAAAAAAAGTGCTTGAAAGTCCATGTCTTTTACTGCTACTTTTTCTTTTGTGTTTCTGCCTGATAAGGCCTGGAAACTCTCAAAAATTTAGGAAGTCTTATCTGTGTGTTCTCCAGCTCTTTTTTTGTGCTGTAGATACCTTTTTAATCCAACTCAGATGTTGTTTATACTTTGGAGAGCCTCTTGCAGCCAGTAAGACAAAACAAAAAACAGCGGGATCCTTTCCAGCAAGATACAGAGGTGTCCTTTCAGGACAAAAGTAACAGCAGCCAGTATTGCATTTACGAAGCAGAGCTGATCATTTCATGGCAGGGAATAAACAGTCTGGTTTAGGATCCTGAGATTTTACTGTGTGTAAGAGTCAAAGAATAGGGGACGTGGCTAGAACTGCCCATAGAGCACACACACGCAGACTCCGTAAGTGTTCAGCATCCTAACCTCACCTTCAATGGCCAACTCCCACAGAAAGTTCTTAAATACACATCAATCACTGACTGCAGCAGTTCTGGGTATTCTAGTCTCCTTCAGTGAAAGCTGGCTAGTTTCTCAAGTGGTCTTATGATACTGCCAACCAGCAGTACTGTATCAGCCAATATACCTCTAGAAAGGTTATAGCCAAATCACTCTATCACTCAAATTACTTATTACTTTATTTTTGCCACTTTTCCTCCAGTCTGCCTTTCTGGACATATACCATTTATGTATGATGACATTATCTAGATGGTCAACTCCATTTGTAATCAAACAACTAGTTCCTGAGCATCTTCCAAAGCCATGAACAGCAAAGACTTAGGAGGACTACATATGTTAGGCAGCAAGGCAAGAAACTTATGTTGATTTTACATTGATTTCTGTTTTCTGACTTTGCATGTATACATGTGCAGGTGGTGTAAAAACATATGGGATTAGATAAGTCAATCTGGCAAGAACTTGCACTGTTCTTTACTCACCATGTATGAAGAGAGATTCTGACCTCTTCACCTTTTATGCATAAAAAAATACTTAAATGAATGGGAAGATAAAAAAGGAAAAAGCACATATACTTCTGTGACTTATAGCTTTCCAGTGGCATTAATTTTACATTTACATAATTTGCAAGTCAAATGATTAATGTAACTTCTCAGTGTCACAACCATAGCTGTCACAGTCCATGAGAAAACCTCAAGCTGTTCTTTGACTTCAAGATCATCAGCTACAATACAGACCTTGGCAGCAGCACTTAGCTGGCTGCTGTCAGTGATAGATGAGACAACAGAATGCAGCTTGCTCTTTCACAGCTACATCAATGCCATCCTGCCCTGCTGACAGGCAAGGCAAACCTGGTTTTGTCAGTGAGCCAGCCAGATATGATCCCAGAGACACAAAGGAAGTAGATACAAGCACGAACAAGGTGCATCCTGACAGTCTCTTTTCCAGCCATAACTGCATTTTAGCAGATGTCCAATTTAATATGCCACTGATAGATCCATTATGGGCCTGAAAACCCATCATATCTACTCCAGTTGCAGTTTTTCCTCAGCCAAAAAAACACATGGTGCACAGGAAAAGGCCAAATGCTAGGAAATGTGGGCAACTCCCATGCTGTTCACAAACATTAATTACAAAACCCAAGCACATTCTCCATTACAAAAACAGAAGCAAAATTCCAAAGACAAAAAGCAGTTATGGTTAGGGACAACTAACAATCCTTGACAGCACTACCACTTAGAAAAACACTCTGTGTTCAGCTCCATCTGCAGCTACTGTTTTGTTACAAGATGTGCTGCTCTCACAATTTTACCAAGTGATTTAAAAAAAAACAAAAATTCAACTCCAGAAAAGGATATCTAGACTGAAATGATCATGGTCTGATATGAAAGGTCAGAGAGCTGATTAGAAAGTACAATAGACAATCAAGATATCAACACTTGGACCTAAAAAAGTTAAAATGATTTCAAAGTGTACATAAGCAGCAATAAACAGTTCATATTTCTGTCTTCCAGTGCACACACTCCAAAGGGCAATCTGGGCAAGCCAGTGCTAAATACATGTTCCTGGCAAAGTTCTGCCAGCTCAGGCACTTCCTTGTTCTTACAATGTTGCTTCTCCTGATGCAGCCTTTGTGCAACTTTTAGAGGATGCTTTAACCCTTAAACAACCCACTCTTTGCCTTTGCTCAGAGCATTCAGTAAAAGCAGCTCCAAACCCAGCTTTGGCCTTAAGTGTTTCTGCTACACGTTATTTATCACTTATACAGCATTTCACAGGAAGGCATCAGAACTGCCATCTAAAAATCAAGCTGCAGTCTCCCAGCTGTAGCACTGCTGCTGATTGCCTGATCTTTCATTATTATAAAATCTAAAGATGTATCCCAATCCTTTTCCTTTATGAAACTTGTTGCACTTAGGATCTGTAGCTTTGAGATAGCTGTCAGTGGAGACTCTCCCCCCTGCTCCCTAAACTCCTCTTTCAGACCTGCTCTCAGAGCAAAGTAGGGTTTATCTTATGGTACACCCTTCTCATAATTCAGTAACCTTCACTTCAGCAAAGCCCTGGATATCTGCACTAGCACTACATGCATATCAGCACTACACTGTTCCAGCACTTTGCTAAAGAGAGGCAGGGCAAGGGTGGGAGAGAGCAGAAGTACTGCTCACCTCCAGCACTGGCACAATTCCACTGGTGGAAAGGGAGGGTATGTAGATGGCACTGTCCCTCCTTACCCCTGCTAGAAGAGTAATGTAAGGAAGAGCAAAGCCAGCCTAGACTAACAGCCCAATAACATTGGTGTGTAATAGTTTTGAGGCTGCACATATTTGCTATCTGATGCATATGTTTTGTTATTGCAGCATATCTGGGATATGCTATGAAGCAGGCATTTCCCCCAGAATTACTCCCCATTCACTATTCCAAAACTTCTGCAAATATACTACCTTATCTCAAGCTGTAGAGAGGGAAAACTTCACAAAAAATGAGTCACCCTTCTGTTCTGTCTTTCACACTGATAGTATTTTTGCAGTCACTTTAGCAGCTGTGCTGCTTAAACTAACTCCTGTTTCTACAGCAAATTATATACAGGCATACTACTCTATCACACTGAAAATGCACTCTAGTCAACATGGCCATTTCCCATTCCTTGTATACCTATGTCAAGCCTGCCTACTTATTGATGAGAGCAAGTTTCAGCTGCAGTTAGTGCTGCTTGGATGGTGTTGTTGTGGAAGTGATCTAATATCTGCCGTCTCATGTGTTATCCACAGAATGGCTATCTGATGTCCAGAAACTGTATTATAGTGGTGATGGATGTAGTAAAAATTGAACACTAACTTCATTTTCAATTGCAATATCTTCTCTCTGACTTGAGAGTTCATCACTGGACTACTAGAATGAGCAAATTCAGTATGAGAGCCACTGAAGAGGTACCTCCAGGATGTCTTTCTACACAGCCACTTTCTCTGACTATAGCTTCTCTTGAGCAGAATGAGATAGTGAATCACTCAATGGTCTATCTTGGGTTAGTTCACATCTGTTTAAACCAGGATAAAGCTCTGCACATCTGATGCGAGTTAATTAAGCTCACATGGCTTTCCCCAGCCTGGCTTCTGCAGCTTCAAAAGTGAAAGGAGCCAAATTAGGCCCATCTGTCTAAATGGAAGGGAGTCCCCTCCTGCCATAAGGCACACTTCATTACCCAGCACAGGAGCTGCCTTCCAGGAGGCACCAGGAAAAGGGATTTCATTGCTGCCAACAGCTACCCAGAATACTAGGTGTGCCGAATGTGGGGTTTTTCATGAGAACCATGATTCTACACCATCAGCTTTTTTGCACAGAAGCCTCAAGGGTCTGTCTACAAAGGGATTTCCTGCAATAGCCTTTTGTTTAACACTTGGAACTTTTGGTAGCAACAGATCTGCAAAATACATTTGATTTTTTTTTCACTTAAAAATGAAGAAGGAATTTCAGTGGGGAGAGGAGATGACTGTCTTGATCCTGCAGCTGTTCATTGTGTAACTGCAGTTCCTAGTCCATACAAGCACTGGAAGCCTCTCAGTTGTTAAACTGGAATCCCAAGAAGAAGGAAAGTAGCCCTAAGTAATTCACGTCATCAAGTACAGCTGCTAGAGAAAGGACACAAACCACTCCCTGCTGCTAGTCAGTGCTAGGATCTAGGGAAGCAAAGGTAGAAGCCACAATTACACAACTTTAGCTCCCAAATTTCTCTTAAAGTATTTGGTCTTGTAGAGGAAATGAGGAACAGTGATCAGATCCTACGGTGGCTCTGCAACAGCACTGTGCCTTAGTAGAAATACTAACTGTACTTTGGTTATGAGTTTCTGTATGTGTTATACAAAATTTACCACCATAGCAAAACTAAGTGACAAAAAATAATTCCTTCAGTAATCTCTTTTCTGCAAGACAAGACTTGAAGGAGGTGTCAAAGTCTGTATGTGAAAACACACAATACTGTTGTGAAACAAACTTAACACTGAAGACCTAACAAAGCAGAACTAAAAGCTTTTTCCTCTGTCACAGATGATCTTTATGAATGTTATGAAAACTAACAAAGAAGTTTACAAATGAAAAAAGCACAGCAATCACTAATATATACATAGATACATACCATAAGTGGTGACAAAACTAATGTTACAGTTCAGTAAGGAAATTGTCCATCAACAGAAAACATTATGTTTTTGTGATAGGCCTCCTAAGAGGTTCCTTCTTAAACCTTACAAAAATGAAGTCTAGAAATGACTTTCATATGGATTAGTTTTGGCTACAGTGGGACTTCCCAGGGAGTCTACACAACTGAACGGGTAACTAGTTGGGCTTTAAGAGCAGTGTTTAACATGTCATACTTGGAGGCCAGTTACAAGCAGAGTAGTAGAGAGGCCTATCCTGCTAGATACCTGAGGAGGAAATAGAGAACCCTTTTGTCAAGGCAACTGATGATGCCCACCTCAGGCTGTAGTCAGTATGCCTGAGAGAAAAGCCACCATTCAGTGGCCTGGCAGGAATCACATGAAATTCAGCTTGGACAATTGCAAAATCTTGCTCCTGAGGAAAAGCAAGTCCATGCAGCAGCACAGGCTGAAGATTGACTGACTAGACCACCCTGCTCTGCAGAACAGGCCTGGGGAACAATGGGCTTAGCATGAGCCAGCAGCATGCCTATGCAGCAGCAACATCCAGCAGCACCCCACACCACATCAACAGCACTGTAGCCAGGAGATTGAGGGAAGTGATTATTCCCCTTTCCCTGAAAAACAACATATAATTTCATTGTACTCACACTGGCAGCATCTTGGAGCAAGGAAATGATACTTTCAGCAGACACTATCTTGTCTCCAAAAGTTGAGGTTTGCAAGCAAATGTGTACAAGCCGAAAGTACTCTAACTAAAGAAAAACTAAAGAATGCATATTCTAAGGCTTAATGAATCATAGCACCTAGAAGAAGAAGAATACTGCTCATTTCCCAATCTTTAATTGAGTTGGATGAAATGTTTGTGTGTGTGAATTCAACCACGTATTCATTTCCCTGGCTGGAACTCTTCAAGTTGAATATTGATTCTTCACCTAGTGCATGAAAGGCAATAATTTGTTAATAGTCCTAACTTCTCTACATACCATATCAAGGTCTTGGGAAACCCTCCGTTTGCGCAGCTCTTCCATCCTCTCACACACATCCGTGAAGCAGGTGTTATAGTAGTCTGCATACTGCTGTGCCAGATCATCGATATTTCCCAGTGACCCATCCTGTGGTGGAGACAAAGGAAAGAAGAGGTTAACCAGTTTTAAAATTATAGTTTAAAGGTAACACCAAAACTCTTGAAGGAGATCCCCTCCCTGTACCACATCCAGCACATCCCTAGCCCCAAGCACACCAAGATGCAAGAACAGCTGCTAACTGCAGTGCCACAGTAGCTCCTTAGGAACAGGTGGGACCTTGCTAATTTCCTTCACAGAGAGAGAAGGCAAGGACAGCAACGCACAACACTGAAAGAGCATATTCCCAAGCACTATCTGCCTCAACGCCCTCACACCCACATATATTCCACCTAATTCTCCCAAGCAGCTGCCCACTCACCCAATAACCTGTTATTACATATGTTTCACTGACCTTATTTACTGCAGAGTAGCCCTGCTTTCCTTGACAATGGCTAACAGCAATTTTAAGCATTAAACTTCTTGCTTATATGCACAATCAGCCAGTCTGCAAACTATTCCAGTCAAATGACTTTAACAGGCACATTTATGCCAGTTGGTCTTTTAAGACACATTGGCAGCAGAAACACGCTTTGTTCAGTCCTGAATGTCTGCTTTGCTAGGCAGGATTGCTACCCTGTTAATAAAATAGTTATAGCCAGGAATCTAATTGTGATCATCTGTTAATTGGGGTCGAAACTCATACTTTTAAAATTATGGATAAGAAAACCAAACAAACAAACAAAACCCCAAACAACCTCAAACCCCTAAATCAGGCTGGATTTTAAGTGACATGAAAAATACTTCTGAACTTCAGATACTTACACCATAAAGGGCTGAGCAAGGGGATGGGCAGGACAAATTAGCAACCTTTTTTGATATAATGTGCACACATTTAAAATAGGTCCAAAAGATAGGATGGCTGAATTCTGTTTCTCAATTTGTCTAATTTATGAAAGAGCATATATTTACTGTATACATTCTTTAAAAGGTAACAACCTACAATTTGTGCACATTCTGACAGAACAAGAATACACTTCTATTTCAATGTTGCTGATAATAGATGAAACACAAATATAAAATTATGTCTTGATTATGAATAAAAAACTAAGCAATTGAGAAATAATTTTAAAATAATTATGCAAATATCCTTAAGTTGCAACGTAGATTAGCGTACAAGCTAGGAGGACATCTTTTAATTAGAAACCACACCTTACTGAAGCTATTGCCATTTGCAAGTAAGCACATGGTCCTGCTTTCAGGGTTCTTGACTATGTTGAAGAGGCAGATCTGCTCTAATGAAGTATAACTTCCAGAGAACTGGAAAAACATTCCAGTTTAAATCGAAGTGAAAGTCTAGTAAACCTCAGACTCTGTAAAACACACTCTCTACTTTAAAATAAAGTGCAATTCCACATGTGCTGCAGGTAGCTCAAATTCCCCAGGAAGTTTTGTAGAGCTTATGTTCCCAAAATTCAGGACAGCTTCCAGTTTCTTAGAACTACTGTATACAGTACATGTGGAGAACAACTTGCATGTCATTTGTTGGAGAAGCAGAAACAAAATAACTACACTAAACATATACTTCTACACACACACTCCTCTATTATATAGGTATGTATTTTTTACGGTATTTCCTATCTCTCAGCCTGGCAAAGATCTCAAACAGGAGATGTTTTAAGTGTTAGAAGATCAGACTCCTCAGTGCAAATACAATTCTGGGAACTTCAGACTTTCCAAAGCTTCAGACAAACAACTTCACACACCACTAAGCAAGTGTACAGTTTAAGAGGACAAAATGGCATATTTGAAAGAGTAATAGTGTACCCTGCCTTTCTACCAGAGCAGCAGTGTTACCCTCTCAGTAGACAGAAAGCATACATGTTTCTCCAGACACCTCCTTGCTGTCCATCACTTCCCAACAAGCTGGAGAAGAAATTTTGTGCCCCTGCCCACACCACAAGCTTCATTCACCTGCCTGTGCAACTGGACACTTCTGGTGGCTAAGGACACACTAGATGATGTTATGCATACAACCACCTACTTTCATATGGTTTGCACACTCAGTAGGGATAACTAGTGCTGCAGTGCTGGGGAGAAAAATTAACACCAAACAGAAAAAGCAACCCCAAACCTTAACCTTCATTTACTCACTTCTGCAGACAATAAGAAAACCTGTATGACTTCCAAAGATATGACATGATACCTGAATCCCAAGCATGCCATCATAACAAACATTCTTCTCTAAGGGTTACCAAAAATTCACACTTAGAGTATCTTTTTCAGCCAGAGTCTGTTTATAAACTTTGACATTTAAGAGTATTGAAGCTGGCAACAGTAATTATAGAAAGGCAAAGTGGGAAACCATCATTTCAATTTCAGAACAATACGAAATTTGGCTCTTTACCAGTCCATCTCCTCTCTCAATTCTTGAAACCATTACATTTCATATAGTAAACCTGCTTGAGAGTAGGTATAACTTGTGACGGTAAAGTCATGACCCTGCAACTGGGTAATACACTCCAAATCCAAACATATCACATGAACTTCAGCTTAGCTGAGAGCCGAGTGGAGCCAAGGTGAGGATTGCACCACACTCCAGTGCTCCTCTGCACACATTCCCACACATCCTCAGGTCTGTAGTCATGGATCACTCACAGGATAGCAATGGTACTGCACAACAGATCCAACAAAGCTGAACAAGTGCTCATTTTTCATTTATGTTGGCATGCAGTTCACTGTGCTTTTTTTAAAGTGGTCTCTACAAGGCTGAAGGGTTGTAACTGTCCCTAGAGCAAAATTAGCTCTATTGCAGCACCCCAATTACAGCCCACAGGATGTGGGTGGCCCCAGTGCCAGTGAGCACGTGGCTGCAAAGAAAGGCCTATTCACAAGCAACCCAGTCTGCCTGTGCCGCAAAATCCAGAGAAGTTGAACTGCAGGCACCAGCCTGACTGACAGAAGGGATTGTTGTCAATGCTTGGGACTCATCAGGGGCTGTGCTCCAAATACAGCTCATGCCAGCTCTCCGAGGACGATTAGACCCTTGTGAAAGCAAGTCCAACAAGCATAAAAAGATGAAGGAATAGGCAAAAACATGAGATCTAGATATGAGAACTGATAAGTGAAACATAGACACATTGCAACCCTGCCACACACTTCTGCTAGGTTACCAGACCGAGGGTGGCTAGCTTTACAAGTTAGCCGCTCCACAAAAGTAGCATCCTTACTAGATGTGGTCAGTCTTGGGCTTTGAAGTCTCTAGCTTTGAGAAATGAGAACAAAAATACAAATACTTCCATTTACATCTCAGCTTGCCTGGAAGTTGTAGTGGAAGATGACGATTGAGTCATGTGTCAATGTGGCAGAGCTTCTTACATGAGTTTGTGCATTAAAATCCAGAAAGCAGTGGTTTTGTCACAAGAAATACAGATGAACACAAATGAACAGAAGCCAAAGACAAGTATTTCACACCCCACAGCATCCACTCATGTCACATGTCAGGAAATAACGTCATAACCTAACAGGGGATGTATATCTGATTTCTGTTACCTCATATTTTATCCCTACATATAGTTACATCCATCTTCTTCCTTTATTCATCAAGTACTATTAAAAAAAAATTGAAAAAAAAAAGATGTGATGCTCCATTATTCTACAACACTGACAATGGTCAAGAGGACCTACTTTAGATATCAACCCACAAGCACAATTGATCAGAAGATGAATTTTGAACTATGGCATTTTGTTTGTCTATTCACTGAACTGACCCCCTCCTCCCAACTTATTCAGACAACTCTAAACCGTCTCACACAAAATCACCACCAGGATGCTTTGTATTTCTATTTTGTTTTCAAGTTAATTAAGCATTTTTTAAATATTCATATGCAAAACATTAGCTTCAGCTTGAGAAGTAATTCATTTCCATAAAAAGAGAGACAAAGGAATCATCCAAAATACTTTTTCAAAATCTCTAGCATTATTAATCAAATAGAATACAATAACAAGTGATCATATTTTTAAAATATTTCACACTGATGCATAAAGACTAAAAGCCAATGTTAATTTTCATAAATCCCTGTTCACAAAATCACAGAATGGTAGGGGTTGGAAAGGATCTCTAGGGATTGTCTACCCCAACCCATCCTGGTTGCACAGGATCATCTCCAGGCATGAGTCTCCAGAGAAGAAGAATCCACAACCTCTCTGGGCAACCTGTTCCAGTACTTTGTCACCCTCAAAGGAAAGAGGTCTTCCCTCACATTTAGGTGGAAATTCCTACGTTCTAGTTTGTGTCCACTGCTCCTTGTCCTATTACTGGGCCTGTCAAGTGTCCTATCACTTTCTTGCTTTCATATGCAGCCCAAAACCTCAAGGATTTTTAATAGAATAGAAATAAAGGTCTAAACCCACCAGTTTGCTCATTCCCCTTCTTCTGTATTAATAGCTCTACGCTGTGGGCTTGATTCCAATACTAATACACAGGGTCTAACAAACATGGACTGCCATTTTACTGTCACAGGTAGGAAAAAGTATATAGTTATTTGATACCAAAAATAAGCCACTGTAATTTATAATAAGCCTTCAGTTCCGTGCCACTATGTCCCATTTTGATGTAAATGGGTCCCATATTTGAAACAGCTTATGTAAATAATGAAAAAGATGTAACTTTTATTCTTACTGATACATCTTTAATTCAGTAGCCACTGATGTTCTCTTAACTACTTTAGGTTAGTAATATTTTAAAACCAAGACCTCAAAATAAACTCTCTCATTTTGCTACAAATTTAACAGACGAGCAAAGTCCTAACATGAAGATTGCTTTGCACCCGTTGTGTTTATTGCCATACAAATCGCAATGTTCCAGCTGTATAATCCCACAGATCTTCTCTGGTGGAAAAAAATCATAAGCAACACAAATATTGAGCAGAAATACCATTCTTGAAATGCTTTAATTTATTCATAAAAAGTTACAACATGTTTCTTGTAAGACTTCACTACTGCCTGAGAATTTTCCACAACCCACTACAGGATTAAATGTAACATGAAGATCTAATAAGATATTCTAATAAAAACAGAAGTTCTCAGATTTTTATTTTCAGTTGTCAAATATGTTCCTAAATTTCCATCTGATGATGTATGCATGCAACATTTTTTGGCATCATAAAACAAAGAGTAAGTGATGAATTGGTCTGGAATTCCCAGAGAATTAGCTCTGATATGCATGTGAATACCAAAGGAATCTGTCAGGATTCCTGTTAACGGAGTGACTACAAAGAAAAGTTGGAATGATTTGACACTTATTACCAAGTTAGGATATATTGGTCACTGCACATCAGTTAGTTTATCCCACTGGCAGAATCTTTTGTATTTGACATCTAAAAGCGTAAAGAAGAAAAATGTCTTGTCAGAGAGCTCTGCTGTCAATAAAATTAAGTAAAATTACATTCATATTTTAATAATAGTAGTAAAAACCACTATTAGCTAAGGAGGAATAATGGACTCTGCAAATGAATGTACACATTTCATGACTCTGCATATGAACTCAAAGGCTAGTCACTGGCACACAATATACACTTTCTGCATAAATTTCCATGCAGAGTAAGAGCTTCAGAAAAAAGCTACCAAAGCCACAACTTTTCCACATCAGATTCTGAAAGATGTATTACGAAGCTACATATTCCAGCATATGCTCCTCCCCCTACTCCAGCAGATGTTAGGAATGTCAGGAAAGATTATCATACATATGTGCTCTCTCTCTAAGTTGCTGGGTGAAATTCATGTAACTGCATGAATTTCAAAAATGTAAACAAAAGATGTGCATGCTACAAGCCCATTTGGTCAGCAAAGCAGGTGGGGCTGCATCTGCACATGACAATGCAAATTACAGCACACAATGTAACTGCACAAGTTCCTAATTTTATAACCACTTCGGCTATGGCCACAGCACATGCATGAACTGGGACAGGAGGAACAGGTCAGAAACTGCAAGGAAAAAGAAAAAAAAAAATCTTTTTCCTATTCCAGTATAAAAGTATGTAAAAAAGGAACTGATGAAGGGAAGATGCTCTTTCACAATACTTTGCAATAATGCCCCAGCAAAAGCATGTTTTTGACCTTAGCAGCTCAAGATGAAAAAAATCCATTTCCATGCCTGAAACACAGGATTACTGTGTGGAGAGTCACTGTAAATGTTAGCAGCTTATTTCTAGCTGTTGGATTTAACAGGGACGCCTACCAAAAATTTGTGGAACGCAACCCTTCATTTCAATAATACCTTTGGTTTGGATAGCTGTTAAGAAATATGTAAGTGAAAGCCAGAATGTGGTCCAGAGCAAATAGGCTTGTTTAGGGAGGAGATGAGGGGTAAGAGGAAGGAGGGACCAAAAAAGTTGTGAAATGAGAACATCTGCTGAAGGGAAACATGTTTGTGCCTAACAAACACGCTGTTTTCGAAATGACTTCATGTACATAGCACACATACTACAAGATGTCTAAAGTGAAGCAGAACTAGCTTACCTAGAAAGCAAGGGATGCTCAGATTTTCAAATGACAACTACAACATAGATATAAGATATCAGTCCTTTTTATGTATTTTTCCTGCACACAAAAGCTTGAAGAACTCATGCATCCTTCCCTAGGCAAACTTGGACTGGCAGTGTATGTGTCCTGCAACAGATACTAATACAAGAATTCAGGCTACAGGTGATTAATCCAAGACAGACACCAAATTCCATGTTCTGCCACAGTTCTTTCTAAGGAGGTAGATTTAAATCAGATCCAAACCTTTTAAAAGAAGAGCTAAATCTGCCTGCACCTCTATGGCTAGGGCTTGTGTTTCAATTTGCTGCAGCAATACAGGCTCACACAACGAGGACAAGCATCCATAGGGAAACCTGTGGAGCTTCATGATAATTGTATGTTACACATTTCTGATCCTCTTACCTGTTCTTTACTAGTAATATATTTCTGCTAGGAATAAGGCTGATGTTTTGCCTTCTGGCTTAGCTTCAAAATGGTTGCCCTTAAAAACAAACTCAACAAGCTGCTAGAGAAATACTCCATTTCCTAGGGCTCAGAAAGGACAGTCTTCCATTGAGCAGAACTAACAATTCCACTATCCATGAACTGACAAGTTCAGAGTCTGTCTTCACAGTCAGAAGGGTCAGAAATGCGAATGAGACAGAAGTATGAGGCCAGTCAGCCCAGTGCTTGCCTTCATATTCAGGGGAAGGCATAAAACACTCAGTGTAGATGTCATGACATTTTTATATTAAGAACAGCTATTTTAGAGTATGCTGAAGGCTTGTCACGGTTCCCCTGACCTCTCTATAGCAGGACACTGTGAGAACAAAGAGAACATACAGATCAGACCGATTTAATAGATGACTTTCCATTGATTTTTATGGCATCTGAGGGTTGAGTCATTAAGCTATGCAGCTTTACAGACAGCATTACAGAAATAGATCTAATAAAACTGTGTCAAACTCTCTACAGCATGGCTGAAACAGTTCTACATTCTGTACAATAAGCAGAATGCACAATGGTACAGTTTGACATAAAAGCTTTTGCAGCAGTTATCTGAAATAACTGATACAGCCCACTAAGTTCAGAGCTCAGTGACTTTATATTAAAACACAGAGCTATGTAAGCTTTTTCAAATATATATATATATATATATAAAAGTTTGCCCTATCTTTACATCAAAACAAACCCTTCCCCTTTTCAAGACTGTGCAAATAAAGTGTTTCCTTCACCATCAGCACCACCATCTTTTTCCCGTCAGTTTTCACTGTAAAGCCCTGAAGTTGTTGTCAAGAAGGTATAACAAAGCATCTCTGGAAAAGCATTCTGAATGTGCTTTACATTTTCCCCTTTGTAAATTAAAATCAATTTGAAAGCACTCTACTGGGATGCCTTTCTCTGGCATGCAACCAAGGAAGTGCTCTATATAAAAGATAAAAATATATGTGTGTATATATATACACACATGCTAACAAAAAAAGTTGTATCTATGCAAATGTACATTCCAACACACTTAAAAAATAAGTATTTATCACAAGTAGAACCAGCTCTTTCACATACTCATTATCTTGACAGACAAGACTACATGCAAATTTTATTCATGAAAAGTTAGTTCAAAGCACTTAATGTCCAGCTTCCCTAATAACAGCGTGTTATCATTTATCCTCCTCTCCCTGAGGTGATTTGCACCAAGCTCATCAAAACATAACTCAAAACTCGTCTGCTCTGATACCTTCCAGGCCACCACTACCCACCAGACTGGTCAGCAGTCAGGCACAGGTTATCATTGCCACCGTGTAAAGCAGAACAAGTTAGTAACTCCTTAAGCCATGTAGTAATTGCACGTGACATCACCTCTCATTACTTTTGTTTCTCTTGCTCTCACTGCCTCTTTTTGCACAGTGATAGCTGATACTTTTTCCTCAAGTTGAATGGAAATGTGTCTCTTCATACACAGCAGCTGCTGTGGGCTTCTATCCTGACACATGGAATAGAACCAAAAGGTAAACAAACAGAAAAAAGGCAAAATTAAAAAATGAACATATACGTGATTAAACCACCATCAAGGAAATGGAAATTAAATTTCTTCTTTCAGTTATCTGGAAGCTATATATGTTATGGGGTAGCTTCATGTTTGGGTTAAGTTAGAGTCTAAGGAAATAGATATATAAAAGCCAAACTTTAGTAAATGAAGAAAAATCACTATCTCGGTGACCTGGTCATATAAACTGCAACAGTGAAGGAGGTCTCATGAAAATCGCTACCTTTACTTTATATTTAGTATGACATACACAAATCTGTGACATTTTGGACTACATAACTGAGGCATGAGCAAATCACTAAAATAGTAATCTGAAAAAAAAGAACAAAGATAAAACATAGTAAAAAAAACCAAACAAACAACAACACCCAAACCATCTGGATATTTAAAGACAAAAACTGAGAAGACAACAGTATCTGTAGACAACTGCATATGTTCAGCAAGTCTGGTTTACAGCATTTCCCAAGGTGTCAAATCTGCATGATAGATGCAGAGAAAGCAAACTTTGGTCATGTTTCTGCACAAGTTTTACTACAAAAAGCATAGTCAAAAATGATTTCTACTTCATACCAGTAATCACTAAGAAACATTCCTATAAGGATGCATTGGTGGAACACAATAAAATACACTAATCTAATTCAATGTTCATACCATCTGCTAGTATACCAATATGCTGCTCCTATATGGGATTTTATCCTAACCTTATCCTTTTATTCTGTAAAAACATCATAAAACAGTAAGGAAAGCACTTTCTAAACTCCGGATTTTTGAATATCTGCTGCATCAATATATGGCAGTAAAAGCTTTATAGCACCCTATACCCTACATATTTACTGCTCAAGTTAATTCTTGCCTTAGACATAATATACACAGGCTTCTTCTAACAGGTATATGTATAAAGGGCATAACAATAACATTAAATATAATTGTCACTTTCCTACTCAAGGTAAAACAACTACTTGTTTAGTAAAATAATTATTTATCCATTTTGGTGGTCCTTAAATAGTTTCTCCAAATAAAATGCACTAAATTTGGTTTGACCTCTGAAATGTTTATTTTTCTTTTTTCCCCCCCAAGACCAAGAATCTCTTGCCATCTGCAATTTCTTTGTGGAAGAAATAGTGTTTCATTATTCCTTGTGCTAGGTGCTTGTGACAGCTACAAGTACTTATTCTGACCTTTGTTCCTCTCATATTTTTCCAAGCGTCATGGTAATAGAGAATAACCGTCTTTATCTTAAACTTTGCCACGCTTTTCATCAGGACAGTTTGGCACAAGCAGGACATACTTTACTCAAAGAAACAAATTATTATCCTTCTTTCCCTTGCCCCTTTCCCTTGCTTCTTCAGTGCACCATGGTGAGCTCCTCCTTCCTTTACTTCTACTTCTCTGGGTTTGGGGTTTTCCCCTCTCACCCTTTTTGTGGGTGCAGTCACCTCAGGTTTCTTCTGGCTGGACAAGTCTATCACCTCATTTGCACTTACACGGCAAGAGCTACAGGGCACCATTGTGCTTTTATTCATGCAGTACCCAGCTCAGTCGTGAGCATCTCAACCTTTAGATTTGCTACTATGTTATTATGAAGTTGGGTGTGACTGTAAGCACAATTACTTATTCCTCCATGTGCCATCTGAGAGGCTAACTTCCAAGAGACAGGCACTCTGCTGCTATCCGTTTCAGGGTTTTGGAAAGGTGGAAAAGGAATCATGGGAGTATTTGCTGTCAGCTCAAAACCCACTTTTACAAAGTGTGAAAAAATACTGCTCTGCACACCAAGTCACAAAAGGTTCTCTCCTCTGTTTTGGGAGTAGGTACCAGTGGTACAGGGTAGTGTGCACCCCAGAGACGCAGCCCTTGATTTACTGCTGGAAGTACAGAGCAGCCTAGCTTTCAGCTGTGGAAAACCAGAATGTCAATGTCTAAACTGCTTTCTCAAACTCTGCTATTCTTCCATTTTTTTTCTGCCGGAAATTCAGCAGATTGCAGCCTAGAGGATACACCCAACACTTTTGCGTACCCAGAGAATAACCTTGCCTTCATTTCTGCCACTTCCTGATGGGCTGTCTTTTACCAGGAAAGGAAACAACCATAACTGAGCATGGCAGCAATCCATGTTTTCCCATTTAATCTTAGCAAAAGGAAAAATGGTTTCCTTTAGCTCCTGTAAGCCAGCTGTGCCCAGGCCTCACCTCACCCAGGCTGCCCATCCCATCTGCCCAAGCTCCCCTTACAAACCCTCACTGCTGCAGAGACCAGGTGTCCCCCACTGGCACAGGTGCAGAGGGGTTCCCATTCTTTGGTGGCATATATAATCTTTCTTAAATAGGCACCCTGCATTCAAACAAATAATGTAAAACCAGAAAGACTGACTCCACCCTGAAGCACTTCAGTGAAGCCTCAGCTTTTGACTCTAGCAGAGGTACAGCACTGACAAAGACACTCTCAACCACCATAGGTAGCATAGAGATGAACTAACTATAAAGCTACTCATGCAAAAATTCATGGCACTGGGCTCAGATTTTTTTATCGCTTTAACTAAACATCTCTTTGGAGAGTTACATTTAGGAGCAGTAATACATAGTTATCAGGGGGGTTCAGTTCAATTAATTAAGCTGAATACAATTACACCCCAGTGGGTCTTAAAAATGCAAGGATCTATTTAAATATTATTTAGATGCGTATCTTTTAACTACCAGAGACTGCACAGGGCTTCATGTTTCTATCAATTAGGGATATCAACACAGTAATAAGAAGTAACTCTTGCCAGCTTACAATCCTTTCTACTCTGGGATCTCGTATTTTATTTGCTCATCTGTGCACAGTGACGATGGGCTTTTTGCATTCCTGTGTGCTCATATTGCTTCATCATTGCTAAAGTGCTTCCTAATTAGGCTGAACAGGCCTCTTACTCAAATAAAATAGAAATATTTCTGCCTACCTACAGAGCAAAGCCTACAGAGTCTTGCCTTGAATAACTGTGTGGCTGCCATATCTGCCAGGTGTTTCAAGCACATATTTCTCCAAAGAGGCAACATGCACTGTATGACTTGTGGAAACTCCCCAAGAAGAAGGATGCTATGTGCTTGTTTCAAGGCAGTATTTAAGCCTGTAGGTGCTCTCAGTCCAGTGGCTCTGCCCACGGATAACAGATAAAAAGACATTGAATGAAGTTGTGTTAGAGGAAGTTCAGACTGTGGACATTACAAAAAGGTCCTTCAATGAGAGGGCGGTCAGTCAGTGGAACATGCTCCCCACGGAAGTGGTCACAAGGAGCAGCTAGATAACACTGTGTCATATGGTTTAGTCTTAGGTAGTCCTGTGAGGAGCATGGAGTTGGCCTTTATGATCCTTATGGGTCCCTTCAAACTTGAGATATTCTGTGATTCTATGATGTTTCAGATGGTCACTTGTGTTGCACACCAGAGATGCACCTTGAACTGAAGCACGAAACAATCCAAAGAGCCTCACATGGCTAGAGATCATAAAAAGCAGAAGCTGCCAGAACCCTTGTGTCAATAAAGCTAAAAAACCCCCAAACAAATACAACAAAAGCCAAAAAAAACCCCAAAACAAAAGAAAAACCCACGACCAAACAACCAACTATTTACAAAATCCAGCAGCTGGTTCTGACCAACTCAAGGCCTTGAAACACAGACTGAAAGAGAATAACAGTAAATAAAGACACTTGGACTTGGAGGGTAAGCCAAGTTCTAACTTGAGGAACTTCTCTATGCATAGCAATTTGAACACCAAAAGGAGAGCATTCTGCTAACCAACCATTTGTCAGGAGAGTTGCCATGCCAAAGAAAAACATCTCACCTAGTTGTTAAAGAGACTGCAACACAAGACGAAAGTCTGAGACAGTAGGAGTTTCCTCACAGACTCTGCTTCCAAGATGAAAGAAGAGATGCAGTCTCAGGGAGCACCAAACCATGAATCCAGCCCAAATGGCAGGACAACATATCACAGAATCACAGAATCATTATGGTTGGAAAGGACCCTCAAAATCATCCAGTCCAACCAATAGCCCTACACTACTCTTACCCCTAAATCATCCCCTGAAGAAACACATCTATCCTCTTCTTAAAAACCTCCAGGTACCAAAATGTATCCGAAGCTCCACAAAACCAGCAGGGAGTTCTCTGAGCAAAAGGAAGGTGTTGCACCACTTTTCGCAGTATGTACCATTATCAGTTTCAAATCAAAAGACGCATAGCGAGTAACCTGCCTCACATACAAGAATCAGGACTTGAAGGGAAACAAAGACTCTCTGAAGGAGAAAGGTAAAAAAAAAACCCACACATTTTGAGATGTGGCAATCTCTTCAAAGCTTGAGAGGTACAACCTGAAATGCAAAGTCTGGTTCAGAACAAGTTACCCATGAACAAGGAGTCAGGGCATCAGACTGTCTTTAGCAAAACAGTAAATTGCACTCTCATCCTCAGCCTATTTTAGCTAACTAGCTCTCTGCTACTAATTACCCACTTAAACCATCAGATGGCAATACCTGAGTGGCATAATTTTACATGACTCACGTACATCAATGGTTACCCACCTATAGTCTGTATTTGTCTTTAATCAAAAACAAAACAAGGTGCAACCAACTAGACACGAAGGCTTACTTTGCTCTCTGATATCCCTACTCAGCACTTGAAGTGAGCCCCGTCATTTCTTAACCTGGCTTAAATCTCCATTATTTACTTCCCACATGCTCCCTGCCTGTCCACACTGTTCAGCCACCTCCTCTGGGCCTCCTCAAAGTCAACCTGCACACTGACCTTCGCCTGCCAAGGTCCCGGTGTGCGCTCCAGCCATTTCCTGTCATGAAAGCAGTAATTCTTCCTTTCACAAGATCCTCTTAAATCCATCTTCCTAGCAGTTGCAAGCTATCCTTCTCAGCTGGGACTCTTTTCACTTTTCTAGCCACAGAAATACAGTTCTGAATAAGTCACTGCACTTCCATCCCTTGTCATCCTCCATTTCCTCTTTGTATGGCAGGTATTTTCCTAAGAGATGCATGCTTCTGGAGGAAAAAACCTCATTGCCTTGCTTTGTTTAGTTTCACATTGCTCAAACCCATGCAGAAAGAGATTTATTCTATGAAAGACAGAAGGGCCAGAGAGGAGTCATACATTTTTAAACCATTCCCCTCTCTTTTTCCTGGCATTGAGAACATTGAGAACATCCACCTCTTTATTTGCTTTCCTTTTTCTTAATTATGAACTCAAAATCCATTGACCAAACCCAGGGAGGCTCATCACGATTAGGTCTGTAACAAGGACATGCAGAAGCGTCCCCTTCCTTTCTCATTTATGCATGAACACACACACCATATGGGGTATGAAGCTATTCTTCATCATCATGCTAATATTTTGATTAAGTCCTTGACCTTATGTTCTCTGTTGACTTCCTGAGTTTAGATAGCTATCATGCAAAGCTTAGGTTTTACAAACCTAGGTTTATTCACCGCATGTATATACTCATTCCCAGACACAAAGGCTAAACAATACACTACTGGATTTGGGCTGAGCAAGAGACAATACCCCTCATGGAGCAGGCACGTCCCAGTACCCCTTCAATTCAGTACAAAACCAAACATGCCACCACAGTGGAGAGATATGGCACCACTTCATTCCTTATTGCAAAGACAGATGTAACTAAATGGGAAAACTGAAAACTAAAGCATCTCTAAGGACTGACAACCGTTTTGCACTACCTACAACTGAGCAGTCTCCACTGATGAAACAAGAAATAAAACAAACAATGAATGGGACGCATCATCACAAAATAAAATGTAAACAAAAATATGCATCTTTGTCTTTCAATTTTTATTTATCCAGGGCACAGTAAGCAAGGTGTGAACTTCCACACACAAGCTGGAACACCGACAGAGAAATTTGGATAATTAAGAGGAGACACCAGGAACTTGGTATTTTTCTCTATAAGGAAAACACAACCTCAGGAGAAACTTTAAAGAATTATGGTATGTAAAACCAGAGAAAAACGTCCAAAGAATTTGCCATGTACAAAGATTGGCAACATGCCCTGCCAGCAGGAAGTCTGCCTTTACTCAGTTCTCTTTCTCCAGTGAAATGAAAACAGACAGACCTAAGGAAACATGCCCAGTGGGGGAAGAGAAAGATGCCTCCTATTGCAGCCACACCACTGCAGACGTTGGTGTCTGCACACCCTCACTGCAGGACCTGAAGCTATCTCTGCTGTCAACATTTTTCAAGCAGCCTGCTTGAATAACACATTATTTCCACCAAAAGCAGTGGCAAATTGCAAGTGATCTCAGGGAAAGCAGGAACATAAACAGCTTCTTTGGTGGAGATCCCACCCCACTGTGTTTGCTGTGCTGAAAAAACCCCATATTTAAATGACAACGATACAGCAAAAAGCAAATACCTATACCGAGCCCAATTAGTCCTCAGTCTGACATGAAGCACCATGTGAAGCCAACACTGAACACGTTAGAAACCAGCCAATAGGGCTTAGTGCCACAGGCGCTAGCATTCCTGCTCCACTGCTCATGAACTGCTATATTTCATGGTATACCCAATGCAATAGTTCACCATGAGCTTTTGATTGCCTGCTTGACTAGGAATTTCCTCATCTTCCTTCTTCTTTTGGTTTTGAAACACAGTATCTTTATTAGTCCTCTGACAAATGTTGCACATGGAAATCTGTTCTTCCCAACTTTTGTGTAAAACGTAACATACTTGAAGCATCGAGCTTTTGAAGTGTAAACATCCAGTCACCTTGAAGATGGAAACCTGAAGACAAAAACCACCACTGATGCACAATGTGCAGTCTGCCCCTACCTTTTTCCACTTTACAACGGTTATTTATGAATTCCAAGGTAGGAAAGAAACCTAGTGACATAGTGGAAACCACAACGTGCAAGTAGTGGTGCATATTATGTATGAATACAAATGCACTTATTTATAAAACAGGATTTTTCTTATATTCATTCTCACAAAGTATATGTTTTAGTTTAAATGCAAAGCATTTATTGTCAGCTTTCAGAGATACAGAACTAAGTTGGCTGACCGCTGAAAGCTCCAAAACTCACAAGTATTAAAAATTCTGTAGAACTGAAGGCTATGTTTAAGTCTAAGTAGTGATATTGCTAATAATATGAAATATGTCCAACAGGGATGGTGAAAAGAGATGAGCTTCAATTTAGCAGTAGAAAATATGTATCTTCAATTCAGTGTCCTGATAACAGTGAAAAATAGAAGCCCTTCGTATCGCTATCTGATCTCACAACATGTGTCTACTTACTTCTTTAATGGAGGACATGATTTTATAGTAGGAGCTTAATTTTTAAAGACTTACACATATTAAACCCAGTTCCCTCTTTTTGTTCATTTCCTCCTGAAAAAAATGGAATCTAAATTCTTGCAAAGCCATCTCAGTATTCCCGCAGTCACAGCAACCACCTTCCTCCTCCTCCCACTACCAATAATGGCAAGAGACAAAGTGGCAGGTTCATTAGTCATCACCTGCATCACACAATCACAAAGAGGAAAATTATTATCAGCACTTCATGTTAAAAGAGATGTTGTGATAAATCACTTTGCTGGGTCATTACAAAGTAATTCTCATTCATCCTGTGTTACTGAACCTCCTTAGCTCAGAGCACAACTTGTGCTCTACAACTACTAATACTGTGACAACAGGGTAAGTGGAAACGGAGAAAGTCTGTGCTGCTGCATGAAGGAAAAGCTACAACCAGAGACTCCAAATGACAGAGATCGATCCAGAAAGGCACAGGCAGCAGGGCTAAGTGCATCGGCAGCCTCTCCTTCACCATGCCACCTCTGGAGGGAAAAGAAGTCCTGAAGGAGCTAAGCCCAGGGCCAAAACTAAAGCATTACAACCAGAGACTGAAAGGAGAGGGAAGACCTTTCTCCTCTGTGATTCAATCTCCCTTGCCTCAGGCACTGCCCATTTCACCCGTCCCTCTCTTGCCCCACACCACATCCAGCAGTGAGCCTCCTCTGCTGTGCCCTGGGCCCTCTGCTCAGCTTGCATAATTTAACCTCTCTGCTTCTGTTTGCACAGCATCTCATGCAATCAGCACTAATTTACATTGATTTCTGAACAGCATCAGAGTAAGCTAAATTAATCACTATCTAGTTCCATAAAATATCATTTATCCTAACATACACTAAAAATAAGAGGTTTTCACCTGACTAGAGAAAATGGTAAATAGCATATGTAGCATAATACATTGCATTCCACTTTAAAAAGTCCTTTAAGTGCTCATTTTCCTACATGTGCAACACTTTTTCATTTTCCACACCAATTTTCACATTTTCTTTCTGTTGAAAGACTGCCATTCTTTCATAACCACAACAGGAAGGAGGCATCACTACATGCAAATTCTCGCAATCTAGTATTCCAATTCTCTTAAAAGGCAGAGCAAGCTTGGTTGATTGACTTTCAAAATGTGAAAAAAGAACATGAGGAAAAAGAGTATTTCCAAATATTGATAACAGAGCCTGTATTCACAGCAAACTAGCAATACACTGGAAAATAAAATTTTATCACTAAGATTTATGTTTACTTTAAATTTATAGTTATTCTCTAGTAAACAGCAACTCATAGCAGACAAAGAACAGATATATAAAAGTCTTCCCTACTTCTTCCTCTGCAATTCAAAGGCGAGGGAAACCTGGACTATGCTTTCAAGAAAACATAAACAGACAACCAGAACCAAAATCTCTTATCATTCCTGACTGTGTAGGGTCTTGTGGGGACTAAACTCTCTGATGGAGACATCTGGTTTATGCAAGCTGATGTGCAAGAAAAGGCCTAGATCAAAGGTTATCTTGATGAGCTGTCTTCCTTCATAAAGGGATTAGTGTTGCTAGGTGGAACACTGGATGGAGACGAGAGGGAAAGAAGAGAACAGGTTAAGTTCAAAATATAAAATTGAATCCAACACCAAAACTGACAGTCAGTCACACTACATTTTGATTTCTTTATCTGAAAGCAAAATATACTCCACTGTATTTTGTAATTATATTATATAGTATATACACAGACTATGTTTTGTAAAATAAAAAAAACCACAATACCTGCTAGTCTGAAAAGCAGAGGCTAGGCCTTCTGAGTTTATTCTTACTTTTGCAGTAGGAATACGAGATATTCTTTAAAAATGCACACCAAAGCAGAAGTCAGAAAAAAAATGCTTTCAATCAGAATGTCCCAATGTACTCTTGAGCTATTTACATAGTACCATGGCCATTTTGCCAACATGAAAAAAAAACAACAAACCAAAACCAGAAAAAATGAGCATACTGCATTTTCCAAAGCATGTTCCACCTGGAGCAGCTACTGAGCTGCCTGCACTTTTCCAAGCACTGACGGCTTCAGCCAGAGCAGCCTCTTGGTGCCAAGCAGACATCAGAGAGATGGAGTCACTCAAAAGAGATAGTAGGAGCAATGGAGCAGAGAGATTTTCATGGGAGTTCACAGTGAGCTAACGATGGTTCAAGGAGGAGCAATCCTAGGAGAAAATTGCAGCTGCTATGAGCTGCCACAACTCCTGGCAGTCCTCCAACTGTTTTTATCAGTTGGGGAGCTAATTCCCCGATTTCTACAGATATCCAGGCGCCTTGGCTTAATATCAAATTCCTCTACCCAAAGTATGCTAGCCAGTATGTAATTACATGTTATCACAGTAGTATTATCAGGTGGTGTCTTTCTTTCAGTTTGTTTCTTTATTACTTTGATAAGAAATTCAAATAGTTATTAAAACATGGAGATCAAGATAGATTATGTATGTAAATATTAAGGCTCCCAGGACAAACCCAAGTGAGCCTTATTGTCTTCAAAGTATTCTGTCCTCTTTAGCTAACTGTAGATGGTGGGAAAGCACTGGTTTTTTCTTAAGCTAACTGCAAAATATCATCAAAACAAGGCTGGGGTTTTTTTCAGCTCTTATAATTCCTTCAACTGTTTAAAACAAGAAATTAGCTATCACGTTGAAATAAAAAGCTAGAAAGACTTCTCATTTCACTGCATCTCTTGCAATTTCCTCTGTACGTTTTACATTTTGGCCATTGAAGACAAAAGCTTCTCACACAAACAGATATTTTCTTCAATGAAATCCCTGCTCTACCAAAACTGATCAGATGTTTTGCCAGTGATTTCATTAATGTTAGGATGTGACCCAGATACCTGTTCCAACTACGCTACATGAGAAGGAAGAACATCCCATAAACAAGATAGACACCAGAGTGTCTTCCCTGTACTAAGGTCAATGGTCCATGTTTTGCCAGCACATCTTTTTTGAAGAGCAAAGCTCATGATTTTCACTTCAGATTACGATTTATTCTCAGATCAGATCACATACAAACCTTCAGACTCTTAGCAATAGACAGTTTGCTATCGCCACATCAGCACATGACTCTATGCCGAAAATACCCCTTTTTATGGTGTTTGAGTTTTAGGGATGCAGAGAATTTTTATATTACTACTCATGATCATCTGACTGCAATCTCTCTAAAATCTTTAATACATGTCCACCATCCATTCGTGCTCTGAAACACTGCAAATTACAATTAACCAGTACATTCCAACATGTGCTTGCTACAGACTAAGAAAAAGCTTTTAAGCATAATTACGTTATCTAGGGAGTTCCATTAACAGCACAAACAGCTTTGAAGTGTTTATACCACAGCTGCACCTATGGAATATTTCATTAGAATAAAAGGAAACTTCACATTTCCTTCAGCAAAAACCCAGTACAAATGCAAGAACACTAAATATTTGTCAAGTATAGAGAGAGTTATCACGTGACTTCAAAGTCCATAAAATATGTTTTTCACAAGCAGCACTTGAGAAGTATTTGTTTCCCCTCTGGACCCGAGATCTGCCATGACAAGTTCTTGCTAATGAGATCCTATTTAAAGGAACCTAAGTGTACACAAACAATGAAATACATTTATCCACTGAGTTGGAGGGGCTCAATATGTATTATAAGTAACTGCAGTACTAAATACCAGCTGGGCTGACTTCCATTGCCTCTCCTCCTAAACCTGCACCTAAAGACTACACCACCACAGCCACCACTATACCCCACAAAGCCTGCCACAGGGCCACTGGGAAGAAGGCAACACCTTCCCCTCCTTCTCCCAGTTCCTCACTATGAGGACACAGAATCATGCATTTCATCATTTTTATGAAGAACATCTTTTTCACCATCAGGACAGCAAAGTGGTGGAACAGGCTGCACAGAGAGGTTGTGCAGTTTCTGTCCCTGGAGGTTTTCAAGAACCAACCGGATAAAGCTCCAAGCAACTTTACTGGGCCTCAGAGCTCTCCCTGCTTCAACTCAAAGTTGGGCTAGATGCCAGTGCCTTCTAACCTGCATCACCCTATGATCATTACTTCAAAAAACAATTTTCTCTCTCATTCAGTCAACAAACTTTTGATGACCACTTTCTTTGTCCATTTCATTCTAGTTTTCCCTTCCCAAGAAATTGGCTCTTCTCTCCTGCCTCTTCCCCTCTACTAGTGCATTCCTTTGGTAGCTTTCAAGCTGTTGCAGAGCCAACATAACCAGCCTACTGCTGCACCAACTTCTTGGTTGATAGAGTTGTTCCAGGGAGTCACTCCAGTGTCTACTTCTGTGCTACCTAGTCATTTTGGATCATGAATTACTGTAAAGCCCAGGAATTTAAGACACATATTCTCACTTAATTGACACAGCAAAAGAAGCAAGCCAGCTATGCAGGCCGCTGTTGTGGCCTCACAGACCATAAAAAACCACCTACAGACCTCCATTTGGAAGCCACAAATCTAGTTTCCTGTTTGCCTTATCAGCACAGGTCTGAAAGGGACAAAGCTCTACACAAAGTCTCTGTACCACAAAGACAAGCAGTGAAAAAGGCATTGGAGCTACCTCTTCCTCACCTTCAGAGGTGGACAGAGTACCAAATAAGTTTATACTCAGCTAATATTGAGATGCATTTAGCAGTCACAAACACTAGAAACTTTAAAAAAGAAAGCTGACAGCTGCAGTGAGAAGAGCTTCTGCCTTCCCTCAGGTAACTTATTATTTGAGACTCAACACAAGGGTATCTTTTGATATTTGTAATTGTGTTGCAACATAAAACACTGCAGTAAGAAAATAGTGGTGAGTGATATTTGTAACTGGTATAAAACCATTAACTTCATAGTTACAACATGATTCCTCCCTGTAAAGTAGACAAACTAACACAAATGATTTCAGCTTAGTTTTATTAGAAAACACGTATTAAGTAAATAGCTCTGATTTTCCAGGAAGGACACAGGCAGAAGAAACCTATTTAAATTGTTAGTTGAATAAGAATCAGATCTTTTTCTGCACTGAGGTCCAGCATGCTAGGCTATTGGTTTGACCTCCTCGAACACTCCTTCCTAGGCATCCAATAGCACTTTGCTCTTACTAAATGCAGTACTGAAACCTGCCAGAAAAAGAGAGAAAGAGACTGTTCATAAAGTACCAACTGTGTGCTCCCTACGAACTGGCAGAACTGACTCTGCTTGCATTCTTAGATGAAAATCACTAACAATGAAAGAGTGTATGCAGCCGGGTGCTATTAAACTGAATGCCATGTCAGTGGAGAATTTCTATGAAGAAAAGGAATGAGTCAGGGTTTTTTAATCTCACTTTGAATATTAACAGTAAAGTCCACGTGGAAAAAAAAATTGCAGCATAAAAATCCTAATTAAATTCTCTATTCAACTCCACAACACTTCTGAATTAGCTCCTATGGGTCTACCATTCATTACATTACACAGCAGTTTTCCAAAAGGCATTTCTCATAATATTCTTTAATATTTGTTGGTTAAATGTTAATAACAAAAACTAATACACATCAAGCCTATTCACTTGCTTTTAAAATGAAGAAACAGGCACTCCACTGTTGATTACCACATTCCTGTATCACTGGAAAACTGCCAGCTCCAGTAGGTATATAACATTACTATTTGTTTTTTTTTTTTGCTGAGTGGCAGTCCTCTGCAGTAATTACCATCTCGCACCTAAAGTAAATACTATTCTCTTGCTACAAGCAGAAATAAAGAATTAACTCCTCCTATAGTTTTACTGTTTGCCATCCAGTCCGTCCTGTCGGTACGCTACGTGCCCACTGAATGTAACTCCCCGAGCCCTGGCTACCGGGGCCATCGCTTTTGTTTTTAACCAGTGAATTACGAGGATTAGTCCCTCCTCTGATGATCACCAACACAGAAACTCCGCAGGCCGTAACCGAGCAACTCGCTTCCAAAAAATCTACCGGGAATAACAGCTCCAAAACCAGCACCAGGAGTGCCACAGGGCACGAGGCAGGACTGATGGGGAGGAGGGGGCGGCGGGCGGGCGGCCAAGCACCGGGCCCACGGGAGGTACACAGGGGCACTCGGGGATACAGCGGGGACTGGAGGGGAAAGGGGAGGCAGGAGCTCCCCCCACGCGCGAGGATGCCAAACACGTGCGTGGAATGTAAAGAAGACAGCAACGCACCAGTCTTTCGCCCAAACTGAACCGAACCCGCCGGCATGCCAGTGCTACGGGAAACAATGCGCCCATTGATCTGCCTAAACAAGCGCTTCGGCGTGTAAACAGACGTGGGGTCTACTCTGCTACGGTAAACAGCCCCAGCCGCAGTCTCTCAGCGGTGCCCAGCGCTGCACTGCCATCTCTCCTGCAGCGACAGCCCAGAAAACTTTACCCCAAAACTGTGATGAATTCACCCCTGGGATTAGTCTTCCCGGCATGTACAAGCCCGCACGGAGAGGACGCTCTCCAACTCCGGCAGACTCCGCAGCAGGTGCCGAGGAGAACTGGAGTCCCGGACAGGACTTCGTCCCCCACCCGCCCCTCGATGAGGGGAGCAGCACTGGGAAGTAGCGCTCTGCAGCCCACCCGGTCCCACGGCAGGCTTCCCCCGAGCCCGGTGCCGCCCCGGCCCCCCGCCCTCATCCCGNAGGCCGGCCGGCGGCACGGCGGTGCCAGTGCAGCGCGGCGGGGGCGCCCACCCGGCGGCAGCAAAGCCCCTCCTCCTCTTCCTCCTCTCGCCGCCATCGGCCGGCCCCACACCCCCCGCCCGCGGGCTCGCCTGACGCACGTGGCCGCCCCGGGGCGGCAACAAAGGGCCCCAGCACCGCCCCAGTGGGGTCCCGGCATCTTCCCCCGGGCCAAAAACCGAGAGCTGGGGCCAAGCTCGGCGGGACACGGCTTGCTACTGACCGGCTTTTCCCCGTGCCGGTGCCTCAACTGCCTGCCGAGAGCTCTGGTGGTGAAGTCAACAGCTTTTTTTTTTTTTTAACATCGCGGAAAGATTACCTAGTAAACGATGCCAGTTACCCTCGTTACGTGGCCAGGGAAGGAAGAGGCGCCCAGCTAATTCAGTTTTTGTGTTTAAGTACCGGAACCGCATCGTTCACCTGAGGAGATATCAGCCACGCATTGCCTCGTAAAAGGGGAAGCTCTTCTTGGGGAGGAACTGTGGAAACGCTGCCTCCATATATGCTTCCTACTACTACTCCTCAACCCCGATTATAATAAAATTAAGTAATCACTAATTACAGACAGCAGTAGGGATGCTCCTGCATCCTTACAAAAAAGCCGAGTGCCGCTGCGCCCACATGCACAGACACACTCAGGCATATTCGTTAGGGAAGGCACAGTAAATACCAGTGGCCAAACTCGACTGCCCGTGGGTAGAAGCGTGACCCAAAAGCTTGCCCACCACCTCACACCTCCCTTACAGCTTTTGCTGGCAGTAGCAACAAGGAAATTCCTGTACTCTACTTATCCCCAAGCATTGAAATGGTTAGTTGCATCTTGAAAAGCTACTGTTTCAAGCTGTTGTTTATTGGAAGCACCTGTCTGCACAGGGGTCGTGGAAAAATGATGTATGTAATAGATACACAGCTGCCATGCACTCCCTTAAGAGCTCACATCTTTGAGCAGTTAGCAGCTTCTCCAGCATACCACAAGTCCTGCTTGCTGCTGGCCTGGATATTACGTGCCTTGCACCACTCAAACACAACCTAGTGCCTGGCCTGGCACCTGTACTCCCCTCCAGGATCCCTGTTGAGCCCTGAGGCCTCCTGGCACAGGGCTCCACACGGCTGGCCCCACAGCTGACAAGGCTCACACCAATTGTGCAGCACCGGTGGCCTGGGAGGGCTGCAGCAACAAGTGATACCATTTGCTAAGAGGGCTAAATATAGTTTCTGAAGAAGGCATAAAGCAGAAGTGGGGTAACTGCACTCTTCATCTTCTCTCCTCATTCTCTGTGAAGCTCTTTTTCTGTCCTCAAAGCTAAGATTGCTTATTTCACTTTGTAAGCTAGCACCAGAAAGAGAAGGTGATTGAAATACTTCCTTTCTCATTAACCCGTAAGCAAAAAAAGGGACGAGATTTGTAAGTGCTTTGTTACTGCACCTTTTGCTGGAGCAGTGAATGGCACACAAGAACAGATACAATGAGGTGTGGGGCTCATATAGAAAAGCTAAAAGAGAATTATGCTGAGAGAAAGTGGTAAAGAAACCACTAGTGATGTAGAAATCGGCACATTTTTTATTGAACCTTCTTTAGGAAGCACATTTAGGATACACACTATGTAATTCACCATGTTATTGACTAGTAATGAGAAATAATGAAAAGCCCAAACCAGGTATAAAAATATCTGCTAACTCACCTTTAAATTCTGTGTGATTATAAGCCTATGAAGTATGAGGATAAAGGTGTAGTAGTGCAGTCTCTCAGTACTCTGAGATGGCTTGCATAACTCCAAAGTGGTTTAATTAGTTAGGGGTAATTTACTTAGTGACCCTCTGAAATCCATGTTGAGCCACTTCCAGTAGTAATGTCACCCTACTTTCAAAATATCTGAACAAGGCACATGATCTTAGGATTTAATTATTCTGGCCCTCCTCTTGTGCACTGTCTTCTGTACATTGTCTTTTTTACAGTTTGGAGGCTTGTTTTAAAAACAAACAAACAAAACCCAAACCACAATAACTCTGCAGCACAAAGTCTAAAAATCCCTCATTGTTCTGATTTAGGCAGCAACAGATTAAGATCAAATAAGTGTAAGGGGCAGCCCTCCCACTTGCTTTGCCCCTCCCTGCTGATGGAGGTCATTGCTCCTGTGCAGTGATGACTACCATTATTTATAGAAGCAGGTCCTAACTATATGCACTTTTTCAGCCTTGCAGCGCAGGTAACAAGCTAGATTATAAATTGTGGTGGTCTGAGAGCTGCTTCCTGAGCCATGATGTCATCCCTTTTGTGGAAGCAGCAGCTTCCACCAGAGGAACATGACACATAGTTGTAGCAATCTTCCTCTCAGCCAGTTGACTCTGAGAAACAGAGCCTTAGATTTAAAAAAAACCCCACAGAACAAAGCAAAAACCCAAAAAACCAAACCAAACCAAAGAGGAGATAAGGAAAAAAAGATCTTGCAAAATCACTTGACTCTCAGATACACTCCAGTGCACTCTGGACAGAGTCCCTCCACAGAGCAGCTACAAAGCTCTCAACAACTGTTCTCCTGTAAATCTCTCCACAGGAGATGGAGTGATCAACATGTATGTTGTGAATCTAGGTTTTACCGGTTGTGGCAGATGCACTGTGCATGTGGGTGTACTCTTCTATCACACCATCAGCTACACATGGGTGTGAAGTTAATAAGAGTTCCCCACACCTACACAGCAGGCAGGATGAAACAACTTGGAGAGCACTCTTCTGTATTCAAGAGAGAGGGACTCTTTTTCTGGAGGGATGCTCACAGCAGGATCCTAGTTCCAGGTTAAGGTGGCCACAGAGAAGCTCATCTTTCTCATTTCTTTACTAGAGATTTTAGGGAGACCACCTTCTCTAGGCCAAACTCTGTGAAGAGCACAAATCCCAAAGGCAAACCTCTAAGTCATTAAGACAAAAAATGAGAATTATTTTGTCCCAAATAGGATACATCACCTCACCATAGTGTTACACAAGTAACACAATGGCTTCAAAGCAGCATTTAATAGTGAAAAATTGAAACGTGCATCAAAATAAACCAGAAAAGCCAGCACGCACCATCAGAAACAGACTATCACAACTGCTGGGAACCACGAAAAAGGCATTTCATCAGAGAAATTTGTACCACAAACAATATGAAGTGCTTTGATAATAATTCTAAACTACATGTAAGAGGCCAGGAGAGATTGGATTGCCTTGGAAAGTGGATTGTGCCCCACAGTGTAACAGACACCAAACTTCATGGGCTCCTGAGAGGTGACCTGATGGAAATGATTTGCTTCTCAGAGGCCTGGCAATTAACTCTGGGTGCATGAACAAAACGCATGAGGCATGAGGTTTCTCAACATCACTAACAACACCCTACCCAGTATATCAGGTCTAAATCAGAACATCAAAGCTTTAGAGAAATAAATAAAGGGACAATTGTATGCACAGCGGGTAGAGGGGAAATAAAAATACCAGGTAGCCCCTACAAGTAACCCACAAAATCCCTAAAACTCTTAACACGTGCAAATTACAATGCAACACGCTATTAGTAGTGATTGTATCTCCTGTCAGCTCTCTCCCTTTCTCCTTGGTGGATGTCAAACTGAAACATGCAACTGGAATTGTGTGTTTGGAACTGCAACCCTTACAACCCTTACCCTGGTTGCAGGCTCAATCCCATCAACTGACCATGATCCATCTTTGAACAATTTTATCTCATTGTCCTCACTACATTTTTTTGAAAGTTGTGGAGGTGTTTAACAAACATTTAGATGTGGTAACTAGGGACATGGTTAGTGGTATGGTGATAGGTATGGTTGGACTTGATGACCTTAGAGGTCTCTTCCAACCTTTGTGATTCTGTAAAACATAATTTCTTTTCATTCTCACCTGTTACCTCATTTTAAAGTATATTCCTTAAGAATTATTTAAATATTATTATTATTTCTGGTAGTGGGGTCCTTCAGAGAGCAGCTCTCTGCATCACCCACATCAGCCAAAGGAGCTGGTCATCTCCACACTCAACCTAATACCTACTCCCCAATTTACCAATTAAACATTGTCCTAAACCATAACAGAACACAAACTATTTCCTCAACTGTTTCTTTAAAAGTTAATACACCACGTTTCCAAACAATCAGCAAACAGCCCCTTACCAAAGCCTGACTTTCAGTCCTGTAAGGTTTCATTCCTGAGCTCAGACTTTGCACTTTTTAAGCCTGTATCTCAAGTCACATCGATATATTGTTAATGAAGGGGTAGGTGGGCCTACTTAATGCAGAAGCCAACCAAACAAAGAAACCTGCCTGATTATCTCAGCTAGCCGCAGGTGGAGATAATACACCAGATGTGATTACTTGTTGTTTGCTTGCAGATCATGTTAGTCTAGGGTCAGCTGTCCCTGCTGCAGCCACTTGAGAAGAACATACTGGATTCAACCTCTTCTTTCGGATCAGTTTCTGCTGGGATACTTCCTGCTCCATCGCCAGAGCTTCTTGTCTCACCTCCATCCCTGGAAACAGCTTTCATCAGCAGGCTCTCATGGATGCAGAGCACCCAGCTTCCTCTTGCTTTCCAAACAGCTCTCTCCTGCCTTTCCTTTTGGACACTTCCTGCCCATTTCCCAGAGTACCAGATCAGACCAAAGCACATTGTGTCCTCCCCATCTCAAGAGTTGTGTCCCTGGGTTAGCTGACCTGTGCACCACCCAGAAAGCCCAGACACATACATTAAGGGGTGATTTATGGAAAAACAAACAGCAGCTGAGTAGGCAAGTCAGTTGTGTTACACATGGTGTTGCAATTTCTGCTACAATGATAAGTGTTCAAAACTCACAGATGGCAGACACCCAAAAATTACACTTGCATTTAAGTATAACAGAATTTTTGAAGTAAGACTTTTGGAGTGCTTCAGTCTGAGTCATGAGTGTGCACTTAGGTCACATTTTCATACATTTCTTGGAAAATAAAACCCAGAATTTACTTTTCCATTATTAAAAAAACAGCAGCAAATTGAGATTTTTACATCATTTGACTCCAGGTGGTAGGACATTAAATAAATCATCAAGCTGGTGATGAAATCAGGAGCATTCACAAGACTGTGGCATTGTAGTCAAGACGATAAGTATTCATTTCGGCTGCAGCTGCATACACAGGCATCAGCTTGATTCACAGAAACTGTCTTCCTCTGGAAGAGCCTTACTCTTTACTACCTTGCAAGCTGTACAATCATTCAAGACTCTTTCTCAAAACAGAGTTTCAAATTGCCATGGAAAAATATATTCAACCCTGCTCTATGCTCACTAACAAGAGTTAACAAGGACATGGAGAATTGTATCTGATCAGTACATTTATTTTTTCCCTATATAGTTAATGACATGTTTCACTTCAGAAAACTTCATTAAATAGAAGAGAAAAGCAAGAAACATCTCTCCACAGCCAGGGATACCTGAAGCCCTGGAACTGTGCATTTAGCATCCATAAATTCATTGAAGGGGCACAAGACACTTATTACTTCTGTAATACGACAAGGAGGGGGAGTAATTCCAAAGAGCAGCTGCTTCCAGCTAGGGTAACTCAGCTGGAAAGCAGAGGTGCCTGTCAAACTAATTACAGTGAGGAGAAGCTGTTATCTGAAGCTCCAGCTTTTAAGCATTGGCCAACCCACTCCCAAAATGTCATTTTAAAAAACTAAATAAAAGCAAGAGAGACAAGTGAAAACAGGCTCTTAAGCATTGCTGAAAACATACCTCCAAGCTATCCTTTCAGTAAATATTTTGGGAAGTTTGTGAACAGAAGGATTATTGTGACTGTGGTGGTGTGAGTGGGAGGAATTTGTCCTCCACAACTCAACCAACTGCATCAATGATGATACAACAGCCCTCAAGGGCAATGAGCTAACTACACTAAAGGAAATAATTTTGTTTAAGTATATGTAGAGGAGGCTGGTATCTCTGGTTTTCAGGAAAAAAAAAGAATCTTCATTTGCAAGAATTTAATAATTAAGCAATTCTGTTTGAAGATGGACAAATACACTTCTTCAGTACAATACGTATCCTGGAGCAACATATGCCTAACAAAATGTAATGGAGATTCTGGGTTTTGAAAGTTACTAAAAAACTTGATCCCAGGATTGCATCACACATTCCTTTTGACTTCTGTGAGAAGATGTGATTTATGAGAATAAATTTAAATAACTGTTGCTTGGCTAGATGAAGGTTAAAGTGACTGGATTATCTGAAAGCATGAAGGGTGTGTAAACACCAAGGGGAAAGTCAGATTGCTGAAGAAAGCTCAAGAGGGTGTAACTCAGGGCAATGAGATAAATATGTGTGTTTTTAAGCCCTGAAATATTGGCTCCTAAAACGGTGACATTATTTGTGTATACAGAAGAAGCTCTGGTCATTTCAGTCATTGTTATTTGTCATTGAGGACAAAATATGAGAAAGGGGACTGAAAGGAATTAAATAAATTTGCTGTGTTGGTGAGAGGAATATGAGAAATAACATCTGTAACTCT
This sequence comes from Galbula dea, assembly GCA_013399015.1. Taxonomy (NCBI): domain Eukaryota; kingdom Metazoa; phylum Chordata; class Aves; order Piciformes; family Galbulidae; genus Galbula; species Galbula dea. Next base: position 2,086,806 of record VWZX01000351.1, read on the forward strand.
GTATCTTGGGGGCAAGTGAGGTGACCTTCTGGAGTCACTTTATATTATCTGCCATCTCCACCACTGAGGAGGCAGCAGCAGAGGCGGGTTGTGAGACCACAAGGCACTGGGCTAGATACGATCCATGATTTAATTTCGCATGGCTTGCAGCTACATTAATTATTTTGAATGTTTTAAATGGAAAATTCTAAGGGGTATGCTACCTGGGCAATTCACTTAGAAGTCTGAAAAGCCTTTGTGGCCCTTAGGTTCTTCATGATTACACATGCAGCATTTAGGGAATATAGAAACATGTGGTAAGATGCCAGCAAGGTATCAGGCCTCATTTAAATGATTTTCATTACTCACCAACTTTCAGGGTTTTATACAGAAATTTAAAACTCCTCAAGATAAAAATAATCATTCTAGTTATTATTATTACTTATATATTTGTGTATGTAAATTGCATGAGCAGACAGAGCTAAGAGAAGACTGCAGTTTGACTTGTCAAAAAGACAAATTTCTTACCTCCGAAAATCATTCTCCAAATGCCATGATAGCATAGCTTTTTATCTCCTAGTGTTTTCCAGATAACATTATACTAATAGACATGGACTTCTTATGTTAGAAAGGAAATACAATTGCTCTCTTGGGAAGTTACTTCAAGTAGCTTCCAATATATCAAACATGATTTATTCTTATGCCTTCTATTGGGTGTGCTTGCCCAGCTATAGTTCATGTTTGCCTGGTGCCAGAAAGGAATTCAAAGGACCTAGTTATTCACAGCACCCCTAAACATGCACAATATTATCCTGATCTTTAACAAGTTCAAATGCATAGAAATATTTTGTCAAGGGAGAAACAGTTTTAAAATGTTTTAGTACCTACTATTTCCAAAGAAATCTGTATATACAGGTAACAGAGGTTAAATTATTGAGAGGTTTTATATGGATGTATGAGAAATGACTAACAGGCTCCATGTATGACAGATGGTTCATTTCAGTGTCAAAGGGCTAAATAGCATGAGAGGCTACTTAATGTGCCTGGTGGCTTCAAACAAGCTTAGCCTGTTCGTGTTTGTCCTTGAATGCCCAGTCTTGGTTTTAAGATACAAAGATTTTGGCTGTAATAGTGACTACTGCCTCCATCTCTTGTTCTCACTGTGTCTCACAGTAAATTAGAAATGAGGACTCATGAAAAGGAGAGTACAAGAAGGCTAAGGGAGGGCAAGCATGGGGCTGTAAAGATACACGGATGAGTTATATCCACCCTATTATCCTGTAAGAGTTTAAAACAGCCAAAAGGAAGTCAAGAATTAATTGTGTCAAATCAATCTAATTTCCTTCCTTGGAGGATAATTGGTACTGGCTAAGAAGTTGAACCAATGGAATACATATTGATTTTAAAAAGGTTTCTACCTTATTCTGTGCAGTCAGCTGATACCATTATAAAGTGGTTATCAACTGGTTGAAAAAAACACTTTTGATTATTTTTCAGTGGTTGGTGGCTGTCCTAGTTTGGGTTAGAACAGAATGGTTAGATGGCTAAAACAGTGAATTTGCGGGGATTTGTTCTTCAATATTTAACAGTTTAGCTGGTAGAAGAGAGAATATGCTCACTAAATTTACAGGTTACAGGAATCTTGAAATGCTTGAAAATAACTACTGATCATGAATCAAACAAGTCATCTTGTTGTAGAGCAGTAAGTTTTATAGTAGGATGTACCCAGTACAGTCAGTAGGATACACAACCACATGCAAGATGTATAGCAATCTACACGCTGCTCACCAAACCCAAGCCTTCAGCTGGAGTACTGGATTGTGTTTTGACCCAGCATACCCTAGACCTCAAGACAGACATGGACTAATGGGAGAAACTGTATAAGACAAATACATAGATGAGATGTTTATGAGTAAAGACTGAAAGGATAAAGATGTTTTATCCAAGACAAAAGACTGACAGAGAATAGGATAATACTTTTCAAATATGTAAAAGCTTTGCTTTACTAAGAAAAAGAAACTTCTCTATCTACTGGAGATAGGACAAGAATGAACAGGTTTATTTGATAATGACCTGAAGATTTATCCTAGAGTTTGCTCCCACCTGGCCTGCTTTTAATATTAACATTTGCACAAGATGTTTGAGTGGCTGTGGCAGCATGTAACTGATATGGCTGAGGATGACAGTTGGCAGAGAGAGATAGGCTGCTGCACAAGGAAGCCAAGAATCTCAAACTCAGTATGCTTCATAAGAATAATCCTAAAAATTACAGCTGCTCAAGAGCAAGGAATTTGTTGGTTCATTTATACTCCAACTGAAATACATTAAATATTTGTTTAGGTATTCCTACCCCTCTTGGTAATATCCAATGATAATCACCATAAAATATAGTCTAGCTACCTTTCCAAAAGTGGAATCACTGCCTGCATTCTTCAGAGGAGCAATTTCTGGGGAAGTTCCTGTGTTTATCAGAATTTAAATGATGGAAGCACATTGGAAATTTGGTTTTCTTTTATAAACTAGACCTGCCAAGAAGGGTGCCACCTTTAGCAGAACTCAAACAAGTTATTCCCTGTTTCTCATATGAGGCATACATATTTTCAAGAACTGAGCATGATGGTGGCATGCCAAGATTAGCAGAAATGATTGGGGCAGCTATGGTCTTCTCTGAGACCTTCACAGGCACCAGCCTTTTGGAAATCAAACCCTCACGCTGCCTGGAATCCCAAAACTGGACATTCTCAAAATCCCTCCTATGGGAGCCTGCAATGGGGAGGAGGAATGGAGATGTTTGCATTCACATATCCACAGAGACAGCATTTCACTGACATCTTCATGTATTCTACTCATATTCAATTACATATGTGATTATGAGATTGCATAGACAGACAATGCTGCTATATACATTTAAATATAGGGACACAATAACATCTGTGGCTGCAGATATACAAAATATCTATATTGGCATGGTAGCCCCGTCAACAGCAAATGGTCAACAAGCCAAAATAGCAAATTCGGCAGCAAGAAATCATTTCCCTGGGTTTTGAATTCCCAAGAGGCTTCACAGGCCAGTTAGCAAGTTATCACTCTCACTCTTAACCTGGCAGTAAGTGAGTTAAACAAGTTGCTGATGAGTAAAAAAGTGCTCTCTGAGACTCCACAGCCCACACTTTCCAAGGCAGGATGCATGGAGAGATTTAGCAAGGTTCTGTCAATTAGATACAACACATCTGCTCTACAAATGTCAAAGAGCTTCATGGCACCTGTTGGAGGGGAAAAAAAGAAATGAGCAAGAGTTTATCACAGGTTTGTATTCTCCTGTAAAACAAAGGACTCTTTGTATTAGTGCTTTCCACACTGAAAGTTCTTTGGAAAAGTATGGAATATTTTTTGCAGCAGTATTTTATATCAGAGTGAAAAAAAAGGTAATATATGCATACCCTTTCCTCACTAAATGCCTTACTATGAAAGTCACAATGAGTTTTTTTGCATCTTTGAAAATGCAATAATTCTAGCTAAAGACTCCACCGGTAGGAAATCATTCCCTCCCCTCAAATACAAATGTTGAAAGAGGAATGCAGTCAACAACTTACTCTTTTAAGTATTTAATTTCCCTGCCAGAAGGGCCTAAACTGGTTCCTAGTAAATGCTAGGTTTGCACATTGCAAAAGGTACAATGGCAATCATAAATCTCCCACTCACTTCCCTTGGAACAAGAGCAGTTTCTGGAGATGCAGCAAATAAGTAATAGATCCAAAAAGGAAATCAGTCTTCCTGAGTTGCAGGCCATGGCACTGCTGACTAGACCACACCATACTCTTCGTGCTGTAAATAATCATGCACCAGTATAGGCTGCACATCACATGCTCCATGAATCTAAGAAAGCAAAGATATCTTAGGAAATGACCTGTTTTGCTGGACACATTTTATACAATGAAGCAAAACAGAAAGAAACCTGTTAAAAACATTACAGCAACAATCACAGAAAATACACTGCGTATTCAACTACAACTGCACTAATCTAGGTTTGTAAGAGCCATACCAATAGAGTTTTCTCTCTCTTTGTTTCAGGCTCTTGTATCTTTCTGGAATTCCTTTCCATATTGATATCAGTGGAGTAAACTAATTGCTTTTGAAACCTCTAGTGTGAATCTTCACTGTTTAAATATATAGCAGATGCCACCTTCTTATTTATTAGGAGCAACTCAAGTTACCAACACTGAGAATTCACCATTATTTCTTAATATATTGCTTCTGGAGCTGTAGTTTTCAGCTTGTACTTCAAGGGCTTCCGAGGTCTAAGTATCCTGACGAGGTCTTTATGAATTAATTAAGAATATGTCCTAGTTTTTATTAGCCTTAAATTCACCACACTGATTTGCATCTGTCTAGACATCTTTAGGAATACACAAGGGTTACAAACCACTTTTGCTGAGTTTCAGACAGAAACTAAGTAGGTATATTACGATACGAGATCAACAGTTAAATATGCAGACTATGCCATTATTATGGGATGTACAAACAGAAATCACAGGTAACACAGGAACTGTCGCAAGCAAAAAGCGTGTGGGATACTTGCTTATTCTGGGTTAGCTTAGTAGTCAGTTCAACATGGCAAAGTCCTAGCAGTTAGGTCACTAAGTAGCATACAGACCCTCAAACACACGTACACTGTACTAAACTGCACAGTCTTTAAAGGAAGGAGGAAGAAGCAATCTCAAGGAGAAGGTGGCTGTGAAGTTTTCAAGGAAATGACAGGCTCCCTTTTAAGACACCTAAGCCCTTAGGCATGCAGGATTGTTCTCCCAAGGTTGTTTTTTTTTTTAAAAAAAACCCACAAAACTATTTAGAAGTTTGTTTCCCTTGGTTAGGCTCTTGAGCCTCTTCTCCTGCCTATTGTTTGCCCTTCAATTTATCAGAAGTCTAGGCACCCTCAGCCTAAGCTTGTGCTCCTCTCCAGATGCCTAGGCACCTTAGGAACATCTCATCATCCATAGTTCTGGTCTCTTTCAGGAGGGGCAAAAAATTTCTCTTACTTCAAAAAATGGAGCAGGAAATGGACAGAAACAAAACCATAGAATCATTTAGCTTGGTGAAGACTTTTAAGCTCAACAAGCCCCCCACTAAACCATGTGCCTAAGCATCACATCTACATGACTTGGATTCCTAGGGAAACTGGGACAATTTTAGATGACAATTGGGCTAAGGGAGAAGGTGCAGGGGCTCCCTAAGCATTGCTTTAGACCCTACCAAACTAGTGTAAAAGACCAGAAAGAGACGAGGGGCACACATGGACGTGTGTGCATACGTGCACACATTGGTGCTGGATGCAGAGGCTGTGCAGAAGATATTGCCAAGAGTGCTTTGATGTCTTTGATCACAGCTTCACAACAGATTCCCTGCTATTCTGCTGTTATCCATCTAATGAAGAAAGACATGAAACAACAAAGTGAACTAAATTCTCCTCTCTCGATCAAAACAATGCAGACAACCATCAAAACTCAGGGAAATGATGGAAAGGAGTTAAAAAAATAGCACAAACTGAAGAGGGGAAAAGAGACACTGAGGTTCACTGCAAGGTCAGGAGAAGGACAGCTCAGTCTGGTGAATGTATTAAAAGCCTGTGTTCTAATAAAAGATGTACGAGGAGTAAAATAGGAGGAACTGGAAGTCTTAATGCAGAATAAAGTGTGAGATTTAAATTAAATGGCTCAACAGAAACTTTCTGAGAATTCACACGACCAAAATATTAACAGAGAAGGTGCAGCTTGTTTGGGAATGACAGGCAAGGGAGAGGGCTGTATTTGTATTTCAAAGGCAATCTACACTTGTCTCAAACTCTGGAGGGACAAAGCAGAAAGCTGTGTTGAGAGTTATGGGGCGATTCTGTGTGATTCTGTGATTAATAAGGGGGAAAAAATAACAGAAGGTCTGGTACCGTTGAACACCTACTATAGATGACAACATCAGGTGTAAAACAGCTTCAGGAAGTATTGCTTCTGAACAGCACCACACAAAGCAGAAACTGCTGGTAAGCAGAAAGACAACTAACCAAATGCTGCTGAGACACAAACCCCACAGGCTACCAAGTGTCTCTTTGGTATGTAGGTGAGAGAAAGTGGCTAGAAGTGGTCACTATGAAGTGCAGATGCAGACTGGGTGTGAAACAGGGAGAGAAACTGAGCCCTACCCCTGCATACTAGAGAGGTCACCTGAGTGGTCTGGCTCCCTGCAGGCTCAGTGTCCCCTCGTAGGTCTGCCCCACACAGCCACCCTTCCCATGCCGCCTCTGCCCCCTTGCTGCCTCAGCTGTGGACACTGAAGACTTCCTGGTACACAAATCTGGCAAGGCCAATAGCATAGATCCAAGGACGACAACACAGAAAGTTAATGTTGCAGAATACAGAAAAAAGGCAAGTAAATGCTCAACTTTATGAGCCAAAAGTAGGTTTCACAAGGGTCCTGCTAATGTTTCAGTCTTACCTAAATTTACAAAGGTAAATGCTTGTGAACAAAAAATCACACATGCTATTTGTAAGCATGTAAAGATTTAAAGGTGACATGCCCTTGTGAGAAACAATGTAAATTACTGTCAAATAAATCTAATTTTTGCTCAATAGTACAATGATATACCCTACAAATATGAAGAAAGCAGATGAGAGAGGTCCCTTGCAACTCCTAATAGTCTGTGATTCTGTGAGATATAACTTCATTTTCCTACCTTTTCCAATGCTGCTTCACAAGGCATGCTCATGAAGAGAATGTTCTACATAAAATTGTCAGTGCCTGTCAGTGCATGAAAGGGAAACCATATCAAAGAGTATTTACCAGTGGTTTCTTACCAAAGTGGAAAGATACATCAAGACATTTTGACACTTCTATATTTTTACAGTTTAGGGGCTGTTTGCATTTTGAGAAGTTGTGACCAAGACATCCATTTGGAGGCTCTTCCAGAGCTAGTAACTATCCTCTCTAGATCATGATGCTCAGCAGCAACCTGCAAGAAGTGCCTGAGCCTGCAAAGGCAAAGAAAAGCACTGAAAATGGTGAATGAGTAAGGGGGGGACTATGTTATAGGCTAGACACAGATGATGCAACCTGATTTCTGAGATTTTGGATTGCACAAAGCTAGCAGGAAATGCATGCATAGCAGAAGGAATGATTAGATATACAGATGGATATGGAAATTGGAGAAATGGGCTAAGATAAGCAGCAGATAGCATGCAAAAAGAGCATATTGTTGCAAAACACTTGGGAAGAAATAAGGTAGAAGGATGAGCAGGAGAGGTGAGACAGTTGGCCCTGTGACAGTTCTCACACAGGGTCTGCAGGATGAACATGAGTCAACTTGTTTCTTGCTGTCATAGAAAAGCAACCATTATGTATAGATTTACTAACAGCACATAAAATAAATATTTTGCTCTCCTCAGTGCTGCAAGACTCCCATCACCTGGGCTATGAGACTCATTGATGATATTGCACTTCAGAAAAGATCTCAAACAGTTATGAAGAGTCCAGAGAACACCTTAAATAGACTAGAGGCCTAGTTATTAGGGCTACAAAACATGTCCTTCAAAAAAAAACCCCAGGTGCCTGGAAGTTGGTGCTAGCTCAGTTGGAAGATCTTCGGCCTAAGAATTTATAACAGCTGACACTTCTTTGCCCTTCTACAAATACATGAAAAGTTATGTGGACACAAACTATTTTTTTCTAATGGAAATGGAGGTTAGGAGAAGAAAGCAAGGATTTGTAACCCTCTTGATTTTACACTGCCTGAAAATACAATATCATCATATCTCAATTACTGAAAAAAGCCCACATGGCATAAAAAGATACCAAAAATATATTGAGGAGAATTGCTTGATTTCTCATTATTCATTAAGCTTGAGCAGCTGAGATCAAGAATATTGCCTGTTTACAACAAACTGTAAGAGGAAGAAAATTTAAAGTATTAAAAAATATGTTCATATTTTATAAGAAAACAGAATAAAGTCCAGTTTAGGTTTTTTTATTATTATTTTCTCTTAAAATAGACAATCTGCAGTTAGAGGTACATAATCCTCCTTCCATAGTGAAATCTTCATACAATGTTCAAGTAGTATCTTTCAAATTCATTTAAACCAAATGTATAACACCACTACATTATAACCCTTTTCATTTACTTCCTCTGCTTTCTCTGTTCAGAGAAATACACATTTAGCTTCAATCCCTTTAGGGCACAGAAGTTCCCACTGATACAGCAAGGGATGCAAATAGCCAAGCCTTCACCATACAGAATGACTCAAGTCTTACTTTTGTCAACATCAGTCTCCCTAATGAGTCTTCTGAAAGCGTAGAGATTTGGGAAATATATTTCCAGTACTTCTCTTTCTGTATTTATCACCAGTGGGGATGCATTCTGTATTTATCACCAGTGAAGGAACAGTGAAACTGTGAGATGAGTACAGATGTGGAAACCTGCTTGTTTAGTTAGAACCAGAGTCTCTACTGGAACTATTAAAACAACTTGATTCAGTTCTACACATAATTTGAGGAATTAAGAATCTTTAGCTTGATTTTATACCACCTATCATGAAGTGTATACACTGTAAAGCATATTTTGTATTTCCAACATTTTAAAATTCATTTTGCTGAAACCTAGTCTGCAATTTATTATTTTTTTAATCTAGGCACACAGTTGAACAGCTTCTGAGTTACAAGTTAAAACTCACATAAAAGGCACTGGCACTAAAAAAGTGACAATTTATTTCAGTGCCAACTGAAACCATATTTTTGCAAGTTTTCACACACAGAATATTTCTAAGTCATGTAAAAGTTCCAACTGAAAACCAAACGTTTTCTGATTTTTATTTTCCTAAAGCCGTTTGCTTTCACACATAATTTAATGCCCGGAGTGAGAAGGGACTATTCTGCCTTACTACACTGTGGGATCTTAAAGCTCAGCATGCTGCTAACATCCATGCATCATTGGAAACAGGCCTTGCATGCCCTCGGGCATCTTTTTTTTCCACATCTTGACTGCATTTTCTCAAATGAATTACCCCCCACCCACTTGGCATACAAAAGGCTCAGAGGTATGCTCCTATTCAAAGGCTTTACTTTGTAAGGGAAGGTCACTTTTAATTGAGTTTTCATTTCTTGTGTCATCCTCTGCTTCATTCATCTAGTGAATCACTGAAGTTTTATGTTCTCTGCTATGGGTGCCCTCAACAGAAAATTATACATGGACCAAGTGAATACATAGGAGAAATATTTATTTTCTGTTGTCTCTAAAACAATGTGAATAGGTGACTTATTAGAGGATGTAGCAAGCAACAATCAATCTGAATTCAAGCTAAATTCACAGAGCAAGTTTTCACTACTATTCGAAGCAGAGAGAGACAGAAAAGAAAAGCAAACCACAACTAACATCCACATCCTGCTGCTCCACATTTGTATTTTTTGGTCTTTTTCCTTTCAGTTTAAACATTCCTCCCATTCATATTTATCCACAGATTTTATTTAAGGGAAGAAATTAAAAGTGTAAGTTAACACTAAAATCTTACCTGTAATTATAACTGTTTAATTTAGTTTCTTACCTCTCTTAGGTAGGAAGAGAAGCAAGCAGCAGAACTGTTCACAAACAGTAGTATCAGAAATAACATTTCACCTTAAGAAAAGGTGAAACCAATTTCAAAGTAACTATTTATTTTCAATCAAATACACAGTGCCAGTAACTATTAAATGCAGCTACAATTAACAAGATGATAGTGTTGTGGAAGCATCAATATGTTCTAAATGTAGTATGGAAACACAGGTAAATAGCTATAGAAATATATGAGGATGGAGTGATGTAAATGACTTACCATCTGACATCAATGAATAGTAACTATCTCAACAGGAATTCTTTAAGTTAATTCTTCTTTACAGCTTAGGCTTTTCTCCAAAGCATCTGTGCCACTCACTTCTGCACCAACTTCCAGACCCAAGCAAGGAGAAAAAACCCATCAGGCATCAAAACAGCACTTCATACTCCAGATGAAAACTATCAGCAAGCCAACAGTCCTATTCCTGAAGAAAAGCCATGCTTCCTAAAAATGCTGGGTAACCACTCCCTAAAATATTAATAAGTGTATTGACAGGTACATACAAAGGCTCAGAGGAGCTCAGCCAAAGGCCTTGCTGACTCCTGGACACTACATTTCAAACAAAGGCAGAGCTGCCCAGCTGCAGTTGTCCAGCTGCTGGCCTTCCTTTGACAAACACCTTTTTCCCTTTCTGCTAGACATGTGTCATTTCCACCACTGTTTGCCAGCTACCCGCCAACACCAACAGCCAAAACGGCACACGGGCTGTGCCCAGAGGGCAAGGGCTTTCTGGCTTGTGAGAGGAGCAGCGTCACCCCAGCACCACCCTCAGGGTGCCTCTCACATGGATGTCTCAGCCCTGGTGCTCAGCCCACGCTGGCCCCTCGGCAGCCTCCCCTTCAGCCTGGACTGACCCAAGTCCTGCTGGTTATGAAAACCACTGATAAGGATTGTATTGCCAATTTGTCATGGCCCTCTAAATCTTATCTAGGATTAATACAGCAAAAGCTTTGTAACTGCACAAACGAGAATGAACTGGGAGAGCATAAAGCATGCAAATGTGTTGGAAATTGTGAGTCATTCCTATGTATACATACACACACAAACTTCTCTTAGACATATGCATGCACACGTTCATTGAAGATACAAAACTTTAGGCCTTTAGAAAGGTCCCTGCATGTAACTTTCTAAAATACCTTTTTAGTTCTAGTTGGAAGCAAATTAAGAAATACAATACTCTATCAAAGACATACAGCACTGCAAGTTCAAAAGGGGTAAAATGATTGTGAGATGAATGCAGCATATGAAGTCCCCCCACACTGTTGTAAGACACTAATATTCTTAAGATTTTCCCATTTCAGGTTAAAAATGTCTTGATTTCTTTCTCATGTGACCAGAAATGGCATTGTTGTTTTGGAGTACTGGAAGGGCAGAAAAACATTTTCTACAGATGATGGTGATTGTGGAGATTTTAAATAGTTTCCCCCACACTCCATTACTTTCATTTGGTCATCTTTGCAGCTCAGCAATTCCTGTGTTTGTAAAGCAAAGTTGAATTCTGGCAGCAGGAGCAACAGCTCTTTGCAGTCGCTATAGGAGGCATTTCCATCTGCAGCTATGATAGCAGGCAGCTCCTGGAGGGACTGATTCTCCTACACTTCCAGGAGGAGAAAGAGGGCCTGACTTCAACATTACAGGGAGAAGCAGAGCAGGCCAGGGCTGCACACAACCCTGACCCCACCAACCATCCCTGCTGCTTGTGGAAAGAGGAATGAGGACTGAGATTAAATGAGATGCGTACAGCAGTCATAGTCCTCAGGCTCTGGGATAGGGATTTACATCCACATTTATGCCCAGTGGCAGTGGCCCTGGGACCAAAGTGAGCAGGAACAGCCTTAGCCCACCTGAGCACAATATCAACTATCCAAGGGGGGTGAGAGACCAAAGCACAGGGGGAAAGGACAGTGGGTGGGCTGCAGAGAGGTGCAGGAGGGTTGGGGGCTCTGCCCAACAGCTGAAGATCCCTGGCAGGAACAACATGGGAAGGAAGCAGGAAATATGCTGTCTCCTATTCTCGGGATTTCATTGCAAGTCTTGAGAATCTCCTGTTTTCATTGAAAGAAAAGGAAAGACACCTCCCCCCAACCCCCATGTACTCTTTCTGCTATCAGAGAAAAAGATTAAAGTGAGAAAACTTTACATGCTTCCTTACACCTCCACAAGGTTTAAAATTGAGAAAATAAATATGAAAACTTTACCAATCTATTTTTAACCTTGTCATTCAGTTTGATTAAAGCATTTCAAATGTTTGTATACAGCCACAGAGGGAGTAAATCCTTCTTAACAAGACTTCCATATGCTTAATGTGTATGTGTGATTATTTCACATATGTTTAATGACAAATGTCCAATTAGACATATACATGCATTCAAAAAAATGGCACAACTACCCCACACAAGGAAACCAATAGCAGAGGAGGGACAAAAAACCCCAGTAAACACTGCAGAATTCATAAGATGGTAGCAGACAGAAAGAGTTTTTGGTTTTCAACGTGATTGATTTCCCCACTGAAAGCAGAGCTTTACAACCTCTGCCAGAAAAAAGGCTAAAGCTTCCAAATTTAAAGTATGAGCTGGTAGTAAGCCAGCAAATTACCTTTAACTGTCTCTCCCACCTAATACACACTGAAAATAACAGATGCACAACATATTTTCTGAGGAAATTTTATTGCTGTCTATCTTGTGGAGTGCACTGCTAAGGACAGTCTCACTGCACATGTTGTCTCTGCTGTGCATCAAACAATAAAGATGTGGGGGCAACAGGCCTGAACAACTCCCAGGGCCACACAGGACGTTCCTGCAGCTGACCATGGTGTCCCTGTGCCAGCAATACTGCATGTACCCTGTGTCAGTCCCAGTATGGACTTTTCTAATCCCTCCATGCCATCTGCATCTCTGTGTCCCAGGTACCTGGATCTGTAAGCACAAGACATTTAACCTATGCATGACCCCTTTCCTTCTGTTGTGCCTCTAACCCTTGACCCTCACTGGGTACTGCAACCTATTTGTGTGTCCTCTCACCTACCCCTCTCGCATCTACTGATCAGGACTCTTTAATACCCTCCTGTACCAGGACTTCTGTCTGTTCCCATTTACCCCTCTTGCTGGATGCCTCTCTCAGCTCTTCCTTCTGCATTTTTCCATGTGTCTCAGAAAAAAGATTTTCTAACATATCTGACTTGCCTACCAGAGTTCCTCATGCTTCTTCCTTCTCTCATGCACCCTTTTCACCCTGCTGATTGTTCTTTCCATTTTCCCATCTCCTGCTGCAAGACAACACTACCTTTGGGTTTCTGGGCATGTGCTTCTCAAACTGTACTGGGAGAGTAACTGAGGAAGCCAGCTTGCTGGTTGCCATTAATGGCTGTAACTCTCAGCCACTTATTTATTTACCTGCCAATAAGGTTATTCTCTTATCTATTACCTGTCAATAATGGAGAATTAAAGATAGTTCCCTTTAATTCGTCCGTTGTCAGTTTGCTTGCTTCAGGCCAAATCCCAACATTATTTATGTTTAAGATCGTGAACTGAGGTGGTCACGCAATGTTTATGCATTTAAAGATACATTTATGTATTGTTTATGCATTTAAACATAAACAATCCTGCAATGTTTAAATGCTACAGATGTGTAAACAGAAAAGGCGTCTAGTTGAATGAAATCTCTTCCAGACTGCCTAATTAAAATGGGGTTTACATGCAGTCTTGAAAGTGGAATAAGTATTTACTCCATTTGTCCCTTTGGAAAATCACAAGCACAGAGATGAAAACAAAAACGGCATGGAACAGCCCAAGAAATTACAACTTTAACACACATGCAATCACTAACCAACAATTTTTAAACATACAGCAATTTTCTACCTAAAGTTCCTGATGCAATCTTTCCAGGACTGAAAAGGATAATTCAAATTAGCTCAAGATAGCTAATTTGATTATGATAACAGTACGTCTCATTCCAGTGATTATGGCTTTATGGCTTGTTCCTTGCTATGGCTGACCAGATCTGAAAGCAAGGAGAGCGTGAGAGTTTCAATAGACCCTCCTTCATCTCTGCCACAGGCAGGGCTTCCCTAAAGCCATACCTCTCCCAGCTGGAAGAACACACCAGAAATCTTGCTTTGGTAACCAGGCAAGAAGGTTACCATGCAGACCAGACAAACTCATTATCCCTTGGCAGGGAGTTTTTGTACTTTTAAGAGTGCATAAATTCATATTATCTTGATGTAGATGGGAAATGTCTCCACCCTCGATCCTTGAGCAAGCTCAAGAGCAGTTTCTCAGGCATTGCCAGCCTCTGTTGGAGTAAGGAGAATAACGGCATTTCCCAGAATCCATGCTGCTGTTTCTGTGTCGAGCAGGCAGTATGGATTTCCAGTCCATATGACCAGAAAGGGCTCAAAATTTACGTAAAGCAGACTTTTTGAAGCGTTACTGAGTGTGAACCTTGCAACAAACCGCTGAAACCACTGACATCTTTGTGCACCTATCCAGCATAAGTCTGGCCATGGGCTCCCTCCAGGTCCCCCATGCTCAGCAGGGATGGCCAGGGCAAAACCCAGTCTGGCAGCCCACCACAGATGGGGCAGCTTAGCAAACTGCAGTATGCATCTGTGCTGCAGCCTACTGAATATCCTCTGGACTAAATTCCACCTAGGGCTGAAGTGGAGTGGGCAGTAGACACACACACACATGCACCTGTGGTACACTATATGACTCTGCAAGTCCCATTGTCCAGCTAAGAAAAACTCTATGTTGAATGATCAATGAATCAGTCTTGGCAAGTGATTGCTTATTGCCTCTTGCTTATTAGTCTGCGTAAAAGTCCTGGGAAAATCGATCATACAAACATGTTAAGAATTTAGGGCCCAGCTGCTCTAAAAATACAGCTGGGTTCAGGGACCTGGTTATAAAATGGTTCCAATTTGTAGCACCAACAGGACCTTAACAGTATCCTATAGACAAGCACAAGCCCTAGGCTGTCTCATTTGTATTATTCCTTGTTCTGGTTTCTCTTTCTTTTTAAATAAGAAATAATACAAAGAATGAGAACTCAAAATCCAAGTCATGCTGTCAGGAAGAATAATAGATCTATTCTGTACAAAAATGCCTGTATTGTTGGTTTGTTTACTTCAGCTGTTTCATGGCCGTGCTGCTGTCAGAGCTCTGGAAACAAAGCCCCAGCTCTGAGCCTGCTTCTGGGTGTTGGGCAGGGAGATCTTCCCTCTCTGGTGCTTTTACCTGGGTGGCAACAGAAGTAGATGACAGAGCAGCACACTCCACCCACTCCATGAGCAATGATGAAGACAGAAGTTGTGAGATAAATTGCAGACATCCAAGCTTCCTATTAAATCCAGTCCTTCTGTGAAGATCCCATCTCTCAATGGTGCATGGGAATTTATAGGCAAAAAGCTATTAAGCATGCAAGGGAGTTAGGCATAGCTAGTACAGCTCTGCACATCTGTGAGGAGGCTTAAAAGGGCGTCTCCAAACACTATACTCTGCTTCATGTCACCCCAGCAATGACTAATATGCTGTCAGAACGTCTCTATTAGATTGATGACAAGGAGGGGGTTTTAGAGAGTCCCAATTCAAATAAATAACAAAAATAGTCTGTTCCCATAAAGCCATAGCAACCACAATCAGCTAGGAACTTTCTAAACAGAATTGAGTTACAGTCCTACAAGAAATCTAAACAAGGGTCTAAATAAAAAAACAAAGACAAGGGGTAAAGGAAGGGGTAGATTGCACAACCTACGAAGGAAGAATACACACAGTGGACATGCATATTAATGGCTGTGTATTTTTGGGTTTGTGGGTTTTGAACTCTTCTAAAATCTATGTTTAAGCAGTTTTCTCATTTTCTGGAATGACGATTTAAAAATAAGAAAGCTCTGGTCATGGGTTACAAAACTGCAGTAGTAATAGCTGACTTGCAAGTTAAATCCCAGAATGGAGAAACTTATTTCTGGATCTCAGAACAGCCTATAGAAGAAGCAATCCTGCTACTTTATTCTCATAATTCTTAGAGAAGACTTTCTCATTCTAGTTAAGCATAGCAGGCTATTTGGACTAAAACGGGAACAAGAGCATTTTCATAATCAGTTTCTTCAAATGCCAAGAAAACTAAATCTCCCCCCACCCAGTGCTGATGAATTAGCTGTGCTGCTGCCACATTTGTGAAACAACGCGTCAATAGAGTGGATGGAGATGCTCTCTATGAAACACAGAGCACAACACAGCAGAGCTGTAAACAAGGCAGAGACCCAAAACAAAAGCACCAAACATTTTGATGGTAAATTTGATTTAGTTGAGCCAGCTTCATGCAATGTTATTTTAATTCATTGTTACAAAAATACGCCTTCATGTGAAGTATTTTCAAATGCCTGTGACAACGTTAGTGTGAAAATTTCTTTAACTCATCCAGTTCATTCCTAGACGATGTTTCCTGCCAGCTAGTTTCACCACAAATGCCGTCTGGTAAATAGCAGCTGCAAAGGAAGGATAAGGATGCCAGGGTACACTTCAGTAAACACTCCTTCTCAGTAGCTCACTATATCCTGGGCCAAGCAAGATAATATACATTCACAGCCTTGCTGAAAAATCCTCAAACACAGTAGGACTTTGCTTTTGTAACTCCCCTGAAGGTGAGGACAGGAAATCCAAGATTAAGGGCATGCCCATACTTAGCGCTGCCTTTGTGTAAAAAGACTCAGTGAGGCAAGCTGGGCCAGCAGCCTGCCTGTACCCTGTTGGTGCTCGGAGGTGTTTGCCTCACAGGGCTGCCGTTGTGCTTGCAGCACATTCTTGTGGCAGCATGTTGCATGCTGGCTGCACACCCGAGGTGGGCATGCTCCCCCGCCACCCATCCCAGGCTGCACCCTGCCTTTTGATTGGCAGCACTGAAATGTGGAGGCCTGGAATTACACTGAACTATTCTCGTGCCTCTTCTTGTTTCCTCATCTAGCACACCTAGTTTTCACAAGCTGACACCTTTCCCCACAGGCTTCCAGGAATCGGAGAGGGAATAGGGGTGAAGGTTGTGATCTGCCGCAGCTAGGCTGGCTCAGCACATAGCCCTTAGAAGGGTCGTAACGGCCCTATGAAGGATGAGGCTGCTGTTGAGCAACACTTCCTTGAGATCTTGTCCAGAAGCAGCTCACCAGAGAAGACTGCTGGAGCCAGACAAGCTGCAGTGACCAGCCTGGCAAACTCCTGCAGACACCAAAGCCAGAAGGAGAGAGAGTGTTTCCAGGAACTGGGAGCCACACCTGTGTGGATAAACACATATGCAGGGCAGGCAGCTCTCCCTGGGGAAAAGATTACTGCCTGCTGGCATCACTGCCTCTCAGCCAAAAGTTAATCAGTCTCACAAAGGCTCTAAGGAAACTGCTGGTGTGAATGGCCCTAATCTGCTTCTCCTGCAGCCCCTGATAACCCAGGGAGTGGCCAGACAAACAGTGCACTTGCCCAGTGCCATGAAGAACTGAGGAAAACTTGAGGAAAACTAAACTTGTTGCCAGTGTGGAGGATGTAAAAGAGCAGGATCTGTCCATAGCCAGTGTAAAGTTATCCTAGAGCTATGGTGACTAAGCATCATACACACACATCCCCCAACCCCATCTCCTGTGTCATGGTTTTAGCTGACCCTGACTAACCCAGGAACCAGCCGAGGGGATGCTAGCAGGCATGCAGTGCTACCCAGCAGCTCATTCCTCACACATTGCTACTGACTTTACACTGCTGAAACCTCCCCTGCCTTCTCCCTCTTATCTTCAGTTATACAATTGTTTCCCCAGGTGGCTGTGTGCCAATTTGTTTGATTAACCAGGCACTTAACAGGGTAGGAAAATTGTTGACTGCAAGAAGAGGCAAAAAAAGGTAAAGAGAAATATTAGCATCAGGAGGTTGGATGACAGCTTCTGTCCCTCAAAAGGAGACAGGCCTGGTCCATAACAGCAGCAAAGGAATGAAAAGAAAAAAAATTTTCACATTTTGTTGCCACCTGTCCTTCTCTTTTCCCATCTCTCCTCTCCCCCCAGAAAAAATGACGGGGTGAGAAGCAGACACATCAGTGACAGCTCCAGAAACTCACAGGGGGGAGAGCACATCTAACCTCATTACAGCATGGCTGTAAACAAGTGACCAGCATAGAGGGCAGAACAAATGGCAAAAATTGACTGTTCCAACTCGATGAACCTTTGCTCCAGAGAACCTAGAGCTGAGTGAACATCACTGGCTCCACCTTCCCAGCAGCAGCCTTGGACAATAAACAGGAGGTGTCAAAGGAGACCTTGTGGTTGCTAGCACAGGACCACTGCCTGTACAACCCAAGGTAACCTGATCATCAGTATTGTACTCCATTAATTGAACAACCTAAACTCATATACAAAAGAAACCCACACTCTGTGGATTAGAAGCTTTTTAGCAGTGACAGCCATGATCATCACTGGCAGTGCTTGAATAGTATCTTGTGACAGAAGTTTTAAAAGCAACTGACAATAGTTAAATAACACTAAAGCCTTATAAATAAGAACAACTTTCCCACATATAGCAAAGACTCTTACTGATAGGTACTTGAGGAAAAGAGAGGGAAAAGTGAGGCAACATCATCACATAAAATAAAATTACTTCTATGCTGCAAAGCTTTCAAGATTTTTTTCTCTTTTTCTAGCTACCTGCCATATTTTATGTTGCATTACTTAGATGGCTGAACCCATTAAGGAATCCATTTCGAGTCATGTCACCTTCTCCAATAATTTACTAACATTTATTATCTAAAATATAAAAATCCAAACAGTTCAAAATAAAGAAAACACAGGTCAGGAGAGCTGAACAAAACTGAGAGTGTGGGAGGAAAAGAGTCCTGTGAGAAGCTGTTTTGGCACTAGACAAATAAAATCCCCTCTCTGGGTAGAAAGACATAACTCTTACTTATGTGAGTGGGAAAAATGTTCGTTCACTGAGGGGGGGGAATAACTACCATAGATCAGCAGAATGACTGCCCTGGAGATAGCTTAAACCAGACTACATGTGCAACGAATATGAAAACCCTTTCAGCCATCTGGGCTATGTAATTTTTCACAGATGCTTTTGGAGCTGGATGGACCTCTTTGCCTCTCTTTTCCTAACATTTCTCCAACATTTGCAAATTGATTTCTATGACCCGTAGGACAGTACTCCATAAAAATTTAGTCTCTTCCTTTTTGCCATCATCCCAAGTGTTCAAGCAGACCTCTGCAGCCAGTTTTCCTTCCAGAAGGATTCTGCAAAATGCCCTGCTTGGTCAGATGCAGCCACCTGGCAGGTATAGAGTCTAGAAATAGGTACACACAGACAGCAGTACCACCACCTCCAGAAGCAGCTTGAAAAACCTCAAACTGCAAACAGCTTAACTCATTGTGTAAAAAGCTATTTGTTGGTTACCTAAAAAATACACACCCTCAATGACTCACTAAGGTATAGGAATGCTACTCTCAGTTGCTATAGCTACCAAAATTAACTGTCTTCCCTTCTGTAAAAAGAGGACCACCATGAAAAGAAAACAGGAAACTCTTGTTACTTTTCATTCATCTGCCTCAGAACAGTTTTGAAAGTCTGAGGCATTAATAAAAGTAGAAAGAACTGCATGCCAGCCTTCACAAGCTACCAGTAGTTTAGAATTTGTTAGGTGGATTTTAACCAACTGGATTTAGTATTTAGCTGGGGAGATTATTTTTTTTTTATTTGTTTGCTTGTCTGGCTGGGGTTTTTTTGTTTGTTTTGTTTTGTTTTCCTGTTCTTTTGGTATTTCTTTTGTAGAATATCAGATTGTTGTTACATGATGTGGTAATGCTGGTTCAAGGGCATGCAGTAAGAAATAAAAAAATAAAATCTAGCTATTTGACATAAAACACTGAAGCAGCCCAAAGAGCCCGAAGTTACATTTCTGGTTCTAATTTGTTTTAAACCATGTCTGGAGGATAACTCCTGACTAGGAACCGTCTGTCCTCTGAATCCAGCATAAACAAAAGTTTGAAATAGATGCTGTTTTGCAGACTTGGGCTAATTGAATAACCATGTGCCCAAGTCTGATTCTGGACACATCTATGTTGCCTGTTGATCTGGATCTGGTGTTGCACAGACCTGATCTTAATGGCAAGGCGGGTAGGCAGGATGGGTGACTGTGAGATCCCAGTGCTAGCACCAAGCACTCCAGTGGCTGCTTTTATTTACATGTGGAGGTTATTTTTTTAGCAGCACAAAGCTACTTCTCAGCGATATCCAACAATATAATGTTCAACACCCATAACCATAGTGCTTGGCATACATAACAATGGCACACTGAGAACAGCCCAAACAGAAGAAAAACATGAAGGTGAGTCTCATATTTGCCTGCAATGGCTTCCCAATTTTGTAGAAATTCTTCAAGTGCATACAGAAAGGAGCTGGCAATCTAGACCTGTGCTTTTGAACTTCATGCAGCAGCGAGTGTGGTTTTTGAAGCATTTCTGTGATGGCAAGGATAGTTTAAACAGCCCTGGCTCCCCTTCTGGTTTGGACATTGCTACTCACACCTCTCCTCTCCCTGTGCTCTGCCAAAGCCAACTATTTATGCAGCTGTGCGGTGAAATGTATCAAGGAGCTGATCTGGGTGGGGAGAAAAGAAAATTCTAGGCTATTTTTCCAGCTAGATCACTTCTGTGGTCTGGTACATCAGGAAGCCACATGAACAGTTTTGTTGGCATAGCCTGGGGTGGGAGAGAGGAAAGAGGGAAGGCTACTTTATGGGAGGTGTTAATCAAACAGGGCTGCTCCTGGATGTGGACTCACAGCCAAAGCACTCTCCTACATCCCGGAGAAAAGAGATTAGTGTGCACAGTCCACTCATTCATTAGTAATGGCTGGGCCCCCTTTTAAACTTTCCCTTCTCATGGGAGTGTAGGGGGAAACAGGCTCATGTGGTTCTGCTAGAATAAAGTTAAAGCCTTGTAAAGCTAAATAAAGCTAGGCACCATTTTTATAAGCTTGGTAATCGTGCCCTGTGGAAACAGGCCATGATTACAACCACGGCAGTTTTAACTGCATCTTTAAAGGGATATCCCAAGTCTGTCACACTGTTGTTTGAAGCAAGAATGATCACTGTTGCTAAGACTAGGTTGCTTTTATATTTCAAACCCCAGCCCTCACTGGGACCAAACTAGGTAAGCAGGAAACTGAAGAAGTTGTTTTTCTCCATGACCTATCACAGTTACTACTACAAATAACAGGCAAGCCTGACTCATTGCATTCTCTCCTTTTACTCCAGAAAACTGTCTCACGTCTACTGTTCTGTACAGAAAAACTGAAGAGTGCCGGTTACCTTCAAATCTAAAACCTCAACTTCCATATCACTGCTTTTTGAAAGAACTAAAGCTTATCAGGAGAAGGGCTGCTTGTGACCCCTGAAGTTAGCTTTCATTTCAAGCCTCTTCTCCCACCATGGGAAATACTGTAGTCTAAAACTTCCCGGTGTCTCCTTGAAGAAGGGCTGTCTCAATGACAGGAACTGTTAAAAGGAGAGGGTGCTTTTCTTGTACAATATCAGAGGTCTCCTGGCCATGTACAGCTGAAACCTAAGCAACGAAAAGAAAAGGCGGAAGTCTGAACTTCCGTTCTTTTGTCACATGGAGACACTTTATTTAGAGGAAGCAAGAGGTGTTAGACAGCCCAAACGCGTCACAACTAACTGAGTCCACAGCTTTTACCTTTTGCAACATTTATCAGTTTTGCAGATGGGACCTGGAAGCCTATGGGATGAAAAGAGCAGCAGACACATGCACCCTAATGTAACAGAGATCTCTAAGAGGTGTGTTATAACAATTTTGAAACTTGTTAAGCAACAAGACCATATAAATCCAAAGAACTAAATACTTGCTTTCCTCCTACAGTTCATAAAACAGAAGACGCACTGCAAACTCCTGCTGGGTCAGTTTTAGCTTGTTTTGTGAGTTTTTTTTTGTTTGTTTTGTTTTTAGTCCAGAAACAATCACAAGCATGCAAACACAACACACACACAAAATACTCATTGCTCTTCGTGTGTTGGCTTTCTTCTTATTTGGAACTAGAATACCTCTCTAAATAAACTATCACTCCTACAACAATCTTTGATTTGATATAACATTTAAGGACTTCTGAAAGAGCTGAAAGATGACATATCAACTGGCATTTAAGTATGATAAAGTGAGTCTGCTGCATTCAGCTCTGAAACCGCTGGGGCAGAACACAGTAATTCTTTCCCACGGGGAGAACCCAGGCCAGCCCACCCCAGTCATCACGGAGCTAAAAGCAAGCAGTGACCACTTGGAAGCGTGCAGGACTTGGGCAGGAGGCAGCTCTCTCTGTGATACCTTCTTTAACACCAAGCAGTGAGCGTGGTTTCACATTGTCCCAGCACAAACCCCAGCCCGTGGATGGTAAGCGCGAGGGAGCATCACTTCTGGCTGTGCAGGGCCCCCTGGAGCACGAGTTCAGAATCGGGACAGAGGAATGTTGCTGCCAGGGGGATTCCTGCTCCCTGCCGTTGGCTGGTAATTCCTGCTTCTGTTCAGACCAGCATCCTTTCTTGAAGATGGATTTTTGAAATTGCCTTGCTCACAAACTGGCCATGCTCACTCACACCACTTGCTGCATTGAGCCTTTATTTTAAAACATTTTTTGGTCCTGTTTTGGTCTTAGCAATGGAAACAGATATGACCTCAGCTACACTATCTTCCCGTGTAAGTATCACTAGCTTAACATTTAGAAATTTGAACTCTTCCATTTCCTTATGGTTTCCAAAGCTTTTTGAAAAGAGCAGGAGGATGCTTTTATTAAAATTAAAAATCACTTTTAACACAGATCTGGTGTTATCTGAAAGTGCATGGTTCCCCAGTGGCTTCAACTGTTCCCACCTCATTGGGCAAAAGAGGTTTTGCATAGATGTGGCAAGCTGGCTACTACTGTTTTACATGCTACTGTTTTATGAAGCTAGCAAGGAACATCTGGTCTGTGATGCATTTACCCTACACTGTGCACATCCCACTCACAAATAATGTAGCTTGTGCTTCCCAATGTCACACAGTGACTTAAAGTCATGTGTAAGAGGCAGATTTCAGGGCTTCTTTTCCATTCAGAATTTTGCACCTCCAGAGTACAGGTTTTCAAAGTCTTTGCAGCAGCGAGGGGTGAATTTTACCGTGGATGAAAATTCTGATTTATCTTAATGAAAGCTTTAACGAATGTATTTCACATGTAATCACTATATTCAGTAACTAAGGATGAGCAAAAATACCAAATATCATGAGAAATCTAATAAGATGGAAAGAAACAACAGTATTCACCGCTTGTTCTACAGTCCTGCTATTGCTCTTGCCAGTGGATCTGGGCCAAATCCTAGATAATGGAAAACATTTGCATGAAGAACACTTAACTTTTTGTATAATGGCATGCAGCAATACTTTCCTGACAGTGTGGGGCAGTGCTTCTCCAATGAGGATTGCTCCGAGTTGCTTGCACAACCTTATGTGACTGACAGAAGATCTGCTGGCTTAGAAAACCACTGCAGTAGCCAAGTTAGCCCACTGCATTTTTGCACAATAGGTGTGAACAACTGTTCAAAAGAGGATATTTTTTTCCTTACAGATGTAATTTCCAGTCCCCTAAGAATAAAGGAGACTATCAACCATTTAGAAAAGACACAACATTTTTTCTTGCATTCCTTACAGAATATCTTTATAAAATTATCTTGCCAGATGAACTCTGACATGTGAAGAATGATGTTAAATAATCATGTATAGCAGGCAAAAGTGAAAAGCTGCTGTCTGTAAAATGTAAATAATTCTATGGAATAACTACCAGATTAAGACTGGGCAAATACCTTCCCTGTACTTATGTATCTCAAAGCAAAGTCCAACCTGAGCTGTAAACTTCCTGTGTATGGAAGCCTAATAAGAAAGTATAGTAGATTGACTGTAGGGACCAGGAAATGCTTTGATCCACAGTTCACGAGGAATGGAAAGCAAACAGGCAGCACAGAGACTGCTAATGCATTTAAAGAATTTGTTGCTTCTGTTTCACTAACCATGTTAACTGTTATCAGGTGTCTAACAATATCAAGATGAGTGACAAAGGGTTGAGAATTCAGGTCAGATTAGGAAAATGAAGAGGTTACAGACTACTTTGATCAACTGCATGTTTTCAATGTTCAGATTGAAATATAGCCTGAGGAAAATACAGAATTAGCTGAAATCTTCCCAACATTTTAGCAATGGATCTTCCTGAGCAGAGGCTAGCATTCCAAAGACTGAGAAAAGGCAAAAAAGCACTTAATTTTGGTGTCTTCTGTTTAGACAGCACTTTATTATCTGTCCTTCTGTCATACAATTTAAAATATCACTAGTAATTCCTTTGAAAGCTCTCAAATTTAAAATCCTCTTGGGTTTGATAATCTGAAAAAGATTACTTTTTGCAGACCAGAGAATTTTTGACATAGTAGTAGTTGCAATGATACCCACAATAATGGTTAAAAAAAGAATAAATGCAACTTATTGTCTTCTATGTGAATGCTCACATTCACATATATTCTGAACTTTAAAAACTGGTGTATTGCTAAGCAAGCAGAGGTTTAAAACAAAAGTCTCTCAAAGCATTACAGAATACGATGGAGAGTATGAGTTACACCTGAGTTTTTGACACTCGTTTGTCCTTTATGTCATATGGTCTATAAAAGAACAAATGAAGAAAGAACATTTTGATAGCCAGAGTCCCCTGTTCCTAAGTTATTAAACTGCTTGCAAAACATTTGGCATGGCTGATTACTAACAAAACCTCAGAGTACTCATTAATACACGCCATCCATTTCCCTTTAGAAATGCTCAGGTGGTAAAAATCCTTCAAAAATTATAAATAAAGTAAACCTATATTCTTGAAGTTAAAGCATAGAAATATAGGCACACAGACCACATCTTAATATAAAATAAGTATTTCCAAATAAAAATGAGGATCTCATTTTTAAAAAAAATCCCCCTTTGATAATAAAACCATTGATATACAGGTTATAGAAAGTTCTGGTGATATAATCAATAAAAACCTCATGATCTAGTTTATTATCCTTATTCTTCCATACTATATTCCCTGTTAAAACTAGAAAGCTACTCTTTGTTCACTATCAGCCTTTTAAAAGTCAAGAGAATGTACATTGTTAATACTGTCAGGGTTAGTTTTGGCTGTGGAAAAATCCCAGTTGTTGAGGACAGTTACAAACAAGGCAAGACAGAGAATTAAGCATCAGGGATATTCCCCAGTCTTTGTGATGGTAGTTCAACACCTGTGAAACAAAAATTCCTTCAAGCAGCCGGTGAATGAAACAAGAATAAAATCCCATAGTAGTTGGCAAAAGGAAAGACATGGACCTGTTGAAGTGGATCCAGAGGAGGGCCACAAAAATTATCAGAGGATTGGAATACCTCCTCTGTGAGGAAAGACTGAAACAGTTGGGGTTGTTCAGCCTGGAGAAGAGAAGGCTCCAGGAAGACCTTATTGCAACCTTTCAGTATTTAAATGAGGCCTATAAGAAAGATGAAGACAGACTTTTGAATAGGGCCTGTTGCAACAGTACAAGGGGTAATGGTTTTATACTAAGAAAGTCCTTCAAAGGTCCCTTCCAAACCAAACCATTGTATGATTGTACAACCACTATTATCAAAACTGAATGTACTGATAGAGTCACAAGTGTAGTTCAGACAAATCTGTACATGGCTTATGTTACTTCATTCTGCCAAATAATAAAACAATGTCTTGTTCTAACAAGATGCTGGAAACTGATGTGGTTTCAGTCCACCAGGACAATTATACATGTGTTTAAGAATAAAAACATGGGCCATCTCAAGTCAGCTATTTATGTGATTACAATTAAACGGATCCTTAAATGTTACATGTCTTGCAAGGTTGTGCTCTAGTTATGTTAGAACAGGAATAAGAGTCACTTGAGTACATGGTGTAACACTATGAGCAAATCAGCTGGTAGCATCTGTGGCAGATTTATCAGGGCTTCAACACTGCACGCTGGGCACCGACAGCTGACTACCACTAACCAAAAATTCTGTAAAAGTTGATGCATTTTTCTACAAAAAAGCTTAATTATCTAATCTAATAGATGACAAATGTAGATTTTTCAGGGAGAAGCTAAGGAGACAGTGCCTCTCCTCGATCATACAGATACCCAGTAACACTGGTTTATGTGATGGCACAGCACTCACATTGTTACGTTGTTCCTTCTTCCCCCACTAATCTATATGGCACTTTCATCTGTTCTGTTAATGAGAACATAGTTCATGTTAATAATTCCTGAATTATTCATTAAAATAATACTTACACTTTTGGCTATTTGCCTACTGACCATTTCTTTTGCTCTCAGACTACAGATTAAGGGGTGTTTAATGCCTGATGACAATCTGCAAAGCATGCAAGGCTAGGAGTAACTGGTGACATTTCAAGGATTTTGCAAATATTTTAAGTCAAATTCTGTGGATACCAGGTAATCTTACACACACAAACACACAAGTTAACTGTAGAAAGAAAAACAAAATAAATGTAGAGAGATTTAGCTTTCTCACAAATGTTGTTGTGCTTCTTCAGTAATTGCATACACGTAAGCTTAAATTATTAACAACGGTGCAGTCAGTTTTCTTTAGAAACCCAGCTTGTGTAGTGGTAGAACATTAAAGTAACAGTTTTCTTCCTTTTGCATAAGTAATACAGAAAGACTTGATCTAAGTGCAAACAGCATGTCCCTATCTCACCCCCAAGACAGTGCTATCTCTCTGTCCTTTGTCTTCCTTTGCCATGCAAAGATTGTCAGTAGAAGCCCCAGTGGGTCAAAACCAAGGCATGTGTACTTAACTTTGATCAAGAAGGAATTCAAGGACAAGATGGATACAGTCATCCAAAGATAACTTTCCATTGCTGTTGATCTGAAGTGATCTGGATTTTCAGAGATGGAAGAGATATTCACTAATCTACTTCCTTCAGTGACTCTTGAAGACCTATTACTCAAATGTTTTGAGCTAAAGGTAAACTGTTATTTCTACCAATCAACTGTTTTGGTCCCTCAGTGTTAGATGAAGACAAATAAGACCAAAAAAAAAAAATAATCTGGTTGATCATAAGACAAAGATGGTCCCATGGCAGTCTGCAGTCATTTTTGGCATGCACAAAAATCTGAGATCATTTAAGGGGTGGTGGCAGGTTCTCAAAACACAAGAAAATTTGGATCCTTCTAAAGAAAACATCACCTCCTGGCCAATATATCATTACTTTGGTTATGGGAATCTCATGTAACATAAATTCTCTTAACACCATCAAAATATTTATGAACAATGGTCTTAGAAGAAAGAAAGTGGTAGCTGGCTTGATCAGATTTTAATCCCACTTTTCTGACATCTATGAAAGAAAGGAAGGAAGTTTCTCAGCGACTCTTATCCTACCCTTCCAGAATCTTTTAAATTTTCATTATTACTCCTCTAACAAATCAACAAAAATCCTTCTTTCCACTTTTGAAGGCTATTTGGCTCTATCCTTCACGTGGTTTTAGTCACTGGATATAACTCATACTGCCTGCAGGAAGTCAATCTTTGATTTATAACCTCATCTCCTTTAAAATTAGGTTTAGTGCCTCCCACGGTCTTGTTCTGTCCCAAGTAAACAGTCCAGAAGCAATCAACAAAGTGGTTGTCCAACCTCTCTTTGTGCTATGAAAAACCTACCTTGCTTCTGGATTTTTTAAACACACATTTTGATGGTTACCAAGAAGCCATACTGACAGTGTTCTCGTTATCTGAGCAAGGTGAAGATGCTCACGATGTAAGTAATTTTTCTGTTTGTACCAAAGACAGATCAATCCAAGTAAGACCTGTCCTGTAAGAATCACAAATCTGCATTGGCTCTACAGAGTTATAGTTTCTTGCACAGTAAGAACAAATCTAAAATACATACTATGGCCCGATAGGAGGCCAATGAGACACCAGCACGATTAGAGACCTTAGGCCATATTTTCAGCTGAAGGAAGGAAATACTGATGACCATTTAACTGACTGAACATCTACCTATTGTTTACTTGTGTGAGGCTGGAGTGAAAAATCCCTGATGATGTGCAGCACATTTTTCCTTGCTAGCCCACTGTGACTATTCCTATCTTACTCTCTAACTAACGGGGGGGGGTATTTTTAAATAGCAGAATGAGTAACTTGTATATTTCTGTTACTCCAAGGAAGAAGCTAATTGCTTGCAATTCCATCATATCTTAATAGAAAATATACTTCCCAAATGATTCATTTTTGTATATCAGCAATACTGATGTAGTGCTCTTTGATGCAGATCTCTTTTCAGCCCAGTACAGATGCAAGCTATCTTTTTTTTCAGGCCCAGAGATTACAAAATCACTCTTACCATGATGCATAAAACAGAGAAACTGATTCCTGAGTCTTACTTAGGTTTCCATTAAACTTTCTGTAAGAGTTGCATAACTAACCAGTTTTAAACAAAAAGGTGGGGTTTGCAGTGTATTCTCTTAAGAAATAAACAATATGTTAAGCTCTGCCATTAGGTGCCAGCCAAACTGTACACTTTAAACGTGTTCTAACAAGATACTGTGATTCTGTTGTAGTGTAGTTGAAAGGCAACACGTTTCAGAAGCAGTTATATGGTCTTGCAACCCAGGTCCTATTTTCAAAATTGATTCAAACACTAACTGCCCGAGTTTTGAAAATCATAAACAAAGCTCTAAAGGAGCTGAAATCCTGTTCAGCACTATAACTTCTCTTAGGTTTCTCTCTAGATTGAATAGAAGCCAATGGCTCCAAAATTTACATTTATGAAAACTGAAAAGCATTATATATTTTAAAATGTCCTTACAGTAATAAGTACAGAAATGTTGACATCGTACTTCTACAAAAGCATCCCTGTGTGCTTTCTGCCTTAATTCTGTATGGGACTACCCAGCATGCTTAATGGTAAAAAGTGTGCAAAATAAAAAAGTTTTGTGAAAAATGATCATAATTTCTGAAATGCTGCATAATGCCTTTTGAGTTTTTAAAAGCAAAACAGACAAATTACTAATAGCTGGTATACACTGAAGAAAGTCACAGAAAAAGGAATATAAAATTGAAGAGGGGTCTATTTCTCCTTCTACAACATGTAAAAAGTTAGCATTGTAAAAATAGGTGTTTAATTTACTTTCCATACTTGAAAATAAAACAGTAAGTGTATTATAGCAAGATTACATGACTAATTGAAAAAATGACCTATTTGGTTCTACAATTATGAGCAACATGCCACTCATTTCTTTTTCTTAAATAAATACACACCCCAAAACTTGCCCACACTCCCAAGTCAAGAAGGAATTACAACCTTTTTACTTAAGACTGCAATGTTTGAAGCCCTGTTCTCTTGGGAGCACAGGCTTCAGCCCTGTAGCCCGAGTCGTGTATCTCTGTTTGGAGCCCTGCAGCAGCCAGCATGGCCTCACTCCGTGGCAAAGGCAGGAGCAGGCTACACCTGTGCTCACCTTATGCATGTATTCAAGGCATGCTTACTTTTCAGAGGCTCAGAGGGCATGCAGAGCTTCCAGAAGGAAATAGTATCTTATAAGCGTATCTTACTCACTTATGCACATGACAAAGTTTGTTTCCTTCTTGAGACAGTCTCCTGTGTCAGAGCTAGTCTCAGCCTTAAATTTCCCATTTGTGAAGCCCTTCATTACTGAAACCAAGATTCTTCTGGATAAAAGAAGTATTAACAAAAACCCTTTATCTATTATTATTTGCTTGAGCAAACCCAGGCTAGCATTTGTCCCCCAGGCTGCAGCACAGTCCTGAGGAAACTTGCCCCCAGACATTCACAACCTATGCTACAGTAAATGTGGAGCTTGAGAAGTGAAAATTTTAATGTGATCCAGCCACAAAAACCTCAGTGGTTATGCACTGAAACAAAAGACAAAGGCAGTGGGCCAAAGATTGGAAAAGAAAGCAGTTCCGAGATCCGTATTATTATGGTGTAGATTATTGTTCTGTCATTCACCTTTTTGAAAACACTGACTATGGCTAGAACTTGATGCCCCAGCATCCAATTTTTCTATTTTGAAAGGCTTTTGCCTGCATTGGAATTTGCAGCTGGGAGGAACGGCCCACAAACTAAGTCCATATGGCAAACTTTGGCATAAGACAAAAGCAGGAACATCTGCTGCCATCATGAACAGCTTGTTGGCCAAGTTCAGCTGTAGAGGAGTGCCAAGCAACTGATCTGCTTTTCCACCTCTCAAATTTGACTTGTGGACCCCACGTGAATCAATCTACAATACTCAATACACTGGCCATAGCCTACTTGCTCTGGGAAGGACTGATCACAAAGGCATAATTTAGATCGATTTCTCCAAGAAGTGTAGATTTAAGGGTCTGTTTTTGCATTCTGAGGACCACAGTCCTCAAGTCACAGCTGCTAACTCTGTCTTTTACCTCCAGCTTTACTGTTCATTTTACTACTTTTTTTTTTTAAATATACTTCTGAGTTTTATTGTTCCTGTATATTACAGTCAATTCTAATACTGAGAGCCAAATCCTACTTTAATTTGTGGAAATGGAAAATATTTTCTGATTTTCTGGCAATTTATAGGTATCCATTTGGATGCGCTTCTGTGTGACCCGGTCTAGGGAATCCTGCTCTGGCAGGGGGGTTGGACTAGATGATCTTTCAAGGTCCCTTCCAGCTCCTAACATTCTGTGATTCTGTGTTGATATCCTGTCCTAAAGAGTTTTTTTCAGGCAGAAATTGGAACCAGCTGGTTAACTCATAAGTTGAACATGCAAGCCACTCATGCATTCCTCAAACCATCTTCAAATACTTTTTACAAAAAGTTTAAAGATACTAGATTTAAAATACACACACGGCATAGCTCAGATGACTGAGAAGGCTACATTGCTAA
This sequence comes from Galbula dea, assembly GCA_013399015.1. Classification (NCBI taxonomy): domain Eukaryota; kingdom Metazoa; phylum Chordata; class Aves; order Piciformes; family Galbulidae; genus Galbula; species Galbula dea. The sequence continues at coordinate 2,117,378 of VWZX01000351.1, forward strand.
GGAGAAGGATTGGAAAGTTTTCCTTTTGACTCAGTGATTTGGTGCTTTGACCTCTGGAAAAAGCTGAACCATTGTGCCTCAGTTTTTCTGTCCTCTATATGGTGGGTGTAACTGCTACCTTGCTAAAGTACTCAGCAAAATGCTTGGTTAACATACCCCTAATGCTGTGCTTTAGGTAGCATACATGGAAAGGATGCTTGGCTTGTTTTACTAATCTGTCTAAAAGACAAATTTTATGGATAATGAAACTATACATGTGTGTTAAACAGTTATACAGACAATGAATGTGACTTACAGATGAGGTTACCTTCTTCCATTGATTGCATTAATTCCACAGACTATGGAAACTAATTTTCCTGTCTATTCTCACATCTCCAACACTTCTTAAATAAAAGTATGAGATGAAAAACCAAAAAAACAAACCCCCAAAAAATAAAAAATCACCCATCAATACACTAAGAGACCAAAAGTGGCACTAATACACCCTGAACTGCCTGGCTAGCCAGCAGCCTTGCAGAAAAGCACTAGGGGCTCTGATTGGACATCAAGTTGAATGTGGGCCAGTGATGCACCCATGTAATGACGAAGGCTAAGTGATGGAGGCTAGCAGTGTACCAGGTTGTATGAGCAAGACAATAACTAGCAGATCTAACAAAAAGGTTTTTTTCTCTTTTCTACAGCACCTGAAACCACATCCAAAGCACTGTGGCCGATTTGGCCACCCAACACAAGAGAAATAGTCATAAATTAGAGAGAAATGCAGCACAGGCCAAAGATACATGAGGCTGGACCCAACTCAAATCCTGCCATGTTTGCTTACCCCAGAGAAAAGAAGGCAGAAGGGCAAACTAACGAATCTTCACCTACCAAAAGCAGGGTTGCAGAGAAGATAGAGCCAGACTTTTCTCAGAGATGCATTACAACAGGAGAAGAGCCAACAGTCACAAATTTCAACAGGAGAAATTGTGATTAGACATAAGGACAAAATTCCTCACAGCAAGAGCAGCTGAACACCGGAAGGGGCACTTAGATCAATATCCCTGAAGACAGTCAAAAGTTGACAATGTCTACCTTTGAAGTCAGTCTCAAATAAGAGGTTGGAACTAGATGATCCCCAAAACCCCTTTTGAATTATTATGTGTTTCTATAATTTATGACTAATAAGATGCATCACTAATGTTGTCATTATTTGCTCTCTCCTCTCTTCCACCCCCTCCTTTCCCTAAGGGGCACTTTGGCTCGCTAAGATGCACATAATTATCTAAGAATATTCTCAAAAGTACACACTGTCCATGTAAGGTGTCAAGTATGAAACATTGGTGTTGGCAAAGAACCAGATGCCAAAATATAAACTTCTAAAGCTCAGCTAGATTTTTTACTTGTCAGATCTGTGTCATGATTGCTGTTTATCCACATTCTTCTTTAATGACATTACTTGTAGTCTCGTGGTCCTACTGATTTAGCTGGTCATTTTGTGTCTGTAAGGAACTATATAATTAAACATTGTGATTTAAACCCTTCAAAAACATTAATGTTATTTGCCAGCAGAGTTAAGCATGGGAAAGATGACATTTTCAAGGTCTGCATTTATGCATTAGCTTTATATGTTTAAATGAATCTAAGCATCTTTTTGGGCCTGTCCCCCCGGCAATGAACAGGAATTATTCAGGAAGAACTCACTATGAAAGTTTCTATTGCAAAATCAGAATTCCTTGAAGTTTTTGAAATCACTTAAACACACTCTGCAAAGTATAAAAACTTAATATGAAGATGATATTCTTACTCTGAAATAAGCATGTCAACCTGCAGAAAGTTAACCACAAATACTTTACCTGAAATAATTATTTCTTAATTATTACTGAGACAATTATTATTCAGACAGATAAAACTACTGTACAGCCTATACATGCAATTCAAACAAAAAAGGCCAAAGTTCAATTGCAAATAAGATAATCATATTACTATAGTTTAGAACAATACCCAATTTTAAAGCTTAAAAGCCTGATTTAGTTTCTCTCAGGACTAATGGGGGACATCTCCTCCAACGGATTTCCAAGACTTCTTAGACATTTCCAGCTTTCCCATTCCAGCCTAGGACCACAAATGAATTTTTTGGCATCTTACAATTGCCAGATAAATGCCACTGCACTGTTAGCACAACACAGCCTCTAAAAAAAAGTAAAAGCTAGACCTGTAATAGTTATGTTGCTTTAAGAAACCCCAGACTGATATTTTGCATTCAAGTTTAAGCTCAGAGGTAGGCAAACTTTTATAGCTAAGATATTAACTCCTGAAAATAGAGCTCTGTAATAGAAGTGCTGACGGACGCTTTAGTACAGCAGTGCTACTGGGCAGTGCTATAGTCATCAGCTTTAATGAGAGCTCTTAATATCACCTCAATCAAAATGGTTGCCTTAGGCTGACATCTTGGGCTGTGCACAGGTGCTCTCAGCCAAAAATGTAATGAAGGTTATTACATTATCAATGAGGCACAGATGTAGATCCTGTCTGAACTCAAGGTAGTGTTGCTGTCAAGCAGGCATCTCTTTCAGCAGGTCCCAGGTCTGTTTATATCAATATGCTGATCCAGCTCAGCGAACCCAAGCATAGCCTTCTGCTTCTCCATGCCAGTCAGTGAGAGAAGGAGCAACTTTTATGAACAGAAGAAGGATTTACCCCAATGTGCAGGTGGATGGCAAAAAAATCCCCACCCAAACAACATCAATCCTGGATTGGTTTGTGACAGTCTTTGAACTGGTAATTAATGCTTTTGGGTCTGGGCTGCTTCAGCATTTCAGATCAGTTCCTCCTTTTCAGGAAGCACATTTACAATATTGGCTTGAGGGAAAATTCTCACATCTATGTTCTCTATTCTGTCTTTTCTGAAATCCAACATACTTTTCATTGGATTTGCATGCTTTCCAAGCCATACTTCACCCTTTACTCATTTGTGCTCATGCTCAATTACTTCACTATATAAATCACACAGGCAAGTCACATCTCTATTTTTTTAAAGCATCTCTTGTTTTTGTAGTGAGTATACACAAATTTTTCAGGCACAGCGTGGGTAATGGGATCTATACTGGCAGACATGTATACTAGAATGGGTCACATAACAGTAATGCTACTGTGATCCCCAGAAACATATGTTATACCTGTAAGCGAAGGAACCAAACAAGCATCACAAATTCTACTGTGTGAAAGACTGAGGGTATATATGTGTTTGTATATGTGCACTCACACAGGAAAGATAGAGAGCTGGCCAAGACAGCCACTATTGCTCAGGCATCCTTAATGTAATTCTTGATGGATTCTTCCTGGAGGATGATGAACGTGTTGCCTTCCCTCTAGCCTTCCCCTTCATTTTTGTCCACTTCAGACTTTACTAACCAACACAATCAAAGTGCTGAAGTCAAGCTATTCATGGTTTCACAACTGTCCCTCCATAACTTAAGGGACAGACAAACATGAACCCTCTCCACCAGAAAGATATTGGGATCCCTAGCACTGATCCAACATAAATTGTAGGTTGAATGGCTCCCATGCCAAAATCTCTAGCACTATATTGTGCAGGTGGCACCAATGATTCTTGGGCATCAAAATCTGTGCTCCAGAACCATGCTGGAAGCACAATGAGAGGAAAACTTGGAGCTGAACAGTGGAAGCAATCAAAGCAGAGCACAAGCTGCAAGGTGACAGCTGAAGGTAGTGATAGGTACCCTATGGATAGAGGTAGTGGTTAAGACACGACTGGATCATTCAGCTTTGGTCCCGGACACTGCAGGTGCAAATTAAGCTCTGGTTCCCAAATATCCCCCAACACAATGTTTGGAAGTGATCCAACAAGTCAGCCTGGAAATGCAGCAAGAGAATAAATCAATGAGCAAAGAGTTTGATGGTTTGAACTTTGAAATAAAACAGCTTTAGGTAATTACTTCCCTTGGAAAATATCAGTCTTATTCTTGTAAAGGCTTAGATGACTGTGATAAGCAAAGATAGATATATTTAGGTGAGCAATACTAAAACTGGAAGGAAACAAGATGGGAGCTGTTGCTCCAGCCAAGCAGAAGCTAGGGCTGTTTTACTATTAGTACAGCTGCACTCCCACATGCCTCCTTAGTTGAATACCTAAGTAGAGAAATGTTATATGAATGGAGATGATCTTGTTCTGCATTTCTCAGTAGCAACTATAGAATAATCTAGTTTCAATTTATTCTGGCTACGTCTGTATTCTTATTACCATCCAAGGGGAAAGAAATCAATCTTAGTATGCACAGACCTCCCCCCCCCGCCAGCAGGCAGTATATGTACACAGGGCTACATGCCTGAAGCCATGCAAGCATGTACACACAAATCCTGATCTGACCCTGAAAACAGTTTCCCACAAGACTTTAGCATTCTCAACTCATTTATACATTTCAAACAAGGCTTCACAGCAGAGAGATAGCAAAACCCACTGCAAGTGACCCAATTATATCCTAAAGGAAGCTTATGTTGAGAGCAATTGCTACAAAGGAAATGTTCAGCTACCACTGTGTGAGCAACTTTCAACTTGAGGTTGAAGGGATAAGGGCAGACCTTCACTGCTAGCACTTCTCCACAGCTGCCACTTTTATTGCTCTCTGGTCTTTTGACTGCCACAAATCCTACACAGTATCCCAGGAGGTGGCCAGCAAAGGGTGCAACAGCACAGTCTGCTTCAGGAAGAAAGTCATCAAAACTTTCTAAAGCATGTTTTCTCTAATCATTACATACATACAAAACAGGCAACCACTGTGATTTCCTTAAATGGAATATAATACCCTGATTAGCAAACTTAGGTTAAAAAGAGGAGGTTTGTGGCTCAGTTCTCTTCAGTAATAATAATGAACACTGTAAGATGATGACACCACATAGTAATTCCAAGAAAAGAAAAACTCCTGATGCTGCAGAAGAAAAAATTTGCTGAGGTGAGGGGCAGGAGGTGGACTGACTTTCCTAAAACTTTTACATTTTTATTTCCTTCCACCTCTCATGTGCATGTCCTTCCTCTAATAGTTTAAAAGTAAAGGATACACTCTGTATGCCAGACAGACCGCATGAATAATTTTCTTTTATCACAGACCAGCCACAACTGTCCTTGGGTAGCTAAGAAGAACCTAGAGGAATCGCTCCAGCTCCCAGCTGGAGGAAGCATTAGGTTTATAAACACATTTTAGCATGTTAAACTCAACTGCACTGAAGCCTCTCTTTGCACCAAAACATTGGAAAGAAACAGTACATTCTTCTGTATGTTAGAATAAGAAAAAAGGCCCTCCATTCCTCAAGAATGTAGGTCTGTACTGTCACAGGCTAGACCAATTTCTAGAGTACCCCACTAGCATTAAGAATCTCTTTCCTGTGCTAACTCCTCTGCTTCTTAAATGATACGCTTTTGCTGAGACCCTAAGCTTGTCCTTGAGGAGCTTCCTTCTGCACACAGCCTGAAATGTAGAATGCTGCTGGAATATCCTCTTTCGCCTCCCTGCAGCTCCTTGAAATTACTGCCACTAACCTTATTAATGCAGGTGTGCTCTGGCATTTTACTGGGAACAGAAAGGGATGTCCCTGGACAGAAGAAATGGAAGAAAAGTGTTCTTGCCCTTAAGTCTTCCTAAGGAGCAGGGGCTGCCCTCAACATCCCAGTAGGAACAGCTGGGTTGGCATCGGTAGTGCCATCCCACTTTGGGAGCAGAGGAGAGCAAAAAGAGAAACAGAGAGAGGGGGAGAAATGTGTAATTCACTGATTATTTAATTTTCTGAGTGCCACCATAATTTGGCAACTCCTAGTTTCAATGCTTTCTGCTGGCCAAGTCACGATGCTGCCACAATACTGACATAAGTCTGTCAAACAACTGTCAGGCTGTCCCACGTGGGTAGTCCATAATGGTTCATTAGGAGATGACTTCTCATGGGTGCCCCAAAGCTGGCAGCTGCCAGAGAAACAAACTTTGCTGTCAGTCCTAAAAGAAACAGCCATGACTTTCAGCTGTGCAGACTAAAACTGGTAACTTGTGCGATACTGTAAAGATTCTTGGAATAAACAGCTCTATACAGCTATGTCAACAGCGACTGAGAAACAGCTTTTTCCTAAACTGTGGTCCAGGAAGGCACCAAGAGTTATGCTGGCTATCATACGTGATTTGTTACATGCTGATTCTGTATTTGTTTGTGTCAGTGAAGTGAAAAACAGAAAGAGCAAGATGGAGAGTAAGATTGACATCCCTAGAAATTCAAGAGATATGGTTATCATAAAAGCTAGCCTCCCAGTGAGGGAGTCCAGGCATACAGACTACCTACTTAAGGTAGTAACATCTTACCTTACATTTCCTTGCTAACTTCTGCAACTTTCCAATTACAGTTTTCCTAAAAAATACATGTATTTCTCCCACCCCACTGTTATTGAAAGACCTATATAAGTTAAGAACTTGCAACCATTTTAACAGTTATGTCAAGAAAAACAAGGCCTTCTACAGATCTGTGTAAGAGTGGTTTAAATTAGCTGACAACTGTTTCAGTTGCTGGGAGTTAACACTGTATTAATTCAATTTAAAAAGTAATTAAGTATGAATTAGCTACACAATAAAATCTATAATTCTTTGTAACTTTTGGTGGATTGTAATCAAAATAAGTTTACCTTTAGTCACAAAACTTTTCTAGTGCTGTTGACAATATCATTCTTGTTTTTATCACTCCAGCCCACATTTGAGGATTGTATTTGATTCTTTCCCCCTTAGCTGCATCCAAATCATCTCCAACTCACACCACTTAGCTCTTTAGCAACTTCAAAATGCACCCTTTAATCTCCATCCTTAGAATGCAATCCTTTGCTCCATCTCTCATCATATCCCATTTTTCTTACTACAGCCTCCATCCCTCCTTTCTGGCTTCCTGTGTGCATGAAAGTATACAAATAATAGTGCTGTCAAATAAAAATGTGTTTCTTGCCTGGAAGTTTGATTACCTCTTTTCCTTCTTCTCCCCTAATCCCTTTCTTAGCTTCACTATTGGCTTCCCTCCAAAATGACAGTAGACACCAGCAACTTCCAAACTCAATGTAATTCTGGGTTCTTTTAATCAATCTTCCCCTTGTTAAGCTCTATCTTAACTTCTCTCTCCTTCTTCTCATCCCCTTTCTCCCAGCTCTCCTGCCTGACAGATTTTCAGAGTTTCCTTGTCTGTCGTCTCATCACCCCTTCCGTTCATCTCCCTAAACACCCTGCTTTTCCTGAACCTGGCAGACCTACTTGCAATATGCTGCTTACAAAAATACATTGTTTTTTAAGCTGTAGAGATAATATTATTTTTTCTTGCTTATCTGTTGTCCCAGTTACCATCCTCAAGTGCTTAGACAGTGCCAAACTTACAGCTGCTGGCATTCCTGCAAACACTTAACAGCATGACCCGGGCATAACACTGAAAGCTATTTAGGGTCTCAAGGAGGCAAAAAAAAAAAAAGGAGATTTGCTACATGATCCATCTATTCTCCTAACCATTAGTAGACACTTTAGAAATGCCACTAAAGAGCCACCTTTAGATGAAGAAGCTTAAGGTACCTTAGGTTTGAGATCTGAGCCCACATGCCTATATCACATCACTTCCATCCTTTTCTCAACATAGGTATTCAAATCCTGTTAAGCTATATGATTTATTACCAAAGACCTGTTCACTTTTAAGACCAAGGAGAGCTTGCACAAGGTACCATCCTTTACCCACACAAATTACAAATCTTAGGGTGGTTCTGCAGCCCCTGACTGTGGCAAGAGATGAGTTAAACACTGTTTGTGTTGCCAAAGGAAGAAATAGCATCAATCACCCAGATTTAAAACCTCAGGAGTTTTCAGTATTTCCTCTCTTAAGCATGAGCAGCTGTTTCTCCTGGGAAGGTTTCTGGAAAACATCTGAGATGAATGCAGGAGCCTGGAATGTGGGGATGGATGAAGGAACACCAGGACAGGACTTTCCCTCTCAGGAAATACCTCCAGCTCTCCATTTAGTAGCTTTCACAGCCCTGCCAACTGCTCAGCTTCAGCCCTTCTGCACACCACTCCCCCACCCCAGCAAACCGGGAATACAGCTAATCCTCCTGTCAAGGGGCAGAGTTCTTCAGTGTGCACCTTCCTCCAGAGGCCAAGAGGCAAACACAGGGTGGAAGGAGGCCAACCTTGGCAAGAGCCCCGTGCTGACACATCCTCACGTGGTAACCCACTGCCAAGGAACCACCCAAAGCTTCCATTAGGAACCGCACAGAGGGGATTTTTCAATGAACTCAAGATACTCAGTTCAGAAGGTTCAGGCATAGAGTTTGTATATGCAGGGAGACGTACCCTTGTATGTACATGAAACACAGATACACTGTTAAAAAGCTATAGCACAGATTCTCAAGTGTGTTTAGATTTGGAATTCTTTTAACACGTATCTAGAATGACTTAGAAAGATGAAAGACAAGTAGTGTATTAGGAATAAAATACAGTGTCTTATTATAACAGCATGCCTCATGCTCTGAGGAGATACTGCTAGGAAACAGGGCCATAAAGGGAAGTATGTGCTTTATGGCAGTGGTATGTAGCCATGGGTCATTTAGTTTCAGAAGAGAAAAAGAAAACCTACGAAAGCATATGACTATGTGATTGGAAAACACAGTACTTAAAGACAACAGGAACAACTGCTTACAAACTTTCATCCTAAAATGTGACTCAAACATTTGGTGCCCAGTTCCATAAAGAAGGAGCTTGCCCTGGTCTGCAATAGCTTCTGTGAGTGTGCAGCAGCACCCACTGCTCCTCTGATGCACTGCTAGAGAGGAAGAGTACTTAGAGAGATGTGGATCATTAGCACAGTCCATGCTGTGACAAATAATAAAAAGCCTTAAGCTGATTTTATTTTTTTTTAATACAGGGGGAGAAAATAAGAATCTCTCCTACCTTTTTGTGCCTTTTAACTTTCTTTTGATTTGTTTAAGCATCACATGATGACAACAACAGGGTTTTATTTATGTAGCACATTGATAGTCTAGAGAGGTCCAAAGAACAGGTCTCCTCCCTTATCCCCCCTTCCACACCAAGGAGAAAAAGCCTTTATCAGAGGGATCTGATATCAGCTGCTGTCAGACAAAACCTAGAATTGAATGCTTAAGGCTGATTTGGGTTGGTAAAACTCTGTAATTAAAACTAGGTTTCACATTTCTCCCCCTGCAAAGCGAAGCCTTCTTCCACATCTGAGCTGATGGATTGTGCTGGCAGTGAGATGTAGGGAAGATTCAAAGAACTCACTGGAGGCACAAAAATGGGAATGTATATACAAAAATTACTTCATGAGAAATTGCCTCATTGTTTCATATAACACATGTAAGAAATTCCTCCTGCAGCTTTAATGATAGACTGGGAAGCTAAACCCCGTGGGAATTCCTCCCTCTATTTACCAGAAAGGCAAGATATGAGCTCCAGTGATGAAGTATTCCATTAATATTAGTGCTAGAGGAAATAAAGTGACTTAATTGTAAACTAATGACCTCATCCTAATAAGCAAATTCTAAACAGGAAAGGCAAGGAAAAAACCCCCTATTTTCAGCCATGCTGCCAACAGATAAATTAAGCAAATGACATTGGAATATAATTATACTAATTAGTACTGATGCCATGCAAAGGCTGTTCTCAGATATGCATTCACCCAATTTATAACCATAGAGCCTAAATCTGAAGTAGCAGCTCAATAAGAGCACACTTCGGAAATTCAGTGTTATTGTTTATGCCATTGTGGACCTAATTTAATCAATACCATGTTGTCATTAAATGCAAGGTCTGTTAAAGATGTTTCCTTCACAGGCCCCACAAATGAACTCTATTGGATTCATCTCATTACATTATTGCCCTGGGCTTAACTATACATCGTTAACAGAAACAATATACAAGTCAAAGCTCTATAGATCACCTTAAAATGACAAAGTCACATGTGATTATAGTCTTAAGTAATTGGACTGATAGAAGCTGGTTTCCACAGTGATTCTCAGATGCTTATTGGCTCTTTCACATCAGTAAGGATATCTGACAGTCCTGGCGACCCTTGTAGTGCCAAAAGGGAAGATAACAGAGACGGGCTTCATGTTTCCCAGATGCCATACTACATGGGTTGATGTTGTTTTTGTTTCCTGCTACCACTAGAGAACACTGAGAATACCATTACTTACCTTGAATTTACCCTACAAGTTTTCAATTTCAAAGAAAGGACTGTAGCTCTGTGGTGCAATGGGTTTTAAGTGGTCACCACAAGGTATCTCTATCAACATATCCTGCATCCGCAAGCTCTATATTTTGAACTACCAGAAGTAAGAGTACACTAAGTTCTTCCCTTACTTTCTCCTAATTAATACCAAGATGCATATTATACACATGAAGAGTGTACCAGCATTATTCCACTTTGTGGGCTGCCTCCCTATTTTTTCTTGCTTTTATATACGACTGTAGGTTCTTATTTGCCCTCCCTATTACTGCTATCTGTTAGTCTGCGTGCTGCTCAGTGGCAGAGTATCCCATACATACCACACATGAGCATGGCTGTTTTACACCTGAAATAACCATGCATAGAAGATCTGCCAGGAAAATTTTTAATTCATTTTGTTATAGCATTAAGGGTCATTATTAAAGCTTGCACTGCCTTGCCAGCATCCATTTACTTAAGTACTTAGTTACATTCATGCACTTAGTTACAAACCTCTAGCAACCTCATTGTCTTCAGCAAGTTTGTGGATTTTTTGTTTGGTTGGTTTTAATTTTCTTTTTTTCCTTCTTTTTCTTTTTGTAAAACTGGCCAACTAGCTCTGCGATTGTCATTTGTTTACTGGAAACATATATATGGAAAGAGAGAGTGCGTGAGTGTGCAAAAACCAGCATAAAATGCTTCCTGGTCTAAATAATTTTCTTGATATTTCTGCTGACCATTTCCATGTACAGTTCTTCACTGATTGTAATTGCTAGAAAATTGCATGTTTTTGCTTGTCCCTTTGGACAAACAGGCTGAAATTAGTGGTTGCATAGATATCCAGCTGACTCATTACAACATAAAGAAGCTGACTGTAGGGCTTGGGGTTTTTTGGATCTGTTATTTTAGGATGGAAATTGCTGAGCTGGCAAAAGTCTGACCATAGAAATCAAACAGCAACTGCATACTTTTAAAATGACATCGTACATAATCAATTTAACATATAATGTTCGAGGGAAAATAGCTTTATTAGGGAAGTACTGCTAATAAAAATGCAACCTATGGTACCTGTCATGTCACTCAGGGCAAAGACATAGGCCAGTATTTATAATGCCAGACAACTGGCTCTTTCTTAAACACCCTGCCCTTCTTTGGATTGCTTCTGGATGAACAATAACACCTAACAGGATTGATACAAGTAACAGAAAAAGACCACTGGTATCTAAAGGAGTTATTGCTTTCATCAGCACTTGAGGAGAAACATGAACACTACTAGAGTATAAAACCAGCACAGATAGTTCTGCTGCAATTCTTTCTTGAAGATCTTCCCTCTACTTCGCAACAAGAAGTTATGAACACCTCTACAGTGCCATCTCCCAAGTCTTCTGGTTCCAAGGCAGCTTTTTGATTCATGCCTTAAGTAGCAGCAGAAAGCCTGGAGGGAACGTGCATTGTTCTCTTCTCCCTGTGGTGGAGTGGCAAGATCTGGAACTTCTCTTTCTGAAGGTATTCTGAGAAGAAGGCAGTTTGAGGTGGACCCTTTTCATGGAGTCATAGGACACTAAGAAGCATCAATTATCAAGTCAAGTCTTGGGACAAGTTCACCACATTTTATGTGTGGGAAAAAGTTCAAGACTCGCTTTCACATTGGATACTCTAGGACAGAACTGACATAAATCTTAGGGCAGTCCCCTCAGGAGTGTGGAGTAGGGGATGGTTGGAACCAATGCGTTGAAAGATAGTGCACAACTTTGCCAGTTATGGATACCAAGACACTTTCTGAGAAAGGGAATTTTCGGATGAAAAGGTATAAAGATAAGGGACCCAGGCTGGGGAACTGCATACTGGGACCCACAGCTCTTTCACTGCCGCTACCTAAAAAGGCTTATATTCAGTAGGGTTCATGAAGCTTCCATTATCTGTCTTGCTATTTGGCCCTGTACTCAATAGCTGATTAATGGAATTGCTTAACCTCATGTTGCAAATAGCAAAGTAAAAATCCGCTCATAAACAGAATATAAGTTTTTTATTCTCCTCAGATATAAATGGAATATATGCTTTCTAGTCACTTATTTCATAGGTTTTGACAACCGTAACTGGAAAAATAAACCCAAAACATCATTTTTCAAGATTGACTGAAATTGGCAAGCTGGTCTAAAATTTCACACAAAAAAAGAGCAGAGACTTAACATATGGTAAAATTTTTTGCTCAGCAAATGTTTTTCTGAAAACAGAACTGATCAGTTTAAAAATACAGAGCATAAGCACTTTTTTCTGTTAATCGTGCATTATGGAAAACATAGGGGCAGATATAAGACAACACAAAATTGTCTTATCATTTTGAGTGAAGAGACCAAAGTGGTGTTCAGTGCATCCCACTTGGATTTTGCCATCAGAGGCATCAAAATTGAACAGATTAGATATGACTTATTTCTTGAATTCAAATACTGGATCATAGAAACAAAACAAAAATCCTGCAGTTGTCAATGTGTTTGATTGAAAAGCAGCAAAGGCTTAGGGGAGGGGGAGAGAGAATTAAAAAAGAGGAGCCCAGATTCCTGGGAGGAGTAGGACAAGTGTGCCTGAATCCAAGGGGACAAAATAAAATTGATAGATTTTTAATTTGAAAATATCTTCTAGAGTAATTTATTTATTTCTTACATGGATTTAGCAGTAACATGTAAACATTCAAAACCATGGAGGTGTTTTTTTCGGAGTCTTCTAGAAAAGCAAAAGATGCTTGGAAAGCAAAGAAACAGGAAAACAACCACCCATTTAGCTTGAATAACTTATTTTCAACCACCACCTGCTGCAAAAATATAAAAAAGAAAAATCTTCACTTTTAAGCAAAAGAAAATCAACTGAGAATCAACTATTTGCTTTCATTCTCCAGAGAGCCTCTTAAAAAGGCACAAAGTATATGAAAAATGTTTCTTTCTAAAATATAATTCCCACTTCAGCATTCATTTTTAGTGGAGGTAATGGACATAAAACAAATCAAATATTTAGAAAATTGCTTCTAAAAATTAAGTGCTTGTGTACCATTTTCTACTTTTTTGCATTAATGACAGTATTCTCTGTTAACCAGAGATAAAATAATTTTAGTATAAGGGGCTTCATTCATTCTCTACAACTAATGGGAAGACATAAGGTAAAATTTTCCAAATGTTGTGATTTAATGAAAAATGTACAGTTAGTAGCCTTCAGCATGGTTTCATGACATATCCCCTACAGAGGATGTGATTATTGACATACCACTGATATCCAGGAAAACAACTGTCATCACACACAAATTGTAAGTCCGTACAAGAGCTACTAATTTCTTCAATTCTTTTTCCAGCACTCAACACTACTGGCTTTTAAAACCATATTAACTTGTCACAGCAGTCATTTTGCAATGCCTGTTTCTACTGAAAATAAGTACCATGAAAAGAATTGAAATGGTAAAATGAATAAACTTGAAGAATCCAATGAAGAATCCAAAACTGGTTTGATCTCAGTTATTTTAAATCAAAACTTCAGAAATACAGAGTAAGCAGTACCTGTTGATCAACATTTGCTGACTGTATGAGGTGCCGTGGAAATTACTAAGCGTTTGTCACAAACTTGACAGTCCAGTCCTAGGGCTGTAATTAAACCTGTTATTTAAATTGCACTTGCTCAGTGCATCAGCTCAGTTTCTGCCCACTCTGCAGGACCAGACATGCATGTGTACAAGCAAGGAAGCAGCTGGCTCTTGTTCACCTAGGTGGAGAACATTCTTCTCTAAGTTCAAAGGAGAAACTTGGGCAAATCATACTCGTTCTACCTGCTTTCAGATGCGATTTCCCCTCTGCCAAACTATTGCACTGATGATTGATGCACAATTCTTATTTGCTACAGCTGTAATTCAATATTCACAGATTTTTTCAAAACCACTCAATTGAGTTCTCAGGAATTCTGGATTCAGTAGGACCAGTTTCACAGTAATTGAGTATAAATATCCAGGCCTGTGTATTCAGCCATAGGCATCTATTAAAGAGGGAAGGATAGCAACTACCACTTTGCATGAATACCTCTAGTGGATCCTCCTGATTTTCATACCTTTACAGCTGTAAATATTTTTACTTTCTAGACTCACATCATCTCTTTTTCTTGTTCTTAGAGGATGAATTTTTCAGAGTTCTAACATTTTGGGGAACTATGAAAACCTAGTTTAATAATTTCTACTATTAAAAAAAAAAAACCCAGCAAGTTTTTATTCCCAAATACCTACCAAAATATTATTTATGGAGCAGTAAGATGGAACTTTCAGTTTTCTGATGAAAAAAAAAGATTTTGTTTTGCCTAAGTCTCAGATTTCAAACATGTAGAGTGATGCAACATGCAGGCCAACCACATGGCAAAATGTTTACCAAAGCTGTACTGGTGAAAATGCCCTATGAAATCTTTTCTCATCAAGCAGACTCTACTTATAACGTGCTCAGAGAAAGCAGCCTCTGTTATAAGCTCAGTATGGCATGTTTGGATAAGCCTTTCTCAAGGCTTTTCCCACCCACACTAAGGCCTGCAAATTTTCCAATAATTTTCCTTGAAAAATGAGTTTTAAGAGATCTGAAAGGAATGTATCCATGCAGTTTGAAAGATGTGTTTGGCTGAGATAAGACTGTCTGGACCAGTAATTTCAAGGGGGAAGATGGTGGTGGGAGAGGGAAGGGAAAGAAAAAGCTCTCAGGGTCCCTCCTCTTGCCTCTTTACGAGCATCAGATTGTGGCTGGCATTTGCTGACTTCAATCTGGAAATTGAGAGAAAAAAAAATCCACATAAACTGTAAAGTGTAACCCAGCTGGATATGTACCTCAATTTCTTAGGCCTTGAAGAAAATGGTAGGAGGTAGCTTTCCCTCCTTTTTTTAGTCACTGTTGGTATAAATATGGATGAGGAAAAAAAGCTGGGGGGTGAGGGGAAGGGAGTAAGGGATGGAAAAGGAAATCTGAAATTATTCTTGCATGCACCAAGAAACAGGAATTACAGTGTCATGACAAGCATCCCATCATAAGACAGGTGACTTACAGTATTAGGAGAAAAAACCCCATAAATTATTGACCAAAACTGACATGTGAAAATCCATCAGGGTTAACTATTTCATCTCCTCAGTCAAAGAGCTGATTTCTTCCTTGTGCTTTTTTGTTTGGTGAAACAAAACAGGTCCAAATCATTACACTGATTTAAACTGAATGAGAATGTTGTGGTCATTTTTTTTGTGTGTTTTTTTACGTATTATTAACTAAAAAATTTCTGATACATGTTGTGATATAGCAAGCAGAGGCAATAATTTTGCTCCAAAAGAAAAAAAAAAAGAGACCATATCTAAAAATTCACAAATTAAACAACAACAACAAAGCAAATCAAGCAATTTAAAAGCACTGGCATAGGGAAAAGCAAACAAAAAATAACAAACCAGATTTTTCAGCTATGGTTTGAAATCAGATTGTGAACAGATGCTTCAGAAAGATAAAGGAGGCTCCTTTCAGGCAGCAGAAGTTTTAGACAGCCTTTGGTAGGACCAGAAGGCCTCTGATGCTACATGAGAGAGGTGACATCAAACAAAGCTGTGCAAAAGCAAGGTGACTTTGAAAACAGGGCCTTGCAGGACAAAGAGAAATCTTTTAAGAGAGTTGCCATACATCTGTCCTGTTTATTTATATAGAACAGTCTGCGTTCTACTACCACCTCCTACTACTGCTAGCAAACGAATAGATGGAGAGTCTTTGTCTTCCTCTGACTTAACTGTCCCATGTTTCCACCATCTCTACCCTGACAGTTCCCTGTGCTCCACAATTTCACAGGAATCATGTCAGGAAGGCCCTTTTTTGTCAGTCACATGTGACTGAACCTTTTGAATAAAGCAAAGCAATCCTGCATACAACTCGTTGGAGCGCAGGCAGGGGGAACAGCACACATCGGCTTCCAGAGCATATGTGTGGCTCTGCTCTGCTTGACCAGTGCTCTGGCTAAAAATATCTGCTTGAAATTTTTGTACACTGCTTGCAAGATCTAAAAGTTAAATACAGCTTTCTGAATGTTTGAAAGCTAAATGAAACTGAGAGAAAGCCTGCAAAGAGGAAAAAACAACCAAACTCTTTTAAACCGATGACAATTCCTATATTGCAAATAATAAATTTTATCACAAAAAGATAACCAATAGCAAAGACATCCCAGAAGGAAGTAACTTGAGCCTATTCAGGTGTTTGCAGGAGCATTTTACAGTTAGTTCAGGGCATATTGATCTTTTTGAACATTATTTATCTTTTCCACATCATTTTATAGAGTGCTATTCCTTTATTAGCCATTGAATTATAAAAATGAGATTACTGGAATTTTGTCCAGGCACTTAACACAAGGTTTCTTCCCTCCTCCTTTCCCTTCACACAGGGAATTTAGAAGACTCTGGGCCACATGCTATACAAATCAATGCCACCACAATGACACTGCCTAGTCAATGTAAGAGGTTATAACCTTGTGTCCTGATCCCACGAGACCCAAACTCCTCAACCATAGTGCAGGAGAAGGAACTATTAAGGGGGATTTTCTCTGTACATTGCATAGATTTGAAAGGACTACTTTCAAAAGCAGAGTCAACTGCAATTTTTTTCAATATGCACATCCTACTGTTAGAAAGTATTTTAATCCACCAGCAACAAAACTGATCACGAAGTTTTGTATTTTTTGTGGCACTATCTATTTTGCTGCTGTTGTTTTGAAGCAGTATTAGTTTTTGGCCAAAAAAACTGGCAAAACAAGGTGCAAAATCTGAGGGGAACGAAAGGAAAACAGAGATGTTGGGACTAATTTTTTATTGAATGAGTTTTAGTTTGTGAATTTATCATGCTTCCCAGGACTTGGGGTTTTTATACTAAGAATAAATGAGAATGAAAAAGGTGTTGAAATACTGTAAATTCACACTACATTAAAGGATTGATTACCTCCCTACCATGAGCAGTCAGAAAACATCCTTTCTAAGATCAGAAATCTCTTAAGAGTTTGTCTGTGTTGCAAACTCATTAATGCAAACCTTGTCTTTTTTGGGTGACCAAGAAAGAGGATCAGCCCTTCTGATTCCTGTTCTTTACTGAGTACTTCTGTCCTGCTGGTATTTGGAAGGATCCCTCAGGGACCACACAGCTGGCTTCTCTTTCCATTTCCCAAGAGAACCCTAAGCCTTGGCTTTGCTTCGGTCCTTTGTTTTGGCAAATGTGTTAAGTAAGCATGCCATCACATCTTTTGAATAAAGATGCCAGCCACACCTAAGAGTGGCCAGATGTGACATGTCAAATCAGCTGAGGAGTTATAAAGGGCTGGGCAAGATTTAATACAGGCTGTGACTTCTCATTAAGCTGACAGCAAGGAGCAATCTGTATGCATGATGACAGAATGGTTCTGTCACCCTTGGCTTTGACTTCATAAAAGAACAATTCGGAGAGAAATATTAAATAAAGTCCAAAGGCAGGATATGTCTAAGAAGGCAGAGATACTATTTTGATTTACACATAAGAAGGACACCATGACATCTTGTTCTTCTCTTGCGTTTTAAATGCAACACATCTCTGTAGGAGGTGGGTGCTTAGATGGAGTTTCACCTCTGCATCTCTGAAATTAATTCATATAGACATGGAAATGGATAAGAAATGCATAAGAAGACGCCTCTTGCTTTTTTTTTTTTTTCCCTCTGTGTGGCAATAATGAAAAGTATTGCAGAGCTCTCAATGAGGCCAAGATTTACATGAAGGCTGGGGTACCTTCACTGAAGATAGCACAGAAACTGAGCATCTGCGTGGATCACAGCTCTGCTTTGTAAAGGAATTGCTGTAAAGAGTTAACAAAAAGCGCATGCAAGTGGTAGCATGTCTTCTCACAGAGAAATATCTGCTGCAGCTAGAAGAAATTAACCGAATTATCCTAGCACTTCCTTGAATGTCAATGTCTAACTGTATAATCACAACCACCATGTATAATGTGGAAGTTAAGAACAGCATCATTTTCAGTAATTACCAGAAACATACACATTTTCCGACAGGGTGACATTATGTCATGAATTCCCTTGTCAAGAGGAAAAGAAGACGAAACATCTCATACTTGTTTGAGAAGGCAAAGTGACAGATTTATCACGAGGCTTATCAGCTATTAAAAAAATACACTATCATCAACTTCCTGAATTTCTGAAAAGAGATTCATTTTCTGCCTGAGCTAACAATAAACATTTTTCTTCTATTTGCCATCTTCAGTTATTTTCAGTCTTGAGATTCATTTATCACTAACTATTCAACCCAAGAAATAAAAAATAGGCAACATTCCCTTTTGAAGAAATGGCTTAGAAGACTATTAGATCAAGAAGCAAAAGATGGATTTTGAAGATACACATTAGAAATTGTTGTAACAGCTGCAAGTTTTTCACAGTGGATCTGCACCACAAGTTTAGTAAAGGTATTGGGAAAGTAAGTTTATCCAATGACAGCAGAGAGTGGTGAAAAGTAATTGTTTGGGGTGTTTTTATTTGGATTTCATTGTTTTTGCTTTTTCTTGCCCCCCTTTACCCGCCCCCCCATAAAACTCACAATTAAAAGGAATGATATTGCAGAAATGATGGGGTCAATGGCACTATAAAGTGCAATCCATGTTGCAGGAATTAGCCTAGGATGATAGTTCAAGCACATTTAAAATCTAGAATAGCCCACCGTAATGCATATCATGGCTACTTTTGAAGCCTTGTGAACCTCCCTGCCCACGCACAGCTCCCAGCCTGTCAGTCACCTAGGGCCCTGGTTAACTGTTTTTCACTCTCGAAATATGGAGTGACAGTCATGCTGGAGGAAATGGCCCCAAATGCTTTTCCTGTGGTGCAGAAGGGCCTGAAGCTCCTTTGAGGATCTTGGAGTCCCAGTGTTGCTGAGCTTTCCCTGCTGCTGGCATCCCAGCTCTTTGGCAGAGCTAAGAAATGGGGCATTTCTGGAAAGGAGTAAGACACAAGATTTGCACTTAAATTCTTCTCTTGTAAGATTCTGCTGTTTCATTGTCTTGTTATCCCTACCTTGTATTTTCCCATAAAATAAGCCCTCATATCATCAGCCTCTAGAAACATGGAAAATAGGATCCCTTACATACAGGAGATGAAAGTAGAAGGACTTTCTTCTTTGCTTTTGAGTAGGGTGGATAGCAGACCTCCCCAAATTCCCTTTTATCTCATCCCTTGCTCAACCTTTTCTGGCATGTCAGCTAAGAACCACAAGAACAATCACTGTTGGAGGTGCTTGCCTGACGTTAATGGACACTTTCATAAGGTTATTCAGTAAGTGCATTCAGATCAGTCACCTGGGTCCTGGCAAAGGTCTCTGGGTAAATTAATGAGTCTAACTTCCATGAAGAGACTTCTGAGAGGTATGCTTCAGCAATTCTAGGACACTGGGGTTCATATCAAGGTACATGTTTTTGACATTAATTTGTTCCTTACTTTCCACACTGAATCACTGTTCAAACACCATTTGGTGCTCTAGCTTGCTATACAAAGAAAGTGTAAGGGATTTGAGAGACTATTCTCTTAGATTTTAGCTTGTTGGTCTGAAGCCAAAATGCAGACATCACCTATGAAGTCCCAAAGCTAAGCAATTTTAGTATGCAAGGCTGCCTCTGTGCAGGAGAGGCTCAATTTCACCAGATTGTAAAGGTGATAACAAGGCATACACCTTTTATGATTTATTTCTATGGTGTTTCCAAAGCCATGGGGCAGAAGGAAGGGATGGGTGTAAATTCATTTGGACAGTGTGACAATATGCTTTTTGTTTTTATGAAGTCAACAGTCCACATAGATGTTCTCTTAGTTAAGCCAATACAGAGGTTTTTCTCTACAGATGAAACTCATGGATTCCCTGTTTAGGAAGCAGAGACAGTTTTCAACAGCAAATTCTCATCTCAGTGTTGTATGAACTAAGAGTAGGACTCGAGGAGGAGGAGCAGAGGTTTCAACGTCTGGTATTAATGGCATCAAATTACGTCACAGTTCAGCAAACCAATTTTTTTCACTAGGTGATTTCTTGATACTGATTTTTGTAACAGAGCTGCCAAACAAGCCTAGCTATCCCTAGGCAGCACCCTAGAAGTAAATACTCACAGCTGTTTCTAGAATTTTGCTTAGTGGGTATTGAAATGGATTCTATGCTTAACATAGCAGACAGCTAGCAAGAACAATGCATGAAATCAAATTCCATCAATACTTCAATTTGTTTATGCAACCTATTGTTACTGCTCACAGAACAGCTTTAGCAGGCAAAGGCCACAACAAAACGTAGCCTTAGTTTATACAAAACAATTTTTCCCACCTGTAATTTTTGTTGTCAATTGTTTTATACTGATTTCTCTCCAAGCAGTTCCAAGTTTAACCTGGGCACAGCTGCATTGATGAAAGAACACTGAAATAATTTTTCTCTTCTAGTGAAGCAGAAGTGGGCCAGGTGACAGTACCTATCACTATTTTTCTGCTAGGAATATGTTAGAAGTTCTTTCTCATAGCACTGATGTAGATTAAGCCTGCACTTACAGCTTTTCACACAAATATTTCTGGTAATTCCATTTTATCTCTGCGAGAAGAAATTCATACTAAGGTGCATTCTCTCAAGTAACTCCTTCCTTCACATGGGAATGAGCTGACTCAGCACATGAATTATGGAATCACAGCTACACACTGCCATGTCACAGCCTTTAGATTTATAAAGGAGATTTTTCATTAACTATAAGCAGCATTGCTTGGGTTTACAAAAAAAAAAAAAAAAAAAGCCAAACAAAGATTTGACCTGTATCTGCCTGTAACCTCACTGTGTATATTTGCTGAACTGGCACATTGGATATGCCCTACAGGTAGTTTTCAGTGGTCACAGTACCTATTAATTTCTGTGGGTCCATTCCTCAAAACCCTTCTGGTCACTGAACAGTCATGAGGGAGATATTGTAAGCAGCCAACATAATCATGGCAAAAGAGCATCTATCATATATGAGGAGAGGAGCAGAGGCTGTTGACTGTAGTAAAGTGGAGTCCAAGATTGAGATCTGTTCACATAAAGCAGAGGGATGAAAACTATTTAAGTTATAAACATCCCTCTGTAAGAAGACCACAAAAGCATCCAAATTAAAGGGCTGCTGAAGCAATGAAGTTCAGGGCTGCCAGCCTGACTACCAGTAAGGCTCAGAAAGTTCCTCTCAGTTCTTTTGCTTCTATGGTAGTTGGAGTCGTCACGTGAAAAACTTGCAGAGGCACAGAAGCACACACACATTTAAAAAAATAAATTGGATAGGATAGAAATCATTATATGCTGTCACTGAATTAATCTGGCTTAATTTTAAGGCTTTTCAAATATAAGGCTCCACTGTAACAGTAAATGCTGTTACAAAGCACGATCATTTCTATTCATAGCTACCTTTCAATGCACTCTGAAGTCGGATGAAATCAAGTGGGCTTTGTTTACTTGCAAAGCTTCATGGCAGATAAAGCACCAACTGCAAGAACCTGCAACACTTTTTTGCTAATAAGCATTGTTAGATTATAGTGTGACAGGAAGAATATGCCCAGGGAATACCTGCCCTGAACATTTCTTCCTCCCTGGAATATGTTTTTATGAGATAAGCCATGATAAATATAATATGCCAAGTGCCAACTGTTTAACCTATTGGGAAAGAGCAGGTACACGAACAACTTGGTGCAAATATGAGAGAACCTGCTGACAAGCACAGACATGGTTTAAAATGCCATTTCTAATCAAAACACTACAGCTAAAGGCCACGCATGTAGCCCAATTGTATAAAATCTGGAAATTGCCCTCTTGCTGTTGACAGGAATGACTGACAATGCTAAGACACCTCTTACAACACCTAATACAAAAATTCAGGAGTTATCAAAATGGGCAGCAGAAAACTACAGACAAAAAAAAGGCTCAACAGGCAATACTAGAGTCCCAAATGACTGATACTGGCTCAGAAATGCACAATATATCTTTATAGTATGGAATTCCAAACTTTAAACACGTCATCAATGAAGGGCATGATGTGACCCACATTTTAAAGGTCTACCAGGTTTATTCTTTCAACTAGAAACTTCTTGTTTATTCATTAAGAGAGTCAACCAGTCTTTATTTGAAAGGAGTTAAGAGCATGCTTCATATTTGCATTTTGTTGAGCACCCAACCAGAATGTCCTTCTCTTCTCCCATTTATTTAACTGTTACCAGGCACAGCTTCTTTATCTGCTCCCAAACCAAACTGTAAAAGCTCTCCCCATTAGCTGAGCATATAAGAAAAAAGCTCCAACAGTTTCCAAGAGAAGAATGATAGACAGGATGTTGAGTGGTAAATGAGGATATTTGGAACACATCTGTGGACATATACTTTGTCATTTGCTACTCATTGCATCTCCAACTCAGAGGAATGGAGTCTCTTATGCAGTAGCAGCTGTTATTGTTTGGATTGTAAAGAGTCATAAGCCATATGGTGTGGCAGAAAAAAATTTCACACTTTCTCACATGGACTAATATTATTATCACAAAGCACAAACACATCAATATATATGTCTTTTCTCTGGGGAAGCATATAGACTTCAACCTGATTCTAAGATGAGCAGAATACCTCTAAATACTGGGTTTGGCTTTTTAGAATTTGGATGGTTTCACAGAAAACAAAGGCAGGAGTGCAGTAGATACTTTCAGTTCCACAGATAGGATGAAAAGGTAAAATATAAATTGAGGTGGTAAAATGGGAATGAAGATTAGGAGAAAGGGAGAAAAAAACACATTCTATATGCAACCACTACGGAAAAATATATTTCGGTATCTTTTACTATTTACTACCTAACTACACAAAAAGCAGCAGAACTGTGGCATATCATGCAAATGGACCAGCAGTTTCTTCATGCTTGTGAACTTGAACTTTCTGCATGGTCAGTGATGGGTAAAGCATCTCAGATGTTGGTGGATTGTATGCAGACGAGAAAAAACGATGGGACCTCTGCTTGTCAAGCATTGCTGGCTACAACTGGCATTTCCAGAACATGGAAGAAAGAGAAGATTCTGCCCACTCCCTTGCTGTGTTTGAGCTTACAAATCAGGTTTCCTCCCCCTCTAAACCTGAGACTGCAGAAGACCTGCTGGAATTGGAAGAAGCGTTGCTTACTTTTTAAACCATGATTTCTTCAGTTTTAATGTTTAAAACCTACCTATTATTACGAAAGCACTTTTTGGCTTATCATTTTACTTTAGGTACTTCAATTAAAGTATGATCACTCTTTCCATTGTATGGTGAAACTTGCAACATACACAACTCAGAGTTTTGCAGAGCCAGGTTTCTGAACTGCATCCCGAAAATCTTAGAGCAGCAATGCACTTGCCAATAGCAAAGACTGGCACATCCTATTTCTACAGTTAGACAGACACCTGGCAATTTACAGTTCTTCTGTTGTATTCTCCTTCTCACAGCCTGTTTCAAACATTGCATTGACACCAACTTGCACACTATAGCAGTTCAGAATTTATATGAAGAAAACCCCCCTTCATTAAGAGATTTTTTTTGTGAATAATTGCACCCCAAATTAAATGATCCAGCAGATGATAAGGATGTCAGTACACTCCTAATCTGCAAGATTTGTGCCCAGGCTCAGGATGCTGTCAACCACAAAGGGAAGCCAAGAGACCTTCCACATTCATTAGCCCTTGTTGAGAGTCATAGTTTACGCTTGACCCACAGATACAAAATGAGGCAGCAAATAAGCATATAACAGGAACTTATAGGGCAAAAAGAACCAACAGTCTTTCTACAAGATTTGGTTGTCCTGCATCAGAGCCTTTTTGCTCTAATGACCTCCATCCCACTCCCCAATTTTCAATATAATATGGCTACAGGATTAAACAATCTTCTACCCAGAGTGTTTTCTTCTTTTTATCTTTGACAGGGGATGTGGCTCAGCCAATCATCCAATATGTACCAGCTTCCCTGACTCACTCTCACCAAGCAGGCTAGATAACCCCATACACAAGACACATGGGGAACCAGCTTGCCAGCTTCCAGCCTTGAGATACTCTGCAGGGTGACTTGAGAATCCGCTCCAGATCTCAGCTCAGCACAGCAGCGTCAATGCAAACATCACTAACAATACAGACATCTGCATATCATCTTTGTGTCAACCAGCTGGCTTCTTCTACAGGAATGTAATGTAACTTCAAAATGAAACAGCAAATGCAACCAATACTTCCAGACACCTTTCTTCTAAAATCCTTCCTGAAAATTACACTGTTCACACAATTATAGCCTTGATTTTCAAAAATCTTTTTTGCTCCTTTGGGCATTTAGATTTATTAGGCTGTGTTCAAGTGCAAAAAACAATGAAGAAAATTGCATTGTCCTACAAGCAATATTCTGTTACTAGAAAACATTAGGAAACATGGATGTTTATTTAAAAATTTGGTTTCAAGAGATGGGAGATCCCACAGACAGAAGTTTTCATTGCATCTTGTTCATGAAGAGCTTATAAAGCTCAGCTCTGAGCACAAGGTTCTGTTCTTGGCAGAGATAGTTTGCCCAAGAGGATACTACAGTCAGGTGAAGATGGAAGCACAGCTATTCTAGGAGAGAGACAATAAAAAGCCCTAGTCACCCCCAAAATAAAAGAAGAAATCAAGCTGCTCTCAGGTTTTTTTTCCTTTTTAAATAAGAAATATTTAAACGAGTTAGAAATCATGAACAAGACACATTTCTGAAGTTGTCACTTGACACAAGCTCACCTGAAATAACTATATTGCAAAGGTAGTATCCATACAACGTTCAGACAATCACAGAGGTTGTCTTCACTCACAAGGCTTTTGGCTTACAACCAGACTGCAGGATCACAGCCTAAATATTCAGCAGGACAATCATTTCCACTTGCAAATCTGCTCTCATGACCTAACGATATTTGTACAAATTATACATACAAGATAGCAAAATGAAGAACCTCATAGCCTGCAAACTTGAACTAAATTATACAGAAAAAGATTAGCTTAACTTATACACCTCTAAACCACAGGTTGTTTATGTACTCCAGGGTTTTCAGCAGTTGGACAACCAAAAGGGTACATTAGTTGCCTTTTTCAAAACAAGGAGATACCTGTAAACCCTAGCAAATAAGCCATCCCAACTTCAGTGCTGAAAGATCTAGAGATGGCCAAAACAGTGTCATTGAAGACTAAACACACCAATGCAGTAAGAATCACAGAAATCCTCTGAAGAAGAAAAAAAATTACTGATTTTTTAAATATGGAAACTGAAAGATGGGGGAGGGGCTATGTTAATACATGAATAAAGTTTGATTCACTTTGTATGCATGTGTAGACATATTGGTTGTATGGTGGCTTCCTCAAACTCATAGTAGGCTGCCTGTGGCAGTGCCTAAGACGATAAGCCAGACACACTGATTATATGCTTTACCAGCTAGATCTCACGGCCTCTCTCTCTCAGAAAGAAAAGTATTCCTTAAGTTACTTAGAAACCTCCAGTTGATACTTTCTTTTCATCAGGCTAGTATGAATGTCCTGATTACCATCAGCAACAGGAGAAGGCACAATAAAATTTACTTGTCCTAACCTGCAGCTATACGTATGGTTACCTTCCTACAGTTAAGCAGCATTATTTTGTCTGGCCCTTTTGCTCTTATGGGCAAAACTTGGATTTAAAAATCCTCGTTCTCTCTTTGAATGAAATTGATAATTCGATGACTGAAGTATTATTTGTATTCTGATGGTAAAAAAGTGAAAAAAGAAAGAAAAGAAAATGGCTACTTACAGAATACAGTTAATACAGAGAATACAGTTTCCAGAAGAGAACAATCATCATTAGTCATTTAAAAATATTTCCCTCATCTGAAATAAAATCAGGTTTTCATTTTATCTTGGTTTTAAGTAAAAATGTCTTTACATATCTAGATAGCAATGCCACAAATGATTTTGAAAAACAAGGTTACTATTATGTTAAAAGCAGCTGCTTAGACAAAATGCATCTATTTAATGAGCTGACACATTTCCTTTCAGAAGTCAGATGAACTAACTGTGAATCAGATTTGTATCTCAATATTAAAAGAGAATTTATATTCCACTTTCTCATGGAACACGACAGCAAACGTGCCTGTAACTGCCTCACTCCTTCTTTAATCGTTATGTTATGTTTCCCTCTTAATAAAAAACATATAACCCCGCAGTCAGAATACCAAAATCACTTCCATCTTAGTTTTCAGAAACTGCTGAATAAAGCTCAGAACAGAAACGATCCCTCCTTCCCCACTCACATGGTTTACTCACCATCACTTTATTCCAAAACTCAGTTTCACTTGAAAAATGATCCATAAGAATAAAGTTATTTCTTGTGAATTCTTGTGAAAAGTCTTACTCCAACATTTTAAATCACTGAAGAAAGAAAAGGAAACATTGTGCTCCACAGAGCACTCTAAACACACACTGTTGTTTTTGCTGATGCAATGAGGCTCCTAAGCAAACGAGTTTGCAAGCAAGCTGGGTAGTGGCATTTTCCTTATGATTCAAAAGTGAAGTATGCCTCAGCTAACTGAATGCTTGCACAACATATAATAAAGGAACTCAAGGATTCATACATGTCTCCAACATAATCATTTGTAAAACTTCAGCTCTCGTTACCATCTATAACTCTGCCACACCTCAAAAAATACGTGCTAGACACAAACTTTTGCTAGGTGCTATGTGCAGCCAAGAGAAAGATAGCTTCAAGCCAAAGGCTTGTATTTAAAAGTCTCTGAAGTGTAAGTCCCTAAGGTGTATGAAGTTACATTCTGTGTAGGGAACATAACTGTGGATTCCTGCTTGCTGTGTATATAACAAAGTTCATCACAAACCACATGTTAAAAATATCTAGTCTGCCACAATGCATTACTGCATTAATGCACAAAACTGTTGATACAAAGTTACAAAGCCATATATAACTATGCTTGATAATTGCCACTTTTAACAATTAACCCCCCACAACCTCCACAAAAAGCACAGAACAATCTGCAGTGCATTTTTTGAGAAATGGAGATAAAAAGATCCAATGATAAGCTAAATGCTGCATCTTCTTTTCCATAGATAGGCAGACCTGTTTGTCTCTGGAGGAGAGGGGCTGACTAGTTTAATAACAACTCTCTGGAGTAGATTTAAAAGCAGGGAAATTTGTGACAACCTAATGATCACCTGGTAGGTGGGAGACTCTAGTGCAAGATTTGTCATTTATTCCATCCACTGCTGAAATGCTGATTTCAACGCTGATGAAATTTCACTGCCTCATTCAGTCATCTGCCATCACAGGCAAATCTTGTGAAAGTTCAAAATCTTTCAAGTCCCAGACTAAAAATATCACTCCAAGCAAGATTCACTTCAATTTAGCAGATTCATCAGATGACCTTTTTTTCTTTTCAAGCTTTTGCTTTTTCTGACATATTGATGTCTGAGGTTGCATTCACTCTACACATCCTGATGTTTCCTAATGAGTTAGGACCTCTTCAGGTGCTGTGGCTTAGAAATAGCTGAGACAATCTAGATTAATGTTCTCTATAGCTCCAAGTTTTAATATTTAAGAGCTTACATTTTCTTCCAAGCTCCTATCTTTAACATCCTCCTATCTTAAACATCTTCCTCTGAGCCCTTTCTGTGCCTGTGCGCTTTTCTTGTAACTAGGAGAAATGGTCAAGCAAGACCAAGTGAGAGATCAAATGGAAGCAGGAGAGGTTCCCGAGGGAGCCCAAGCACCCTCTGCTGGGGCCAGGCTGCTTGCCTGGTGGTGGGGGGTGACAGTTCATGCTCCCAAACAGGGTGACCCCTCAGCAGCTAGAGGTAAAACACCTATCCAGGAGTTTTCCAGTGGGTAAAAATTTAGTAGTGCTATCACCTCATTAAATCATTAAAAAATTAGGAAAAGCTTTCTACCTTCTTACAGCTTAGGAAATTCTACCTATATACATAATATCCAGTAATAAAATCTACATGTAATAGAGCAATATCTATGCTCTTGTAGCCTGAACCACTTATACAGACAGCAGTTAATTAGATCACTAGGAAAAAATGAAAAGGAGAATAAAAACACCATGTTTACACCCAATAGAGTCACCCAGGCTAGCAAAATATCCACACTGGATTCTATCTGCACACTTTGGCCTGGAATATACTTGTGCTATTTAACATACCGACGCTTACAATCCAATGATGTGATTTCAGATTTCCCAAGTCCTCAGTGCATCCTCAAACAATATGGGGTAAATTTAGATGCACCTTTAATCAGCACTTAGTTAATCACTTCAGTGTTCTACTTATACAAACAAAATGAAATAAAACAGGATGCTGATCATCCTGTATCTGTCCAGAAATAAATACTTACAAAGGATGTTGTTCAGCAAGAGATCTATTATTAGTGCTTTTCAAGCTCTTTGATTTACAAAAGCTAGTAAACTGTTCCTTATCTGCATGTATGTTTTCCCTGTTTTATTCTATGAATCCTGCAACTTGGCAAATGAACACAATTCTTCTGGCATTTTCTGGAACACAGACATCTTTGTCTACTACAAAGGAACTTTAACCCTCTGGGCTTTCCAGTTACAACCAGGATGTCTCCAGTACTTTGTCTGTTGTTTTGAACCATGTACATTGAACTCAGTGGGTTGGAAATATGTCCTGTCACTGAGCTTCACTGTAATCTCTAAGGAATTTTTGTAGATCTAGTCCTTTATCATGATAATGTTACTTTATTTTACTTAGTAATTTTCTTTTGAGGAACATTTGAATTTGTGTTATTAACTTTAATTTACATGGAAAATTACCTCAGATTAGTTTTTACAAAAACTAGAAAGCAATTTCAACATTTAGGAATACCATGGTGAAAAACTGTGGTGAATCATAGAATTGTTTAGGTCGGAAAAGACCTTTAAGATCATCAAGCCCAACCATTACCTAGCAATGGTGATCGAGTTCTTGGTTTTGAACTAATATTTAGAGGAGGTGGGTGAAAAGAACAAAGGGTGAGTGATGACAGCTCGTGAACTAACAGATCCTATAAGCAAGAACTTGGGTTAGAGATGGCAAGGAAAACCACAGAGGTGAAATGGCACACAGCAGAAACCATTTTAAAAGTCTATTTTTTCCTCTTTTTTTTTTCTCCCTTGATTCTCATGCTACGCAGCATAAAATCTTCCATCATCAGGATCACAATAAACATCTATCAAAGGTCCCTCTCTGCTACCTTAACAAAAGGCCAAATAATTCAGTGACCAGTTGAAGTTCAATTACACTTTTCTGCAGTAAGCCACAAAATAGTGAAAAGTAAATCACCTTTATGTACCTTTCTCGAAGTTCTTTTATATCAATCCCCACTCCCACCCTGAAAATACAGTTTGAACATTTTCACAAGTCCATCGCCTAGCTCCATGCTCTTACCTGTACTAGGCGGAGACCACCACCGAACTTTTTGTTTTAATGTCAATACCTATGTAAAGATCTACATGCTAAAATCATGCACTTGTCCTAATTTCTTATAAATATTTTTCCACAGTGGTTCAGCACACTTTACCTGCTTTGACTTGTGAGAAAGATTTTTGAAGTTTTGTTCCGGCAGCAAGTGTAAGTATATTTGTGGTTTTAACCTATTTCTGACACAGACCTCGGTACCACAGTCACATGCTAAAGGGCTGTCTCTGTTGTCTCAGCTGTGGAAGTGCAGCAGTTCACCCCAGCAAGTGGCCTTCTTTACCTACTGGTTCAACACTGGAGGTTTTCCTTATCGTGTTGGTGATTAAGACAGCCTCCTGTGATATCTGTTGGCCTCTTCTCCCCTGTGACTAGCAATAAGACTAGAGGGAATAGGTTCAACTTGTATTAGGTATTTGGAAAAATTTCTTCACCGAAAGAGTGGTGGGGTATTGGAATAGGCTGCCCAGGGAAGTGGTGGAGTCACCATCCCTGCAGGTTTTCAAATAATGGGTAGATGTGGCACTTAGGTGGATGGTTTAGGGATAACAGTAGCATAGAGCTACCAGTTGGATTGATGGTCTTGGAGGTCCTTTCCAACCATAACGATTCTATGATATTCCTGGGCCTAATACAATATGCATACATTTCTTTGTCCCACAATTTAAATCACATTATTCTCCATCTTCACTCAAATCTGATGAGGCAGACAAAGATTTCACATCTGGTTACAAGAAAACATGAAATAAGGCTGTTGCTGGACTTCTATTGACTGATGAAGTTTTACACTGGCTCAGAAGCCCATCAACCTGAAGGTTAGGATCTAAACTGAAATTCTTCTAACTACTGACACAAGTACATGCATTGGTTAATAAGACAGTTAATCATTTTGGACTTAACTAAAAGCAAATTACACGCTTCTAGAAGGCAAGCAGCTGAGTTTCAGCAGAGGTTTATGTGCCCTGTGGCTCTTTGAAGAAAAATCCCATTCACCAACAAACTATTTTTAACTGCACAGTAAATATTAATAAAACTGTGATTATCACTGTAGAAAGTACCCTTTCTCCTACTCATACACAACAGTGGCCTCTGAACTTCCTCACTCAAGTTGTGACGAAGTATGGCCTTTAAACTGGTGGCAACTAGCACCACAAATATTTCTAGATTCAGTCAAGCTGAATATTGAATTAAAAAAACTTAAATCCACACTTTATTGCACATACCAAGCCAACCACACTCACATCCTGGGCACAGGCAACGCCTCTAATGGACAGGGAAACACCTAATGCTGCTGCTAAAACCAGCTGGGGCAGAGCTTTGCTATACACATGTGACCTGTAAGGACCTTGTTTCCTACTTTTAACTGCCTATATTATGACTGCTGATCATACCCCCCTAAATAGGGCTTGATGAAGTTATTCCACAATGTGTCATGACTAGTTTGATATCCTTTGTCTTAATGGCCTTCAGCAGCTCTCAAGCTAAGGAGCTCTGTGTATCAGGGGTCTGACTTGAATTAGCAGCATTGGAAACCTGGCATACACCTTCTCCCACTTTATATACAAATAAGTGCTCTCAGGTCAAAGCCTTATCTGCAGCGATGCAGGGTGCGTCTCACTCCATGATGTGGGGAGGAATGCGAGGCACACTGTAGCCCTCACTTCACTCAGGTTTGTAAGAAATACCACTTCATAGAACAAGAGATTAGAGATTTGGAAATTATATAAAGTGGCTGAACTCTTCCAATGTATGGTTTAGGGGAACTGTAACATAAATACAGAATATTTCACAGTAAGAAGTGAAAGCACAACTGAAAGATTAATAACCTGCAATAGTAATTCAATAATCAAGCCCTTATGAAATAACATCTAATACCAGCTGATGCTGGGAGCTGACAGTACCTCCCCAATCAGTGCTAAATATAATGCACCCATAACAATTGGCTCTCACTTGATTATGTTAATGTAGTTGATACTAGATGCAATTCCAAGATTATTGATGTCAACGAGTGTTCTTCATTAACGTCAATGGAATTTCGATCAGACTCATCAAGTTAAAATATGAGAGAGCAGCTAGAAATGAAGCAGAGGCATAAGCAGCAATAATGGTTCTAGACTTTGGATATTAAAAATTATTTTATGCTCGCTATGTACCATAATAAAAGATTGTTGCAAATAGTTGGTTTGTATTGTTTGTGACAAAGGTAAGTGGCCGAGCACAGTCCTGCTATAAAGCTCCACTGTTATCTATATACATGATCTCTTTTGATGCTCCAAAATACCCTTTGGTATATAATACAAGAGAGTTTTGTTCACAAAATCCTACAGTTCTGAACACTGGATTCAATTTTACAGTTGAGAATTATTTCAAATTATTATACAAAGTCTGAGGTGTGAGAGGAATTCTTTTTCCTGTTTATTACAGAGCAGTACAGGAAAATGGAATAGAAAGGACTTCGGCAATTGATAAAATAAAGAGGAAATGGGACAGAAACGTCTCCAACATCTCTAAAAATGACTAAATACATACTATACAGTAAATTAGGAAATTTGGACATAGCTGGGCTAAAGAAACCTACCACTCCTTCACTGCATTTTCTTCAGCCTTCTTTTTCATTAATTTGCAACACAGCAAGAGCATAGAGACTTCAGTGAGGGACTATAAGTGAGGATGGTAAAGTTCATGGCAGGTTTGGGAATTCAAAGCAAAGATCAGCATCTTCACCCTCCAGGAACCCATACACAGGTCTTCAGGATCAATGAGTGTGAAAAATTTGTCACATTCCAAGATGTTTTTACCAAAATGGAAGAGCAGAGAAATGTTGCTTTTAGTTTTCTATTTATGATTTTTTTTTTTTTTTTAACCTTTCCTTCCTCCTCCTTGCAGGAGCAGTGCTGTTTTTTTCAAATCAGAGTGCTGACAGGAAGAGTTCCTATTGCTCTTTTCTTCTTTATAGATCCTGTGGTAGGAAACACTGATACAAATAAAATTTTGCAATAGTAAGTGCCCTCTCGCTGCTGAAATGAAGCTAGGACATCAAGAACTCCTATGTGAGGTGTGAGAAACATTTAAGAAATACTGCAAGCAGAGGAGAACAAAATCATTCCCCTGGATCGGATCTATGGTCTTTGGGGCTGCGAGTTAGAGGTAGCAGATGGTGTTGCTCTCTGTCTGGAGCCAATCTAACTCAAGATATTTATGTGTGCACCCATGTACAGATCATGATACTTGGACACTTACACAAGTGCATAGAATGGAGTAGTGCATGATAAAATGTTTGCTGTTTTAAAAATGCATTTGTAGCTATTTTCCAAGGAAGTATCTCAGTATTTCTTCCTTAGCAGAGCTCACCAGCTTAGACAGACCAACAGCAGCAACTTGAAGCTTAGTTAAAGACCAAACCAAATCAGAATAAGAAAAACACCCCAAACTTCTGGAAATACTTGATGTCTGCTAGCTGCCTTATTATCACCTGACCTCAGTTTTGTGTACTTAGGTTGTTGACAATATTCACTGTGCTGTACATTGCAGACAATGTACCCAGAGTGCTGCCACTCCACAGGGGGAAGAGAAAACCATCATGCAGCTTTGCTACCTCTGCAGGAGTGATGCCGGCAATCTCCGTGAAGAGCGAGTTTGTGCTTACATTAATGTCTTATACAGCACATTATTCTACAATTTGTCCTACTAAAAGGTAGGACAAAGCCACTGATGTTCTTTGTTCAGTTAGGTCTACCCACACATGAGCACTGTGTGTTTTTTGGAAACAATGCCGTAGAGGTTAATACTGATTTTTTTAAAAGTTACCATCTCATTTATGAAAAAAGAGAGAGGAAAAAGTCATCTTACTCTGAACTTCCCAGTGGCTCTGTAGATTATGTTGTTCATGTTGCTGGCTTCCTACACAACATTCTTACCCATTATTCAGAGGCTGCTACCAATTTTTACAGTTGCTGTCCTAAATCCTAGAAGCTAAAATATTTTTCAGGCAACAGATCTTGACTGGAAACAGAGAGAAGTTGATTTGTTATTGTATAAAGTCCCCCAGTAAACAAGAGGAAACAACACTTTTCCTCTCTCCCATTCAGATTTGCAAAGAGATTATTTAACGTTCATTTTCTCATGCAAAATCATCTTCCCTCCACCTGTGGCAGACAGTCTGTGCGTTCAACTTAACAAAGCACCCTAGCAGCATACGAAAAACATTTATAGCCAAAGCTAGGTTACAGCAAACACTGGTTTGATTACTTGCCAAAAATAAGTCAGAATCATATGAAGCATATAAATAGTCAGCAAGAGATCTATCAAACTTCTTGACAATACTATACGAAGGACAAGTCAGGGTTTCATAGTTGATGGGAAAAAAAAATGTCCAAGGCTAGAAGTCAGTATAGTCCCAACTTTGTTCTCGGCAAAAGCAGTGGTTGTGTTGCCATCCCTCCCCCAGCATCTGGCTTTGAAATAAAACAATATTTAGCAGTACTGCTAGTCAGTCTCATTCCTAATTATCTATGTAGAATATCCATAGATGATTTGGTAACTAAAAATGACACACAAAACTGTCAAACAACAGTGCTATAATTTAACGCAAATTTGAGCTTTCTCAAAGGTACATAGCCCCAGTTTTTAATGCTTCATCTCCTGGAGTCATGTTATTTATGAGAAGCTCAGTTCTCACAAAGGATATTGTGATGTTTTAAGTACTCAGGGTCACAGAGAAGGGACATAAAGTCTGATGCCTCAAAGACATAAATATAATAAGGTAAATAAAACTGCTTTAAAAATATCTGGCATTAGCAATAGGGAATTCCCAGTACCTCAGCAAAATAATGCACTCCCTTAGCATTTTGTTTATATCCACAGTTCTCTATCATAAAAACACAACAAACTCAGTTGCCTCATCTATTTCTGTCCACATTCTCATAAACCACCCCAAATTTCCTCTCTCTTCCAACGTGCTCAGTTCCAGTGATTTTAGAAAGGTAGTGTGGATAGAAGGAAAGCATACAATGAAACTTTTCTGTGCTATAAACAGAATACAAAATTATGAAATTAATTAATACAAAAATACAATGCAAATGCTAGCAAACTCAGAGCAGCAACTTTAGATACAAAATGTCTGTAAATGGCAAATAAATCTGTAGTTTCAAATCTAAGCCTTGAAAAAAGCCAAAGGCAAAACTTCATTTCAATGAATAGATGCCAGATAATTCAAAAGAACAGTTTGAATAGCTAAATTGTTTAGGCCACATCATCATCTGTATCAGAAGTATTTCATTTTGGAAAAAAACACTGCAAGTAAAATTATGATCATTAAGTCAGGACAAAATATAAACCCTTTCCTCTACACCATATTTAAGTTGTCATCCTGTACATAAGCAAATCATGCTTTTCTCTTCTTTGGAGGATTTAAGTTGTCCTGTGGTGGTCTTCCTTCATTTTGTTGGGGTTTTGGGTGTGTGTGTGTGGGGAAAGTGGCTATTTGGCATGGACTTTTTCAGCCTACACAGGGTAGTCCTTCAGCAAATGTTTGCTTCTTTTGAAATACGAAAGTAAATGAAAATGCCAATTCCTCCCCTTGTTACTGAATTTGCAGGAGCCCACAAAAGCCCCTGATCCCACCCCACAGTTCACAAATTGAATGTGAGCGAACAGCGTGCCCTAGCAGCCAAAAGGGCTAAACAATCATGTCCTGGGGTGCATCAAGCACTGCACAGTTAGCCAGTCAAGGAGGTGATAGTCCCACTCTACTCTGTGGACCTCACCTCACGTAGTGTGTGCAGTTTTGGGGATCAAAATGTAAGAAGAATAAGTTGTTTGAGAGTGTCCAGAGGAGTGCCACAAAGATGGTGAAGAGTCTGGAGTGGAAGCCATGTAAGGAAATGCTGAAGTCACTTGGTTTGTTCAGCCTGCAGAAGATGAGCTAGAGAGGAGACCACATCATAGTCTATAGCTTCCTTACAAGGGAAGCAGATAGTCAGGAGCGGATCTCTTCTCTCAGGTGATTAGCAACAAGACCCAAAGGAATAGCATTGAAGCTGTGCCAGCTTAGGTTTAGGTTAGGTATCAGGGAAATGTTCTTCACCCAGAGGGTGGTGGAACTCCCCAGGGAAGTAGTCATGACACCAAGACTGACAGTATTCAGGAAGCATCTGGACAATGCTCTTAGACACAGTGTGACTTTTGGGGGTTGTCCTGTGTAGAGGCAGGAGTTTGACTCAACGAACCTTGTGGGTCCCTTCCTACTCAGGACATTCTATGATTCACAGTGGGCTGTCAACTGCTCTGGGTGGCTCAGAGAACAGCCCTCCACACTCTCCCCAGCACACCCACATATCTCCGAGAGCCACAGTGGGGGCTGTGCCTAACCAATGCGGGCATCACACCTGCCTGGAAGATGCCATGCAGGTGGGTATCCAGCACTTTGGAGGCTTTCCTTTGCCCAGGCAACTTGTAACCAAGACCCCCATGCCAGACAGCCAAAAACCTATTTAAATACAACGGACGTTTTGCGGGGTTTTTGTTTGTTTGATTGCGAGGGTTTTTTTTGTTGTTGTTGTTGTTTAATTTGGGGGTTTGTTCTTTTTTTCCCCGAGGGGGAGATTTGGAGGTTTTGGTTTTGCCTTTTTTTGTTTTGTGCTGTTTGTGATGACGAAGCATCTACAGCCGCCAGCGATACAAACGACTTGGCATGGGCAAACAGAAGCCGAGAAGGCGCCGGAGCGCTGTCTCTCTCCCGCCCGAGGCCTCCTCTGTCCCAGACCCTGCGCAACAGCCGACAGAGGCCGCTAGGTGGCAGCCCGCGCTCGCGAAGCCGCCTGGCGGCAGTGAGGGCCGAGGTGAGGGCTGTACGGGCGCTGGTGACCCTGCTGCCCTATGGCGGCCGGATTATGGGGCGCTGCCCGCGGCGCTGCCAGGGCAGGCCTTTCCAGGCAGTCATTAGTGGATAAACTCCTCCTTAAAAGGACAAGTACAGCAGATTGAGCATAAGTAGTCGTTTCCACAGAGGACATGTTTGTATAAAACTTGCTTCAAAACTTACCTGTGGTAAATATAAATAAATTATTATTTATACCCAGTACAGTTGTAGGAATACCATTTGGTTTGGCTTTAATTTAGCAAAGCAAGTTTTGAACGAAACATCCCTGCCATTGCTATTTAGGCCACCACAGAGACCAGGCAAGCAAGCTCTATCACTGATGAAATGGCACAGGGAAAAATCCTATGAAGAACTGACTATTGTGCACTTTCCCCTAAACAACTATGACTGCAAAACCGTCTCAGATTTTATCCAGATTTGAATGGCACCTATTGGATTGAAGGCCCAAGCTGATGAGGCCACACTGGGTTGCCTCCTAACAAAAAACCAACAAAGACCCATCAGTGGTTTGAAAGGAGGTAGTGCTACTTGTTTCTTTCAACATGCAAAGCAAAGAAGAATAAACTATTTCTGATGAAAATAATTCTCTGCTGAGTACAAATAATACCAATTAAAAAAAAACCCAACACCACCACCCAGCCAGCTTTTAAGAGAAAACAGAGGTATGTGAATTTCAGCAGAGTGCTGACCCTTAAGAGCTGCTCACTAACTTGGATAGGAGACTGGATCCAGCACAGTTCCAACCCACTAAGCACATCTCTATCACCCTGCCCACTATTCTGACCAAGGATCAGAGTGGAGAGTTAGTGCAACAAATACAAGCTGACAATCATAGAATCATTAAGGTTAGTAAAGATCATCAAGTCCAACTATTGATCCAATGCCACCATGCCCAATAAACCATGTTGCAAAGCACCATGTCTACACATTTTTTGAACACGTCCAGGGATGGGGATTCCATCACTCCCCTCAGCAGCGTGTTGCAATGCTTAACCACTCTTTCACTGACGAAATTATTCCTAATACTCAGTGTAAACCTCCCCTGGTGCCACAACTTGAGGCCATTTCCTCTCATCCTGTTACTCATTACCTGGGAGAAGAGACCAACCCCCACCTTACTACAACCTCCTTTCAGGTAGTTCTAGAGATAAGTCCTGCCCTGAGCATCCTCTTCTCCACACTAAATAACTCCAGCTCCCTCACCCAGTCCTCATAAGACTTGTGCTCCAGACCCTTCACCAGCTTCATTGCTGCCCATGGCAAAGGTTTGGACTAAATAATCTTTAAGGTCCCTTCCAACCTAAATCACTATATGAAAAAGCTACAGTTTGTCTGTCCCATTGCCAGACATCTAAGGCAGAAAGAGTGGTATGGTGGAAGAGGACCACAGGTGACTATAGATAAAATATTGCCATATCCTTTCATTTTTTGTGTCAGGAATATTGTATGCCTATAGAGAATGTACATTTAACATCAGCGTGTATGTGTATTCATGAGGATCTTTTTCTTGCTAGAGTCTACAAACCACAGCAGAGCACTTCAGATCCTATTGTACAACAGGTAAATGACTGCCATCTTAAACTGTAGAAATAGATTGCTATGTAACTTTCAATGTTGCAATTTGGATGCCTTTTTTGCAGTTCTTTATGACATAAATTTGAGGCTATTCAAAGTCAATTGATTTCCTTCATTGTACGTCCTTGAGCTAAACTCACAATCTGAATTGTCCCATTGAAATGACGTAAAGAGTGAATAGCAGGATTCAAACAGCTGTTTTTAACAACTGTAGAGTTTTCACATAAGATATATGCTTTTTTCTCTTCTCAGAGATTGGTATAATACAAGTAAAACAAAATATGCAAGCTGATGAACAAAAAATATTCAGCAGTTCAGGAAAACCTTGCAAAACACAGTAACCAAATAACTCCAGTCCCAACAAGGCCAAGCACGGAAGGCTACATGTGGATGATGGAGAGATGATGAGCAACCTAGTTTTAGCTCACATTTAATAGTGGTATGTGTCCCCCTGCTTTTTTCTTTTTCTCTTTCTTGGTACCCAACATTAACAACCAGTGCTGCCAATTTTTTGGAGCCTGATGTTACCAAACATTGACAGTAAGAGCAGAGCCTGTCCCATAATGAACTGTGGTATCTTGTACACTGAACAGTCAATTTCTTTAGAACATCTCTCTCTGAATAAGGTCTGCCTTCCTCCAGCCAAATCTTGGTAAGACAAATGCCCTGAGAAGTATCATGAATCTTCCTGCTTCAAAAACAATTACTTTTTCAGGTTGTAATAATCAAAGGTCACAAGGGGCTTCAAAAGGAGGTTTATCCCTGTTCAGAAAGATACTTTTTAGAGTATTAAGATAAACAGAAATGTGCTTTGGATAGTCTAGAAGACTATTCAGTTAGGGAAGGGAAAGGAGATCAAAATGGATTTGCTCCAGAAAGGCATCCTGGCTGGGGAATGAACAATTTTTCAATCCCTGTCTCCTGGAAAATGCGATACAGCCAAGATACTGACCTGACTTCCCATCCTGCACAACCTGTGCAACTCATCTTCTCTGACCTAGTTATCACAACTCAAAACCCTTCCCAGAACTGCAGACATGCTGCTCCTCACTTTTGCAGGGGACATATAAAAATGCAGAGATTGTCTTACCCAAGACCATACTGAAATTCTGCAGCAAAGCAAGGACCTGAAGCCAGCTCAACCTAGCTTCCAGCTAGTTACCTCCTGCCTTTTCTTCAGCCAGGAATCATTTTGCAGCCACAGGCAGGGTAGAGATAAAGAGGAGTGGTAGGAAACTGGGGTGGTGAGAAACTGAGTTAAGGATCAAAACATCAGAAGTCTGATGAATATTAAAAGTTAAACTCATCTTCTTGTCAAATCAAACTGTGAAAGAAAGCTGTGACAGAAAGTTTTGAAATGCAGCTGGAGCTTATATACATAGGAAAATTATTTGACTTACAATTTCAGATGTTTATTTTCAGGGCGTTGATGGGAATGTGTGTCCTGCCTAAGGCCCTGGAACAGCTCAGCAATTTTTTTCACCATGAGCAATGCTGTTTCTGAGCATCTCAGATGGCAACCACCTGGCACGCAGCAGCTGGCAAATGGCCTCACTGTACTTGTGTGGCAGCACATTGCTGTGGTTACTCTAGTATAAACTCCTTGTCTGGGCACTCCTGAAACAAGAGTGACAGAACAAGGAGTTATACCTGCGTAACCAGAGCAGTTTAATTACAGTGGCAAATTTTCCCTGCAGACAAGCACTAAGAGAGCTAATTCTGACTCTTTTCCAAGGGAAAAATCACCCCAGATGTCTCTGCACCTTTGCAAGTTGAGTGCTTGCGGTGCCTTCATCCATAGCAGGAATAACCTGCAAACCCTGGACTTTGGTTCAGAAGACCTGAGATTCCTGTGCTCCCACTTCTGCAATAAGTATTCTGTATCTTTTAGAATACTGGTATTGCTTCAGAAATAATAATAAAAAATATTAAAAGAAATAAAAAGACACAACCCCCCAAATACTACATAAAATCCCCAATAACACACAGTTTGAGAAATCAACGTAATTTTGTCACTATTGTTCTAAAAGGCTTATTTTTATTACCTACTAAAGCTTTTCAGTTTTCCTTGGAGAATTTCAAGAAAACAATAAAGAAACTAAGCAAACTGACAAAAACCCCAATGAACCAACCACCCAAGAACAAGCCCTCCCCCCCGCACCCCCCAAGAAAAACCCCCCAAAACAAAACCAAACGAAACCACACAGTACCAATGAGAAGCATGCATGCAGCTTCTTAACACAAGGTAAAACACAGCTCCCACTTCTCCTAATACTCTGTGATTCTGTGTGATTCTCTTCCAGCCTGGCATTGATCCAAAGCAGACTCAATCACATCATGGTGTGCCAAGCTGTGTCACATGTTCATTACAGGCCTCAGCCAGGTATTCCACTGAGACTTCAACTTGTTTCTGATGCTTTAGAGGAAAACAGACTGAACAGGTTTTCCTTCGCAGTTTTAGGAGCAGCCCAAGCTGGACCAGAAGAAAATGAATGCTGGATGTTGTACTAATGCTAACATTTATGTTAGGACAAAGGTTTTGACAGCTCCCAGTCAGCAGATTTCAGGCAGTGCCCGGCCTGCCCAAAAACCTGAACTTCCAAGATGAGGCACACAGAACATATCAAAGAATAAATCTGACCCAGGCCCATCAGTTTAGATTCCATAGAAGCATGTGAAAAATTCACTCTCTATTTGCACCTTGTTTTTAACCAACTTTTAATAGCTAGCAGCAGCTGAGCAAAGGGAAGGTAACAACTTTTATGTGCAATACCTCTCAAATGAAATATGAAATGAAGTATGAACCCTTGATCATTCAACAGTTTGACTACCTAGCTCAAGTAATAGAGGTATTTACGAGGGAGAAAAGTGCTGACTCTCATACAGCCTAAGAGTTTGAACAAGTAACTGCTTATTCAAAGATCAGAGTTTGATGGCACTATTCTTAGTATGAGATGATGGTTTCTGTACTATGAAAATGCAAGTGAATATTTGATTTCTCTGGAAGCTAGCTAGGGTTTGTTGACAGTCCAGCTTAAGGAAACATTATGGGAACCTTTTCCCTGTTTCTTCACAGGTGAAGAAGGAACCTGCCACCACTCAGCCCAAAACCCACATTTAGCAAATACTGGAAACAACCATGAGGAGGGCTAACCTGAAGGCAGTGGCAACACTGCCTGCATATGCCGTACACTGACAAAATTACAAGGGCCTTACATGGAATTACTAAAAACTGTAAAAGTATTCAGACTTTGGGCCAAATAATGATTTACACTACTTGCATTCTACTAATTTCATTGGATCATTCCAGTTCCAAAACAAGTTTATTTTAAGGCTTTGACATTTCTCCCCATCATTATAACAGCCATGCATCTTCCATATAACAGCAACAACTTCAGATAAAAGTCCTAAAGTTCTCAACTCTCTGTCATTTTCTTTTCAGAATAAAAACTATTTTGGCAAGAGTGAAAAGAGCTGAGATTTATGGATATAAAGCAATGCCAAGTGAATATCATCATCTTATGAAGGAAAGAAACTTTTCATGCTGAACAATGGTCAAACTAGATGTTCACCTAATACTTGCCTTTCCAGAACCAGATGTTCCTGACTTTCTCACAGAGGTTCACTGATGAATACAATTTTCAGGATGATGATATTATAACAAAATACAAAGTAATTATTGCTTTTGAACACCCTTCTGCTGGTTTTGGGTTTGAACTAGAAGATTCAAAGATTCACTTTGTTACAGCAGGGTGAACAGAGAATGCATGTGCCTGCAGCAGGGATGGAAAGAAGGGCTGCAACTATGACCTCTCAGACGCTCTTTCAAACTGGGGAAGGAGTTGCCAAAAAGGAGTAAACAAGCTTAAAACTAGAAAGCTGTTGCTGCTGCCAATACACTCTCCACACAAAACTGGGCACCAGATCCTCGTTAGCAGGTTTAGCAAGGGTGACTAAAGCTGCTGGAAGGACCCCAGCATAAGCACAGTCCAAGGGGCTGTCCCAGAGGGCAGCTGGACAGCCTGCCAGCTGGGAGCTCTACCACATTTTCACATGCAGCTACAAAGCCTATAAATTAGGATTGCTGAGAGTGGAGTTAGTATGTGCATGACTGCAAATCTTTGTAGGGATGAAGGAGTGACATGTTCAAGACTGCTTGAAGCCTTATGGGGAAAAAATAAAGGTACTGAAGTTTTATGGAGAATCAAAAAGGAGCTCGTGCTTCCCAATGCTCAGCTGAATAGGAACTGAAAGACCCGACAGTAACATTTTGGTTTAGTTCTTCAGTGTTTCACCTTTTTATCCATGACACTTTTATGTTTGCTTCTGTTCACTCACAGCCTGATTTTGTGCATAGATTAAAATATAAGAAGCAGAGAAGATTCCTGTCATTTGGTAATATGCCACTAAAATGTATATGTGACTTTTTGTGTGATTTGTGATACTTTTATGAGCATACAATTGGCAGTTGAGAACAAGTTTTTTTCACTTATTCTCCCAGTATATACATAGAGAAATTGAAAAGGGAATGATTTGAGCCTATATACACTGCCTCTGTTTCAGAGATGCCATTCGCCATCTGCAATCTGACCACTGACATAGTTGCTTAAGAATGTACTTTTTAGTCTCATGAATTTATCTTAGGTCAGAAAAGCTTACACATGTTTAATCTTAGATGTTGCCTTGAAAGTTGAAGCAGAATTTCTTCCCCTTTTCAATGATGATAAAAGTCTCTCCACTAGCTAAACATGGGGGGTGAGATCCTAGCTCCTTTCTTTTCCCATCAAAGTCAACTGGACTTTTACTATCAATCAGCTTCGGTAACACTTCATTATTATTGGGTAACAACTTTATTCACAGGACTGATTGTATAGCAGAGCTACAACCCAACTCTTGTGCAGTCTTCATTAGCTGATCTTAGTTAATGACTAGTAGAGACTACCTAGGCATTTAATTAGACAGCATTTGAAATGGAAGAATTATGTGCAGTTCTTTACTTTCCCTTTTTCGTTGTTGTTCTACTATTCCATCTCATACTTCAATAACTTATTAATAAAAAGAAAAGAAAACAAGATGTCTATTTTTATGGAGGCCTAGTGGTTTTAGATAGCTGGCCCTGAGTGTCAGTGTGCTGTTACTACGCCTTGGTCTAGGCTGTTCTAAAGTTGTTTACATTTCTCAAATACTTTTAGTCAGTCCTCCACACACCCTAACAGTCCCACCTATTTAAGGGACTTGTTTTTGATTTTGGCCTGTAGCTACTCCATAAATACAGTATTACAGTAACAGTTCCATTCCTATGTTAGGGCATCTACAAAACAATATTTATACATTATTTTATATAATACTTACACACAGGAAGACTTTTTTTTTTTTTGTTATTGCAGTGGAGCAGAGGGTCAATGGAAAGACTTAAACCATGAGAAATCAACAGCTCCAGCCCATGCACACCTGAACCATGTTGTAGAGATATGCTTTCTTCTTCAGTTCTGCTAATTAATATCTATACTTGTGATATTCCTAATATACTTTAATGAGTGAATCAGCACTTCTCGTGTCCCCTCCACTCCCCCAGTAAACAGCAAATGCCAACTTGCTGTTTGTACCTACACTCTTCTTGCTAAAACAACCTCAACTATTCCAACAGATACTCTCTAGACAGCCTAAGTCTCTGCTGTCTCCACAAATGCTTTTAACCTTGTCTGTCCTACAAAAACTGCCATTAAGTTAGTCCTGTTCAGTTTGTTGAAAGAGCATATATATTAACTTTGGAAAGTCTAACTAAATGCACTGTAAAAAGTTAATGACTTTTCTATTAAGAAATCTATTCTACTGAGATAAAACTAAAGGCTCAGGAGCAGAGTTGCCATGTTTCCTTATCAGAATCACTGTAACTGCACAGCCTGGTAATGTTCTTAGACAATTTTTCTTTCAAAAGATTTCCTCCTTCACCTCATATCTTATATTTTTTATCCTCTACCAGAAGTAATTCAAGGCATTTTTAATAACATGGTTCATATGTGTGAAATACATCCGTAGTATGCAAAATAACGTTGTCTCCCTAATGCGAGGACTCAATGTGGCCATGTTTGCTGTTTGCAGCAACCTCTGTGAGCATGCAAAATGTCCACAGCTCCCAAGAGTAAGTGCACCCTTCTAATATCACCAGTGCCAGTGCTCTATCTTAGCTTGGCTTTAGCTCTCATACTGCTGAGAGCACAATGTGTCTCTCTGCATGCCATCTCTCTGCTCAAGGCGCTTATGTATAAAAGCGCAACAAGAAACTTTAATCCAAACCTTCTCAACTTCATTGCTCTGAAAGTTCAAATAAAAATGAAACAAGGAATTTTCACACTTCTGAAGCTTTTGCAAAACCAAAACCTGACTGACAAGGTTTTACAAACATAAAAGCTCCCTTGGGCCATCTTTAAGTGCTCTGATTTAGTACAGTTTTGTAGCTAATAATTACTTTCAGAGGGGAAAAGAAAGGTATTTCCAGTTTTAGCTTCCTGATGTGGAAGAGTAGCAACAGCCAATATGCCTCACTGAGCTGTACTCATTTAATAAATTGCAAAGTTAGGATCTATAAAGGAACAGTTTTAACCCCGAGCAAAGCC
Source organism: Galbula dea (assembly GCA_013399015.1). Classification (NCBI taxonomy): domain Eukaryota; kingdom Metazoa; phylum Chordata; class Aves; order Piciformes; family Galbulidae; genus Galbula; species Galbula dea. Next base: position 2,162,166 of record VWZX01000351.1, read on the forward strand.
CTCAAACCCACTTGACCAACAGCAATACTGTGTGCCTCACTGAGGAAGAACGCTTGGGGGTAACAGTGACAGCAAGACATAAAACAGAACAAAAATTATGGGTGCTGAAAGAATCCACTTAGTTGATCTACTTCTAGTAACTCCTGAAAAAGCAGTGCACATCATAATCATATAAAAACTGCATCTAGATTATTTTCTCTAATAAGACCTTCAGAAACATGATTTGATAGTCAACATCTAGACACTAAACACGATAAAGACACAGCAAGGGAATGAGCAGCGTGGTTAAATGAATTTGACTTTCCTTCCCTACATCATGTTCCCGAATAATAGCTGTGGAGTTAGCAAGGTTTTGTACTTGGTCATCAAAGGTATCACGAAAGAAAATGGCATACGATGACTGAGCTCTTTGCAAACACTGTTTTACTTTGGGCAATCATTCTTTCTCCTGTACTATAAGGAGTGACAATCATGCAATCAGAACTATTAACAATATCATATGTATGGGAGCTTGATTGCAACCCTATCATCAGTATAGAGCCACTGACAAATGCAGTATTTGTCATTTCATCTAGTATATATACCTTGTTGATTTTAGAATAACTGAATGTAGTGCTTTATAAAACTCAGCCTGGAGGCTGTTGAAGAGTGGTGCCGGAGTAATGGATTTATGGAAAAACAGATGCAAGAATACAGACATTACTGGAAGCAGCAGCCTGTTTGGTGTTTGTACATCTAAATACTTTCAAATTGCATGAAGTAACATAAGTCTATATAACAACTTTGGGGTTTTTTTTCAAGTTGCAAGGACATTTCTGTTCCTTATTTATTGTTTCTGAAAACAAGATTTTGTTTCTGTATGAAAATACTTCAAAAGTTTTATAGCTTTATACTTTCTGTAATAGCTTTTGATATAACTTGTCTGCTACTCATCAGAACATGATCACAGAGAATAGTCTCAAATCATTGGGTAGCCTATGCATATGTAAAGACGATACTGAAATGCTTATTTGGATTCACTGCAGCATTGACTAAGAAAGTGAAACAAAACTTAATTACCACTAAAGTAAATATTTCCTTCCGCAAAATGCAAAGCAACCATCTAACCACTCTAGGAAGGACAATAACTGTTCTGAAATTATGCTTGTTCCCTTATTCCTTGCTAATAAGTTGCTTATATAGTACCAGAAAGAGGTGCTAACATTTTTCAGATGGATAATTCTGACAGATCCTCTCTGAAAATATTTGTGAACTTTATTAATTTGTTTATAAATGAAATTATAAACATTAAACAAAATACCAAATCAATATTCCCTTCCATTGAAAAGCAGTAAGAAAAAGTCCAACCAGACCAAGTAGATGAAAATGTGGTGAGAAAAGAACATTTATATCCCATGGAAAACATACCACCATTTTATCTTTTGCCCTTCCTTCAAAGACTGCAGCTATGTAAATTTTAACATTATCTCTTATGTACAGAAAGCAACTATGTCTCGGACATATCATAATGCATTACAAATAAAGTTCTAACTCTTTGTGATGAGCCAGCTGTTTGTAGATGGTATTCCTAAAGGAATTACACAAATCTAACCAGCAGATAGAAGTGAGATCCTTTTGTACGACTGATGACTGCTAGCTAATAAAGACTGCAGGTTGAATATAAAATATTTTCTAATCATAAATTGCCTGCAGTTTGAAGAGTAAAAAATAAAATAAAAATCCAAACCAGTGCAGCAATTCTAAAGAATAACCAAACTTTCAGAAATTACAATACATTTGAGGACAATTTGGTGAGCAGACGGAGGCTAAACTCATCAAGAAAATGATTCACTCAGCATTAGCATTACAGCTGTATTTGCCTCTCGAGACTTTTGCCTTTATTTGTAATTGTGTTGATTACACATATGCAAAATATTTTATCTATTCTATCTATCCCTTTTGCCTCTAAATGATGCACTAATCTGTAATGACAAGCATGGTGCTATGCATAGAAAACTCATCCTCAGGGCAAGCGAAAGTATTGGCTCATACCTAGTAACTTTCAAAAATCCAAATGTAGCTAGAAACGGATATAAATCTTCTCTAACAATAAAAATGCGCCCTGTTATACAAGAATGATGCTCTGCTTTTAGGGAACAGTTGCGGTATGTCAGTTGAATTCATCACTGCTTATTCTGAAAGCATGACTGCAGCAGCAAACCAGCACTTCAGTTTTAATTTGAGAGCCTTGTGCAGGGTGACAGACATTTGCATAAGAGTGACAGTAACTTTAATCCCCCTATACCCTTGACTTGCATCCTGGTTTCTCTGAATGCATTTCTAGATCAGCAAAGCTTCAGTCAATTAGGAATGATAATACTTCTTGGGAAAGGAAAAACGTTTTCAATCTCAGTACAATTTCCTTGAAATAAATTATTTGCATACGGCACAGCCAGTACCAGTAACTGTATTAAAAAGCCATTGCTAATTAAATACCATCCTTTAAAGCCTGACAGTTTTGCGCAGTGAAAGAAGGGAAAGCGTTAAATATATGTATAATTTCAAGCAATATTCTTGACAAATGTTTGTTGAATATTTCCTGACCAAAATGCATAGTGATAGCTATTTTCCTATTCCCACATACAAAAGGGCAAGACAACAAAAGCAGCTGTCTGATTAGGGGCACTGTTGTCCTGAATCAATTACATCCCTACAGCAGACAGCTCCACTTATGCACCTGTTTTTAAATAGAAAGCTTTTGTAGCTCCCAAGCCTTGCACAAGGGAAATGAGAGGAGAAACCAAGAGTGAAAGAAACAATAATTCTTCTGAAGGTCAGCCAGGGCATCCTGCATCCCTCGCTCTCCACACTTGCTGATTGCCTCTGAATAGGAAATCCGCCCAAATCTTCTGTTACAATCCAGAAGGAGGGAGAAACGATTTGTGTTGAACATGTGCCACTTTCAGTCGCTTCTGAAGGAATATAATTATTGTGTTTAACTGACTGACTTATCTCTTTCCCAGAGCTTTTCAAACTGAAGGGTGCAAGAGCTGAAGAGCCTGGGAACTGACTGCTCATCCTGATTGCAGTGTGCCTTCAGGTACCCACTAGTGCCTCCTCACCTTGCTTCCCTTCAATCTTACCCTCCTGGCGCCATGGTTGCTCCTTCAAACTCTGCTCACAGCAGAAGTACCTGGGTACTCACCTACCTTTCTGCATTGCATGCTGACACAGGTGGCACCTGTTCACCTCTATCCTTAGGTGCTGTGCCCTGAGAAATGACTACGGACTAAGAGTCTGGTTATTTTGATGATCTCAAATCTTGAACACAGGACTTTAATTAATTCAGTCTCATAGCTTCTGGTAGACACCTTTCTACAAGAAATTCACTCTACTTACCACCTGGAATAAAAAGGAGATTGTTTATGTAATCTTTTACTATATGCATAAAAATTTCCACATATCATCAAATATTTCTCTGGCATATTTCCACTTACTACCTTTAAACTGTCTGAGCATACTTCTTTAATATTAATAAAGTCTTAGTCTTTGTTCCATACATATTTCTTTTTTAACAAGATGAAGAAATTAGAATAATTTGCTTTCTCATTAGCTGAATGCATGAAGATAAATGTAATTGAAACAATGAAACAGAGTGGGTTTTGGCCAGGGCAGCTGTTCTGCAGTTTGTGCATATCTTCTGGTTTTTTATCGCCAGTGAAAAAAGTGCCCAAGCTCCTGTTTTCACGTGCACATAGCCAAGGACAACTAGATAGCTACCTATATGAAAACTGCCACATGAATACTGCTGAAGGAAGACCTCCCCCAGATATAAATAAAAGTATATTTTAACATAATTTATGAATTTCTTTCTTTTTTCCATTTTGCTTTTACATGAAATCAGGAGTCTGTAAAGTCTATTGGACTTAAAGACTGGCCTTATGGGCTTTGCAATAAATATAGACAACAAAAAGCAGAAGCCAGCAGTGGTGCTGGCAGAAAAGACAGCCAAAAAAGGAAAGAAAGAAAAGACAGTGGCACTCAGGGCTGCATGAATAGGGGCCCCATAGCCACAGTCTTCCTCTGCATGGCAGTTCCTAGACCATAATTTTAGGTGCTCCAAGACACAAAAGACACTGATAAACTTAACTAATTTCAGAAAACAGCTGTCAACATGGTTAGAGCCTGGAACACTTGTCTCATTAGGAGAGACTGAGACAGTGCTAGCTTGTTCAGCCTGGAGAAGAGACTGCTTTGGTAAAAATCTAACAGCAGATCCTGGTACGTACAAGGAACTTATTGAGAAGAGGGAGCCAGCTCTTCACAGTGGTGTATGGCAGGAGAATAGGAGACAATGGGCATAAGTTGAAATGAGAAGTTCATACTGGCTATCAGATAAAAGTTTCTTTCACTGCTTGAACAGTGAAGCGGTAGAACAGACAGCCCAGCGAGGCTGCACAGTCTCCATTTATGCACGATTTAAAGACAAGCTGAACAAAACCCTGAGCAACCTGATCTGAACTCATAGCTCATGCTGCTTTGAGTAGGAGGTTGGAGTAGATGCTTTTTGATCTTTCTTCAAACCTGAATTAGGCTGTGATATGTGCAAACTGCAATAAAGGAAATGAGACCAATCTATTCTTGAATATTAAAACAATCTAAATTAATTATAATTGTGTAGTTTTGTATTCAAATCCCTTGTTGATAATACTTGCCAAGAAATTAGACACTTTGCTAACTTTACACCAACTGCCATGTGAAATCTCACATTTTATTGAGAAAAAGGATAACTTAGGCCAACAGGGTAGACAAATGCACTACTTGGAAGGAAGAACTCATATTGACTTTTCCAAAGACTCACTACAAGATTATTTTATTCATCTTTCTTTGCCTAGCAAAACTCAGTAAGACTTCTTATAAATTTGTGTGGCATATATCAACTACATGCCAAATGAAATTACAATAAGTTTCTCAAAGCTCCCATTACATTAAATGCAAATTAAAAGAGGGGAAAATCTGCTTTACTAGACAATGGCATACGAAGTAAACCTCTGCTTTTACACTGCCTGACACTTAGAAAACAAATAAATGGGCCTGTAGACATTTTTCCCTGCAAAAGGTTTGAAATGTTCTTCACACTAAATTTCTACAAAAAATATTTTTGTCATTTGGTAAGTCAACCTCAAATGTTGAAATTTATGGGTTTGAGACTACCAGGCAGCATACAGCTCAACATACAGGGTAACTTGAAGAGAGAGAGTTCAAATATTGTCTCACTCACTCTTCCACAGACATATCTACAGGGTAATTTGTACTGCCCCTATTTTAACATGGACGATATCACAACTCTGCTGTATTTAGACATAATAGAGATATAATGCCTGTGGGAACCTAAGTCTCTAAATCACTGAAAATATAGAATTGTATTTCAAGAATAGTAGATATTTATAGCATCCAGCCACTGAAAACTGAACAGCTTTGTAGCTGTCTCCCTTTAAGGGAGACTTCCAGTTGCCTACTTAGATAACTTGAGCATCACTCTTCCTGACAGATCATAACTACCACTTGGTACTAACTTCAGCAGTCTAAGCTAGAAAACAGACATTATATTTCCAAGAAGATTCCTTTATATTCTGTTCATCTGTATATACCAGTTATAATCCATACATACTTCCAAGAACAGATCAAGTGACTGACAAATCTGTAAAAAATTTCTAGGTATTTAGAGATCTAAAATATTTTGCAAAATCTATTCACACCAATCCTTAGATGAAAGGATCCCCATGACGCATCAACCTAGGTATCATTACAGTCTTCTAACTGGGACACAGAGCTTGTATTTATTTATACTATCTGCCAAGTGAGCAACTAACACAATCAGAAAGTACATCTTAAACAGTATGTGGCATTTAAGACATTCAATGACTCTTCATTAAGTTAGTGAAAAGAAATTAGTAGAATAATATTCTTGTATTTTAATTACCTGTATATAGTAATTGTTATAGTAATTGTGCTACTATTTACTTTTGTGGTAACAGTAATAAAATATGTCACAATGAAATGGAAATAAAATCAGCTAAAATAAGATAGAGAAGAAATAGAGGAAACAATCCTTGAAATTACAGCTTGAAAGATACACCTTAAAGCCATTCTTCCCATTAGGACTCTAAATCTGGGTGCATGGCAACAGCAGACATGACCTGGTCTCTTCACTGTTAAGGTTTGTTTGACCTGGTGAGGTTGCAGCAATCTCTGTATTTGACTGTGCAGGTGCATCCAATGTTTTTTTGTTCTGGCACAGTCAGTGTGATAGCCTTTCTTTTTAATTTCAAGTGTCCCTTTATGGGAAATCATGCCTGAGTCACAAAATAAACTGGGCAGACTGGTAACAAGTCTTTGTCAAGGAGAAAATGAAAGTGAATAGAGATTTAGTAAGATTTAATATTGACACTTTAATAAGCCTGTACTAGAAGTCTGCAGGATTTCACTTGAAAGCAAGGTATACCCACCCAGGTTGCAGTGCAAGTAGTTGTAGTCAAGTGAGTATTATCTGAGTCAGGAAGCCAGTATGACTAGGTAGCCAGCCCTGTTTGGCCACAGCAGCAAAAGCCTGAGCACGGTCTAGCAGGTGTGCATCCCCAGATGGTGCCTGTCCCTGTCCCTAAGCTGTGACCCACCCCTAGCCACCCTGGGGGAGGGGAGAAGCTGCACTGCAGACACCAGAGAGGTCAGGACTTGTGGCTTGACAGACATGTGCCCAGAAAGGGCTTACAAATTGAATCGCAGAATCGCAGAATATCCCAAATTGGAAGGGACCCACAAGGATCATCAAGTCCAACTCCTAATTTAGGCACAGAACAACCCCAAAGTCACACTATGTGCCTAAGTGCATTGTTGAAGAGCTTCTTAAACTCCATGAGAGTTGGTGAATCTGAAATTCAGCTACAGAAATAAAATCCAGAAAGTGACAGGTTGGGATTCATTGCCGAAGTGTCTGCACTTGCTCTTGGTAAAGCTATGCTGTCTGTCTCAAATCATCTCCCTGTCATCCATGTGCCTTAAGTGTAGCTTTTAGGGGAATTTGTTCCATGATCTTCCCAGGCACAGAGGTAAGGCTGACAGGTTGGTAGATTCCAGGCTCCTCCTTTCCACCCTTTTTAAAAATGGGTGCAATGTTTTCCTTTTTCCAGTCACCAGGGACTTCACCTCAAAGTAGTGAACAATTGAGGTGGCTGCCTCCAAAGTCCAAGTTCAGTTTCAAAGCTCCTCTTCTATTCTCCAAGTAGATGTGTTATGCCCTGTAATTCTCTGTGCTTTTTTCAACTCTGTTGGTTGCAGCTCCATTATCTCTGGAAATTGCTTTAACACCTGCCTCCAATGCCAGCCAAAACAACACCATCTGTTGCACAGCCTGTGAGATCTATGAGCCACAGTGCTTTCTGATTTGCCTAAAATATAATGAATGCTTTTTCCTCGACCACACCAGGCCCAGCAACCTTCCCAGGGCTCTGCTGGGCGCTAATTCCACCCCCTTAGCTCTCTTTGTTCTCGTCCAGGCATGGGAGCCAGCCCCACACCAGCTCACGGCACTCACTGCCTGAGAGGTTAGAACAAAACATCCCCAAAAATGGTTCACAAACACATGCCAAATCCATGGCCAAGGCTACATGAGGTTTCTAATTGTGGTCTATGGGAGCAGAGCATGATGTTTCAGGCTTCCTGTTACCTTCCAGTTAATTTTTTCAACAGTTATCAAAGGGCAGGTTAGCGACAGGCTGGATCTTGCTGTTAGCAGAAAGCACATGCAGGACCTGGGGGCCAAAGCTCACCAGCACTGCTCTGCCTTCCTATTCACTGTGCTCTGCCCTACTCTTGGTCCCTTCTATTTCCTTTCCAGTTCTTTCCTTCTCTCCTGCAGTATCTCTCAGGCCTATTCCCTCTTCTTGCTTTGAGACTGATTAGCACTGAAGTGATAAGTTCATTTACCAAGATGATAAAAAAGGATGGAGGTGGGATAAGGGAGTCGATACATTAAAGTACTACACTACAGACCATCAAGAACATGATACTGTACCCTTCTCTCAGGATTGTCCTTGAATTACCTGAAGACTTAGCCTTTGGCTTATTTTAAAACTTACTCTTGTCTTGCCTTCAGATTTGGGAAGTTTAATTTCAGATTTCTTAGCAGTCTGAGAAACAGTAGTATTCTGTGGACTATGAAAGTTAATACAAACCACTTGGATATTAAGGAGGAGTGAGAAGTCTGATCCACTTTCATTAGTATATCTCTACAGACATTTTTTTTGTTTTTTTTCTGCCTATTCATCTCAAACTAAGAAGAGGAGAACTGGAAGCCAGCCAGCCAAACAGCCAGCCCAATTGTCTACACTTTGTTTCCTTGGAAGGAGGGAGGGAGCAGGTTAAGCAAAACTGGAAAAACTTCAAACAGTTCTGAAAGGAAATGATAATTTAACATGTTCTAATGCTTATTTGAATTTAGTGACTTACTTAAATCTCAAATATTACATTTAATAGGAAAAAAGTTAACTTTCTGGGATTCAGCTTGACTAACAGTCAATATTCAGATCGGCATGAAGCAAAAAAATGAAGCTTGTCAGAAATTAGCAGTACTTTCAAAGGAATTGGGAGTCAAAGTGCTCAGATAACAATAAATAGGCACAAGCAATCCTTCTATAAAGTTTTCTGCCTTATCCCTGATAACCCACACCTTGTCTGAACAGGCAGGGTTGTGAAACTTTCCATCATTGCTACAATGAAGGAAGCTCACATCTGCATGTAAGAGACAGCAGTCCTTGAACACCTGAAGTTATTAAGTAGGTAATGCTGCTGTTATGTACCATTACTTCTTTCCTACCTGTAATCTTCAGACTTAACATTATAACACTAAAGGAGACCACTGAAAGCTCCACTACTCCTCACAAAGATCATGCAATTTGTGTATGTTGATACTTAGGCATGAGGAGGTTTGTGTGGAGACATTTGTCATTTATGCAGGCTGCTGATGTGTCCAGCTGGCATGGGTCAGAGATAACAGGGAAGGCTCTGCTTCATCCTTACACAAACTACTCTGCTATAAGACTAAGGTTCCGGAATCCAAGCTCTGATTCTCTACTGCTACTCACACAGGTGAAATTCAAACATCTTTCTCACTACAGCTTTGTGTCTACATCGTCTGTGATCAGTAAACAGCAATCATTTCTAATGTCCTTTGGAAAATGTTTTGGTTGTATTTCAAGTGTTTTTATGTATTCTCATCATGATCTTTTTCTATAATTAAATTTAAGATAATTAACCTTTTTCTTACAATCTGTACTTGCATATCTTTTTACTCATGTCCCAGAACATTAAATTGCATTTAGTATAACATTTATTGTATCCCAGAAAACAAAAGAATCACTGAAGGTCAAAGTCCTACTTTTATTCCATGTAAATAATAAATGATAGTGCATACAATAATGCAACATTTACTGGAAATTGGTTTTGTATAGCTATTTACTTCTATTAACATCTAAGATGTACCAAAAGCACTGTATAAATACTGAAGGTGAGATGAGTCACTAGTTCAACAGAACAATCCACTGTGGATTTGACAATGATGCAACTAACACTGGTACAGTTGTATATAAACATATTTCTTTAGTGTTAAAAGATTAGAAGAGGAAAATTTGGTGTCAACAAAAAATGCAACTACAGGCTCCAACATTTGCATATTCCAGGCTTCAGAATTATCTAATGCATATTTAATATGTGTATTTTAATGTAATTTCAGCTTTAACAGATTACAGCATTTCCAAAAGAACTATCATGAATTGTCTTTGTTGAAAGAAAGCTTAATACCTGCATCAGTATTTAAATTGTCAGACTTCATCCTTACATTTACAAGACTTGTAAACTATTTCTCAATATAATGGCCCATCTGTGTTCAACAAAACACTGAAGTGGAAACAAAAAATATTCTACTAGTAATTTTAAGAATTAGTTTATAAATGTGATGTATTTTAAAAAGGAATTAATAATTTCACACTGCTACTTCTAAGATTATATGACTAATTTGTGTAATTGTCAAGATAGAGTTTGATAAATTTATATTAATAGAAAAAATAAATTGAAATTACTTCAAATAGCTAATGTTGCACAAGAAGTTTTAGTGAAGGGCCTTTAGTCAAAGTGATTATAGCCCAGAACAAAACTAAATACACAAAAATATGACTTGTTTGTGATAACAGGATCACTCAAATACTTTTTCAACAATATTTAAACAATACACAATCCTCAAATACTTTAAAACATGCAATAATAGCCAATAGAAAAAAAAATTTCCCCTAGGATGACAGATTGTTGGTTATTTTTGTACCAATATTTCAGGAACTTCTGGATTCTTCTCAGAGTTCTGTATTTGAGTTTAGAAGCAGAACTTTAAAAAAATAAGATCAGCATGGCTAAAGTCATGTTCTAGGGAATCCTGCTCTGGCAGGGGGGTTGGACTAGATGATCTTTTGAGGTTCCTTCCAACTCCTAACATTCTGTGATTCTGTGAAAAGGAGGATATTATTTGTACTGGTGTCCTTTACTGAGCAGAAGATGTTCTAAAAGTTGCTCAGTAACTTCAAACTGTGTAAAAGACCAGCTATTAAGTATAACATTTCCTATACGTTACAAGCTAATAAGTACTTATATTTCATAAGCTACAGGGCACAGTAAAACCATAGAAGAAGGTAAAAATAAATGCACTATAACTTCATTGGTCCCTCTATTATTCTTCTGCTGAAGATTAACCACTACTAGAACTACGTAAATAGTTTTCTAATTTGTTTTCTAAACAGTGTGGCAAGCATCATCTGAATTAATACAAATTCAGTGGATGAATATTCAAAGCAAGCTGTCTAAACCCAGAACATCTTCTAGGGATTTTACACACCACCAGTAGCACAGCAAACTTATCCTTTGTCAAGGTGTAGGCTGAGCAGCAGTGCAGTCAGAAATTCCAATTGTGTTTTTATTGAATAAAAGCTTGTCTTTTAATTCTTTACTTTTCAACCACACAAAGGTGATTTACTTTAGGCACTATATCCTGCTACCTCGTTGAACTCAAACATTCCTTGAAGCATAAATTATTTAAATAACTAATCTACAGTAGATAAACATGTGATTGAGAAAAGTCCCAAGTCACTAAGCATACTTAGCTATAGCTCCAGTGATTCCTCTAATATAGAGGATTCTACTATTCAAGCCATATAATTTTTCTTGAAATGTTTACATCTCTGTAAAGTGTAAATCATTCCTTGAGCTCTCTAACACTACCATAGCTGTTCACAATGTAGTATTCATCTTCCTGCCTTTTTATTTCCCTCTTCTTTTATTTTGAAGATAATTGTTTTTTTCCCCAAAGTTGCATGCATTTGTAACATCAGCAGGAACTCAGCAGAAGATAGATGTCTCTTCTCCCCAAACTAATGTTAAGCCTACCCTGCCTTTGTGAAACATGGGAGTCCAATACACCCTATAGATCATACCTAAGAAACACGGCAAAAGTCATATTAGAGCCTGCTGATGAGCTGATTTAAGGTGCCTTAGCCCTGAGTGAGATACAGGCAGGGCTCCTGTGCATGTAATTCTGTCCAGATCAGTTGTTCATACCATTCACCCATGTCCCACTCAAACCACAGGTAAGACAGAAATCTAAATACAACTCAACAGAATTTTGTACAAAATATTCAGCTTCCATTCTCTTCTTTGTAAAAATTCTGTATTCCTCATGATTATTATAAAGTGCAGTTGTGTTAGTGAGACAGAGCTGACATAACACCTGTCAGAACAATCTTTACCCAATTTCTGTTTCCTAGTATTTGTTGATTTGACATTTATGCTGATGTTTCTGTGTGGGGTCATTACTAATCCTCAGACAGCCAGGAATCAAAGAAAGTTCAAGACAGATGTGTTTTCTAATGGCATTCCTGTAACACCAAGCTAAGTACTTGGTCCAACCTCGCAGCCTCTTCCATTAAGAACAGTTTGATCAAGTTTGTGATATAAGAAATTGTATGATAGAAATGATCTTTCTTGTAGATCAGTGATAAAAGAACTCTCCCCTGTTCCTTCTCCTCTCCACCCTACCCAAGCCCTGCCAAGGCTTCCTGTGTGGTCTGTTAGTTGACAGAGGTTATTTTTTATTACATGTGTTTTGCTATGGAGACAAATAAACTAATAGCACTAGTAGCGGCAGCAGCTTGCCACCTGCTGACACATTTCCATCTGACACTGTCCTTTGCACTACATTTTAATCTTTGCATTTATATAGAAACATCTAACCATCTCCCTACTAGGCTTAACGTGACAGTTTCATAATTCTGCCTGTATGCAATGCATGAAGTGCAGAAATAAGTACTCCTTTAGCAATGCCTTGGTGCACAAGCAGTCAATCACATACTCTGGGATTCTATCATATATTTTCCTGGCTGGAGAAAGCAAAAAGTCATTGAAGCTGGAGAGCTATCACTTGAGCTCAAGTGCTCTAGTGTAAGATCAGGAAGATCTTGAGCTAAGCCAAAGTGAAGTGTTCAGAAGATGAGAGGGAAGGAGTGAGATTCTGATATTTGTAGCAGTGGAATATATTCAGAATGATACAAAACAGTAGTTCTTAGTGTACATTTAAAAACCAGGAACTGCAAGGAAGACTCACAGACATGTCATTCAGTGAACAAAAACCGAGGAGTGACAGTCTAATAGGAGAAAAAAAGAAGCAAGTTAGCTGTACATAGGGAAGAGCAAGAAATGAAAGACACACTCGAGGGCCTGGGTGAAAAGGCAGGTGCAGAAGTCTGATCTAAATGGTCTGTACCTGGCTCACACTGGGCTGATGAGCTCTATGCAGCTCTGCTGATCCTCACAAGGAAGTTCACAGACTTCCCCTGGCAGAAAAGCCAAAGAACCAGAGAACTATTGACTTGTTTCTACTCTGGCACAACCTCATAGATTGAAAAAAACCCTTAGGAACACATTATAGTGGGATCTTAACACGATAACGTGAGTAACCATCCAGCTGGGGGAATTTTAACAAGACTGTAATAAAGCTTTTACTATTGTTCAGTCAGATTTATTAGAGAATCTTTTCTCCATCCAGCTTCATTTAAGCTTTTTCCTCCCTGCCTCTCCACCCTTATATCCCCAAGTAAATCTAATCAACTAAGTAGCCATTTAGTTAAAATACTCTCTGGGTCATAGCCCTCAATTCCTACAGGACTTTTACTGTCCTATCATCATTTCTTCAACTCTGTTTTTCTAGCTCATTGATTTTATTTATTTTTTTTTCACAGGGGTGTTTGAAACTGCTCCTCTGGTAGCATTTGTGTAATAGCCCGTTATGTGCCAAGCATCGCCCAGGTCTGACACACAGTTCCACACCAGAGTGTGCCTCTGACAGTCCATTAGAGACAGACTCCACTGCAGCAAGACTGCATCAATTTTGATTATTTAATTTTTTTTCCCCCCCACCTTTGACACAGAGATTAATGCTGTAATTGTCCGTAGTCTGTTGAATAGCCTGGAGAATCTGCATGAGTCTAGCTGTTATCTTAGAGCCGACAGCCTACTCTCATAGTAATGCCATGTGAAACTGGAGGGCCCACTTAGAAATTCACACAGATGTTTCTGGCACTTCAGTATATCTTGGATCTGCACAAGCATCTTATCTATAACATGGGCTGAGGAAAAATTTTCTCAACAGCTATTGGAAAATGCAAAGAGAAAGCATTCACTGCTAGAAATCAGCAGAAACATCAGCTAGGATTTGCAGAAGCTAAGAGGAAAGAGAAGGCAAAAACCAATTTCATGTGGGTCTTGGAGGCTGCCATGAAAACAAAACGTGTCTACCGTAGGAAACTATGACCTCAGACAGCAGAACATCACAAGAAGTCAGTGGCATCTGCCTGAAGTTATCAACCAGGATAGGCCCTTTTTATACTGAAGAAGGTGGTGGTATCTTTCCCACACTGAACAAGAGTGGGAAGCTGTTTTGCTTGAGAAAGTCTCAGGTGAAACCACTGAGCCTGAGGTATTAGCAGAATTATCATAGTTAAGATGGTTCACTGTCTAGTTTTACTTCAAAGTAGCCCTGTTAGTCAACACAAAACATTGTAGGACCTCTCAATAACTGATTATATGTTGCCATTTAGTTGAAACTGATTGATTGATTATAATTGTTTTCTTGTGTTTTCCAGTGGTATTACTGTTGTGTTTGGCTGAGAAATAAGAATGTGAGAAATTGCTGTTAATAGGTCCTGGCATGAGCTAAATGGAACAACATGTTCTACAATAGTGCTTATTACACTGCACAGCTCAGCCTGATTTTCTGGTATGGCACAAAGTACATCTGCCAGACACCTTGGTTCCAAGTAATTATCCCCTAGCGTGAGAACAATAGTAGCCACATCAGAATTTGATAGGCTTTAGCACATTTGTAGCTCCAAATAACTGTCTTCACTTCAGGTACACTTCTGAAGCAGCATTAAATGATGAGCTACAGGTCGAACTTTTGTCCTTTCTCAGAAGCGTAAGACATTGAAAACCACCTATGTTAACAGAAATAGTGTTTTACCATCACAGTTTAATTTTCCAGTATTGCTGGGGCTGTCTGAAGGTCAACCTTTAAAAACCAAATTGCCTTAAAGTAGTCCTTAATTTGAGATGTTAATAAAGTTGATTAATTCGAAAAAAAACTCACATGGGGAAAAGAATAGCTGAAAATGCTGTTTTAAAACCACGGATAGTATCTCTCACTGCAAGGCCACGTGCAGACATACTCAGAAGTATTAGGTTGCTGAAATTTACTGCCCATTACTTCTTTCCTGTCTTGAGTATACTGCATTTAAATGCAACAATGATCTAACATCTGTATATTCCACAAAGAAGAATGCTGATAAATATTAATGAAATTTGTTCCTCATCTGTCTTATGAATTTTTATGTATTCTTTCATCTAGGGGCATCATTGTACAACTTTCACATAAATGATTGCAGAGATCCCATTTCAACCTTGAATTTCCACTTTGCACACAGACCCCTGCAGAGGGAAAGCCAACAGGGCACTCCCTCGGCTGACAGCTTCGACTATTGAAAAGTCTCTAACCCTCACAGAAGAGGCCTTTTCTCATCTGTTTAAAGAACAGTGGTAAGATGAATTCTCTCCCTAAACAAATTAATTTTAACTCAGGAGCAGTGGAATGAGTTCTTACTAGATTGCCTTCAGATAAGCACAATGCCCCCTACACCTAACCATGCAGCTAGCCACCAAACTCGATGCAATAGATCAACAGCATTAAGCTGTATTTCATCGTGTGTAAGAGGAAAGAAAATAGAAAATCTCTACTGGTAAATAAGACCATCCATACACCAATACCTCTCAGATGCAAAATGCTCTTCATCTCCTTTTCTGTATTTTTCCCCATTCCAAATTCACACTGTAGACTCAGCACTCATGAGAAAATTCTCCTTAAAATATTTTGATTTTTAATTGTTTGAAACCGAGTAATAACATACTATCACAGTCCTTGTGCACACACTGTAGTAATAAAAAAAATTACATGAATTTTCAGTGATGGTGTAATCATAAGGGCTTACTGAAGCCTGCCATACTGAGAAGATGACCTTTTCTCCCTTCTTTTTCAATAAAGTATTGGCTATACAGTTGATATTGTCACTTCTTTCAAGAAAAAAAGCAAAAATGTAATATGTTAATATGTGTCTGCATGACTGCCAGCAACTGCTAGCTAGTATGTTGGGAAAGCAAAAGGCCTAAGAAGTCACCTATACTTCCATGTACAAGATGCAGGCAAACCCAGGACAGCTCTCACCTTTATCAGAGATGGGATATTCCATTATCTTATTCCATTACCTTGCTCTCTAGGGTAACAGAACAGAGAGGTTACTGTCAGACAGTTATTGTCTTTTTGCTACTACCACTGATGCATGCTGCTGAACTGAACCTCTAAATACTGTTCAGTTGCCATGGAAGCTGTGGGAAGAGCAGTATTACCCCAATACACTATCTGCTTTTAATGATTGAGCAAGTCAGATTGAGAGAAAATACCAAACTGAGCATTCTTGTCTGCTGATGTTTCCCAGAACAGGTTCCCTAGTTCAAACTGCATTCAGATTTTCACTGAAAACTTGATTTTGCCCAAAGGCAAACCTAAATTCTTTTATTGCTTTTTTTAAAGTTGTACAATTACTTTGGTCCTGTGCTGCCATAGAAGATTTTTGGCAAGCTGAGTATTCAGCTAGAAAGGGCATTTTAGAGATACGTTTGACTTTGAAAAGCAAATTCATTTCAGAATTGGAAGGCCACAAACTTTATACAATCTTTATGAGGGCTGAGAAATCATCATCACAGACCAAACCCTACTAGCAATGAATCTGTCAGATAGCACACAGTGTACACAATAGGCAGTATGTAAAAAGAGCTGCATTTTTGCATAAGACCAGTGTGCAACAGCTGATTTAAACATACTTATAGTACGGATAGTTCTGTTAGGAACATATTTGTGTATTATAATGAAGAGAAAATAGATTTCTTCATATAGAACACATACTGTCCAGTTCTTTCCTTATGCTGTTACATATTCATGAGAAAGCAGTATCAGCACTACACTATCAGAGTAAAACTTGGGTTAGAAAAAAAAAATCTACAGCATCTAAACTATTCAGCATAACCTCACATTATTAAATATTAGATAAAAAATGGACAATGGTATTTTATACCTTACACACCTTATGGTACACAGGTCTTGCTGGCCAGATCATTAAAAGGTTAACTAGCAACCCCCCACCCCAGGCTTGGAAAAGTGGAGTCAGTGTAATTTTATTTTAAAAGATTGCCTGTGTTTGCCACCATTATACAAGTTAAACATTCTTTCAGGCATGCATTAATATTGAAATTCTACATAGGATTTAGCTTTGGAAACTGTGCCGGGTTTCCAATGCTTCAGAGCCTCTGAAAAGTCAGACAAAAATTAATACTCCTAAAGTGTACCCCTAAATTGTCTAATCCAAGATGACTACTAAACAAAATCCTACTAAATTAAATAATGTCAGCATTATAAAACATACAATTTATATATATTTGAACTTACAATAACCTTTTGATTAATCATTCCTGATATACTCTGTACCAATAATGAAATGTCTTCCAAAAATGTCAATGCTTATCAGAAAATGACTTAGTTGAGAACATATTATAGCCTTATAATTTACCTAATATTTAACTTTAAAGCTTGAATTTATGATCCTCTTTCTTACAAATATTAGCAGTGAATTAAATGTTTAAAACTTAGACCATGAACCTCCAGGAAAACAAAACAAACAACAACAAAAAGTATAGGATGCTCTGAAGACCACTTGAGGTATGTTTTAAAGGATTATGGAATGAATGGTACACAAAGAATTATAGAAAAAAACTGAAATAGGTAAATAAAAGATATCAATATTAAAAAGAAGTCTCAAGAACATTCTAGCAGCAGCATAATTTATTCAATTGCTTACAA
The DNA here is from genome assembly GCA_013399015.1 of Galbula dea. Lineage (NCBI taxonomy): Eukaryota > Metazoa > Chordata > Aves > Piciformes > Galbulidae > Galbula > Galbula dea. The sequence continues at coordinate 2,179,702 of VWZX01000351.1, forward strand.
CCAGGGTGAATCATCGTTTTTGTCTGTCGACTGGAATGTATCAGGCCAGTCATGAAGAGAAATATGCTTAGAAATGATCACCTCGATATTATGTTGCTTTAAAACCAGAATTTCTTATTTAATTATTTATTTTTTAAAGCAAAATTCTACTTCTTTTGAACAGCCACCACACAAAATTACTTTTCAGAGAACTAATCTTGCAGAAGGATTAATAAAGGGATTTGGCATTTAGAGGACTAATATGAAGACCTACAATTACATTAAACAGAACAGAAATACTTCAAGGCAGCCTGGAGTTAGGAAGGAAGTTTCCCTTAGAGCAGCTTATTCCATAATTGTCCACTGTGGGAGTTTTAGCACTTTTCTACAAGATCTAATACTCACCACTGCTGGAGACAGAAACACTGGGACAGCTACATAATTGTGCAGATCAAATTTGGAAATGCTATTTAAAAAAAAGGTAAAGGCTTGTCTATCAACTAATTTTTTTGGGAAGAATTACTCATACTTATTTTGAGGACTCAGACCGAGCAGGAGCAGCAACTCAGCACTGCTGAGAACAGTGTAGGCATAGCTGCCCTGGCCACTGCCATTAGTTGAAGCCACTTGTCAGCCAACTCTCCACAAAATGGTTCTGTTCAACAGGGTGTTTAAAACAAATGGCACTAGTTGTAGCTGGTCTCTATGGTTTACACACAGAGCAGGTGAAGTGTTAAAAGTACAGTGGCTTTTGTGCTCAAAAGTTTCATATTCCATGGGGAGAATCCACAAACCTAGCTACGCAGAAAGGTATTTTTAAAAACTGTGAGAGAATATTCAAATAGTATATGCTGAAGGCAGAGTATTTCTGAGAATATAAATAATTTCCTACTCACTCATTTCTCAAGTGTATTTTTGGTTATATTAATCACTTGGAAGCAGACTCAAATTCTACCACAGTTAATATACTTCTGAAATATTCTTTTTATTCCTTCCCTGTTTCTCACTCTGCTAAGAAACCTCAAGTACTGTCAGTATTCTTTGCTGCTGTTGCTGGTGCTGATATTGTAAGGGGTATTCATCAGAAAATGTCAGAACAGGAAGATGTGTAGCTAATGAAAACAGAAGATATTATTGTCTTGGCTGAATTCTCCTCCTTGTCAACAAAAAACCCCCAAACCCAACCAAACAAACAAAAAACCCCAAAATAAATCAATTGCAAGCATCCCTATTTTGTTAAAGGATCCCACTACATTAAAACCACCTGAGAAATAAATATGGATATGAACAGCACACCTCCAGCCCCAGGGATTAAATATTCTATTGCTCGCTGGGAGCACATTGCCATCTTCTCAATTCTGAGCATGAAGTACTGCAGGCACTGAACCACCTTTATTAAAAAAAAAATAATAAAAATCACACAGCATAGCTGCCATCCACAGTCCTGTTGAAAGCTCAGGAGACTGCATGCTAAGGCCCACTTTCAAGACATCCATGCAAGGAGTGTGAGTGGAATGTAAAGGGAAGGAATGGATTCAGGAATTATTACTATAAACCTCCATATTTAATTAAGGTAGTAAACTTAACACAAAGCTTTATTGACCTTCACATTATTAGTAGGGCAGCCTAATGCTAATACTTCAAACCTAACACTAGAATAAACCTGTTTATGAAGCAGGAACTGTGACAGGTCTAAAAGAGGGGAGAAGTTAGTCAGAGATTAATACTGCTCTCACATTCCTCTATCCTGCTTTGTCCTCTTAAGACAGCAGTTTCAAAGCCCAGGAAAGGCAAATAATTGCTCCCACATATTGTATTGCTATTTCTGTGCTCAGGTCAAACCCAGACAGGATCTTCACATCACTGTCCCTCATACACAGTACAGACTTTGTGCCTAGCAGAAAGAGAAACAGCTGGAGAGTCTGGAAATAGAGCAAAAGGCATTATTCCATAGTATAAAGAATGCATGTAAGAGAATTAAAGAGAAAAGTAGAGTGTCTATTATGTATGATTTTAAAAAGACTTTCAAGTGAGGTTAGAAGGAACCTCTGCTATTCCTGATCATAATGCCTGTTTAAATTAGAAAATATTGAGTCATGTTCCACCAGTGATGTCATTTAGAAAATCCATCCTTGATTGTGGTATATTTTGCCAGTGTTTAACACACTATTAAAAGAGAGCTCTATACTTCCCTCAATTTTCTCTAGCTTCCAGTTGTTAGATACATTTGTCATCTGGATTGCAGAGCCCTGTAACATCAGCCTTCTGTTCTCTGTGTAAGTACCACCAAACTAATGGTTCTTTCTCAGCCATTTTCTTAACCAACTGAACCAGCCACTGCAAGGGTCTCACCTTTCCAATTTGCCAGTTTCCTTCTTGTACTGAGGACATCAGAACTAAACACAGTACTCCATCAGCTGTCATGCCAAGTTCAAAATCTGAAGCTGGGAAGCATCTATAGACTTCAGATTATATTTGCTTCCCTATTGCCTTGGAACATTACATTCAACTGATATACACAGTGATTAAGAGATGCAGATTTCAACTCCACCTCTGCAAGGGGAGGGAAGATTTTGTCTTTCTTACTGAAGTCACACCTTCCTTGGTTTGCTCACCTATCAAAAGGGTTTTTTTGTAAAGAAAAACCTGATCAAGCAAAGACTCAACAAATTTGAGGATAGGTGAACTTCCTTGTCTAACCTTGTCATACTGAGAAGTCTCAGGGCATTATATTAAATAACAAGGCAGTCACCCTCCCTTGATAAGGATGACATAATCCTATAAAAGAGGGCTTTTCATGAAAGGGCTAACAAGGCAAAGGAATGGAAGCATAAGTGGAACTAAAAGGAGTTTCTCACCCATGCACATCTTTTCAACAAATGGCAGAACTGATGTTTAAAGGCTAAAAGAAAACCTTTTCTAGAAGCAAGGAAAAACTTCAGCACATTTCACATTTAAATGCCAGTGTAACTTGGAAGTTACAGACAATTGCCAAAATATTTTTCAAATAGAACAAAGATGAAAGCATCTAGTGTGGAGAAAACCCACAACATTATGAGACTAAGACAGATTTATAAAATATAGTGCTCCCTTCCCTCCATAATGTGGGTGGCAGATTCACAATCTAAAGAATTACTTACTGCTGGGCTGCTGACAAATTTATGGCTATTGGTTTGGCACTGCCAAGTGAGAGACCAGGTGCAAGCCAAAGACCTGCACAAGGGTAGTACCAAAGCGTGTACCCACATAAAGGGAAGCTGAATCCACACCCTCACCACAACACTGACCATCCACTGCCAGGAGATACCCATGCAAAGGTTTGATGCCTTTTGAAAAGCTGAGTATCTCTTGGGGTCTGCTTTATGTGTGATTAATCTTACTTTGTAACACGACTCTAAAATAAAAGAGATGCCAGTCTGAGGCCTGTCTGACTCTCAATTAACCCACCGAAATCACATGGATCAGCCTAAACAGTACTGAAAGTACCAAACCTCATTCATCTCTGATTTGGAGTGCTTAAAACTGATGAGAAGCACTTTAGACCTAAGAAAGAAAATATTAAGCAAGTACTTCACACTGAATTGTAATGTCTTAACAGTTCAGAAAGACTGCAAATATATGTGCCATAGGATTCTGCAGGCACCTGCTCAGGAAGCAGTTTCAAACGTGTATGCTCCTCTCCTAACTTTATATATACAGCAAAATATAGTCCTAAAGGAGCCCAATTTCTTTCTTCTCCTCTAAACCACGAGGTAACTAACAGTTTGGATATAGTCTGACATTTGAAAGCTTAGCATTTCTCCTTGAAATTTCAAAGGTAGAGACAATGCTGGGTTTTTGTTTTAAGTTCTGCTATTTAGCTGTCTCTTTTGTACATTATGAGGGGACTAACTGCAGGAGCTATACCATAACTTGGTGCAGTTGCTTATCTGGCTGAAGCATGATTTTTTTTTTTCCCCCCAACATATATTGTTTTACATTTATCAGCAAAAGGATTTTAGCATGCCCTACCCTGACAGAGCAAAACCCCCTATATTCAACAATACTGCCCCTTCATTATTCTATTTGTTTTAACCAACTATCATTCATTGCCTTCAGGATGCTCATTAACTCAAGTTTAAAAGATAACCATCAGCAGTATCATAAATTAATAGATAGCTACAACATGAACGTCTTTGACCATGACTTTTTCTTTTATAGTTTAACCTCCGTGATTAACCCACACTTTTTTTGTGTCTTGTAGGATCTTTTATGCAAATGGAAGAATTTCTTATAGAAAGACCTTTTCTTAATATTTAACACACTTCCTTGTCTTTCATCTCCAGGGCACAGACAAATGACATTGTCTAACTGGCAGCATAGTAACTATGCATATGAATATCTAGTAAAACAAGTGGAAGTGCTTATATATTGGTGAAGTTTCAGTGCTGTGTCTGGATTAAGTATCACAGAATCATAGAACACCAGCTTAGAAGCAACATCAAAGATCATCCAGTATACCCTTTCTTGGCAAAAGCGCAGTCTAGATAAGATGGCCCAGCACCCTGTCCAGCTAAATCTTAAAAGCATCCAATGTTGGTGAATCCATCATTTCCCTGGGGAGATTATGCCAGTGGTTGATTGTTCTCATTGGGAAAAATACTCCTCTTGTGTCCAATCGGAATCTACCTGTCTTTTCCATGTGACTCCTTGTAAAAGGGAGTCTCCATACTCTTTGTATCTACCCTTTAAATACTGAAACACGGTTATACGGTTCCCCTAAGCCTTCTTTTCTCAAAGCTGAACAAACCCAGTTCTCTCAGTCTTTCCTCCTATGTCAGCTTCTCTGTCCTTTGATTATTCTTATGGCCTCTCTCTGTAGGCTGAAAGTTAAAGCTTTCCAAAAGCACCCTTCAAAGTTTTAATTAACTCATGTTTTCAAGCTATCAGATTGTGACTTACAAAGATGTAATTAATAGTGGACCATTAATATCATTTTTCCCCTCAACTTGAAGAAAAAATGGTTTATATAGGACACTATAAAGAGGATTATAATGATTCAGACAACAATCTAAAAAATAAAACAAGCAACATTCTGTAGTTTTGTAGATGTCTGTCAAGTTTCATGAAGTGAACAATTTTGTGCTCCTCTACCTCCAGTTAAAACCCTGCCCTCCAGTCACAGCCCAATCTTGTTGCAGGCAGAAGACACTTTTCTGAGTAATTGTTGCTTACCATCACTCACTGCAGGTGAGCCCAAACCACAACACCAAACCATTAATCTCCAAGTACTACTATCTGTCAAATTCAAGTAAGATATGCCATTCAATGTAAGCAATCTACAAACTGCATAATTACCAATCCATTTACAAACCAATGCTGCAAAATAAGCTTGCTTTTCCTGCCTATTGAGCCAAGCCACAATCTCATATTCTTCCTAGCAGAGATTATAGATGGTTAAGCAATAAATGGTATAGTGTTAATGTAAACTAGAGGTGTAGCAAAATAATTACAAAAGCTACAAGCAGCATCTACATTTTAGCAGCACTAATGATATCTAAATAAATATTCAATTTCAAGCAGGGTAACTATTCAAGGCTCATTCAAAAGAGGATAAGCTTATCAAGGGGTAGAAGAAACAATTCCACCATGCTTATCCACGTTTCAAAATGACCCGTATGCCATTTGCCACTGCTTACTGCTGTAATGCATTATGACACACCACTGATGAAAACTGTTAAAGAACCTGCTACAGGTGAATCTGCTTTAGCAAGGGGGTTGGACTAGATGGTCTCCACAAATCTCTTCCACCCCCTACCATACCTTCAACATGAAGGACTACTCAGGTACAGTGTGGAAGTACAGAAGCTGCATAGCCAGAGCTGCACAGATTTGGCTTACCTCTGTGTTTACTTGCAACTTAATTGTGGAATGTTAAATTCTTTTGAAATATCCCCACATGACATACACAGCTTCCCCAGCTTGAGACCTCAGGCTGAACAGCTTGCTTCAGTTCAATTATTATTCAAGCACTGATAGCCAGCATTATACTAGATGAAATATAAACCAAATAAGAAACAGATTCCACATCAAAAAAGCTTGTGAGCTAAAAGAAAATTAAATCAATCCTCAGCCTTTCAACTCCTTATAGTGATAGGCAATAACAGGGCTGCCAAACCAGAGTAAACCTGAAAAGAACCATTTTGCAGCCCATGCCTGGAAAAAAAAAGCATAAAAGGATGTCAGGTAGATAGATGCTTTATTGCTATTTTAAATTTGAAACCAGCAAACAAGGCCAGGTTGTAGCTGAAGACATGAAATTGCAACTCTTCCATCTATTTTAGGAGACCTGGCTGATATTGCTAACCTTGTTGTCTGATGATGATCAACCCCCTCCCCTTCATCTTTCCATACATTGATCAGCTGTTTCCTCTGAGAGCAACTTGTCACTAACATCTTTAGAGATTTATATTTATACGTATGTCATTTTCTCCCCATTAGATTTTTATTACAAGTAACCTATGAATGCAACAAGTGTGTTAGTGTCGAGGGTCGAGGCTGGGCTGACCACCAACCTAATGACAGATGCTTCCCCCTTACACCCCTAGCCCTCCCCACAGGAAGCGAAAGGGGATAAGGGAGAGACAGAAAGACTTGTGGATTGGAAAATAAAACTAAAACTACTTTAATAATAACAATAATGTTAAATGAAATATATACAAATATGTACAGAACCCAGTACCGAACCCAAACCCTCCCTCGATGGTAACTACGTCACCACTGATACTGTGGCAGCAGGCCTCAGCAGCAGATGAGTCCGGCTCAGGGGGCTGGATCCTGGTACTGGATGCAGGAACTTGGGGATCACCGAAGCACAGGAAAACAATCCAGCAATCCAGGAGTCAGGAAAGGGAAATCTCACAAGGGAATCAGGAATCAGAATCCCCCAAGAGAAATCCAACAAGGAAAGATCAAAGAAAAATCAAAGAAAAATCCAAGAAAAATCTAGCAAGGGGGAACTGACCCCCAGCTTATATATCAAATATGGCGTATATGGGATGGAATACTTTAGTTGGTCAGTTTAGGGTCATCTGCCCTGCCTGCTCCTCCCTGAAGGTGCAGCCTTTACTCAGCACCCTCCAACAGGAGACACAAGATTTAGCAGTGACCTTGCTCTGCATACCAATCCCTGGTAGTAAATCTAAACATTAGGCCTTATCACTGCTAGAAGCTGGCAGTGTCTGTGAAAACATGCTGCTAGTTTCAGAAAGTGCAGTTTCTTAGAGGAGCTTCAGCTAAAAAGTAAAATCACTGAACAGAATTAGTTCTGTTCTAACCCAAACCAGGACAGTTAGTAACAAATATAGCTGCATAGCAGGGAGGAACTGATAGCAGGTTCTTATCTCCAAGAGGAGAGATACAGCTTTTTTCATTGTTTCTAAAGTTAGGTCATCACAGACTGTGGTGGGCTGATGCTGTCTGGCAGCTAAACCCCTACCTAGTCCACTCACTCACTTCCCCACAGTGGGATGTGGAAGAGAATCAGAAGGGAAAAACAAGAAGAAATTGCTCTCATTCTTGCCAGTGCAGATAAAGATAAGTCTAACAACGAAGAAAAAAGAAAATAAACAATCAAGTGACATAAAGACAATCACCCACCACATTCCACCAGCAGACCGATGCTGAATCAATCTCCGAGCAACATCTACTTTGGAAAAACTACTCACTCCCGTATCATCTCTGTGCGTGATTTTACAAGTGATGCAATATCTCTTTGCTTGGTTTAGGTCAGCTGCCCTCACTGCCTCCCCACCCTCTTGCAAATATGCAAAATATGGCTGGATATCACATCTTTTATTCTGCTCATCTAAGGCAATCAGGGAACAGCCAGCAAGTCTCCACAGTTAGATTGCAACTTGGACTGGATTTCTAATGCTAAATTGATAGGTGTTCAGATACCAATGTGATAAGTAGGCTACAAATACAGAGAGGCTGACAGCTTAAATAGTTTGCTAAAATAGACAGCTCTAAAGGCTATTCTGGATAACCATTTATCTATCCATTCATCCAAACTCATTCTCTAAGCTGTTGGTCTGAGTTTTCAGAGAGGATATTTTAGCAGAGTAGCTTGTTGAAATATAGCTATAGTAGCTGCCAGAGAGAGAGAGAGAGATAGCTGAAACTGATATGAAAGCTGAATTAGATAGTTGGTACTACAGAGACACCTCCAGGAATTATGAAGGGGGAAAAGAAGAAAAGTAGGGTGACTATGGACAAGTGAAAAACAAATTTTCACCTTATGAAAGAAATAGAAAAAAAAATGATTGCTGGTGGCAACTACACCTTCTCATAGCTTTCTGCTTTGGAAAGAATGTGCCTTGAAAATCCACCTTCAAAACCATACTAATCCAATTCTCTCAGTAGTGACTGCAATGCAAATATGTCATTCCCACCAGCAATGTACTGCGTGCATGGATTTGTGTGGCCTGTATACTTGCACTAGTGCTCTAAATGAGTGTCGGGGAAAATCATTATCTCAGCTATTCCCTTTGCTTTAAATGTCCAACATGTCCTTCATCTCCAAAATATATTTTTTTCCTTTCACCAATATTTTTCTGGAGTTTGCTGCATCTTAACCTTTTTAATATTTGTCATGTGGCTTCCAACTCAATAATGACAGTGCAGATGTGTACAGTAAAGCATTCCTGCCAATATTAGGAAACTGAATTTCCAGAACACAGTCCATCCCCATCCCCTGCCCCCCTTTCAGCTCTTCAGACTCATATCCTCACAGAAACCTTATAAAAATTAAATCTATAACTAGATTCTACCAGCCAATTAGAATTCTGGGTCTTGAATAATAGCTACATTTTTAAGTAAATCACAGTACATCACAGCTAGATAGCAAGAGACACTTAAAGGCCTTTTATATAAGAAGTTGTTAGTTGCCAGCTGTTTTTCTGACTTTTATGGTAAATCCTGCACTGAAAGATTGCTGCCTTGAAGGGAGGAATTGACAATGATTTGAATCTATTAGCCATCCCTATAGATCAGGCACCATTATTACCAGTGGAATCAGTATTCCATTCATATTCTTTTATTTTTCCCCTCTTGAAAAATAGAAGAAATAATACGGAAATATATATATTGATAGGCTATGGTTACATATGCTGTGTTCGCCCATTTGCAGGTTTCAGAATAGCTTTCTTTTCTGGACTGTACATAATATGTGTACACACTTTATAACCTACCATAACACATACTTTTTAATGCACCTATCTTTCACCTAAATGATACCATAAAGGTGTTCATTTAGCTGATAACTACTGTCATAGGCACTGAAATTTTGCTCCTGCTTTACTGTTTAGTATTTTAAATATAGAAAAGCATTATAAACATAAAACATATATAAAATAACTATTCTGGTACTTAAGTTTTATTATCATACTATACAGATCAATTCTGAGAAAGTTTATGGATTTGCTCTGCAAACAAGCAGAATATCAAAAAACAAGATCTGTCTCCTTAGTACAAACAAAAACCACAAAATTGGATTAAGCTGCTATTGTTAACTGGAGACGACACATCAAGCAAAACAGAGGTTTTGAATTAGCAAAAGGACCAATAAACAATTTTGCCATTTCTCTTGCTACATCAAGTTGCAGCATAATATACTGTCTTTAGTAACCTGACTACCCACATCAGTGAAATGGAAATATGGAGGTGCTGACCAAATTAACACCATAATGAGAAGCCAAAGATTTGGAATTAGCCACTGTACCTAGATAAAATCATGAAAAAAATAATAATCTAATCACCATTCAGGCATAAGGCAAAGTTCCATGCATTGAAGCAGCCCAACATAAAAAAAAACCAACCAAAAAAACCCCAAACTTAACACGCACAGAGTTCAGAGTGGGTTGATGTGTTTCACTTCTCAATTAAGGCTTTCAGCTACAGAATCTCAAGATAGAAAAGCACTTGTGCTTAGATGAAAATGGTAAATGATACACAGAAATGTTTAAAACAAAAAAGGAAAGAAACTAAAAAATACAGAGTGAGCAATACAGTGTTCAGGTCAAGTTTGTTGAAAATGAATCTTTGAACGCTAAAAGAAACACAAGTCAGAACAGAAGGAAACCAACCTCTTGAAGACAAAGTCATTACAGGGTGCTAAAGACTTCTTAGTATATTAAGCTCACCCTTTGAGCTTCTTCAACAAAAACATTTTAATAACTATTTTCTCCATTTTCTATCACAAACAAACCAGATTAGATCAAGCCAATTCTTATGCTAGTAGTATTGTTCTTCCAACACCCACTAAGAGGTATAGCTTTAGAGTAAGAATACATTGCACAACCTGCTCATGAATTCTGTGTCTCTGTAGTTTAATCTAAGGTTGCATTATGCATGCAACAGTGCAAGAAGGACACAGCTACAGGTTAGGTATAGATTTTAACTCAATGCGTTATAAGATCAATATTGTGTACTGGAAACAGTGGAATTTCCAAAACCAAAATTATTTAACAAGTTTCTCTGCCCTCCCTAGTGACTCCGGTTCAAAATCTTTAATTTAGCCTTCGAGTTCTCAAAAATGTTGTGTCCTGGGTCTATTGCTCCAATGCACTGCATTGCTCACATCACTATCCCTCTGCATCACATTCATGACCCAGTACACTTAACTCTACTGCTCCTATCTTGACTGCTCTCCTCTGGCAGCACATCATTCCCTATTTCCTCTTCTAGTCATTCTAGACTTTGCTGTTCTTTGCATCCTTCTGTATGAAGTCTTTCCTGAGTTTAACTGTAGGACCATGTACTTCTGTTCCTGAAAGGCCCACTCTATCACGTCAACATATGGCTATAAGGTGCAGAAGATGGCTAGCACTGAGATGAAACCTTATTACCTTATTTCTGTGTTTTAGGTTGCGTATATGAATGGTTAAACAAGGTACAATGCATCCAATAGCCTGAAACAAATAATAACAATGCTAAGCATATATAGGTACAAGGCATGATTAACAAACAAGAATGGAGGTAAAATAGTGTTTCTGAAAGGGAAGCTGTCTCCTGAGTTGGACTTCACTCAGCTGCAAAAACCTGAAACTCTCACCTGCAGAGGAAACATCTACAGAAGAGGTTGTAGAAGAGCATTATAAAACATAGTAGGTCATGTAAGAGATACCCGCAGCTACTACTTTTCCTCTAGAAACTGGACTTCCTAAAAAATTTCAGCATTAAACTACAAGCTGGAAAGCTTCAGTTGGTCTGTATGTATTCCAAAAAGGAGAGATAGAAGGACATACTATGTCAAACTTTCATTCTGTGGCCACTGGTAGGTTATTAAATACTCCTGAGCTTTTTGTCTGCTGTAGTTTTAAATGACTCAAGTGCTTGGACTTCTACCACTTCTCTTGGGAAGCTTATCTATTCCACAGTATAATAGATCTCACTGTCAGGAAATGGCCTTCATTTGCCTTTGCTCAATCTTATCCCATTAGTCCTAGTTAGAGTAGTTTTTTCCTGTTGGGCTCTGAAACACCCTTATAATGCCTCTTACCCCAGAATCAGAGTGGGATAACAGCCATAAGTGGAAATCTCTAACCTTCCATTAAGGGCTCCCTCATCCCCTGCAGCCTAGCACAACACAGTATGAGAGACAGGAGCAGTTGCAGTGAGCAGGACCTGGACTAATTCCACCAGGCCATTGCACAAAGCTCAATTGTAATTATGGGACAATGGGACACAGGGAACAGTGCAGGACAAAAGTGGTGTCAGCAGGCAGGGACACTTCCTTTTAACCCAAGCAGTCTTTAAGCTACATGCTCAATTTTGTAAATAGACCAATTTTGTAAATAGGCATTAATCATCCTACTGAAATGTCTCATCAGCACCAGCCCTCCCTCGTGGTGTGCAGGTCTTGCTGCCTTGCTCCTCCTTTCTCATCTTTTTGCCAAACTGTAGCCAAACATTATGCTGTGAACTGCATGGCTAAACTTTCATTGTTTTAAGAGATTCTGTGGGATTGAATCTAAATTCCAGCACCGCTTGCTTTCCAGCATGGCAAAGGTGAAGGTATCCTTTAATATAGCTTCACAGTTTTACACAACAGAGGTGTGTTTCTATTAGTTAATGATCACAGTTTGATTTAAAGACAAACTCCGCAAACCAGTGGAGGAAAGCTCAAACACACTGTCAGATGAAGAAAAGAATGTTGTACCCTAGGAGATATAAGCCTTTCATTATCATGTCAGATGAAGATACAATCTCACCCAGGCAACAAAGATGTAAGAAGTTGGTATCAGCCAACCCAGAATTTAATTATCAGTTTATGTTTTCTCCTAGACTGATCTGAGGAGGCAAACTAGATACAAGTCATTTTATTTATGCCACAAAAATTTACATTTACGTTTCATTTACAGACTTGCAGGCCAGAAAAGTGACAATGTTGCAGGCCAGGAAATGGTCAATGTTGTTTGGACACCCAGTTCTGCTTCTCTGAACCACATAATAGGGATAATAAATCCAATCCTGGTCATCCATGTATTTCTAACTGCTGTAAACACTTATGATATATACAAAATGTACATCAAGTACCATTGCCTTGCTTCTCTTTGGCATCATTCCAGAGAAATTTGGGTTAGCTAAGCTCCAGGCCTGGCCCCTCAAGGTAAGATTATGGTGTAAGCTGGGATCTGCACTTACACTGAGGCTATGCCTCTGCAGAGAAATGAAGTGGCTTACTACCTGTTTGATTATTTGATGATTTGATGCATGAATTGTCTGTCATACTGTTCACCTAGCATTTGCAAACTGGCTGTTTTTGACAAGAAAAACTGGGAGCAGAGTCCAAACTGACAGCAGAAGCGTGGGGGTTTTTTTTAGCATTTTTTTTTTAAATTTAGTTGATATATATAAATAAACATGAGGAGAACATTGTGGTATACTTCATTATTAGTCTAGTGAAAAGTACTGTATTGCAAACAAACTTCTTTGGGGAGATTGGTCCTGACTGGCCAGCAAACCAAATCAAAATGCAACTTTTGCCTCAGCTTAACTGCATTATATACTTTATCACCCAGTGTCTTTTGTAATAAATGTTAGTGAAAAGACTAATTTAGGACCTGAATTTATTTTAATTAGTCTTTGTAATACTGCAGCAGATGTTAGCCTGTATAAAAGCAAATGTGCACTTGTGAGGAATCTCAATGAGAAGGCCCCCAACATTTGATATTCTCAGACATGCTGCCTCAGATTGCAACAGCAGACAGAAGGGAAGAAAGGCAAGTAAAGAACAAACAAGTATCAGGAGGGTGAGAAGAAAAGGTTGCAGAGATTCATTTTGTTATGAACATGTCCTGTTATCAGTCACAACACTGTAAAGGTGAGGCTGCAGAGCACCATTAATAACTGACAGTTGTTGTTAACTACCAGGGAACACCAGATAACCTTCCTGAGAATATCTATACTCCCATCTTGGGCAGCAAAGTAATGAGTCCCAGTGGAAAGAAAGCACTGGCAGTCTTTGTTGTAGCTATTGATCTGCTGATGTGATTTAGATAAGAGAGGAAGAGATAATGGCATTGATTATTCTATTTAGGAGCCAGACTGAGACTAAACTCAAGTATAATACATAAGGAGGAAAAATCCACACTCAATCACTCCTTGTCTGTTCGTTGCAGTTCAAGGTGGTCACAACAACAGGGACACACATCTTAATAAAAATGTGAGGTTTGGTTTCTGTGACAGCTTAGTCTAAATGAATATATGATAGAGCATTTTGTTTTGTTTCTTCTTCCTTATCTTATGGAGCACGTATTGCTTTCATAAAGCAAAGTATGGGGAGAATAGGTTGTTTTCTTGTCAAGGAGGCTGACAGAAGTCAGTGATTGAGCTCTCAGGACATTCATAGCTAATTTTACTTTACACTCCTCTCCCCATTGTGAGGGGTAGTCAGCTCAGGTGAGGTAGTTTACAGAGAAGAATCTTAAAAAAAGACAAAGAATGTTTACACTCATCCACAGCAAGGTGTAATTATTCTGACAAACCTTAACTGCAGGTCACCTAGAGACACAGATTAGAGCCTCAGGTCTCACTTTGGAGTTAAAAAGAATTCCAGTTCCATGTAAGAGCAGACAGTAGTGAGAGAAAGATCTTAAGGGGAAAAAAAAAAACCAAAACCAAAACCAGAAGAAAAGCCATTTCCAATCTTTTGCCTTTGAATATGTTAGCAGGTTACAGAAGCCACTCTTCTACCAAGGGAACTCAGTGAGGGGTAGGATGGATTGACAACCATACTCTGTTTTATATTCTCTTCCACAATCTTTGGAATACTGTCCTAGATCTGAAAACCAACATAAACTTGCACTTTTACTTCTCTCCCCGCCAGAGGTTTTCAAACACCAGAACAAAGATCAGTCTAAATGCACACAATTTTAACAAAGTATTATTCATCTTTTGCTGGTGTGATTGATAGATATGCTTTGTAAAATATAAAAGGAAAAACTACATAAATAAAGCATAAAATGTAGGAGCTAAAAATATAATCAAAGCCCGTGTTCCGTTCCTAGATGTCACCATGAAGTTTCTGCCTATGATGAAGACACTAGCCCTGCCCTTGCCAGTGTCAGAGCTGCAATTCACATCAAGCAGAACTGGGCTGAAGAATTTTCAGGGAAGCACAACTTATTCCTTAAGAATTAAATTTTTAGGACTCAATCTTACAGTCTATTTACTATTTTCTTTGTGGGGTATGGTTTTGTTTGAATTTTTGCATGTTTGTATTTTGGGTTTCTTGAACACAAGGCTGTTTAAGGAAAGCATGACTGGCTTCCTCATAGGTTTCTCTGGGCTGTGTGAAAAGAAAGATGCTGGAGCTTCCTGCACCTGCTATAGCAAATTAATGCTTTATAGAGATGTTAAAGAGCGCATCTAAAGAATCCAAGCCTAATTTGACATAATGTAAATTCCCACAAACTAGAAACTTTTTCTGACCATTTCAGAGCAAACCTCTACAATCTTATACCTCAATAAGACTGCAAAAAATTATTGTACAAAATTACAAAATGCTCCAACGTTTGTGTATTGCACTAACTTTTTCACTGGAACTCAGCAAGCTAGATGTGAATGACATACAGCTCAGAGACAGAGACTACTGCCATCACTGTAGAGAGCACTCAGACTGTGCTCTCTACTATATCAGCACAATCACTGGAAGACACAACACACCAAGTATCACCAATTGCAGAGAACACTAGACAACCAGTGGAAATCTGTATTGGCAGACCCTTGAATTGCTATGAAATAGAAGAGTAAATGTAACAAGAACAATCAACTTCACATAGACAGGGGTGTAAACTGCAATGCTAAAAAACAGTCTTTGAAGGATTAATTGTAGTATGCATACCTCAAACATGAGCTTCAGAGCACTCGGGGTGTGTGGGTCTAGTTTGTTTATAAAAAAAAAACAAACCCTATCCCTCTAAATCAATTGCCTATATATCACAGTAGAGATAGTGACAATTCCGAAAGTAGTACAGGTTTTCCCTTTCAGAAGGAAATTGATTGAGCCAGGCAGGAAGGATGGACTTACTAATTTCCTTAACAAAAAAAAAGTAGGATCAGCAGTGTTACTGTTTGAAATAGTAGACTCCAAAGATTGTGCTGAAGAACAACAGAAGATTTTATGGCAGAGGGAGGAAATGCCTGGCATGAAAAAAAATACAATTTGGAATTTCATTACTGTAAGCTAAAAGAAGAACATATGCAGAATCAATAGCACAAATGCTTGTTTTTCTCATGTACAGCTGCAAAATACTATGGCTGAAAAGTTATTTATTTAGGATTTATTTTTATATTTATTTATTTAGGATTTAGATACTGACTGAGGTGGCCCTACAATCAGAAGTTATATTCTATATAGTTCATGTGAAATCCCAGGCATAAACCACCCCAAAATTTGGTAGGAACTTAATATCTGAAACTAAATAGTTTTAGTTCTGAATATGATGGAACCCAAATTTCAGAGCATCTTTAGAGTAATACTAGAGCATCTGTATTGGTCAAAGCAATTCAAACCTGACATACTGAAGCATTTAATTTCAGCATTTTTTCCTTCTAATACAGAAATTTATTTTCAGGTGAAAGTTGCCTTTAATAGCCTTTGTGCTTCTAGCAGTTTGGAAGATGATTTTGCAAAGTGTTAAAAGGAAGCTGACCTGCCAGCAGACATAAATAAACCAAACCAAGTCATTAAGATTAAACCAAAAACCTTCCCCGTGGCATCTTTAATTCCATTCAATTTTTTATTCTTGTTCTAAGGCTATTTGTGAGTGTTTTGACTGTAACACCACTTTTTCTTTTGCCATTTGACAGATCTTCCAGAGTTAGGTGAAATATTGAAATTATATAAATTTAAAATATTTTTAGAATCATTAAAGAAAAAGGTGAATTCTTTACTACTGTTTTAGAAATAGATTCATACCTTGCAGCTGTAGGCACTAGAAATTTTAATACTGGTTACTCGTTTATTCAGGTATGTTTTTTTCCCCTCTCCCCTTTCTAAATTTTGCAACTCCTTTGCAAGAACTTTCAGGTATATGGTTAAACACAAATTGGCTATCAGCTAAGCTTCAGTTAACAAAACTAACCAATGCTCTATCTTCTGCTTAATTACCCGTTAGGTTCAGTGTCAGTTCCTCAGACTTCTACTTCATCCTACTGTGGAAATGCTACGATACCAGACACCTTTACTAGATGTTTGGTTTAATTGGCAAATGCCCTTTAGATCAATTTCTTTTGTTTAATGTTCCAGCCCTTTCTGGTTTCTAGGCTATGTGAACAAATACACTAAATCCAGCACTAGAAATGTGCTTTCATGCAGTTCTGTTGGGCCTGCCCTCAGGCCAGCTAGAATTCAGGAAAACAACTGTTCAGTGCTCACCTGAGAGAAGGTTCTGATCAAAATGCTACTAGACAATAGCATTAATTTTAACTGCCTGGTTTGTGTTCAGGAAACCTACATCAATTGTCCTAGAGCCATTGCAACAGGACATGAGAGAAGTCATAATG
Organism: Galbula dea; assembly: GCA_013399015.1. Lineage (NCBI taxonomy): Eukaryota > Metazoa > Chordata > Aves > Piciformes > Galbulidae > Galbula > Galbula dea. The sequence continues at coordinate 2,196,730 of VWZX01000351.1, forward strand.
CTATGTAAAATAAACAAATATTTGAGAGACTAGTGTTTATTCTGAAAAGAAACAAAAGTACAGCTTCCTCACTTGATGAATTTTTGAAAAAGAGGGAATTGTGCTAGCAATAAGTATATTTTTTCCACTTCTTAATCATTGTTTGTGGTAGATACCTGCCTGCATATAGAAAGGATGAAAATAATGAGAGAACAGACAGTTTCCAAAGGAACCATATTCTTAATTTATTAAAAAATAGTAACTGAATAATTGCAATGATAACATTTCTTGAAACTTAAAGGCCACACAAATGACTATCCTATAGAGAATATTACACACATTATATATGCATGTGGTAAGGGCAATTGCAAGAGAAGATCACAAGACACCATGTCTTAAGATTAATAACCCATTTAATATTACCTTTCAATTCCATTTCATGCTCAGTAAAGCAAGAATAACTGAACCTTTCACTAATGTTGGCCTTAGAAGAACAGCTTTTGTTTTGAGGGCTTTGGCTGCAATGCTTAATTGCGGTTGACAATTAAGGTCTTGTGGACAGTATCAGTGATAGCGGTAGAGAAAGTGCTTCTGCACCTGAACAAGGATACCTCTTTAATGGGCTATTTTTCTTAAAAAGGGTCAAGCTAGCTCATCCTGTGCCTAAGAAAAAGGGTATTTCATGCACTGCCTTTGTCTTTTCCCGCCACATTCCCTCATCCTTTTAATGAAATACAGCACCTGCAAATGGGCAAGGGGTGAAAATGAGTGCAACATGCTGAAGTAAGCAAAACAGTGCACTGTCCCATCAGAAAGGTTAATGGCAAAAAGAAGCAAGACATCTAAACTCCTGACATGCTAAAAAGCCACTTTAGAAAAGGTTAATGGTTATTGCTCCCACTGCTTGCTTAAAGAACAAACTGTGTTGGGACTCAGCCAACCGAGAGGTAAGACTATAAAAAAAAATGAGCAATGGTTTGAATCAAGGATTACAAATTGAACCCCTACCAGAGCAGACAGCAAAGGTTTATAGCTCAGTTTCACACACACTACAGTATACCATTGTCTTATATTGCTCATAAATAAAATGGTTTGACCGTAGATTAGGAAAACTGTATGGAATTTTGTATTCCAGGCTTATCCATAGAGCATAAACAAGATGTTTTCTTTAGGGAAAACATGATCATCAAAAGCATAGTTATATTGACAAATGGTTTTGACCAGTAACAAGATTTATTAATCTTTGAGATATAATAATGTCATTGATTTGCTGAAATCAATATCTCTCACATCAATAAATCTTGATATTGGCAAGGGAAGTCAATGCCTACTTTGGACTTTTTCAACCATCAACAAAGCATCCTGTTAACATCAGATCTGCAACCATGCAGGAAGCAGTTCCTCTGATGCTTCATTCTGACAATGCAATCTGTTTTATTCAAAATGCAAATTTCTTTCCAGACCCCATAACTTGCTTTCAAACATGTGGGTCTGAAGTGGTGGTCTAATGTTTAGGATTCGGCACTCTCACCACCAGGGCCTGGGTTTGATTCTCGGGTAGGGAAGAATCCTGCTCTGGAAGGGGTTTGGACTAGGTGATCTTTCGAGGGCCCTTGCAACCCCTGACATTCTGTGATACAATCAAGCAGAGAGGGATGAGAAAAGTGCATTGCTTCTGTACCTGGATCGGAGATGAATGGTACATTCTTGTGGTAAAGCAAGGTAGATAGTACATAATAGTGTGTAATTTTTGGCAGTTCCTTACAAGACTTACTGAGACATCTTTTGAGACAACTGCTTAGCTTTGTTATATAAAAATACAAATATTTTAAATATGGAATAACTTTGTAAAGACTTGGAAAATAAAATTTATCTGAGTGCAATGGTCAAAAAATGGAAGAGCAAATAAAAGTTTTCTTTGATAATAACCAAAACAAACTCCCAGAGATATTTCTGTTGAAGTCATACTTGTTTGTACAATTACAGTTGTGATGGTTTGAATTAGAACAGAATTAATTCTGTTCAGTAACTGTATTTTCTAAAAGATATTCCACCACCACATACATAGTACTGTTATTAGTTACCCCCACACACACACCCCCCTTGCCTGAACTGTCCCTTTAAGAAACCTGAAATTCCTGAGTTGAGGATACTGCAAACCCCCCTCCGGGGGGCGGGGGGGGAATGCTGGGTTTCTCCGGGGGACTTTTGTTGTTTGGAACCACGAGGAAGCTCCTTCCTGCTGGGACTTTCGGCCGAGCTGCGTGCTGTCTGCCTGTGCTGAAACCTGCGGGTGCTATCTCACTGCTTTGGACTGCTTGTGCTGATTCCACTGGGAGCTGGCATCGGGACGGTTCAGTATCTTGGGTCCTGTACCTGTTTATATTTTGTTTCATTTATATCTGTTATTATTATTAAAGCAGTTTTCAGTTTCTAACTTCCAATCCAGTCTCTCCTTTACCTGCTGTGTGTGGGGGGCTGGGAGGAGCCCTTAAACCCACCACAACAGTTGACTCAACAATACTGTACTGTCCTCCCCCAGTGTCAACTGTGGTATCTCTGATGTGAAATAAAATAATAATTTTGAATCTTAATTTTTAAAGCAACTTCTGTAACTGATTTGTTCACAACTAATTTCACTCTTGCTGGTTTATTCCTTCATATAACTGGTTGTGTCTTAAAACTAAAATTTTCCTGTTATTTAACCTGACAATTTTTCCCGACAAAATAACTTTACAAATTTACAAATAGAATTTTAACTTCATTAAAAACAAACAAAAAACCCAAACCAAAACAAAACCCAAACCCCAAAGTTGGCAAAACATTTCAAATATTCCAACATTGGTTTCTAATTCAACTCTACACTCACTAATCTGTGCAACAATATACAGTGAAAGTCAATGCCGTGATGGATCACTCATGGAAAACTGAAGTAATTACCCACTTTCTAATATTCCTATTTAAATGCATGGAAAAATGATTAGCTAAAAGTTCTTTATGTAGCAGAAATGGCATTTACTTAATATTTATGCTAATGTGACATACCTTTTACCCTAAAGGTTAAGGGTGATGCATGAATGAAAAAATGAAACCAAATAAAAGAAAACAAATACAAATTCTTGCTACATAATGCCGCTTTATTCTCCTGCCCCCCTTCAAAGAAGAAAAGACATTCTTTTCTGGGTGTAACTCAGTTAATTGGAGGTTTCTTTTGTTGATGTAAGCAGAATCCTACAAAGTTCTTTTGTGTTTCTCACACCCCCCTTTTGCTGGTAATACCTGAGAGACCTAAGTTGGGTTTAGATGAATTAGTGTCTGATAGTCTCTTCAGGGCATATTCAAATCTGTTCTGCATGAGTGTGAGGTTAGAAGTGGCTAACATTACCAGGGTATCGGACAATTCTCCACTTGTTCCTCATCAAACAAGCTCAGCAAAGGGACCAAAACCTAAGCCTGTATTTTGTCTGTCTGGAGTAGATCCCAGCTCATCCAAGGACTCACACTTCCAACAACCAGCCCTGAATCTATTCACTCTCCTTTTATAGTTAGCAATAGCTAAGTATAAAAATGCTCATTTAAAGCTGGGATTAAACCATGACACATAGCTAGATTAATATTACATATGTTCCCTACATTTTACTCTTTTTGAGGGCTGTTACTGTAGATTACATTTAATTACATTTAATTGAGCATGCACTTTGGTGTTCAAAGAACTGCAAGGTCTGGTTTTGAGTGCTAGCAATACTGGGAAGTCATCTTTGGATCATGCTGTTGTTTTGTTTGTTCCTTTTTTAATATTTTTTTTTAAATTTATATTTGCTAGTTTTTAACCTATACTTTTGTCTGTTCCTTTTAACTAGTTTCACCTTCTGCTAACTTGGACATACAAAGCTATGGAAGTTACCTGTTACGCAAATCTGGCAGATGTAGGCTTTCCAAGACAACATGTTTCTAGACAGTAGGCTTGATCTCTATCAAAACATCTACAAACTACTTGATATCCTTACTCAAACACTACCTTACAAAGACTAAGCACCTCAAAAAGAAGGGATACAAAAAGAAGAGAAGGTGTTCTCCCCCAAAAAGGACAGGACAGGAGGACTGATGGGAGAGAAACAGCAACATTAAGAAAAATCGAAGCATTCAGAAGTTGAAGAGCTAGGACTCATCTGTAGACTCCACTGAAAATTCTTGTACAAAGCTTCAAGATTCATAAATAAGCAAACACGTTTCAGAAAGAACAAAGTCTCAGTAATTTTCTAAAATATCACAGGAATGAGTGCTATGAAATCACTATGCACTAAGTTGGGCTGAATGTCACAGTGAGTACCTTGAAAAGTAACTGATTTGGGTGGGAAGAGCAACAGTTACACAAGGCTGGAAAAGGAAAAGGTGACTTTTTTTGACTAAGCTTAAACTAATGAGTAAGATGTGACTACAGAAGATGTCATGACAGAATCAGATAATGACTAGAAACAAAGGTATGAAGAAGCTGCTGAAAAGCCTGGAAAATATAGTATTGGGCAAATATATGGAGATGCGTGCAGTCCTTTACAAAGAAAAAAACGGATGAAGTCTTTGTAGAGAGAATGTCTGTATGTCTGATAACTAATCATTGAATCTATACAATATTTCTGGGCTGAACATTTACATGATCACCAGTGGTGAGCTTATGAAGAAAAAAACTACATAAAGTTCAGTGAATCTGAGGGTGCCTAGCGGGAAACTAATGTCTGTTGAAATACTGTATGATCACGAGTGGAACACTGAAAGGAACTAGTATTAGTGTTCAGAACTATACAGAGTTTTAAAAATACCAACAGAAACATACCTTAAACAATCCATTGAGTGTCTTATGGGAATTAAAAAGCTCAGAAGAAACACTGCTGGCACATAAGGTAATATTGAAGATATCATCTGAACCAGGCATTAATATTTACACGGAGGTTACATTTTACTGTTTTATTATTACTTGTATTTCCAGAAATTGCACTGAAGGGAAATCTCACAAAAAAAAAATTATCATGGTATGCCTTAGATCTGTATATGAGCAGTGCTGTAGGAATAGTAGCACTTGATAACAGCTTTAATCTCAATGACCAGGACTCGCAGGAATTCATTGTTAACCTTCACCATCAAGCCCCAGATATCTTCATTCAAAAGGTCTGAGGCATAATGGAGCTTAAACTATTTTTGAAATTGCTAATGAATAAATAAAAGGCTTTGAAATCCAATGACAGCTCCATATTTGGCTGTATTTGATATAGAACAAACTGCTAACATAAAATTTCACTTTAATCTTAATTAAAAGTCTGAATTCACATCCTCATCAGGGGTCTAACAGAAACTAGAAATGAACTGAGTAAGCAAAGAGAACCTGTTTTAGCTCATTAGAGCCTGTCAGTAACAGCTCTTGCACATTATAGAGGTGTCTAATTCTAAAAAAAATTAACTCCTCCAAAATACTACAAAAAAAAAAAGCACAAAACAAAACACATTCCCCACTATCTCACCTCCAACTAACCACTACTTTTTATACAACCTTCTTTTCTGTTTTGCTGTTTTACATGCTTTAGGGTACCAAGTCTTTTATTGGAGCTAGCACAGCTGTTTTAAAAAGCACAAACAGCAACAACAAAAACAATCTTCTTTCTTGATAAATTAATCTGGTGAAATTGGTGTCTTTCTATACTTAGAATTAAGTCCAAACCAGTAACAGCATGACAAGCTTAATCATACACACCCAATTATCACTAATTTTTGTAAGATGATCTTTTTTTTCAATTTGTTTTTTTGTTAAAGTGAGATTTTGGATGGACTTTGTTAGGTGCAACACTAAGTATTCAACCCTATAATTTTTAGAACTAATGTTTAATACACTAGAATATAAATTACAGCAATCACATTCCCTCTGAAGTGAGACAGAGTTGCTAGCTGACAGCTGTAATAGAACTGAAATATATTGCTCTGCAGAATATAAGCAAAATGGATTAATATTTTATTTCCTCATAAAGGAAAGAATTCACACAGTAATGAGCATCCTTAGAGCAGATTCCACTTACTAGGAAATACCTTCACACGGGAGGTTCATTGTTCCTGAGTTATGAGACTATATCTCACTTCTAAGTCATAGGTGTGCCTTTTAGGCCACCTCTTTCTAATCCTTTCTATTGGATTTCAGCAGGTCATAATTTCAGATTTAATCTTGACACTATAGTGATAGGTCACGTCAATCATTATGCTTGTTGTGCCAAAGAAGTCTAAAAATTCCTATTTTTAAATTCAAATATAACCATTTTAACAGATTTTAGTCTTATCAGAGAGTGTTTCTGTCAGCCACTTAATTATGAGGGCCCCTTATCATACATTCTACCACAAGCAAGTTTTTTTAAGGGCTAAAGAGGCTTTCATATAGGTGAGGATGTTGCTCTATAAAGTGTAAAATCATTATTGAAAGCAACTTGGCAAAGGATCTTAGGCCCTGGCTTAATTAAAGTTGAGCTTGTTGTGGAAGTAAACGGCACACAGTTGGGATTTGCTCACTGCATAATTTACACATCCCTTGTTGGCCTGTCCTCAAAGCAACAGGGGCTAATTCTAAGGCAAGTCTTACCTGGTTTGATTCAGGGGCCATGCCATTAGACTAGAAAGAGAAAAACTACACATTAATATGCTTAGCTCAAAGTTCCAAAGGCCTTCACATTGCTCATCAGAGTATGCAGAAGAAATGACACTTAGCTTGATAGTCTGCAGTAGAAGAATTCAAGATTCTGTGCACAAAGCAAGTGAAAGATTTATAACAGCCTTAATCAGTTCAATAATACAGCACTCTATATCAGAGATGTTTAGTGTCAAATATTGAAACTACTCATTTGTAACTTATTATGGTTATAGATCCTTGAGCTATCATCTGAATGTAAATAAGCAAGCTACTTCAAATATATTTTTATGTATATATCCAATCCTTTCACATTTTGCTGGTCAAATGAGATCCTAGATTCCAGTTTCTCTAAAGAAAAAAGTGTTACCATTCTATGTGCTCTTGGGCCATGTGTCAGACAGTTTGATGCTTTTTGGCTTTCTACCGACATCGCAAAGTTATTATGCTCTCCATCTGTTGTTCCTTACACTGTTGAAATTTGGTAACTGACAACTCTCTGAAATACACAGGGTATTTAAAAATACAGAGAGTCTGTAAGCTATCTGCAGTTGTTGGCAGGGAAAGATATTTTGAAGTGATTCAAGCACAGAAGAATAAAAAAAAAAACTTGTGGCATAAATTTTGCTCCTGTCACATAAAGGCAAGTTACATGTCTAACTATACTTTTCATTTTCATTGTCTCTCAAATTATTTAAGTTTTCACAAAGGCTGCAAACATCTATATCCCTTGCTTATAAAGGACTAAATTCTACATTTGATACAAAACCCAAGGGAGAAACAATTGCAGTTGCATTCTGCATTAGCTCAAAAGCAAGGGACAAAATCAGTAAGCTCTTTACGGCAGACCAGATCATTCCCACCTCTGTGCCACCACAGGAACACTGACTAATAGAAAAGGACCAGTGAGGAAAGATGTCTTATCTCCTATCTCCTTTCTCATCCGTGCTTAACAGTATGGGTTTGTTCCCTGTTGGGCTATAATTTAGATCCCAGGCCAGTGGTGCAGAAGACCTTGGGATGTTTTAATATGATTCTGTTAATAGGCACTGTCCACAAACTGTGTCAAAACTGAAGGGGATACTTCACTATTATATGCCTAGTCTTGCATTTGAAAAATTAATGCATCTATGCAAATGTAAGGTTCTCTGAAGAAGAAAAAAGCTTCCTTTTTTAAAGCTTTCAGTGCTGTAAAATAGATAATGAAAATCTGCAAGAAAAGGTATAAAAACTACTTAAACTCAGATAAAGAACAAAGCATTAAAGAAATTTAACTGTATAAAAAGAAGGCCACAAAAATAATACACCACTGAAAAAGATGAATTTTTTCTACTACATACTGATCACAATCAAAAAATGAATCATGATTTATAACAGTCTCTGCATTGGATTTTTCTAACAGGTGGGGTTTTTTATGACTTCAGAATCCTCCTTTCATAATGACAAAACTTAATATACAGACCTCAAGATTACTACCTGGTTGTAAAACAAGGTTATTCCTCTGGCTTAAAATTAGTTTTAGAAAGCCATTCTCCTTAAGATATATGGCTACTACTGGCATAGATCCTACTGCTCATTCTTTTGCCCTCTTCTCTACAAGTCATTGCTCAAATAGAACTTCTGATTTCATACAAAGTGACCAACATGAACATACTCCCAGGCAACTTTAGAATATATTTTTTACATGGCTGGAAGGGACTTACTGGGAACTGCATATATATAAGCAGCATCTTAAAGAGAAATATCACACAAAACAGTGCATAATGGTTGCTTTCACCTCAGAAAATCCACCTCAGTAATAATATCAGTTATTGGTGTCAAATTGTGGGTTATTTTCCATAACCTACAAGCTAGACCATAATGACCAGTATAGTTTGCATTTTAGTTTTGTAAGTACTTGTTCATATTATAAAAGAGAGTCAGGTATGTTCATATACTTGAAATATTTTTTAAGTAGCAATTTTGACCAAAGATCTTAAGAGACATTTTTGTCTATCCTTATTGAATTCTAAGCCCACAAGTAATCCAAATAATTTACTGTTTATCCCATAATAGCTTCTAATTTCAACAACAGCTCTACTTTTAGAAAAAAGAAATACAATGGAGATATAAAAGGAAAAAAAACCCCACAACAACAAACCAAAAACCAACCCCAAAAAACTTTCTTGGTTTTGTAAAAACACTCAAAAGCTTTTACTTTGTTAAAAGTTGATAACTTGCACTGATACTTCCCCTGGACACATGTATCTAGATTCAGATCTCCATTTTAGATTCTAAAGCAAACTCTAGATGTTTAAAATTGATAGAACTAGATATGAAATCTCATTAGTACCTTGATTCTAACAATTTCTAATGCAAACCTTTTTATTAATATCCAGTGTTAGACATTAATGCTTTTTGCTATTTAAAGTTACAGCTTCATTGTTACAGATTCACACATCATTAATTCCATGCCTAATCATTCTCAAATTAACTGTCATCAACTGCATTAGCTTGTAAAGAGCAATAGTAATCAGAGTGATAGAATTTTTTACCAGTACAATCTTTCTTGCCTTTTTAATAGAGTGCAGCACACACTACGGGTCTGAATGTTGTGGAAGACATTGGATATAGATGTATATAAAAAAATAATGATAAAAGACCCATCAAGTTGTAAGGGTTTTGGAACTAGTCCAGCACAAGCTAACATGATTTTCTATCTTAATTTAGCATATTTCTTCAATTTAGCATCTTTCTTTGTAGGCCATTAGTTATATATTGTTACAGAGAAGAATCAGACTCAAAAGAACTGATTCCAGGTAACACAAAGAATGTTATCCTGTATGTATCCTCATATACCACCAAATAACAAATTCAGTCATGGGTCATGTCCCACTGACCAACTGTGTCTCTGAGGGAAGAAAATGTTTACTCAGACACAACAAAGGTGAGGTTGTGAGGACTTGCTTCAGCTTCTCCTTCCAAGGTATAGTATGAACAATGCAGCACCTCTTAATGTCACCTTCTGGCAGGACCAGCTCTCCATTAGAGAAGCTGACTATTGCTGCCTCACAATGCCTTTGATATTGTGCTGTAAACCTCCATTATGGTGGGCTGTAACCTAGCCTTCTAGCTATTTACAACTACTAACTGAACTTCTCCCCTTCTGTATAGCATAGTTGCCTTCCAAGAAGTTGACCTAGTTAAGGCTCCAGGAAGACCTTATTGCAGCTGTTCAATACTTAAAGGTGGCCCATAAGAAAGATAGGGATGATCTTTTTAGCAAGACTTGCTGCAACAGAACAAGGGGCAATGGTTTAAAACTAAAAGACTGGAGATTTAGACTAGATGAGGAAGAAATTTTTTACAATAAGAGTGGTGAAACACTGGTACAGATTGCCCAGAGAGGTGGTAGATGCTCCATCCCTGTAAACATTCAAGGTCATGTTGGATGGGGCTCACTGAGTAACCTGATCTGGTTAAAGATGTCTTGCTCGTTTCAGGGGACAGACTAGATGACCTTCAAAAGGTCCCTTCCAAACCAAAACATTCTACGATTCTGTCCCACATCCAATGCTCCTGTGTCTGGGAGTGGCAGGCAAGCCCCATTTAGACAAGGGGAGACCAGTGTGCATAGTGGAAACACCAAATCAGTCTAGAGAGGATTTAGGTAAGTGCTATGCACTGAGGCATTCTGGATCTCTTTATTCTGCAAGCCAGAGATCAATCTCTAACTAATGATTTACAATTGTAGGTTCATCTCATGATTTCCTCTTTCGGTGCACATCTTTCTAATATAAAATTAATTAGTTTGTTATTGCCTGTCTGTATTAATAGTCACTTTGTTCTGTTTCTTGCTTTCTCTTCCAGTTTAGTGTAATTGATGTGTTTTATAAATGTGTAATTTTTTCTAAGAAAGTACTTCCAAAACACTCTTCATACAGCATAAGTAGACCTACCAATGACCAGTGATGCCCTCCATAGATATCCCTTGCTACAGTAAGTCATTGATCATTCAGTTTGGGGTTACTGCCTGTCAGTTTTTCATCCAAAGGTTAAAATCAATAGGAAATATATTTCCAATTGATATTTCATATGATCTCATAGCAAATGCAAATTTCTGAAATATAGATAACTGGTCTCCTAACCTACAACAATGTAATCAAATGAAAGAATGTCATGAAGTAGTCACTATTACTCTTCCCCGGGTGGTTCCCCTGGCTTTTTGGTGACCGATCAGTTTAATTCTTTCAGCTTATGCCTTCGTCATACTAAGAACTAACTTTATATTACTGGAGAGAACATTATACATATTGTAATATTTGGTAACTTGTGCTTTGTCAGTTAATTCTTACATTACCTAAACACAAAACTGCAACATTAAGTTTATTGAAATTCTTCACCTTTTTAAAAGCATACAAGTATTTACAGAACTGTAACAGCAAGGTCATCAACTCAAATTTCTCTTTTATAATTATAGGTGCATGCAACACCTGTAAACCTTGTTCAGTGCAAAGAGTTTATACCTGCAGTCTCAAGTTTATTTTCAATGTGGTGAAAAAAAAAAAAAACTTTCTCAGTCAGAGAATCAGGCATGGAAAACTCCAAACAAGAAACTTAAGTCTGTAAAACTGTAACCTACAGAAAGCAGGCTTTAATAATGGAAAGCATTAGGCAAACTCATTTCTTTGCTACTTTGCCTAAAATTATTCTGTCAGAAGCAATCTGCCTATTTCCCTTTCAATACATATGCTTTAGGGAAGAAGGAACAATTCTTTTATAAAATGCAATAACACCAGACCGTATTTCAGGAGAGAATGTGATTATGCTGCTTTACAAGAACTACAACATAGTCAGAGGACAATTTATATAAAGTCAAATTTGGTCTAGACATCACTAGCTGTTGCTTCTGAAAACACTTTATGAAATGTGAAACAATGTCAAAACTAAGGGATCAAACCTCAGATTTACAACTTTTCCAAGAGAATAAACTTTATGTAATGTTCTCTTAATGCAATCACTTACATCCCTTTGCCTTCACCAAGCAGTCTTATGAATTGTCAGAAGCTCTTGATAGATTTACCAACCAAGCATGGACCTGCCTTGGTACGTGCCATTTTTCCATCATGGCGATAGAAGACAAAACAGTATGTCTGTAACATGCTCCATCTTTCTGTAATGTTATCACTGATCAGGAACATTCAAAGGGCAGTCCTCTGAACAGTAATTGAAGAAAAGAACAATACATCTACTTTATGTACTAGGCAGGCACTCAACTATCTCACGAACAGCAGAGGCTTTTAATATCATGTTTCTTCACCCTTGTTTAAGAGAGATAAAAGTGCCATAGCAAGACGTGGCAATGCAGCTCTTGAGCTTCCCAGCTCTTCCCTCATTCTGTGTTCCTATAAGTCATAGCTTTAGATGCAGAGCAAAGCATTTGCTCTTATTTTGCAACTCCTATTGCCCTGCCCTGGCACAGTATCATTTATGCATATTTATTTGAAAATGTTGCCATTGTCCTGGTCTGCTTTTTCTGAAACTGCTCCTTCAATAATGCCTTTTGGCTTGGAGACAGGTATGTAGCTGCTCTCTCTTTATAATAACCCAGGTGTTAGCAGCTGTGTTTTTGGAGTCATCAGCCACAGCTCCCTTAAATAATCTACAGGTCTGAAAAAATATTTTTTCAACCAGTTTGCTGGCAAAGGAGACTGATGGCAGGGTGGACAGTCAGCACAGGGACTTTATTTCAGACTTGCTCCATTTTACCTATTAATTATTTCTTATAGTCTTCCCCTAGGGAGGAATAAAATGCTAATCTTTTCTTCTATGGACTGCAGGTGACATTGCAACAGGAAAGAAAATTACCTATCATGGCCAAGTACAATAATTGGAACAATCTCTGGAAGTTTATTAATTCATATGACACAAATGAATAATTTCAATAAAATTGCAAAGGCCCACCTACTGGGGAAAAAAACAAGATAGGCTGTTTTCAGGTCAGCTAAATTTACAGCTTCCTTTTACAAAAAATTCTATATACACTAGAATTTTAATTAAGCACAAATATGTTTTGTAATATCAGTTAGTGATATATGAGTACTTACAGCATTTAGAAAACCCAATGGATTTGTAACTTGCTGTTTAATGATCACTTTGTGATCCATATCCAGGTACATCAGTTCTCTTAAAATGATGGCTGTTAGATATAAGGTCTATAAGGGAAATGCTTACATACTGGTATAAAAGTGTCTGTGATAAAACCAGAAGCTCTGAATTTCGTGCTAGTTAAATGTTGCCTCTGAGGTAACAGAAAAGCCATTTTCCAGCACTTGTTTCAAGGACTCTGCTAATAACACTTTTTCACAAAGGACTTATCTTTTCTTAAATAAATTCTTGTGAAGTTATTCTAAAGTATTTAAAAATCATGCAACTAAATTTGATTGGAACTTCTCAACCTTTTAATTCTGTTTAATTAGTGATATCTTAATTTTTAATCACAGTCTCCACTGCAACTTGATATTCTGTCCAATAACAAAAATAGCATTATCAAGTTACTGCTTTAATATCACCTGTGATGCTTCTGTTCAACTTACTCTGCCATTCTATTTTTGTATGGAATCTAAATCCACTGATTTAGAATCCAATGAATTGATTAAAAGAGTCACAGAATTTACTAGTTTTGCTCATGAATAGAAAAAATATAGGTATTTCATTTCTTCATGACAAAGCATACTGATATAATATAAAAGGTTAAATCATTTCTTACCTGCACAGCCACTACCAATATTGGCTTCAAGTGTACATGAGTTTTTAGCTTAAAAGGTAATACACATATTCCACACAAGATACCACTAATTATCTAGGCACAGCAGGCATACATTTGAACCTAGGGCCTTTAGGGGCTGTTTAAAATATGATTTATAATCCACATGCAATTAACTAAATTCACATGGTATTCTTGCGAAAGATCTCCTACTCCACCAATTAATCACAGATTAAAAGCCCTGAACCCCTGTTTCCAACATTAGCATTGAGAAAAGTAACACATTCCTGAAGTTTTTATGCTTGTAGGCAAATGAAATACTAAGGACACAAAATAGATTTACATTAGATATCAGTCAAGTAAAGCAAACCAATACACCCAGACCTTTAGGATAACGATATGTTCTCAGGTTTATCCTTCGCAACAAGTACAGCCATTTCCCTTCTGTGGCCCACGTGCTGTTAGAATATCCCTCCAGCCTGGCCATGCTTCCTAAAATCTTTAAATGGCTCTGGCAGATCCCTCATTTTCTCACTAATTCAGAAATGAGCAGCACTTGCTGGCAATATGACATATGCAGAGGAAGGTCTGCAATGGATAGTTAACCCTAGTTTTGGTGCTACTAAGATAAACTGATCTTGCAGTAGCCAAAAAGTTTGCTTATTAAAATGCTACCACAGAGTGCCTGACCTTTAAGGGGCAGGTCTTTTGCTACATAACAGAAAAAACAAACAAACAAACCCCCCAAAACCAAAACCCAAACAACAAAATTGAGAAAACCTTAAGGTGGACATTGTTAACATTTTCTATTTAACATATTACCCTATGACAAGAGGAAATTTCCTTGCCATCTAAACAGTCACACTAAGTGAAAAGATGAGTTTGACAAAATGACCTTTTTGAACTGGGCAGAGCATGACCTGAACAACTGTGTGTTTTCTGCAGACGACGCCTGTTCATATGGCTTGGTAGACAGCAAGGGCTGGTGGTAATTGCAATTACAATCAGTGATTATCTGTGCTTGTTTACTTTTGGGAAACTAAAAACAAGTGCTATATTAAAGAATTGCTGAATGTTGTCTGTAGAAACATTTTGACATACAACAAAATGAGTTCTTTAAAGCTTGAACTGACAGCCTTTTACTACAGTTACAAAAAGGTACAGCCTTGTCAAGGCTTGCCCTTGACCTAAGTTGAAGTCATAGACAGAAAGACAAATGCATGACACAAGCGAGGAGAAAACAAACAAACAAAAAAACAGCCAACAACAGAGAGCACATCCCCCCCAAGCAGACTGCTGGCAGAGGTACACCCTGGAGATCAGAAAAGTCATTTCTTCCTACAGAAATAGGACTTAACAGCCTTTCCAGGCTACTCATGTACTGAATTAAAGAATGTTAGGAGCTGGAAGGGACTTGCAAAGATCGTCTAGCCCAACCCCCCTGCCACAGCAGGATTCCCTAGACCAGGTCACACAGAAGCGTGCCCAGATGGGTTTTGAATATGTCTATAGAAGAAGACTCCACAACAGTTTTGACTGTTTTAATGAATGAAAACTCACAAGGATATAAATTGTTCTATTTGAACAGGATTGCGCAACATGCAGTAAAGGAGTTGTAGGGTCTGTACACAAAGAATGAACAGGACAGGGCAAGAAAAAAAACCAACCAACCCTTCCTTAATGAATTAAGAGGTGAAAAACAGTGTTTGCAATGTAATTACAATGCATATGCACTAGAGGATTAAATGGCACTATGAAAAAAACCCTTAAACATCTACCTCCTGAAAGCTAAATTTTATGACCTTAATAAGGCTAATTTAATACTGCTTTTCTGTATGATATTGTATAATCTTGGTTTATTTATGACTTATATGATGTCTACACATGCATATACATACCCCAACCAATGTACCCTTACATTATTATTTCATAGAACATGTTTTACTGTTTCATTTGCATGTGGAACATTTGGCATATGCACCTGCCAGGTGCAAGATGAACAGCAGATTACAATACACTGCACTATCACAGCATTTAAAGCAAGCTCATATGATTTTACACCGCCCTGCATTAAGAGTATAGAGTGCAGAAATAGTGCAATTCAGTATATCAGTGCTCTTGTAGGAAGCCTTCATTGTCACCATTTTTTCCTCCTCAACCTTACCTTAAGCTGCTGCTGCCACTGCCTCATTCATTTCCACAAACCTACCAAAACAGGGGAGAGCTTATGAGATCTGGTACCCTGAAGCCCCTCCAAATGCTGTGCTGACACCAGCACTCTGGTGGGGATGAGGATGCTGTGCTGGGTCCTACCTCTGTAATCTTTCTTTTTTTTCCCCCCACTCTGCATCAGCTCCATGAATAACCTTGGGTACTTCATTTTAGCTACCACAACCCTGGTTTTACTTAGTCTTTGATTGGCCTATTTGTGAATTTTTGGAAGACAGATGCTCATTAACATGTATAATGTCAAATCTGATAAAGCTGATTTTGAAAGGAGCCTGTAGGTGCTACTATTATACAAAAAATAAATATTTTTCCTCTGTATTTGATAACGATAGGTCAGAGCTGTTGATGTTTTATATGCAAAGCCCCTGATAATGTAGTACATCAAATCAATTCCCCTCCCTTACTACTATTGCTAAAGAGAAGCTTTTCTTTTTAATGTCTTTCCCTTCAACAACAACATCAAAGAACTAAGGACAACAATTTTTACATTAGGAAAGCTGTGTCAAAAAACATTTCACTTCAAACAAAGCACCACACATAGAGCTGACAAGATGAGATTTAAACACTAATTAGCATCTATTTCTTTATTGAATTATAATTTCAATAAAATGTTATGTGACCCTCTGATTTAAATACTGTTTTCCCTTCAAACATGTTTTTCATTGCCAAATTGGGTTCTTAGATTCATGAAGAAGGACCACGTCTGAAAATTTGATTTTTACAGATTAGCCCACATTTCCACATTTATAAGCAAAGGCTGTGAGGACTGTATTAATCACAGTATGCAAATTCAAGATCAGAACTGTTATAGAGTATGCAAGACAGTACCTCTAGATCACATTTCTGTGTGAGAATCAACTAACAACTTCATATACACTGAATGAGCAACAGAAAAGACGTAGTCTACTCTTTAACTACAAGTCTGACGAACAGATAAACTTACTCTGTATTCCAAATTTCTCCATAAAAGCTCTGCAGAAATGGCAACACTGCACAGGAGCGAATTCTTTCTTAAAAACTTACCAAAACCACCCATTTGTCTCAATGATCACACAGATATAGGGGTTCACAAAAGCATTACAGGTTAATTCACATCTACATCATGTACATCCTTCCCTTTAATATTCATGAGTGAAAAACATTTCATGGATGAATGAACTTAAGAAGAAGTAGGAGCTATGAATGCTTCCTCCTGGCCAGCTTTCCCACACATAACAAGAAAGGAGATTTACAGAAGGAGATGAAAACTGACCCAAACCAATTTCATGACAAGGGACTTATAAAGTAAATGCTGGAAGTCTGAATTAATAAGGATTATAAAGGAGTGTGTTGTGACTGAGATGCTAGGACATCAGAAAGGCACCCAGGAGATCAGCTCACCTCTATCCTAACGAGATTTCCTTGACAAAGGAGAAATATGATGATACAGGCAGCCTATATATAATTTATGAATTCTTGGCACCATTATAATGTTGACATGTAATTGCTTTAAGAAAGAGTGTGTGCCTGCATGAACAGGGACTGTAACTTGCCTCTGTGGGAAGCAGGATCAGGTTGAAGTGATTAACTCTAACATTGCTGCCCTAACCCATGGTGGGCAGATTAAGCAAGCTGCCAAGATTGGCAACCGGTTTGTCCAAGGTTTTGTGCAAAGGGGTGCTGGAGCGGGTCATGGAAAAAGTTGTCAGTGTACAACAAGAAACTGAGTCCTTGAAGAGCAGTGGCACAATACAGAAAGTGAAAAGCTTGCTTTCTTATTAGGTGGAGTCCTGTCTAAGTACAGGGTCAGGCAAAGCGTGAAAGTAAGTGGATTTAAAAGAGAAGGGTTTTAAAGGGCATTAATGCAACTGAGAAAATACACTAAAGGTGTTTTTATGCAGGTTTGTTTTTTTTCTTTCTACATTTCTTGTGCAAGTTAAAACAAGTTACATTCTAATGCTGTGTAACAGGAGCAAGTTAGTATGTTACAGCCTACCATACACCCCCTAAAAAAGACAAACAGTAAATACAGAGCACTCAGGGCAGAGTACTATAGTATGCAAGGAATTTTGAGGTCAGACTGAAAGCACAGTTCTCATGAAGGGAAGGAGAGAAATTTTATTCAAAGAAAGGAAGAGAGAATGAAGAGAGAGAGGGAGAGAAAGGAAGAGAGAATGAAGAGAGAGAGGGAGAGAAAGGAAGAGAGAATGAAGAGAGAGAGGGAGAGAAAGGAAGAGAGAATGAAGAGAGAGAGGGAGAGAAAGGAAGAGAGAATGAAGAGAGAGAGGGAGAGAAAGGAAGAGAGAATGAAAAGAATAAAGAAGCAAATGGTCCAGTAGATAAACTCCAATGGTACAGAGGGTAAACTCCAACATCTACAGGATTGTGATAACTCCTAAACTTTGATGGCACAACACAGCACCATGCCAGGAAACAGCAGCAGCTAGGATAAGAACTCAGTCACGGTCATAACTAGCTTTCAAAATACACGCAACCTATTTTCCTGCAAGAATAATAGGCTTTTAGAACCAATGCTTTCAGAAAAGGAAATGTAATAACATAGCATAAAGCAAAAAAAAAAAAAAAAAAAAAAAGCAATGCTTTAGTTGATCTTCCGATCTCCTAAGATGAATATTTAAAACTTATAGAAAGAACGAGTGCTTATTATCTACATTTACACTGCAGAAATTAACTTTTGAAATAAACCACTTAATATATTTCATGTATACTAAGCAGCAACTTCTGAGCTGAATTATGCCAGCACACCCTAGTATATTTATCCAGTAACACTACACTATCTCTCTCTATTAATATTCAGAGTAAGATATGCAGACTTGCCTTACCAGTCAGTATGGTTATGTACTTGCTGCTCAATGTCTTTTAATCACAGAAAGCTGTTTTCTACCCTGCATAGGAAGCATGTCTGGCTTTTTAAACTATCTGACCTACAAAAACATTTAGAAAACCATTTACCAGATCACATAAAGTGTCCAAGCAATACAGCACATATATGCAAAGTACAGGCCTCAGAGATAAAAGGATTATTTCAAATTAAACAATCATGATTCTTTCTCTGCAATTTATAGCACTGTGTGGTGTGTTAGAATATACCTCAGTACTTGGGTCATAATGAGCTTTATGACATCTCTAGGGACACATCTGTGACTTGTTTCAAAATATACAAGTTCTTTTTGCTAAGTGCTACTGTTGTTTTGTCGTCTGGTTCATTAGAAGGCAATACAAAAAAAGCCAAAGAAAAATGTTTTAAATAGTTGCAAGCACAAAGGAACAGATTTTTAGAAAATCTGATAGCATAATGCCACAACTGTTTCAAAAGACCTGTCCTTCTGAAATGATCACAAATGTCTAGACTTGCAAGAAGACCTTCTATTATAAAAATAAAACACACCAGGAGTGTGAATGATCTCAGTGCATTTAAAGTATTTTAAGTGACAATTGAAGTTTATGCTGAAAAGTCAAAATTGTTGTAGCAAAATCAAACTGATTTTCACAACACATTAGAAGCTCCATACTGCCCTTTCTTTTTCCCTCCCCCCATGGAACAACCAGAAGCATCACTGTGTTCTATGAAGAGTGATTTGCTGGGACAAATATGCATCTAAAGGCAGGTATTTACCCCATATGAAGTTAATTTCACATTATTTATGCCCAACTGTCACTGAAGCTCATATTTGAAGACTACAGTGCCCTGATTTATCCCACATATCCCAAGCAACAGTACTATGAGAACGCCCAATCTTGTCTGATCTCAGGAGCTAAGCAGGGTCAGGCCCAGTTAGTACTTGGATGGGAGATAGCTTGGGAATACAGGGTGCTGTAGGATTTCCTGCTGTGGCAGGGGGATTGCACTAGATGATCTTTTGAGGTCCTTTCCAACACCTAACATTCTGTGATACTATCATTTAGTGACTAAGACCTCAGGAACCTGCAGAAATGCTTTCACCATGTCCTCATGGAGCAGTACTGCAGTTTGAGGAAATTAATGTTGAAAGCTTAGGACTACATTTCCTCTAATTTCCAGAGCTAGTATATACAATCTAGCCCTAAAAGACAACCTAAACATCTAAGGAAGATGACTTTTTCCATGATTGCAAAGTGGTACAGTTGACCAACATATTACTTTCCCTGTGCAATGGAAATGGATGATGAAAAATGACACATGTTAGAGCAAGAAGACAGATCAGGTTGACAACAGGGCGAAATGCAGGTGCTTGTTGTCACTTCTCAGCACCTAGGATTGTAGATGACTGATAAGGTTCAGTTATGCACACAAACCCCGATTTATTTCCTCCCCACATACATACAAATTGGGTGGAAATTACTGGATTTTTGCCTATTCTTAAGATTGCCTTGGTAGTACCATAAAGCTTATGTGGCCTGCTGTGTAGATGTTCTTGCAGTTACTTTTTTGTGTGCTTGTTTTTGTTTATTTTACTTACACATTTTGGTTATTTGTTTGAGTTTTTTTTAAGGTAAAGTACATTCAGTCATACAACCAAACTCATTTAAATTTAACCCAAAGGATGGTAAGATGAATGTGTCATGATCATCTGCTTTCAGAACTGCTACTACAAGTAAATGAATGCTTTATGTGGTAGTTTGCTTTCATATGTTAATTTCAGATTCACAGTTGATACCATATATTTGAAACTTAAATCATAATAAGGTTAAAAAATACAGACTCCACTGAATTTAAAAACCAACATATCTATCTAGTTAAGCTAGATGAGATAAAATTGACATCAAAGATACTACCTCATTCAGGCCTTTCAAAATACTTGTCATTAAAAGGTGGTTTGTTGAAACTTCAGACAGGATAAACCTATTCCCCATTTTGAGTGAAAGAATTACCTTTCCAGGGTTGCAATTACAACCGTACTTAGTTGTCATAGCAACCTGGCAACATATAGATGTTGTCAGATGAAGACATCAAGGGGCAGACAGTGATTTTCAAATCACTGCACGCCAAGTGTCATTTTTCACAGATATAGCTGTGCTCAGTTAGGAAAAAAAAGCTTAAAAAAAGAGGAAAATTAGCATTTTAAAACAATGCTTGAATAGCATTCAGATTTCAATACCAATATTCCATTTTGCTGAGATATTTTAATATTTTTAGATTAGCATCCTCTTCTTCTCCAGTTAACACACTCCCAAAATATGAGCATGACATATGGAGTTGAAAGGCAAAGAGGTTAGGCTCAGCTGCAAAGGTTACCATGCTTTTAGTGGTTGCTTAAGTCCTGCGGCTATTCTTCCCCTCTTCTCCCTGTTTTAACTGTCCAGCTACATTGGCTTGGTTATTTTCAGTCAGATGCTCTTTTTGACCTGTAGTCCAATTCCTTTTGAGACAGCGAAAGGAAAAGAGATCCATACTAAAAGCCAGTGTTGAGTGTGCCCCAGTGATGTGAAGTTCTGCAAATACTCCAGCTGTGATCTATTTGTAAATGTTGAGGCAGAGTCCAGAAGACATGTAGTGCAAACAGTTCTCAGTTCTCTTCAATAGGTAGCTCATACTGTGGTGGCTGCTAGTCTACACTGCTATTTTTACTTCTACTGACCCAAGCGGCTTAGCTCTGCTTTATATTAAGGGATCCAACAAATGTTTTCTGAGTTGGTGTTTTATTCATTAATATGCACTTTCATACCATGCTGCTGTACTCATTAATGCCACACCACATAGTACAAGTTTGAAATGGATCAAGCCTAAATTGATCAAGCCTGAAGATATGCTTGTGCTTGTCTTTCCATCTAACCAGAGCCCATGTGGGTTTTTATCCTGTAACAAGACAGAGGCATCATTCCAGCATAAAATTTGCTTGAATACCAAATACTGTAAGCAAGCAAACGCACCCTGTACAATCCAAATCTTCTATGGACAAAGCTATTTTTTCAAATCTTTTAAACAAATTGGAACCAGAATAGATTGTTCACCATTTACATGGTTAAGATGTTTTTGATCTAGTACTAAACTGTCTCAAAATCCAAATTCACCACTTTATCAGTCTTCATCCTACTAAAAATCTGTCTGGCTCACTGAAATACCCACATAATACAACACTAGAAACAGAAAGTGAGAGCAGAAGCAAAAATTTGTTTAATTCATTACTTAAGTATGATTTGAAGTTATTACACTTAATGTGTACAGATTTAAGACATGTCAACATGAGTTTGTTTTGGGTTTATTTTATTTAATAAACTCAAAAGCATTTTATTCTGTTACTCTTAAACACCATCAGTAACTTGAATGATTTAACACAATACTTCTTTTCTGCATAGAAAGAGACACTGCTACAGCAGACAGTCAAGTGACAAAAAGATAATGCAGATTTAAGTAAAATGGATATAAGTGCATACTGGAAAACAATTCCTTTTAGTGGTAAATGGTTTTAGGAATTTTGAAAGTTGTCACCAACACTTTTAAAAACAAGGAACTTTAGGATGTTGGCATATTTTAGCCACAGCTGAAGACTTAGGTAAAAAACAAATAGGAGAAAGTCAGACCTATCAGAAACCTTTTTCCCTTGCCAGAAGATGCAGAGGAAAATACGGTGATTAAGAGGGACATATGGTTTCCATGCAGGATCAAAAAAAAAAAAATTCAACCTCCTGTACTAAAAGGGAAGAATAACTGCAGGTAGAATAAAAATGCTAAAGCCCTCTATAATATTTCTGAAATTAATAGGTGATACAAAGATAGAGATCAAAAAAAATAGACATTACTACAGGCCAGCTAGAGTACAATCTAACCTAGGCAGGAAACAGAAACAGAAAGCCCCTCACCTTGCCATCCTGCCCACATACCTAAATAAGAAAAAGGACAAAAACCTGTCTCAATTACAAAATCAGCTAAGGTTTTAGTGAAACTTATTATGTGTTCTTTGTCTCGGAAATGATCTCTTTAGTTTGACTTCAGAATCATGCACTGCCATATAAGACCACTAAATGTATTACATGAAATCAGAAAAAAGTATCCAAAGAATTTGCAAGATGTTTAAAAATTGAAATCCTACTTTCTAAAACTTTTTCTGCTAAAAAGTCAGTCTCTTTGACACTCAAATAGTATTCATTTTGGATGTAATTTAATAGGTCAATCTTAATTTATTCTGAAGTGCTTCCTGTCAAAGGTTGACTCAATATTTTATAAAGATATCTACAAAGCAGCTCTCAGTGATCTGCACTATTCCTAGCATCAATACAGACATGCAAATATGTATGCATGGGAACATCTTACATAGAAAAGGAAACACTTCCAGAACCACTTAAAACCAGACAACTGTTCTGCAAACCAGTTTTTCCCCAGCCCAAACAAATATGACCCAACAGATGTCTAACAGAAAAATAATCAATTTGATGTTACTAGATCACAGCAAATTAAGTTCTACCCGGTTATGCCAGTATGGAAGCAGGTTACTTGCATTTGACTGAAGGCATGCTCTGGAAGTATGAAAAATAATTAAGAAGTCATTTTAGCTTATGTACCAACAAAACATCGTTCACCTTTGGCTGCTTCCTCGAATTTCAACCTGCAGGATTTTGCAGAAAACTAAAAACCTTTTTATAAGCAGGGAGAGGAATGAAATGGGGGACTCTGGAATATCCAGCTCCTGAGATTGAGCCTTGGAAATGACACAGCTTTATGCCATGTTGCCCCCTTATTATCTCTGTACAAATATCACACATGCCTATATCAGAGCTGCACACAAGACTAAGTAAATGATTTTCAAGTATCTTGAGGGTGAGATGAAATCAATTATCACAGAAGTAGTTGGTTTGGGCTTTTTTTTTTTTTAAGAAAAAAAACTTGTCTTCACTTTCTTCATGCATCAGAAACTGATGACTTACATCTCCAAGTATTAAGAAAGAACAGATGTTACTGTGTCAATACAGGCTGTGAATAATTCAAGTCCATGTGTTAAGTCTAAACTCTTTTAAGGCAGAAGAGGTGTTGGGACAAGCCAAATTCAAGAGTCTGAAGCATCACTTGATGAACAAAAACAATGCAGGGAGAAGTCACAACAGAAGTGTGACTTAGGAGATTTAAATTAGGTTCCTGGTACCTTGCAAAAGGCAAAACTGGTCTTATAACTGCAGGTGCAAACACCACATACTGCCATGCGTGAAAACTAGTGAGGGAAAAGGACCTCCTTCCTCAATACGCATTGAGGAAATTAAGGTGTTGAAATTCTGTTAATATTTTTCCTGTTAGCATCTTTCTTCAGCTTTCATTCCTTTTCCCTATGAAGCCATTCTGTGGTTTTGAAAGGCATGGGGTCTCTGGTGTGATTTACAAAGACATCTTGGCATAGGAAGTTACAAATCATCTACATAGGACACAGAAGTACTTACAAGAAGCAGTGGAACTTAGTAAGCAATCTCTCAATCCATTTGTCAATGCACCTCCAGGACTCATTTGAAGGCAGGTGAACTAATAAACCTCAGCAAAGCAGCTACCAAGAGAGCATTCTGTTCTACTAGAAGGATTTGTAGTCTTTCCTCCCACCCCATCCCCCATCAAAATATACACACTTCAACTTACTGGCTTTTATCTCACTCTCTACTGTAGTAAATTGGAAGCTGGAAAAGCTAGCAGAAAGCAGAACAATAGGGATGGAAACTGTGACCTTTGTGTGTAGTAATTGAAAACCACAGAGAGTTCAAAGTGCAGAATGGACCTCTGGACACATCTATGCTGGCAGCTTTGAAGCCTGTAGTTATCCACTGTTTTAACTCTAGGCTTACATATAAGTCTTGTAAACTGGGGGTGGGTTAAATAATTATAGTTCACAGCATTAGTAGGTAATTACAGAATCAAAAATACTATACAGATATACTATTATGTTATTTACAATAGCACTTTTTTTTTCCCCCCCCTGCTGGGACAGCCAATGTTTGTACCACCTGGTAGGATGCAACAGTTGTAGAGAGTACAAAGCAACTACTGAGATTGTAAATAGTTTCAGAGGGCAGCTGTGACTTTCTATACCAATTCTGCCACCATTACACTGGGTAGACACATATAACATTTTAAATATTATGAAAAAAAATTTTAAAAATCCAAGGTTAGTTAAGAAGAAGGGTAACAGGGCATTTAACAATTCTCTGTTGCCACCTTACTGTCTCTAACTTTATTCACCAATAACTACCATACTATTGCCCAGGCACAGGTTACATCACTCAGCTGTAAAAAAAAAACTCTTAAGGCTACAACTTCTATGTTTACCACCGTAAGTGGCATCAGTGCCTTCTGTTTCTAGCTTAAATCACTAATGTAGTCTAAGCTCATTATTCTTCACCTTCAGACAATTGAAGTTAAAACAGCACAATTGTCTTGGCAATCTCACAATTAGAACTGCACAATCACTTTGCCTGCTACACCTTTTGGTATAAATATTTTATCAATGACTGCCTTTGGAATAAATGTTGTCTGACTGCAACAAGACAATTTATTACCAAAAGGCAAAATGCCTTTTGATTTTTCAATAAGAAGTTTCCTTGAAATGAAAAGACACTGTCTTCATGGGCAAATAAAATGCTCCTGGGGATGACTTCCATCTTCCATGCTGTTCACTAGGATGATGCTGAATCTGCTACCTCTGAGATTGGGTCCAGCCATAAACTTATTTCTCCCTTTCCCCCCTGAGGAGAAGACATACTTGAATGCTGAAAGATTACCATGTTATTCACTGATGGTTAAAGTGAGGGAATTTCTATTCTATTTAGCATTTACAGCAACTGACACAAACTACAGGAAGTTTTGGTTTTTTCAGTGTTGTTGTTAAATTTCACCTGACACATGTGAAGCTACCAAACATTTATGTACATGCACACACAGAAATTCTTTGAATGTGTGCAAGAAGTACTGTGCCATTGATATGTTGAATGAAATTTAGACAGTTATCTGGCCACAGGTGGAATTGACAGTATCATTGTTCAAATTTAATATTTCAAATGGTATGAGAGTCCTTCAGATTAGCTTCCAATATATTTGATAAACTTGATTATTACTCAGATTTTAAATGCATGTTTTCAAAAGCATATATTTGACCACCTTTTACAAGTCCTCCTGCTCTGATATCAGAGGTAATGGATTCCCTGATGATGAAATAATTACAACTGTGTACTGTCACTTCACTGAATGTTATATGGAACAAAATTCCGTTATACTGAAAATCACCAACCCCCACAGATGAAGCTAGAGTGTGTACAGTAAAATTTACTCTGTACATGATCTTGTTTGATCTTCCACAAATATGCCCTTCTTTTCCCATGATCAAACAACACATCTGGGAGCAACAAAAACATGTTGGTGCTGTAAAGTAACAAATTATTCCTGTGCATTTACAACAATTCTCTAGATTTCCATATCAGGTTACAATATGACATATCAGCTCCAAAACAGTTTAATCTATTAAAGAATCTTACTTCATTCCTTATAGCTTCATTTTAACTAAAACTACATAAAGTGATTACGCCAGGTACAACTGCGAGTAGGAATTATAAAGGAGGTTTCAAAAGCAGAGGCTTGTTGTACTTTAGTTTGGTGCATTGTTGTTTTTAAAAAGCAAAGTAATATTAAGTATAATATATATATATATATCAATCATACTTTTATAAATACACAAAATTATCATTTAAAATTACAGGCTGAGATACCACAAAAGAAAATAAAGACATGAGAATAACTTGCCTACTTTTTTCTTTCCTCCTCTCTCTCTTAGGGCAAGATAATTGAGAGATATGTAATAAAACAAACTTCAGCTAGACTTCAAAATGGAAAACAATCTGATATTTCCACTTCATTTCTGTTTGGTATCTCAAATTTTGCCATTTTAAGCTCATCTTAACTTTCCTTACCCCAAAGGGAGCAAGGATGAGAACAACCTGGCCCACTGCTATGTGACCTACTTTCTTTTAGGGGAGATGATAAATAGATGATGGGATAGCTCATGTTGCACAGTTGAACAAGAGTCTTTACAAGGCATACACATTAGCAGACATAATACCAAAACTGCCACCATGGCCACCTAAGAAGTAAAGTAATGCCAAAAGGCATTCTACTTCAACAACAGGTACAAATGTTTTCAAAGTTGGGACTTGAAACCAGTGTCATTAAAGGGCACTAAACATACCATGTTATTAGGATTAAAAAAAGACCCATCAGTACCTACACATTGTCCGTGACCAAACTGATAGAAAAATCAGTATGTCCACACAAAGAGGTAGGCAGATCAGGTAGATTCAGCTTATCTAAAACACAGCTAGTCATGCATGAAAAATATTATTCCCAAAAGCAAGGCTCAGGCTAAGAGGTGAGTTGCCAAGAGGTTTACCAAAGGCTTCCCTCATTTCTCAAGCCCAGTTGGTTCACACAGCTTCCCTCATACTGGTGAGTTTGTAAAAGTATTTCTAGATCACCCTCAAGAATTTCAATCAGAAAAGAGGAAAAAGGCTAGGACTGATGAGCTAGCATAATACCTACTGCATTTTATCTTTATGTAGAAGGAATAGGAGTTAAGCGTTAGCAACAGATTGTCTCCATTTGATCCAACTAATACCCAACACTGCAGTGAGGCAAACAGCATTTCAAGATGGCACAAAATTTCAAGATGCCTACAAAATTCCAAGCTTGAGACCCTAAGCTCCTAAAAACCCCAGAATAGTACTCTTTAATCTTCTGAACTATTATTCTGCAACAGAATTCACAGACCACAGAAACAGAGAAGCAAATTCAGAAGTTTTGCATCTTGCTTTTCAGTAAACTCCAGGTTGAATCAAAAATACAGAGCTGTCTGTAAGTAAACAAGTTGACAGAAGAAAGGTCAGATTGCTAAAGAAAAAACCTGCTGAGACTTGTCCTTGTCACTGAGGATTCAGCAGAGAGCTTTATATCTTGGGAATTCAGGAATATATAAACACAGATGGGAAATCTGCCAAGAACAAAGTCACACAGGAAGGAAAAAAAGAGCAGAGTGTCAGCAATTTTTTGCTTACTGCTTTTGTTTTATTTTAGTTGAACATAAATGGAATATTTAATTGTGTCACAATATAACAGCTATATATGGAGAAAGTCAAAGGCAGTTTATGTTATTTTGGTTAATGTTAATATTTTCTATGCACTGTTCTTGTTTTGAATTTGATATGGAGTGAGAAAATTGTTAAAAAATAAACCCTGTCCTAAGCATGAAAAACAAGTGCTCATTCAGTATTAAGAAATTCCTAGTTTTCAAATCAAAGAAACACAAGCAGAATTCTCCAAAAGACCTACTTATTTTTCTGATGTCTTTTAAGTCCTGATGCTTTACAAATGAAGAGTCAAAGTGACTTGAGGTAAGCAGCTTTAACTAGGCACAGACGCATACACTCCATCACATTATTTATTTTATGCTGGGGCTGCAAGAAAAATGTATTAAAAAGGTATATAAAAAACCCTCATAAACACTTATAGATTGCCTTAAAGATTAAAGCCAGGAATGTTCTTCCTCCTTGCCAGCTCTTCCTGATGCCTATCTGCAGAAGAGGACCTTGTTTTGCCCTTCATCCCATATGAACAATATTTAGGTTCTCCACTCCTTTAATTCCTCTGCTTCCTACAGCAATACTTATAGAAGCAAAGCTGAGATGGAAAAATGAATATGGAAGGAATTTGCCTGTTGAGGGCCAAATTAAATTACATAGCATGAGCATGGGAAAAAACAAGGTGATGGCCACCTGCCTACTTTTTCACACCACTTCACATGCTTAAGGACCTGTAACTTGTTACTAAGAAAGACCAACAGATTTAAGGCAATGCATTATCATCAGAACTGTTGTTTCATCTAATTTCAAGAGGGTAACAATCTTACCAGTTATGTACAAAGCATCAAAGTAAGAATAATGTAATAAGAATCATGTAGTCATCTAGTGAATGTGCTACAGATTAAAAATTATAATAATTTCTGTGAAGAAAGATAGCATTGAGGTAGTGGTGTCTCTTTTATTGGAGATATTTGGGTAATTGGCCATTTCCAGCAATTAACCCAGAAATGTCCTATTTTTCAATTAGACAAGAATCTCATTTGCATGTTCTCAAAGACAACAGGAGACTCTACTCCCTGGGGCTTTTAAATGGCACAAAGTTAACCTTATTTCTCCCAGCAGAAATATTTCATTCACATTTTCAAACAAGGTGCTACAACTTCCCTGCAATGAAACAAGGTAAAAATGTGCCATAAGCAGGAGGAGAGATGATTGCAATCTCCAGTCCTCCACTGAGTTTAATTTCCTGCCACAACTGCACAAAAGTATTGCTATGGGGGTGGGTAGTGTGAAGGTTTAAAGTTTAGCAGGAAGAAAACCTATCCAGTATCCAGATTTTGCTTATAAATATGTGAATATAAAGCTTTATTTTATACCTAAAAAATCAAGATTTCAAATGCAATAATTTTATCAGAGGAAGCTAAGTTCTGTTTGTTACTTAAGTAGTATTTTTGTATTAAAGAAACTTTAAATTATGTTTAGCTCTCCCAAAGCCTAGGGCAGCTCTAACTCCGTAATCATGCTCCTTGCGCTCACAGTAAACCAAATCACATAGCTCAAAATTTCCCTCCTCTAAATAGCACATTTGAAACACATATGGCAGAAGGATGAATCAGCAGGAAATTACAATCTTTCCTTTGCTAAGGCTTAGAAAAAAATTGCTTTCCTGAAGAGATCCAGAAGCTACTTGAGCTTACCTCATTGCAGCATTCAAAATGTCCTTGTATTCTATTCTAAAGATCATGTGAATCAGAGACCTGTAGCTATTCCAGAATTCCTCCTCTTTTTCTTTTTAAATCTCAGTAGCATTGCCTTTACTATCACTCAACACTACTACCCTACTTCTCTCAGTTCTACTCCAAGTCTTCTTTCTTACAATGCTCCACTTTGAGTGGAGGCATAAACAATAGTAGTTATTCATTGCATTGTAAAATAACCTGGATGTGTCACAATTAAATATGTTGTTTGATTCTATCATTATGCAAAATTACTGGGTAGATGGGAGGGAAAGAGTAGGGTATCACTGCTGATTTGTCATGTATCTGCTAAAAAACCCCACAATTTTAAGGCCCAATAGGCTTTCATTCTGTTGAGCTGGGACCTATTTAAAACAAAATGATACATTTAAAATGATTTCCTAGTGGATTCTATTAGAGAAATTGACAACTGCTATTAAATAAAACATTTTGGCACTGAATATTATGGTAACTTGATTTGCATAATTTAACAGTTGCAGGGACTTCAGGAAATAATGTAAATGAGCACTGAAAGTGTGCAGTAATGAAAGAGCAGATCTTACGATGCATAAGACTCTCCCCCATGATTTTATTTTAAGGTTATCTTTTTAGTTCTTAATTACATCTGTAAATAAAGGTTAAAAACTTTTTTCATCAGCATTTCTGCTGTCATTCCATTCTAGTGTTATTACAGATATTTGCAAGTTTTCTTCTCACCTCTTTAATAAAGGAAAAATTTTGTTCTGAGTGTAGGAGAATAAGAGAAATCCTCACAGCTAGCAAATACTAAGAAAAAGTAAAAAGCCATTACTAACAAGATACAAAAAACCATTTTACTGCTTAGTGTCAAGCAAACCCTGAGGAAAACATATTTCATATAATTAGGAAATCACTCAAATAATAATCACAAAACAAATACTTCACTTAAATATTTAATAATTTTTTCAAAATGTGGTTTCAGCTGCAGTTCATAAATTCCACTGTTTCAAAAAGTAATACTTATGTGACAATCCACAATATGATTAAGTTTTCCATGTTCACAGCAATCAAATACTCTGGAGTTATCTTGCTCCATAAACAATACCGTTTCTTTTTTAATATCCAATTTTGACACAACACCAGATGATTTGACTTCCCATTTGTCCTCACTTAGTGCTTTTTCTGTCAGCTAAATACCAAAATATTTTCAAGGCTTCATAAAATGTTTAACGTTAGCCAACTGCCCCATTACCATGAAAACTAACAGATCCTTAGACTAAATGTCCGATTTTGACTGGCTTAAATGAGGACAGGTAAACATTGTGCTAAGTGCTCTTAACAGGACCTCAGTCATATCCAAGAACTCCAATTTAACGAGACAATGTGTCACCTCTAACTTACTACATGCCAGGTTTGTGCAAAAGACATTGAGCAAGCCAAGTAAAACAAGTAATCTGAAACCGTATCATACAGCAGCTCAATGTTGTTGCTGCTGCCCATAGTAGTTTTACTTACTCCAGCATAAAGAAAGAAATCTTGCTATGGAGGATCATGTGCATCGTCTGGGACTACACTCATTACTTCCATACAAATACACTTTCAAAACCAAGATACCAAAGAGAGTGCTGCAGCTACAAGCTTATTATTAAGCCTTTTGAATTACATTTAATAGACTAAAAGAAAAATGATAAGCTTCTGACCACAATCCCTCTGGAATGGGTTTCTGAATTAATGCAACTAGTGTGCTTTTTGCTTTATGGAATTCAGTTCAGGACTACTACCACCAAAAATGTGGTAAGGTAAAGGTAAGGTCATGCACTGCAAGAGATCAAAATAGAACACAATGTCTGTGTACAAAACCCAGAAAAATAATGTAGTTCAGATAACAAAACAACAAATTGGAAAGCACAGTCTAGCTAGATTAGTATTGTAAACCTGCTTTGTTAAATACGTGTTTACACATACATATATGCACACATACATAGTTTCAAAACATTTAGATTATTAGTTTAGTGCAATGAAAGACACTGGGTCTTTTCTCAGTGAAGGCTGAAGCTTCTTTGACAGATAAGCTTAACCATCCTGTTGTAGAAATAAGGATGCTTAGGAAAATCTTAATAGTATGATCCCAAACAGCAAAGTTAGATGTTACTTCACAGATAAATGCAGTGGAGGTAAATTTATTAGAAGCAATCTGTCATTGCAAATTTCACATCTGTTCCAAGGGCAAGACAGTGCTTTGGGTTTTGTTTTTGTTTTTTGTTTCTCCTCCCCCCTCCCCCAACTTTGTACTGTCAGAAGATAGATCTTATTTACTTCATTCTTATTTATGAAATCTTGAAATGCAATAGTTTATCCTTTAAGATAAAACTTTACAAAAGTAATCAAATATTTTAAAAATATAAATCAAAATTTGTTTATACATACACGAAGTCTACCTAAAACATTAACAAAATAGTTTGAGAAATGTAGCAAGTGAAAAGAACCTAACAAAACACACACTTACAAGACGTCCCCAAATCTTCCTACCCTTAAATGGTCATCAATTCAGGATCCTTTCAGAGAGGACAATTATCCCATTAGCCATATGGAAAAACAGCATGATAGCCTTTATCTGCTGAGGAATATATGCACTTCAGGTGTGCCTCAAAATCATGTCCAGCTGATGTAACCTACCAAGCTGTTCGGAAACACTTTCCCCTCCCGTACACACATAGCAATCTTCACAGGTCTAAAGTAATTATAATATCAAATCCAACATTTATTACTTGAACTGTTATTCTGAATAGCTATTTTGAAACATATGATTTTTAGTGTTTAAAAGTTTTTGAAAGAATAATTTTGCATTTGGTGTCCTCCTTTGAGCAGCAGCAAAAGACACAGCTGTGTCTTTTGATTTTTTTTTAATGTCTTTACTGTAGTCTTTGACTTGGCTATTAATGTAAGAGAACAAGCAACACGGTAATAGAAGCTGTAGGCTAAAGTTACTTTTAAATTTTTTTTGTATTTCTGAAAATAAAATTAACTTGATCAGTAAAAGTGATTGAATATGGAAAATGATTGAATACTAAAAATATTTGCAACCTAAAATAACGATGACAAAAGAAGCCTCCAAAACCAGACTAAAGATGTTTCCTCTGTACAAAGGACTCAAGACTTACTTTTTCCAGTTTCTACAACACTATTTCATTTTATAAAGGTTTCTCTACAGAAGTTTGAAAGCAACCTGAGCTACAAAATTAACTGGAAGATTTTGAATATCTGCATTAATGCCAAATTCAGTTATTAACATTTTGAAAACTGATGCAGTACAATGCAAACTAAGAACATCTACCACTGCTAACAAAAACCCCACAACTTTTCATACATAATGACATTGAGTAAAAACGAGGATCATTGGGATAAGCAGTACTAAAACAAGAGATAACTATGACAAATTAACTTCAGCTTTTACAGTGAAAAGCCACAGGTGTCAAGAACCAGCACCTTCAAATCAAATACAAGAGAAAAGACAGACATATCAGTATATCATTAACACTTGAAAAAGTGTGCAGGTGTCAAGCTGTTATACTGTGTATGGTCATGAAAAGCAACAGTACAGGTTTGCCCTGACACTGGTGTGATTTCCTCTGACCAGCCTTGGTTTGAGGTAGCTCTTCAAACAACGTCTGGATTTGCGTGCCTCTATCATTCTTAAAAGGGTTCAGAGCACAAGGATGAAAATGCCTACAGAAGTACAAAACCTGACCTTTTTCACCTGCTCATTTTTCCTTTTTCTGATCTGTCTAGTTCTTTTTCTTTAACAGAAAGCTATAACAAGGTTGGAAACAGCATGGACCTTCATGCAGTATCGAAAGTAAAACCTGCTGTCTTCAGTACATTTCAAGAAAAAAAAGTCTCCCAGGGATTAATTTTTAAGTGTTTCTACCAACAAGGAGATAAAAGCTGAAAAAAGAAATATATATATAAGTAACTAGACTTGACACTGATAAGTACATTCTGAAGCACAGTTTTCTTCATGCATAGCTCACTGGCAATTGGTTCACCAGCAGATAGATTGTTTACAATGTTAAAAGAACACAGTTTCCTTCTTGATTGGATTATTTTTTTTACTATTGTTAAAGTTTTTCTACCTTTCTTCTTTAAGCAATAAATTTAATCTTTTTTTTTTAAACCAAGACCTCAAAAAAAAAAAGCAGATGTTTTAGCAAGCATTCAGTGAAAAGAAAGTGAGCAAAAAGACATCTGAAGCAAAGAAGTACTTTCCTATTCTAAATTCAAAATTTTTGAACACATAAGCATTCTTTATCAGGTCATTGAAAATGTTTGGGATTGTTTGCTCTAGTGTTAAGTTTAAGCACTGGAAGATTTTTGAATCATTGGACAACACCTTTAAATAAAAAGTTCATATATGATGTACATAGTCACATGTGATTCTCTGCTGTACTAGTGTCTCCTTCAACTCAGTATTAGCTCTGCAGTTGCAATAATCTATAGCCTTTCAATACATACATATATATATATACATACATATATGTCTCCAGTTTTGATCTAGGTGTAGTAGTGAGAAAATGTTTCCCCTAAACAAGCAAAAAGCATGAAAAAGTGCAACTGAGTATCCTCCAGCTAATTCACAAGTGCCTTGAATAAAACCTGAAATTTTACAAGTGTAGGCTTAACTATACAATGATATCTTTCCATAGAAAATAGCTGTGCCAGTGTAGATGGACTGTGCCATGCCTTCGCATGATCATTTTGAAGCAGGACATATTATAGACCTATCACTTTCACATTTAGTAACCAATTACTTTAAAAATTAAGATAAATATCACAATATCTCTCTGATAAAACAAAACATAATCATGATATAAAATCAATCAACCTTATTTGGTTAGAAAGGCAAGCTGTACTTTTCTGTTACAGTGTACAAATTACAGGTCTTAAAAAAAATTACTGAAGAAAACCAATGAAGAGGTATTCCACACTAGCAAAATCTTCTTTAGATTCATCCAAAAAACACCAACTATATAAATAATGCTGTTGGAAAAGGCTAAGCATGCAAAATATGCTTAAAATGCTACTAACATAAGTAATGCAGATTCTTTAATCTAACACATGAACAAAAACCACAGGATAAAGATTTACAATCACAAACTCCCAAACCACTCCAAAAGAAACAAAAAATCAAGTAGGGTCACAAAATTTCCTTTAAAAGCCACAACTGAATAGATGATTCTAGAAAGTGAGATCACAGTCCTTTCAAGACAAGGATTACATACATATTGCTATTCCCCAGACAAGGCCAGAAATAAAAAAGGAAGTTTCTCTCTCTCCTACAGTCCACTGCATCATTTATCACATACCTGTTTATACAAAAAAACTTACAGAATTTGCGTGCCCCAAAATAACATTCCTTCCTTACTATCTAAAAACCAGGTTCCTAAAAAATAGTCCTTCCTTCTCTTTCACTCAGCTATGGTGTATCAGAAACAGTTAGTGCACAAAAGCAACCAGAGGCATTCATGTTTAGCCTGAAAGAACTTCTGGCTAGGTGGGTTTTTTTCCTTTTCATACACACATGCAATTTATAAAGTAACCTGCAATTGTAAAAAGCATAGAGTGTTCAGGACACTAGCAATTAGAACTCTGCTACCACAAAGCAGTGTGAAATAACACTAATGGAGAGGTGGAAAACAACAGTTATTACTGTAACACACAAAATGTGGAATACAGATAGCCAAAACAGAAACACAGGTAAACCACTTCAGCTAAGAAGCTTCTGTATTGCAAAACCAACCACAACATAACAAGCTAATACTAAACCATGGTTATACAAATAAAAATAAGTGATAATACCTGCAAACTGTGCAGCTGATCAGACCTGCTGAAGCTCTAACATCTTCTGTCCTCAAACCTTCTCTATTCAACTCTCACAGAGAAAGCAGCGTGTGTATAGATATACGCAGCCTTCTAGAAACCACCTGCTACCACTTGTGAAACCAACTTAGGGTGTTAATTTACACACAGCTGATTCCTATATTCATGTGATGGAGAACACTTACCACAGCAACTGCACATACCCCAAGTCATGAAGAGAAAGCTTCCACTTACCTAAAATAAAAGAAAGAAAGAGGATGAAAATACTATATCAGGAAATCTGTTACAAATTTGACAGTTAGGGGAGGGAAGCTCTACTTCATTCAGTTTTGACTCTCCCTTCTTCTCTCTTCTCCCACCAAAAAAAAAATAAAGCTTTGTAGGGGATAAGAACTATAGCAGCCTGCATGTGTACTACAGTCAGCACATATGTTTAATCAATACACATCATCATCACTATGGCCTTTTATCCTAAATGCTACAGACATTCAGAATGCTGGGAAAAGGATATATAACTTAGGGTGACAGGGAGAACGGAGGTGGGGAGATAAATCCTGTTTGGCAGAGATGGACTAAATAGCTGCAAGTCTCTGACCAAGGAGCCACACCCTCATCTTAACTGCCCACTCCCTCCCAGGACTGCATCAGGACTAGCCCTTCTGCCTGGAGCAATAGCCAAAGGGTCACTCAGTGAAGGTACACATGAGCTTCCTCTACCTTTTCTGAATGGGGTGATTGATTTCAGTGGCCTTACTATAGAGCAAGTAGAAATCAAATTCATACATTGTTATAAAACAAATAACTATACAACTGGCACAGTATTTAACCCACTACACATAAAATAGTTCTTAATAAATGGAGTGGTGTTAGGTCGGAAGTTCTCCATAACTTGTTAGCTCTGTAAGCAAAAATTGTGATAATAAACGTTAATTTAGTGAACTCTGAAATGAGGTAGTGTCTGAAAGTTACTGGAACATGGGATTTTAAAAAACAGAACATTGTTTCCACTTTGAATGTATATACAGACATTCAAAAGCTTTCTAATTATAAGAATGTTTTATCAAAGAAGGGGTAGTTTGAGAAGACAACTTCAACCACATGAAATGCTTAATGCATAAGGACACTTAAAAGAGCAGTTAGGAGGAGAGAAAAAGGAAAAGAACAAAGCCTCTCATTTACAATTGATAGCACCTTTGAACTGCACTGCTCCTTTTCTAAATTTGCTGTCATAGGAAGCATTTGAATAATTTAAAACATGATGCTGTGCATTTAAATAAGGAACTTTGAAAACCTGTTAAGGAGAAACAAAGGATTTCCTACAGAGTATAGATGACTATATAATAAACCTCTAATTCTCAGAAGATTTTAAATAGTTTGTATGCAGCTGTGCCCTTCCAACATATATTTAGTAAGTACATCCTTTTTTTTTCACATAGCAAGAATGTTCCTGTTCTTCTGGAGACAGAGGAGCTATCTAGTTAGCACAAGACTGTGTCATGCAGCATAGCTGTGGAGCTCGTTTCACCACAGAGGAAAATGGATGATGTGCCACCTCCTGGTCCAGAGAGATTGCTGGACCCTTGATACACTGCGATACTCACACAGCAGCTCCATAGCAGACTGCTGCTCCACTGGGAACCCCTGGCTGGGCATGAAAGTATAGATCAATGATGGCACACTGTAGATGTTTCCTACTCATGCCCAGCATTCAGCAGATTCACCTGTTACCCCCCCATTCTTTATCCCAAGGTGTGGGGCGGGAAGGGATACGACACAACACGAATGACACAACACCAACAAAACTGTCTGCCAATCCTGTAAAGCTCTTTGTTAACTCTCACTTCTTCTAAAACTCCTGTAATCTGTAAGTAAACTAAGGTCTTTTAAGAAATATCTTTCTCTTCAGCCTTTCACTTAAGTTTGGCTATTACTCATAGCTAAGACTTTGCTTCTGTGTCCTTTTACCCAAACAGACGCTCTGCATGGAAGGACTCAAAATGGCCCCTGAACAAATGTTCATATTCAGACAAGAAAATTCATGTTCATGATACATTTGACAAAACAGGATTTGGAATTTTGAGCACACATCAGAAGCTGTTTCTAAGGTACCTCTTATTTCTACCACTATCTTACTGCTACAGGATAGTTAGGAACACAGTTGACAACTGTGTCAACACAGTTGAATTTTAACAAATGTACGTCAGCATTATGAATTATTAAACTATAAGCAGCAATCCTGGAAAGAGTTACCAAAATGTGTAACTTGGGTGTCTGTCAGAATGATCAGACAGCATCTGATGCAGTTTGGAATCATCTCACAGTTCTGCTGCTACTGCTCCTCCCAGGCAGTGCCACACAGCAGCCTGTGCTTCCCTCTTCCACATCACCCTGCTTTCAGGTCACCTAATATGCTGTTAGAAAAATCTCCTATTTAACTTTTTATTAAAATAAGAAAATTAATAAAAGCAAAAAAGCAAAAGCATCTACTTTCTACACATTTTAGTTCTAGTAGTTCATTTCAAAGATTATTAAGACTGTCCTACCTCCAAACTATGACACACAGTGCATATTCCTACATAAAATGTCCTATTACTGAACATATTTAGCATATAGACTTCTTATGAGACCTTGTATAATCAACCTGTTCATGTTTCTATTATTTAAAAAACTAAAACAACAAACCAATAAACACAAAACAAACCCACAGTGCATAGGTACTGAAGGTGCTACCATAGAATTCATTAATACTAACAGGTATAGGTGTATCCAGAAGAGCAAAGCTGTGCTGCCAGATAAGCCTCTGGCATTAATGGCTTTCTGCCAAGTTTCCAGACTTCAGCCTCAGAGGAAGATAAGGACACCTTGAAATCCCAGATCAGAAAAAACTTGTGTGTAAAGTTAACCTTGCTTCAGAGTCACTTTAGTTTTACATACTTTGCCAAACTGAGATTTTAGAAAAAAGCAAAAGCTTAGTATGTTATGCAATGAAAGCAATCTTTTATTTAATTCTAAGTAGAAAGAAAGCTAAATAGTAGAAAGCTATGGCTATTGAGCATATGCAAACACATCTTAGTCCAGAACCAAATAGTGTAAGAAATAAACAGGAAAGCTTTTCTTGCCTTAAAATTCTTTCTGCTCTATTGTCTGTAACACAGCTAAACCTGTCAGCACCTACAGACATTTTAAATAAAATTTGAAGTATCCTGAAGTCAGACTATTCCTCTTCTGCAACTTCAATCCCAAGCAGTCTAGTCATCAGCACATGGGACACTGCCTTGCGGCTTAGTACTGCACATAAGGAAAACACCACAACCTTTGCCTTTTTAGCTGGCATACTCAACATCTATAAACCCTTAGTCTGTGTTGTTGCATTTTTGTCTGCTGCAATTTTATTCTTCCTCATTAGATTCATTTTAAAGTGATTTTTTTCTGCACCAACTGTGGTGAACTCACACAAAATGCCTGTAAGATGGAGATAAGCTACGACCACAATTGGTGCTCTATTAGTTTGCTTGCATGGTGGATGTCTTTGTGATTATAGTTACTCCACGATTTAACGGTAGGAGGCTAATGGAAATGTTACTTGCTACGGTAACAGGTTAAATCAGTTGGGGAAAGGAAATGTGTTTACACTTGAAGATGTCACATAAAACAGTGGGAAGCTCCCACCCCTGACACCAGAACTGGCACGCTCATTCAAGGACTTATCTACATTATTACATACTCCTTCACACTTAGAAATCTATTAATTTACAATTACTTATATTGATTTTATAGCAGATTTGTAAGTTCTGTAATCATTCACAGATTACTGAAGAAATTAACTATGCCCCTTCCAAAGATAAGTATTACTGATAAAGAGGCCTTGGTACGAGTTACAGAACACATCACTGGCAGTCTGGATTTTCTGCTGTAAATTCTACACTAATTACAGCAGAACTGATTAGTAGATTCTATCTGTCCCACCAAGAGTTTCTTCCCTCACTCCTGACAGTAATCCACCAGCAGGAAATGTAATCAGCCACTGGAGACAATGTCAGCTCAGCCTCTGATGCCTTGTTATGTCACAGATTTAAAATAATGTATTTATTGCCATTACCATCTCACTGGCAAGGGCACAGTGTTCTCAAAAAACCCCAAACCAACCAAAAGCCAAGAAAAAGGAAATCTGAAAAGAAATGCTGCATGAAATACAATTTAATCATATTTTGAGAGAGAAATCTACTGTAGCACTGAAAAATGTCAGAGGCCCAGTGATTGAGAATGAACTATTTGTAGAACATGCATTGTATACACATGAGATTATGTTTCCCATAACAATGTCTGTTGTTTATTATTTTATAAAATATGTAAAGTTGGGTGTGTCTATGTCATTTTAACTAAACAGTAAGCCATTTTATAAAATAGGTTTATTCTGGTATATTTTTGCAATTCCTCCATACGAATATGAATAAATTTACTACCAAGAAAAATCAAATGTTTCATTTTTCTGCTTTGCTCAGTACTTTACTCAGTGACAGTGTGAACTGAATTAATTTCAATGTTGGGTGAATCCCTTTGAATATAAAATTGGTCACTACATAAAAAACTTAAGGCCTGATTCTCAAAAATATGCTACAGAAACACCATTATCAATGCTAACCACCACCCCACCCCCCCAACTAGGTAGCTGCACAACTGAAGGCATTAAAATTTTGCATCTGGGGTGTCCTGGAGAACAAATAATGCAGATGATGTACAGCCAACAGCGTTAGTTCTAGATCTGTATAGTGGCTTTCCAGGAGTGGGAGAAAAATAGGGAATTGCATGCTATAATTCTCACAGGCCAAGGAGCTGGCTGTAAGCTTCATGTGCAGCCTGGGAACCTGCATTTTAACTTCCGAGCTCCTGACTTTGGAATTTTATTCTTTTAAACAGACTTTGCAAAGCTTTAGAGGCAGGGACCAATATTTTGTTAAAATACAGAAATAATGTACAGTGCAAATAGTGAACAAAACAGTGTATTTTCCAATTATCTTAATATTCCTTAAAGCTAGGACAAGAAGTCTTGTAAAACTGAGAGCTGCTTGAAGATGAGAAATTGAAGGTCCCACAGATACAAAACAAGTTTTCCTGCAATATTTAGGATCTTATCAATTAGCAAAATAACCCACATCTTCACTACCTCTTGTGTTTCAAATGCAGTTTCACCTGCCCCCCTCTACCATGAGTGCGCAAACTAATAAAATAAACATGATTGAAGGGTGGAGAGATCTTGCTTTTGACAGACCATGTCAATGTGCTAGATAGAACATCAGGATTTGTGCAATCCCAAGATTTCACCAAGAGAGGGAAGAGAAATCAAAGGAAATGTTACAGACAAGCAAAATTAACTGGACATCAGATACTATTTCCCTTTGAAGCAGCAGCCAATTTTAACACATGTTCCTTTGACATAGGCTAGCAGCTATAGACTGTGGGCAGTTTGTAAGTGCCTTTTATTGAAAGCATTTTTAATTTTCTCTAACTTCTATTACAGGCATTACCTTAAAGAACTATTTGAATGCCATAGGTACGTACTCTCAGTTACCCAGCACTAACGTTCCAAATGCAATCAGATAATGCCAGGCACTTGCTATACACCAGCCTCGTAAACTCTCATACTATATTTCATGTCTGAAAATTTGTGAAGTGTAACATTTGACTGTCTCATTTCTTAGCAGCACTTCGCCCTGCTTTCCTTCATCATTGCCTGTTGCCATACCCTCACTTATCTCAATAACAAATGAGGCCTTGGTGTTTACTGAAATCAAAATTCACAGCTACAGCTAACAGCTGTGGTTCTGCACTCATCTACAGGAGTAAAACAGGCTGTGGGTCTGATTAGCCATTAGCTGGGCTATATTAAAAAAATTTCATGTTGCTAATGATAGTCACAGTTCGTTTATGCCTCATTGTGATAGATCCACAGACAAACACGAAGAGAAGGTTGGGAGCCACTTAGACATGCTTAGACCATTAAAATGGGCAGTGTGAACCTATATAGGTAAATCACAAACAGTGCACAACCAAGATCACAAAACACTGAGTTTACTATGCGTTAAAACATCATCATATATCAAGGCCATCGCACTTAAGACAGTTCCCTAAAGACTCACTAGAAAAGGACAGAAACAAGCAAACACATGGTCAAAGTGTTTGGTCTGTACAGGGGAGCTAGAAGTGACCTAACAGCTGCAGTCTACCCAAGAGCCATAACAGGAGATGCTTGCTTGCTAGGGAAGCTCAGAGAGGTGCTTTCTGCTGTTGTAGCTCCTCCTGACCACTCTTCCAGGAGCTACTTACAATTTTATTTATCCTAATTAATTTCATTAATTGGTATTGAAGGACATGTCCCCTTACTGTTCATGTGATATTAGTCATAGATTTTACTTAACAGTCTGTATTGGCTTTTCCTGGGATTAATTTTCTTCATAGTACCTTGTATTGTTCTATGTTTTAGATTCGTGACCAAAACAGTGTTGGTAACACAGGGATGTTTCACTTATAGCTGAGCAGTGCTTACATAGAGTCAAGGCCTTCTCTGTTCCTCACTCTGCCTCCTCAGCAATAAGAGGAAGGGAAGGGGACACAGCAAGGACAGCTGACCCCAACTGGCCTAAGGGATATTCCACACCATGTGACATTGTGCTCAGCAACAAAAGCTTGATGAAGAAGGAGGAAGGGGCCATGTTCAGAGTGATGGCATTTGTCTTCCTGAGTAACTGTTACGCATGCTGGAGCCTGGCTTTCCTGGAGATGGGTGAACACCTGCCTGCTGTTGGGAAGTGGTGAATAAATTCCTTCTTTTGCTTTTCTTGTGCACAGATTTTTTTTTACCTATTAAACTGTCTCCATCTCAACCCATGAGTTTTCTTCCAACTCTCTCCTCCAGGTGGGGCTGAACTGCTGTCTGGGGTTATACTACAACGTTGTCATCATTTAAAACTCAGTCATGAGAGACCTTCAAGGGAAAACAGAGCTACCCTGTGATGAGAAAGGTGTCCAGAAATGATACAGGTTGTTGCACAAACAGTCAAGGAGCTGTATGAGAAGTCTAATCTCTGAGAAACATATTTCCAGGACATTTTGGGTTTGGAGGGAGGGATAAAGCACAGAGCTTTAGGAAAGAGGGAATACAAGAGTCCCTTGCATATAAATAAGGACAGAAAATTCAAGAGCGTAAGCAGTTATATAATGAAGAAAGTTCAATGTTTAGGAGAAAAAACCACATGGCACAGTAGTTGGTATCAGGAAAATGCTGGAAGGCTGCATCAGTAGAATATTGTTTTCAGTGCAGGGAGCTATTTACACATATCACATCAGACTGTGATGTTATCTGTGAAACGGCAGATAGCCATGGCAGCAGTGACCACGCAGTGCTCGATTAATACAAATGCCTCTTCAACTCTGCGTGGGCCCAGATGTAACAGCTCTGCTCAGAGGAAATAGACCAATTTATGGAACCAATGCTTAATGTGTATCTAAGGAGGGTAATATCGAGCTTCACTGTAAATATCACAGAGATCACTTAAATGGTTTCTTGCAATGTGACTGGAATGAAGATCACAAAAAAGGAGCAAGAGCTGACTCTGACATCAAGAAAATTTAAGATCAAGTTGCTGAGCATTGTGGAAAAACAAAAAAGCAAGCAAAAGACTCCAACCCCACCTTTAAGAAGCTATCACAAATTGCCTTTTCCTGCAGCTCAAGCTTGTCACCTCTGTCACCTGTGTACTCTCAGAACAATAAACCTGTGTGTAAATGGAAAGCACCTATAAGAACTTACAAACTGCAGAAATCCTTAGAGGTATTGCTGCCCTCTTCTTTTGTCTAACTTCTGTGAAGTATTAATATGCTCTAAACACTGCTAGTTGAACAAAAATCACAGCTTATGCAATGGCCATGAAGCTGCACAACCCTAAGGTTTTATTGTCAGGAACCTCTTATGAAGTTGTCTGTAAATGTAAGAGCATCATATATATTGAAGCTCAATAGTTTAATAAATTAGCATGTGCATGTATATATATACATGCACACATACAACCCCCCAAAAAAGGTATTTCCTCACTTTGACTTTTTAAAGACTTATACACCTAAATGTTTACTTCATTCATGAAAGGGTAAAAATAGAGACCATACAGTAAATATCCTACTTTTATAAAGAATAACATTGTGTTTCTAAATATTTCCAGTTACAATATGTGTTTCTTTCAAAAGCATTCTAGATTAAATAGATGAAGCCACATTAGTCCTGTATGTCAAAATGCACAGAGCTGAGATAAACAGCTTCTCACTGAAGACTGTTAAAGCCATAAATTTGGAAGAAAGCAATATATAGGGATTAATTATGTTTTTTTCCCATAAACTTCATGTTAAAGAAAACTAAACACATAAAACAAGAAAACAATTTTACAACTGTAGCGTATACTATAAATTAAATCCCTGGACTGCTTTCTGTTTTCCCTTATTCTGTCAGCAGATGCATGCAGACTGTAATACCCAACAATCGAGGCATATGAATTATCTATCAGTCAGTACAGCAGTAATATGTTTTGAGCTGGTTAAAACTTCACAGTAAACCTTCTCCCTAAATTATTATTTTACAGATGATAAAGAATGTAACCCACCAGTTATCTTCTATGTGCATGGAATATCCCTTTGGAAATAGTATAGGTACCTTGGTGGCAGGAGGGATAAGAAAAAAATTAAACTGAGTAACTTGCAGTGAGGGCTATAGACAATAAACTAGAGAAATAAAAACGATGGGACTGAAAAAACACTGGGTAAGAGAACAACAACAAGTAACACTAAACCTTTACCACATTCCCACCACTCTCCAATGAAGATTCAAACATGTTGAAAGCTACTATTCAGCAGTATACTCAATTATCATCACACTTTTGGAATTTAGTGTTCATGCACCTTGAATTTGGTTTGCACAATCACATCTGTGAGCCAAAAACCTCCATAAAGGAAACAGTTGGGTTTACTCTGCTATTTT
This sequence comes from Galbula dea, assembly GCA_013399015.1. Lineage (NCBI taxonomy): Eukaryota > Metazoa > Chordata > Aves > Piciformes > Galbulidae > Galbula > Galbula dea. The sequence goes on from VWZX01000351.1 coordinate 2,240,970, forward strand.
CTTGTTAATGACAGCAAGGTTTGCCAAAGGAAACATGAGGAGCTGTGCAGTGTTGAAACTATATTTAATACTGAAGAATTTCCAAATATCAAAACAAAAGTCCCAGTGCCAGACAAAAAAAATAGTGTTTAGGTATCTGCAGTGCACACTTAATGCTATTCCTACTAAAAGACTGCCAGGTTAATGTCATAATACCCAGCAAATATTTTAAAACAACTTTGCTTTGCTAATGCTTGAAGCATGTAAAGAATTTTTCTTTACATGATTCCTCACAAACATGTTTTAAGAATTTTTAAAAACCATTTGTACAACTTTTGAATGCAAGATGAGACAAAATAGGCAATATTGTTTATTTAATCAAATACATTGCTCTTCTGTATAAATAATGAATACCTGCTTTACCACTAAAGTTCTAAGTGGTCTTTAAGATAGGAACAATACAATCTGTTTTTGAAAAGCCAATGCAATGAAATACACATTCTTTCTGGCACAGGAAGATGCTTTAGCACATAATATCCCACTGCTTAGAAAGGGATTTACATCAGAAACCCAAATCAGGCTTCTAACATGACAGTCACTTGATCATTAATTTAAGGTATCTACATGGAGTGGTGTGAGCAGGAAGAAAGTTTATTGTCTTCTCTCAAGAGACTTCAAAGCAAAGAGGAGCCAAGTAGGTGGCTGAAGGCCATACAAAGTTGAGAACAGCAATGCAAATCCCCCAAATTCTCACAGTGCATTCCCTGCAAATTTCTACACCAAAGGCTGTATCAAGGAGTGATCATTTCGGGGCCACACACATACTGAGAAACAGCCCTGTTCGGTGTTAGGAGGTGCTAGCACAACAACTTCAGCTATCAGTTTATATCAGAACATGATTATTTCCCACATAAGTAAGCTTAGTAAAGGTGTGAGTGTAAAGCATGGTTATACAAAGAATTTTGTAGGGCATACTAGCAACAAGAATTAAATCTTTACAGAATGGATGCTACAGAAATGTTTTCCAACTGAGATTCCAACTGTGATTCAAAGAAATTTTAAACTTGCATTGAGAATTTTCTCAATGTTGCACCTTTAAGTATAGCAAATAAACCAGCTCATCACAAGGACAAAAATCCACATCGTCCTAAACTGTTTATCAAAGAACCAAGAGGCATAATTTTATGAATTATCACAGAGCTTTATAAATTATAACATTACGGGACTTTAAAATTCCAAAACCCCAAGATTTGAATTGACAAGTCAAGTCATATTCTAGTCTAAGTGGCAATATTCCTGAAGCATGATATTAAAATTGATAAACACTGCTGACTCATACAGTAGAAGCCAGTATCTTCAGCAAAACCCAGTGGAGCAGCAAGCATAAGAATTTGTAGTAGATGGATAGACTCTACATATTCAAGGGCATACTGGCTGCTAAGGCAAAATAAAGCAACTGCAAAGCTGGCTTCATGCTTTTCATCACAATTTTGTTAGTCTGTCTTGCCCTGATGGCTTGGATTTGTTGCTTTTGGACAATTTGCTTTACTCATCTTCTAGAAACCACCTCTGAAACAGTAATGTGCAAGGAATTATCAGGAAAATATAGTAGCATGCTTGTTAAAACACAATGTTTAGAATACTGCAGAAGTATTCCTTCAGCAGAGCACTCTAGAATGATGCAGCACTTTGGAACAGAGGGCAGCAGTAATAAACAATTACTCTTCTATAGTAATGAAAAAAATCACTGAAGTCAATTATAAGAAGGTCACAAGCACTTCAAAAAATGGCATTCCAATTCATGTCTGTTCTCTAATCAAGAGCACTCATAATTATTCCTACAGTCATTTCCACATTCTCCTGTCTAAACTCTTGTCTTCAGCCATCCCTAGGTTTCCAATAACTTAGTCGAATGAATGTACAATGACAGAAAATATAAAGGTGATGAGTATGTTACTTCCTCCAGCCTTACCCAGTTGTCTGATAGCTTGGCTTGATCTGAGCAGAGCCAAATCTTTAGCTCTTCATATTCCTTCAGAGAAAGAAAAACGGATAAACTTCCTAATTTGCTACTTATTTGTAAAATATTTCATGATATATGTTCACAATTTTTATAGAATACAGAAAAATACAGGCTATATTGTTTCACTTTGAAATTGATGTAATGGGAACAGAATTGGGATGTATGTCAGAAATCTTATGTCAGATATTCCATGAGGGGGAAAACAAAGTAAAAATATAATCACTGAAATAACCTAACTGAAAAGAGATACTATGAAGGACAGGGAAAACAAGGGAGCCACTTGTCACTTCTACCAGCTTTAAAGATCAGTATCTCTTATCAAAAATCTTGTTGCCAAATCTGTAACGTGGCATTCATATACACTGAAATGCATTCGTAATTAGATGCCTTCTACAAGCTCAAATTTAGAGCTTAAATAGTTTGGGTTCACTGGCATTGAAATGCTATCCCCAAGTTATTCAAGGACTTCTCTGAGGTGTGGGTTTGTTTTGTTGTTGTTGTTTCTCAGTTGTTTTGTTTTTCTTTTTTCCCCCCTTCCTATCTCAAACACTGCCACTTCTAAAGGGCATTTTACAGAACTTGACCAGCCTAAAAAATTTATAGAGGTCAACTTTTCTATCAATTGTAGAAAATGTTGATATGTAATTTCTAGCATGCCTGTTGCATACTGAGGCCTGTCAACAATATTTCCCTTTTCTCATATGATTTGCAGTTGCTAAAGGAGCAATTCATTGTTTATTGTGGTTTGATTCAATAGCTTGTGATATGTCCCAGCAGTACTCCCTCCTGAGAGTTAGTAGCCAGCACATAGATATATTTGCATTCAAAAACCTATGATTCCAAGCTATCAAAACTTGTAGCTACAATCTCTGATGCAGATCATCTAAATGATGACTAAAATATTATTCTTAAGGTCAGGAATAATTCTCTTATGTCAGGACTGATTTCTCTTTGTTTACAACATAAGAAAAGAAAATTTAAAGAGGGAAGTGGCAAAGATAAAGATTCAGTTTTGAATCACAGAATCATAGGATGATTTGGGTTGGAAGAGATCTTAAAGATCATCTAGTTCCAACCCCTCTGCCACAGGCAGGGACACCTTCCTCTTGACCAGGCAGTTCAAGGTCTCCTCCAACCTTGTTTTGAACACTGACAGGGATGGGGCATTCAGGGCTTCTCAGGGCCACCCGTTCCAGTGTCTCACCACCCTCACTATAAAGAATTTCTTCCTACTACCTAACCTAAAACTACCCTCTTTCACTTTAAAACTAATGGTTTCCTATCCTATCCTACCCTACCCTATCCTATCAATAATTTAAAGAATTTTCTGATAAAGAATCCCTCCTTACCTTTCTTGTAGGCCCTCTTTAAGTACTGGAAGGCTGCTATAAGGTGTTCACACCCCCTTCTTTTCTGCAGGCTGAACAATCCCAACTCTGTCAGCCTGTCCTTATAGTTGAGGTGCTCCAGCCCTCTGATCATTTTTGTAGCCCTCCTCTGGACCCACTCAAGCAAGTCCATGTCTTTCCTATGCTGGGGGCCCCAAAGTACTCCAGGTAGGGTCTCAACAGAGCAGAGTAGAGTGGGTCCCTTGACCTGCTGGCCACACTTGTTTTGATGCAGCCCAGGATGTGCTTGGCTTTCTGGGCTGCAAGTGCACATTGCTGGCTAATATTCACTTCTCATCCAGTAATCCTCCCAAGTCCTTCTCCACAGGGCTGCTCTCAATCCATTTATTGTCCATCCTGTTTTTGTGCTTGGGATTGCCTCAACCCAGATGCAGAACCTTGCACGTGGTCTTGTTAAACTTTACGAGTTTCTCAATCCTATCAAGATGTCTCTGGCTAAATCTCTTCCCTCCAGCATGTTGACTGCACCACACAGCTTGGTGTTGCCAGCCAACTTGCTGAGTGTGCACTTGATCCCACTGTCCACATTGCTGACAAAGATGTTAAACATTGCCAGTCCCACAACCAACCCCTGAGGGACAACATTCATCACTGGTCTCCACTCAGACATCGATTTCCATTAACTTTCAAGAATAGAAATAATTATATTGGTTTATTTACATTTGTCAAAACTTTTGTCCTTCAAGCAGAAGCACAGCAACTAAACTGATTTAACATTTTCAGAGTGCTTTGACCCATTAAGAACAAATGTATCATTTCTTTCAAATATGCCTTCAACTGGTTGGCTCTTATTTGCAAGGATAATCAGTTTACAGCATCATGTTGTAATGATTTTGCATTCAGCCTGATTTCTTAATGTATCCAGGGTCAAATCAATCATAACCTTTTCTCCAGTTCCTCAGTGCATAGGTCATCAGATTTTTCAGTCCTCTTACTTTTTATCAGCTGAGTCTAGACTGTGGGTAAGTTTGTTCCCTTTATTACTTCCGTTTATACAGCTTTATAGCATCAGTGCAGACTTGGAGGACATGCACAAAATCCTGTCATGGTTTACTCTCTTATATTCTTCTTTTTTTTTGCTAAGGATATCTCTTTCAGTGCTTTTAGCAAACATATTGTGGAATATGAAGTTCTATTTTCATTTCAGCATTTCACTCTGTAGTGTTGATATATGTCACCAGCACTGATGGGAATATATTTATATTTTAAGGAACTAAAAAAGACCCCCAACAACCTAAAGCCCTGAGTAGGATGAATACATCCTAGTTAGAATTCCTAAGGGATGACAAAAGACATACTGTCTCAGCTGAGTGCTTAAATGGGGACTTTTCCTCTCAGGTAAAAAAAAAAAAACAACAAAAAAAACCCCCAGAAAATCCTGCATAAATTCAGCTGTAACTGTTGCATTTTAATGTCTTTTCCTGATGGATACAAACTACAAAAGCACACATTCTAAAAAGTGACTTCTTTTTCTACCCACACCATAAATAGGTGGGATTGATGTGAATGAAAAGAAATCAGCTAGTGTTTTGACCTTGCTCCTGCTTTGCTGCTAATTATGATTGATTATTCTGAATGGTGATTCTCTTTGAGAAATAACACACAAACACAATGCAGCACGACACAGCCCTTTCACAGGATCAGTGCTGGTGGTATAAAAAACAGGGCTGCTGCAGCTTAGGCTGAATGAATGAATGAGGAAGGAAGCACATTAAAAAAAAATTCTCAAATATTTTCCAATGAAGTGTGTGCAAAGTATTACAGTTATTCTACAATAAATCCATTCTATGGTATAACGCTTCATTGTTGAGAACATAGTCAAGCTGTTTTGCATCTTCTAGACCACCATCCAAAGCCACACAGTGTGGGGGTAAACCTGAAAATGTTATTCCATCCATCAATATAGAAATCTTGCATCCATCTCTCTCCATCCCACTTCCAAACAAAGTTTCTCTTTACTCACTTTTTTCTTCCCAAGATCAGATGGAATTTAAAGAAAAAAATTTAATTTAACTAGAAAAACAGACAAACAGAATTTGAAGAACTCCTGCTGGAAAAAAACCACAAAGATCACACAAAAATCAGAAGACAAAAACATTTTTTTCCAGCAGCAACTCCCTTGTTCCATACATTAAGCACTGCAAACCTCAGTAACAAATACTACATATCAGAATACAGTATAGGAAAAGTGAAAGAGATCACAGGGATCCTACTTTTTATTTTCCTGACCTCTGTGGATTTACATTTTTATGCACATCCTAATGTTTGTTTTCCAAAAAATGTTATGTAGTTTTTATAAAATTAATCCTAAAGAGAGAGGGAAAGATATGAGGAGTAATTAAATCAGAATAGAAAACCAAAACAAAACCATAAATCCTGCTTTGTTTCATGTTAACCAATCTTTATGCACCAGTTAATTAAGTAGATTTTGCAATATTGAAAAAATATATTTATCGTATACAGTTAGAGAGAAGGAACTGTATTCCATACATTTTTAAGGCATGAATATTTAGATAACCAGTTTAGATCACTTAAGATTTGTCAATTCCCCAATTGTTAACATTCATTCTCCATAAAAAGTCTCCTTATATAACCTCAGCACAAGCATTAGAAAATGCAATTCCCCAAAGCATTAGTCACATCTAAAAATTTAGGTCAGAGACGACTTCTACACTTCAACATCAAAACGTTATTTCACTGAAAGCTCACAGGGATTTCATTCTATTTCCTTGAAAAGTTCTAGTGAATACAACAGAAAGCAAGGCACAATTATCAAACCTTTACTGTGGCCTCATGCCTGCATGGCAGAGAAAAAGCTCGAGTAGAGAACTCTGGAAGGATTTCTAGAGGATCATCACTCTCAGGTGATATGTGTGAAGCAAGGAAAAGTATCATACCAATTTTCATCAGCTAGACTCCATAAGTACTGTCTTTAACTGCAGAACATCTCTCTTCTTACCACTTTACAAAAGCTATAGCAGATTCAACAGCTGGCTGAAGCATGGTTTCTAAGAAAGTATAAGAAATGCATATAAATAAAACCAAAAATACTCCTTCCAGCCCTCTTGGTCATAGAAATTACTATCTGATGGATTACATACAGTATAGGCAAGTGACCTTTGTCTGTTAAACCTCCCGTCTACATTAAGTGAAAGTTAGATACAGAAGCATGGAGGAGGAGAAGACAAATTATATACTTTTTTAAAAAAGCATAAGTAGCAGGTAAAGGTTCATAGAACTCCCATCATTAAAGAACCCACATCATTAATGAAACAACAACCACCCCAGCAGGTTGATACTAATCTTACAACCTAGTGCTGTGGCTTCATGCTACTCAACTTTTATATCCTTTCTCCCTCTACCAAGTAAATCAATACTACCTACGCATGCTCCCTGCTCTAGCAATACATGTTTGGTCAGTTTTTGTCCTCCCAGTCAGTTGTACTCCTCTTCCCAGCATGGGCTGCAACAGAGCAGGAAAATCAATATGACTACAGGTCCCAGGAGGAGAGCAGCTGAAAGGAGGAACTGCGGTGGAACAGGGTTTGGGAACTGTCAGCACTACCTGATATTGTAGCTTTCACCATGGGTGTGAATTCCCCATGAATACTTCTGGATTCAAAAATAAAACCAAACTGACCAAGAAGCAGGGGAATGCTGAGTCCCACCTTGAATCCTCTCAGAACTGTCCTACAGAAAGCAGAAATATCGCACACCATAGAACACTTGTTCTAAGCACAGAAAAGACTCTTCATTATGTCTTTTGGCAAAAATACTTACCACAGAGTAAATATGTATATACACATCCCTCAAAATACAACAAATATTTATTTGATATTTAAAGATATATTATTCCAGCTTTATCTACAAACCAAACTTGAAAGAAACAAATAAACAAACTCACTCTGAATCCTGCACACTTCAAGATTATTTCTACCTCTACAGTCTAAAAAGTGCTTCTGTGATTCTGTGATTTAAAGAGGTGAGAGGAAGTGTAGAAGTGTGATGATTGCCACCTTTAACAACCTATTCTCTCTAGCTTCCCTACTATGAATAAGACCCAGAAAAGGATTTTGAAAGTCTAGGGTTTGGTGCAGCTTTTAGAATCCTTTGTTAGGACTGGGACTTTCGCTATCAGAAATTTCTCTATCCATCTATGACTCTGTTTCTAGCTTGGAAAGATCAGCAGAGACTAAATGAAGGTTAGTCTGCTCAGTTATATAATTACTTAAGGGAAATTATATTATAAATGCAACTGAGAAAAAAAGAACTCTATCAAAGGAATGAGTGAAAAGCCCAAATAATTGTTCATGTTAAAGTCTTTCTCTAGAGACACGCTTACATGATCATAAAATGTATAAATTAAAAAAAAAATTGTGTCAGTAGATCAGAACTGAGTTCTTAAAAACATTTGAAGCATTTGCACACTACATTCCAGAGATGCTGGAAGTATTTAAGTATGACTTTAGAACTTCTGCAGCAGAAACTGTGGAAGAAAGATGTGCTTCCTCACATGGCTTGTAATGCCCACAGAATGTAACTGTGGACTTCACAACTTCTCCTCGTGAACATTAAAGCAGCCAGGAATATAATTTTAATAACCCTTTTTTTAAAGAACTACTGAAAGATCAAAAGAAGATTTGCTGGTTACTATGCCATTTGAAAATGAATGTGTTTTTAATAAATAGGTTATATGTAAGGTACACATTACAGTACATAGACTATATCTGTCTTTTCTTACATGAGATGTAGAAAATCCTTACAAATTTCACACAGTTTGAAAATTGATTCTTCTTTGTCTGGTATCAGCACCCTTGCATATTATTTCCTGAACCCAATGAATTTTTCTCCCACCCTTGTGCTACTTGAATTGAGTCATCTTATTAGTGGTTCACTAAATTCCAGGCTTGCTTTTAATTTCCACTTGTTCTCATCAGTTAACTGTGAGTAAAAAGAACAGCTTCAATTTAGCGTGGGTTTCCATTTTCTGCCTCATTGAATTTTTATCTGCATAAAGTCAGAAATTCACCTAAACAACCAAATTATCCCACCCATTCATGGAACCACATATCTGAATAAATTGAGAGCAAATTGAAGTATTTTTCTACTCTTATTCACTTTTGGTCTTTGCATTTGAAGGAGGAAAACAACTACCTTCTCAGTGTTGTATTTTTTTAACTTGGAGTTTAGGATTGCTCTTCCTCCACACAGTTCACTGTTTTACTGTATATAACTTCTATATCCTTGTTGTGATGTTCAAGTTGAAAGACAGCCTAGAATCTTCAAATGGTGCTCTCTAGGAGGTTACAAAAACTTACTAGTATAAGTATTGGTCCCAGTAGCTCTCATGTAGTTTATAATACAAAACTGCATACAAAGATTAATAGCCCCCTTTTGTACACTGGAATTACTTTGATGAAATTTTTTTTTTTGCTATGTTTCTTTTTTTTAAAGCCTTAGCTCAAGTGTAGTTGCTTTTACTACAGAGCTTCCACAATATTAATTGTTTTTAGGAGTAAAATATACTTCTTTATGCCCAGAATTTAAGCAGAGCAAGACTTTGTAAAGCTGACTTAATGATATGCACCAGAGACTAAAAGACAAGTAAGACTGAGTCAACATATGAGAGACTTGCCCCATTCCCAAAATCTTATCAAGCAGCCAGCTGCCTGTAATAAGGATTGTAGAGAGCAAACAAACTGAAGATCATCTTTGTGGAAGCTGGCAAGCTTTTCAGCGCCAGCACAAAAGCCTCAGTTTAATGTGTTGCAAAGCTAGCTTCCCAACAAATGTAAGAAAAGGTCATCTTTGATTGAAAACAGCATCTTGATAATAAGAAGTATCTAATAACTTCTGAACGTGCTGTTCTTTTATTACCAAGATGTAGTAAGGAAAGGACCATTTTTAGCATGGTGGTTTCTATTTATGAGATTTTTCATAAGTTTAATTCTAGGAAGCTATCCAGCATGATTTTTCCTGCCTCCTGTTATGGAGGGTATGGCAGAGCTTTGACTGACAAGTAGAGAAACCTAAGGAAACATTTCATTCTACATGCATTTTCTTTCTGAAAAAACCTCATGTATTATGTAATGCATCTCACCAGTTCTCTTCCCTTTTTCACAAATTTATCACATTTTAGCTATATTTAAAATAGCACAGTGTAGCATATAATACAATTATTCACATTAACATAGAAAAATATACAATACATAAACAGACAGTAAAAGAGAAAAGACACCATGCCAAATCCAGCATATTCTTTAGGTTTTGACAGCTGATTCTAGCAGATACCACAGCCAGTTTTCCAAGTCACCTGTAAAGACTTCCTTTTGCAAACCCAGCTCCTTCCTCATACTCATTTCTCCCACAAACATTTCATGACTGTTTCTTTTTAAGACTTCTGTGCAAAAGTTGCTGCCCTCATCACATGTCAGAGATCCCACGTCATATTGGACCTCTGCCTTTTGTCTCTGACCTGACAAACATCTGCTATTTCCCAAGTACCACTGAATTAATATCACAGAGGCATAAGAATAAATAATCAGCGTAAGAAAGATCTACATAGGTAGTCTTCTAACCAAAAGGATAAGTTATTTTAAAGGGAATGATTACTTGAATATTACAATAGAATATACTAGTAAAGAAATATATCAGATCATGCTGACTTCTACTGGCACTGCTGCCTCTGCCCTGCATCCTTAACACATAATGGATCATCTTGGCAAAGAATGCCTTTCTGCTAGACTTCATATTCAAACTCCTCCACTGACCTTTCAATTTGTCTTGAGAGACTCACTTTACCTTTTTGTTTTGTTTTGTTGTTTTGTTTTGTTTCTTCTCTCTTACTTATTTTTATGTTAGGACTTTAGGCAGAGACTATTTCAGTGCCGTCTTGGCATGCACACTTCACCACCACAGCCACTGCTGCTGCTCCCACTGCCGGAAGCACAGGATCAACCATCATCTCTATCTATTAGTTCCTTCAGAACAAACTCAAACCAGCAGTGTGGCCTACAGCAGGGTTGCGAAGCTTTACACAGAAAGCAAAGCAGCCCCTGCGAGGCCAACAGCTCATGCTTTATTTGGGTGGACTGGAAGGAACCATGCTGGCAGCATCAGCTAATTCAAAACTCAGGATCAGCTTCATGCAGGCGCTGGCGCTATGAATGCTGGAGAGAGAGAGAGTGTGCTCCTGTGATTCCTCCCACACCTGCTGCTGGAGCTGCTCAGGCACTGACCTCTCACGCTGAGGAGGTCAGCAACCAACTAAAGCCTGTCTGCAGGGCTTTGCCTCAGCGGCATATGACAGCTACTAACAGCTAGGCTGCTTTCTGACATCTTTCTCAGTCAGCTGCACTTTTCTTGCTTCTTTTTATGTAGGATGTTTTGCTTTTTCAACAATATTGTAGCTGTGCTCCTTAAATAAACTTCCATCACATGGATGCAAAGAGAGGAAATTGAATGAAACTTAAAAGAAACACAAGATTTTGCAAGTAGCCTTGATGTACTCTAGCTTTTTATTTATAGAATACAGATTAACTTTCTTTTGTTAACATCTATTGTTGCTTTATAATGGGCACTGCAAATGCTTTGATAAATGAATTGAAAGAGTTTGCTGCAGCTCTGCTAAGTGCCCTGACTTGCTAAAAGTAGGTTCTATAAAAATGTGTTTCTGACTGAAAAATATAACAAGAAAATTCCATCTGATTTTGGGATGGTTATGAAATAAAGCAATTGCTTTGAAGATGTGAAATGTGATTTCTTCACCCACATGTAATCCATAAAATTCAGCCTCAGCCTAACCCATCTCTCTGCACTGGACAAACACAATCAGTAAGTCTGCTCTTTGGCTATTTACCCTTTTTTATGTAACTACATTGTTTTCCTGAGACCCTACACAGCCCTCTTCTTCTACATCTTGCATCTATATTATCAGTATTTCTTTATAATGCTATTTTGCTTCTGAGGTGGATGTCAGACTTTTTTTCATTCAGTGTGGACCTGTTTGAAATATTCTAGAGATGTCTGGAATCATCCCAAAGGTGGCAAATATTCTGAGATTTCCTAAGATCACTGGAAAGAATAAGTAGTGAAATCTATTACGAATGAGGCTGGATATGTGCAGTCTACCAATAGTGGCTACTGTTATTTCCCTTCTTATTTCCATTCAGCCCCTCATGTTGTTTTCATACCTGCTGCTGTCCTCAGTGCCACTGTTCCTAATTCCAGTACTTTAGTCAGAGGAGGTTTTCAACTCAGTACTTTCACAAATAGAAATAACCTGAAATTCAAGTTACAAAGGCCTAAAAGAGCATAAGTGCTGAGACATCTAACATGCAGTTTAAATGGAAGATGGTGGCCCGGATCCACAAAGGATGTTTCACAAAGTTCCGGCTGTCTCCAGAAGCCACATCCATACCAATAAAATAAACAGGCATAACCTCAAGTTTTGTGGATAGGTATATAGTGGCTATTTTTAGCAAAAATTCAGAAAGCAATCATAGAAAAACACCCTTGTCAGTCTGTGTGGTGTTTAAATTGCCATTTTCTGTCATGTAATATGCAAATAACTTATCTTCTCTGTCTCTCCCCCTTTTGATTGCACATTTTCTGGTTTCCCACAGCTGCATTCAGCACAATGGGGCAAGTCCTTTTACTGAATCCAGATGTCCTCTTGTGAGGCAGCAATGTGCATTTGAGTCTTCTCAAGCCATAAAGGAAACTGAAGTCAGAACACAAGAGCACTGGATGAGTGCTCCAACTGTGAGGCTACATGTAAAGGTCAGCAACTTGACTATGTAAAGTAAAAAAATCAGGTATTTGTCCATACTCAAAAGTACTATTTTCAGGGATTAATCCCCGATTTGGGGTTATGAATTTTTTAGAGTTCCCAAATCAAGTGTTCAAACCTTCCTTCACAGCATAAGCTGGTAACATTCTTACCAAAAGGAATTTTTTCTCAGATTTCTATGATCATATGACTACAGCCCTTTGCTATTTGCTCTTCCTACTAGCTGTAAGTGCATTAGCACCGTGATTCACCACTTCACCATCTGAATATATGACTTATTGACATATACTACTAAACCTTGGGTTTCTACAAAATCCAGCTTATTTCTCCTGGGTTTTTTGGAAAAAAAAGAATCATTCCTTCCAGTCTAGGCAATTATTCTCATTTAGTTGATTTCAGAATAGGAAAAATATCTGCCTTTTTTCAATTATTTGTAGGTGCTTTAAACTAGTCAGGGCTGCTTTCTCAGCCAACTCTTCCATCTAACTGACCACATGAGCAAAAGGTGCTCCGGTAATTACCATTTCCTTTTATTCAAATTTAAAACCATATCCTTTTCAGTATTTAATGATTTTCAGCTCAATTTTGCAAAAATAATATTTGGGGAACAGAACACACTAGTTAGATGCCATTCCTCTCCTCTTTCAGCTGCTTCCTGCTCTTTTCTGCAAGCAGAATGATCTCAGCTTTTTAACCCCAAGGACTTGAACTCTATATTTAGCCTTTGTATGAATTACCAGCCTAATGCATTTAAAGAAGCTATCACAGATGTCTAAAAACTTGGAAGTAATTAAGTAAGTCCTGCTATTTCCAGACTACACCAAAACAATTTGTCATTGCACGTAAAATGGTATAATCGAGTAGTATAAATGTTTTCAGGCCAAGTCTTCCTATGAATTATTTAGTTCAATTCTCCTAATTAAAGACCTATTGGAGATTAATGTCTCATAACCTGACAAACTACTAAGTAACAAATTATCCATATAATGACCTCAGACTAAATTTATATAGCTCGAGTATTAATTTGCATAAGCATACAAAATCCATTGAAATAGGAAGTACTCAATTCCTTTATATTCAGAACACAGACATTCAATCTGCATTGAAGAAAGGAATTTGGACCAAATATAAATCTATACTAGAAAAAATAATTCATTAGATGTCTGGTTTTTTTCAGAATTTACATAAATATCAGTTTATAAGGACTGCTTCTATGAATACAAGATAACACAGTTATGCTGTGAAGTGAAAGCACAGATGCTTTCATGGAAATACGACTTATTTTCCGCTGTAATGCATGCAACACATACATTTCCTGTTTATAGAACTTGTATTTTAAACCTGCAGCATATGCTGTGCAGCTGAAAGTGGCTGCGTAAAGAAAACGGTGACAATGGTTCAAAAAGGTAGTGAAAGATTAAATAGATCAATTTAGAAATACAGGTCAGTATAAAAAGATGAAATATTGGGTCAATCTAGAACAACTGTCTCTACTGACATAAAAAAGAGATAAGCAGAATGCAATGCCATTCTTCCACAAAGTGTTCAGAATTTAGTTTCAAAAAATTGATAAAGCTAAATATTAACAGTAAAAAAAAAAAAAACAAGCTCTACTAAAACCAGACTCAGATGCTTTACAAGCTCCCCCTCCATCTCCTAGGGCTCTGGCCATCAGTGTTTCCAGGAATGCAGGCCTAGCTCTGATCCAAACCAACTGAGTACCTGTGCCTCTGGTTTCTGAGAAAATTACTAAGTTGGGAGAAAAAGCTGTGTAAAAGAGTAGAAAGATAAGGAAAAAATACAACAAATGAGGTACAGTAGTTGAGATGGGGCTCGTTAGTAGCTTAGGGATTCAAGAGGAAAAAGTAAGCCAACTTTGAAGAGGGAAAGGTGCACCATCAACATGGAAAGGTATAAAATCTTAACGGGAAAAGCCACAAACACTGGTCAAGTGAGCTGGGAATCATCGGATTGCGGGTCTGAGCTGCCAGTAACAGCAGTGATGACAGAGCTGGTGGCAGACGGCAGCTCAGCAGCGACGGGCAGCCAGTGCTGGGGGCGGCTGAGGCTGACCCTTCCCTGCCAGGCTCATGCTGGCTGGAGGTGCCACATGCTTAGCCTAAGAGCTAGTGCTTAAGGACCTATGCTTAATTTAATAGAACATTAAATTGTACCTATCTTCTGTGTGCTAGTTAGACATTAATTGCTTTATATTTTATTATATGTATGTATCCTGTACCCTACATCTTTTTGTAGCAGCTAGAAACATCTGAACAAACTGAGCCACTTCTATATTTCTTCCCCTGAAAGCATGACCTATTTCTGTTAAACACAGCAGATCAGGCTGTGACTGGACAACTTCTGAGTCCCAGTTTCAGACTCTAAGCACAATTATGCCTTATTTCTGGTATCTTTTGTCCTGCTTTTACCAGGCCATAGTAATCTCAAAATTTTTAGTAAAGTGAAAAACAAATGTCAAGTCTTCTTGTCTCATTTTAGCTTCCAGAAGAAATTAAAATCATCATACATATTGCAGTCTGACTGGAGACAAGTGTTTAGAGTAGGTAGAGAAGAGAATTTTTTAGGTCTTTCTGCCTTTGATCCTGCAAACTCTACTATAATACACAAAATTATAACAAACAATGCTGAGCAAAAACCCCTGCACTCTTAACATACACCAAGTAATCCCCAAGAAAGATCAAAAATAGCCAGTGGGAACATCTTGGTTTGTAAATAGAAAGGGATAAATTAATTTGGACCTGACTTCTCTAGTTCTTGGGAGAACACATGAAGAAATATGTTTTACTGAAGAATCCCTAGCAGGAAAGGCTAATGAATTCCTCAAAACTACAACAAAAATATTTTAGTACTCATCCAAATCTAAAAGTAAAACAGAGAAAAACTTCAAAACTGAGTGAAATTAAAAACAAAGAGTCATCCCTAGGCAGGGGTTTAACAAGCCTCTGAATTACCTAACCTTACAAAACTGCTCCTTAGGAGGAAGAAACCCTTCAGGGTAATAGAACAGATGCCTCTGAAAATTGGGCAATAATTAAAATGCATAAATGTTAGCAAACCTAACAATGATCTTTAGGGTTTGGTTTGTGGAACTCTTGGAATAAAGCATGGCATAACTTTCAATACATAATAAAGGATTTTAAAAATTCCTGTATGAAAAATGGAAGAGAAGAAAAAAAAAATACCTGTACCATATTCTACACATATGAAAAAATATTCCAGGCTGTTAAAAGCACTGTAGAGGTCTACTTTTAAAAGCCAAAATAATCAAAATGCAGAATGTGCTACAGTTTCTCTTTGAGTTAATTCTCAGTAAAATGTAGAGAATAACACGGAAAATATAGTGTCTTCCAATCAGCTATAACTGGGTTTGTATTATCCATTCCCTACTTTGGAACATTTATGCTTCTGTAAAAATATCCCTTCATCTTTAGAATTCAGGAAGCATCAGCTTCACTGTAGGCCTATATTCTGTGCTTTGTACATGCTACACATGCACACAAGACTTTCTCTGGAGTTGATGGAAAAACAAAGTCAGTTTTGCAGGGCTTAATTTTCTCAGGTCCAAATTGTTACCTATCTCCTGTACATCCTTTCCTCTGTACCAGCTAGTTGTTAGGAGAACCAATGACTACCCTTGTATGCCATTCAGTTTGGCTGAGCCCAGTGATAAAATGCATGCCTGCTTCCACAACAGGCAGTTAAAACCTACTTATGCTCTACCCTGCTCTATCTGTACTGCTTCTGCCCTATCCCTATAATATCCACTACCAAGTTCAGCTTAGCATGTGAGACAGCACCTTCCTAGACAGAAATTCACAGAGACTTAAGGTTTGCAAATGGTGCAAATGAGGCTTGAAGAATTAATTTTGAAGGACTTCTGCATTATTTTAACTATTTCCAGAAGGTGCACACTTTGTTGCATAATTATTTATCTTTAATATAGAGACTGCATCTGAAATACTTCCATGGTGTGTTTTGGATATATTTCTGAAGGCATGCTCCTACAAATCTAAAGGGCACAAGAACTTCTTGAAAATAGCAGGGGAAAAAAGTGACAAGAAACTCCCATGTTTTCTACTGGGAGTTGCAAGGTCAGTGCTGATTTTAATTGAGATCTGGAAAGCACAGCTTTACCCAGAGATATAAAAGTGAAAGATGCTACAAGGAGATTTCTTCTCATGAAAATTTCAATTCAATCAATATGAAAGCTACACATTTGGATCAAAAACAGCAGGGAATCCTCAAGGACTCTTCTTACAAAGAGCTTACATAATCTTAAAGCTGCCTTCGATAGCCTGAGAGAGATCATTGTGTGTGTTTGAACATGCTGAAACATCTAAAAACCAATCAATGTTGTTGGGATCTTTACATTAAAATTAATGTTAGGCAGAAACATCTGTAACTACTTTGAGTGCTTTCATGCTAATTTCTCTCTTCACCAATAAGGCTCTCCCTAGGAATGCCAAGAGTTCCCTAACTCATAATGAGGGTATTGAACAAACACGAGGCAAAGGCACATTCAGGTATTTAAATTTTGTCCATTTAAATTTTGTTACTGAAACTTTTTTACTTTGCTTTAGTTATACCACTATTTTGGAAAACAGCAGCACTGTTAATCTCTTTGAAGAAATATGTGTTCAAAATCTGTGACTTAAAATCCAAACCATTTAAAATTAAATAACTATCAGGAGGCATGTGGAATACAGTGAACATTAAAAAAAATCTAATCTGATTCTAAGCTTACTTATGCATTTTCTTCCCTTGTGTTGAATAAATGGCTATGCAGCTTGCTTTGGACCTATGTTTAAATTTAATCCATACCTGAATAAAGGTTGCCTAATGGATTTCTAGAATAACTATAAAATCAGACCAAATTAAACCACTCATTGATCTTACCAGATTGTTATATACATATATATGCACAAACAGACACAGCTCTGTATAATGCCTTAAGCTCATTCACTCTGTTTCTTTCCCTCATGATGATACTATCTTTTCTGAGTCCCAGAAATGGAGCTATTGCATCTTCCCTGCTGGACTACAATGAAGTCATATGAAAAAGCTCTATCACCATTGGCCAGGCCACCATCATCAGTTACAAAATTTAAATGTTTTTGTAAAAGGCCTGTAATGTGGCAGATAAACCATATCGTCTCATCAGCGGTAAATAACTCACACAGCATAGCAGTATTTCCAGATAACGTTTATGTTTGAGTTTGAATGCAAAAGACTGAGAAATAATTGTTCTCCCTTGTTTGGCTGTGGTGCCACCAATTACCACTTTATAAAACATGACATTCATTACAAAGAAACCCACATATACTTACAGCTGAGTTAAAATAATGTAGCTCACATGCTGGGGTTGACTTTAACAGGAGGAATACAGAAGATCTGAGAAATTGTTACTTTAAATACAAATATTTATGACTTCATGATTTTTTCATTTCTGACTGCTGGTGATTCAGAGATGACTAGTAATACTGGAACTTGCATGGCAGGCTTAAATCTGAGAGTATACACAGCACCAAAATTTATGCATCTGACTGAACTAAAGCAGGTACTGTGATTAGGCACAGATCAAATATACATAATTAAGAAAGAAAAAAATACTCCAAAAGCCCTTTGATGGAAACTTTGGTCAAGGTTAAACAGTCATTGATCATTAGAGATCAAAAGTATCATTGTAAGATAACAGGACAAGACAGATCAACAATATAGATGGTGTGAGATTTTAATTTGACTGACTGCTTGAATGAAATAATTAACACTTGGTCATTGTGACAGGAAATGTAAAAGCTCAAGACTTAAATATAAGAGAAAATACAGCTATAACATGAAATACCAACTAAAAGGGGGGAAATTGCTTTTGTTCATAATGGCAAGAAAGGTAGCTCCCCAAAAGTATCACCAGATTTAAAATATGACTAGCAGTGGGTGACCTATATTGTATTGTAATTATTAGCTGAACCTTTTCACAGCCCTAGAAGCCAAGTGTGAACCTTCTGCAACCAGAACTGAGTGCATCTCACTCACTTCCTAAAAGGCAGTTATATATAAAACTAGGTACTGACTACAGTAAAATCCACCAGAGAAAGCTTCTTCGTCTCCAAGCAAAAAACTGAACTTTGTTCTGCACTGTTATCTTTACGTGACTCCAATTTTTGATACAAATCAGCCATAACCAGGCCTTTCTCATCCTTTCTCCTGTCCTTTCAGATTTATCAATTTAGTAATTTGAAAGGTTTATGAATCAAGTTCAGTCAATCCCAGTCTCAAATAACCACCTTGTAGAGGCTGAGACCAGTAAGCATCTTGTGAAGAAACTATCTGGTCTGCAGAAGAAACACAAATATCTGAGATTCAGAAAAACTAATCTCTTCACTTTACTTCTCTATACACATGTCACATGCAATCTGTGTCAGCCAGAAAGTCAGGCCACTTGCGTCAATTTAATGTCTCAGCATCTCATTTTGGGGACTTTCCACTTTAACATTAACATGGGACAATAAGGTGGTAGAATGATTAAGCAGCAGGGAAGACTGAGGCAGATACCCATTGTAATGACTTCTGAGAAACAACCAGGAATTATGAAATCATGTATCAAGAGCCATACTAAGAGTTGTCCACTACAGAACTGGTTCAGATTTAAACTGTTGTAACTGAAATCTAGTGAAGGAGCTGAAAGAGCTCCAGATCTTATATTTTTGATGATGGACAAGATGAATAACAAATATTTAGAGGAATATTCTCCTTCCTATCAACATGATTTTTGAGTTTCATATATTGGAAAAAGACCCTCTGGACAGCTCTGATGTTTCACTGCCTCTGCTGGCTCTGTCAGCCTGCTCCTCCTCATTTGTCCTCAGAATTATCCTGTTCATATTAGTAGTGCAGGGGGGAGAAGGGTAAATTACTTCAGCCATTTAAGTATGCCTCCTCTCCTGGTCCTGCACCAGCAGAATAAGGTAAAGCACAAAAGAGCTGAGAATTGGTGATTGGTGCTTGCTCTCACTCTGTTTCACACACACACATTCATTTTTTGTGTGTCCGAGCTCTGCTGAATGGAGAAATACACCTTCCTGACCTCCCACATATCTTTTCAGTCTGCAAAGATTCAAGATTTTCATTTTGCATTTAACAGTATGTGAAATTACACAAGAACTATAGTAAGAGAACATTAAACATAGAGAAAAATTGGAAGTGAAGCATGTAGAAATAGGGAGCAGGACATTGTCTTGATCCTTAATCTCCAAGTGAACCTTACTACTACCCCTAAAAATAATGTTGTCATGTAGAATATTATAGAAATGTCACCTAATAAAAAATAAAATCCCTTTAAGAATTTAAATGGCAAGAGCCTTGTGCAATTGACAATAGGTTTCTCCCAGAGAAACAACTCATCTAGACAGAGGAGTCAGGATTACTGGAGCTAGCTGTCATGCAGCTCTGTGAACTTTCTACATTTCTGTTAGCTGAGGGTATTGGCCCGTGCTGACCTCCTGTACTCTGCTTGAAGCAATCACATCAAACTTCCTTTCTGATGAGTCAATGTGAATGGCACTAATGACTCTTCCTGCCACATTTCAAGATTCATGACAGTTACATCCAAAGGAATTATGGACTCCATATCTGCTGCCTGCAATTAATGACATCCTTTCAGTTCAAAGACCCTTAACTTTAATGCTAATTCAAAGGCTATCAAAGTAATTGATACTCTGTATGAATAAATCTGTGTGCTTTAAAATATTTAACCTTCAAAAAACCCATCAATTTCTAATCCTGGTGTCTTAAAATGGTGAAATCACTAATCAGAACAAATTCCTAAGTGTTACACATACAGTTGGTTAACTCATATTAGGAAGAGGAGTTAATTTCCTTAACAACTGATTTCACAGAGGAAACTGAAACAGCAAGTAACTCCATCCTGCTTCTTCCACATATGAGCTCTTACTTGACCTCTGCTTGGAAAATTCCAGTGCAATGCCAGTTCCATAGCTTGCATTTCCAGTGCTACTCCCTATTAAAAAAAAAAATCCAAAAGAATTAGCATGTAACAACAAACACTAACAACCTGTGCTGGGACCTAAATGAACTCCTAATTTGTAAAATTTTCTCACATATGCTGTATTATTGATTAAAAAGTAAGTTTTGCCTTGCTCTAGAGTAATTAGTGACAATGTAAGATAATTAATATTTATAAATATAAGGTAAAAACTTCATCATGCCCTAAGACATGGATTTTGTGCTTAACAGCAGCCAGCAAACTGTTAGCAAACAGATTTTATACATTAGGTTTTCAGGGCAGAAGTTTGTTCACTGCAGTCTGCTTTACAGATAGAGCTGAGAATGCAAGAAAAGGGCATACTTACGTAATAGACACACAGAACTTATTTTAGCATTTGTTAACTCAGAAAAATGGGGAAAATCCAGACTATTTCTGCTAATAAAATGGGGTTTATATATTTGGTGACTTTTGTGGTAAAAGATCTTTCATACCCTTAAGTTTGGTTTCAATTGTGCAAACTACACTACTAATTTGAACA
This sequence comes from Galbula dea, assembly GCA_013399015.1. Classification (NCBI taxonomy): domain Eukaryota; kingdom Metazoa; phylum Chordata; class Aves; order Piciformes; family Galbulidae; genus Galbula; species Galbula dea. The sequence continues at coordinate 2,261,736 of VWZX01000351.1, forward strand.
CTGAATCTTAAAGGAGTATGGATCAGCAAAAATCTTTTGCCAATATTAAGTAATGGTAGAAAAATAAAGTTTTACTTCCATTAATCATTTTAAGATTTATTATAATGCAGCACTGATAGCTCTAACATATGCCCTTTGCCATCACATCTAAATTAATCAGAGCCCACATTCTTACTGTTCTCTTCGGTTTAAAAAAAAGAGAGGTTTTAGAGTTTATTTTCCTTTAAAATCTTGGTTATTTTAACATAAAAATAAGGAGCCAGGAAAGGAGGGTATTTATCACCAACAAAACAAGAACACACTTTGGCAACAGGTGAACACTTGAACAGTGTTCACTCTGTAAATATTGTAGGATGGGCTGAACTGAATTGTGATCATACCAACTACTGTTCTGCAGTATTTCTCCTCAATTACCAGGATACAAGGCTGCAGTTTCTATGGGTTTGTTTTTGAAAGGAGCCAAGTATGAATATAAGCTACTGAAAATCCCTGACTCAAGTCTTCTGCAGCTCCCTGTGAATTTTTATGAAATTGGGAACACCTTACACCCTGGAAAAGCATTATGTAGTTGGCAACTTAAAGTTCATGCTTTTAGAAGAGCTCATCAGGGACAGAATTGCATTTAACTGGTGAATTTGCAGGGCTCTTTTTCAGACTCGATTATGAATGACTAACCTAGAGAAATTCAGTGCTGTATTTCAATTTCCATAAGCTGTAATTTATAGTGTAATGAGAGTTTCCCAGCAATTCAACTTAGAATGTTGCTTCTTAGTTTAACAAAAATCAAATACCAGTGCCAAACCAGAACAGAATCTGTGCAAGTTTTCAGGGGAGCTGAAACTACATTCTACATCAGCATTGCCCAGGCTGACTCAACCCAAGGGTTTTACTGTCTGACTCTGACTGGAATTACTATTTTCTTTACTAATTCGTTTCTAGAAATCTTCTGAAAGAATTATTCTCTGGCCAGTGTCAAAGGTGCCATATAATGTAAGCACTTGCTCAGAGTTATCACTATTACACTTAATTTATTGAGATAAATAAGGAATCCCTTGGCATAAGTAGTATTTTACACCATAAAGAGCAGGCTATTTTGACAACAGTCAGCATTATGGGTTCACAGGTAATTACTGACATAAATCAATAGATGCTGGAAATATTGATCATACATTCACTGTTAATTTTATGGCACCATATGTCTAGGATATGAGCATCACATCTTTCACTTAAGTCTTAAAAAAAAGCCTAGAAGTAAATATAGATATTTAGGTTCTGGCAAAGACTAAACAATCAATGAATGACTCTTCGGAGAAAATTTTTGTATGTCACTGCATCACCAGACCTTGAATGACCCATGAAACAATTTATTACTTCCTTCTCACTTAGCATAAAATGTTAATATGGTTTAAAGGGAACTTTCCAACAAAATGAGAAATATGGTAATTGTCATAGGGTTTCCTGGTTGCACTTTTCCCAGTTCTGGTGAATGGAAGTTAAATGTCATCTCCACCTTTAATGTGTTCTGCTTTGATTGAATTGAGCAGGAGGAATATGTTGAAAGATCAGCATTTTATATTGCTTAATAAGAGGAGAGCTTTTTAGCCCCAGAAATCATAAATGAGGTTAAATAGGAAAGAGGAGGATTTAATTATAAAGGATAGGAGCACAATAATTAATTATAATAGGGGATTTTTTTGTGTGTGTGAATTAGAGTGTATGCAGAGATATTTATGTCCAGGAAAATTCTGCTAGACAGGGGAAGGTAGAAGCTAAACTGGTCATACAAAAACCATAAGGAACCAGAGAGTCACTTGGTCACACAGACACAAGGGAAATCAAATAGTATCAAGCAAACTGGTCACGTTGGCAAGACAAAAACTGAGTATAAGCTAACTATTACTAATTTAGTCTGGCAATTAAAAGTAAATTACTAGTCTATATAAGCAAGGGAGGTAACTAATTAGTTCTAAGTAGTTTTCAAATGAAACTTGATGAATTTATTACCAATAATCCATCAAGCTGTAGCTGTAATCACTGGAAACTGAAATCAGTTTTTCCCTGCTAAAACACATCCTATGAGCTTGCTTTCCCCAACCACATTGGTCTCCTGGATTTTCACCCTGAAAATATACAGTTACATTTTGCATCTGCAAGCACCATCAACCCACTTTTTCTAATGAGAATTCTCCTGTCTTACAAAAATTTCTTAGCCTTTCCTGCGAGCTGCATTTGCACTGCCACTGCTCCAGCCTCTGCCCTGGGTCAGGCACACACATTTCTGCAGAACAGCCATCCATACCTTTTCAGAGTAGCATTGCTAATACTATGAGGAGTAATCAAGTCCACTCATCTTTAAAGTCACTCAGATCTGTGTGTAGTGTAACACAAATTAAACTTCCCATTTAATATATGCAATGACCAGGCAGGCAAGAGCCTTTAGACTGAAAATGGGACCTATAAGATGTGTCTGAATCTCAATCAGGAACGTGCCATTGTAATGCATACAGTCATATGCCATGGCTTAAAATATATTGTTTAATTGTATATTAAATTAATTTTGGCAGATTCATTTGACTTGTTTTAAAGAGCTGTATACTCGTTTCTGCTACAAAGTATACATTCTCTTTAGCTGTGTTGTACATTCTTTAAAAGTAAAAAAATTAAACTGCAGATTATTTCTTTTTGATTCTATTGATTCATTCCTAAATCTGGGAAAAACACGTTCTATAATGTTTTATGTCTGCACTTTGAGATCGTGACTTTCAATACCTTTTTATCTGTGCATTAAAATAGATGAAATTTTACCAGTAGACCAAACCCAATTGATGCTAACCAGTTCATTTTAAAATGCAAATAAATCAAGCTCATTCCAGATGGCTGCCTGATTTGCTATCTCTCCCTTGTAACACAGTTTTGCTCTGCTTCACATTGAATGTGCTAGGCTAACGTTTTTAACTAGGGAAGTAGATGACATCTGCAGAATTTACCTCTGGTCAAATACCTTTACACTGGCTTTTGGCAATGTCATCAACTACAGTCATAGCCAATGGTCTGTCCAGAAAGGGGATAGCCCTAGCTGTGATCTTCCAGAGACAACTAGACCTAGATGAACAGAGGACAACTTGAAACATGAATTATTTTGTACACTTACACATGCACCAACCCTCCAAAAACCACTTTTTCCATTTCCTGCTAGAGCCAGACTAGAATTGAAAAGCAGCTAGCTGGCTATTTATAATAGGCTACTGTATGAGGCAGCCTATTTTTACACATGCCAAATACATGAACAGGCTTTTATGGCCTGTCAGATAGTATCTCTCAAATGCTAAACAAGGCTTTGGGCACTGTCTTTGCAACTATGTCTTTACCAACAATGAAGCAATCGCCTAAATCCAGGTAAAAGATGCCACATGTGTACATAAGCTGCTGTTTTATTTCATGACAGAACCTTTGTAAAAGAAGCAGCAGCTGCATAATCAGCTGCTGTTCACAAGTCCTTTCTCTTGCAACAGGTGGGACTGCTAATGACAGTGAGCATGACCCATGCTGAGGAATGCCTCCTCCAAAAATACTTATTTTAAAAGGGCAACTTTTAGACTTTTCAAATCAAAAGATACACCACAAAAGTTCCTTTGCAATTGTTACTTTGCATTTAAATTTTGGTTTTCCTGCACACAACCTACCCAAGAAAATTTTCTTTTTCATTTTTTTGAGAAAATATTCAATATGTTTGGTATTCACACTCCATTATTAAATTACAATTGGCCTTTAAATTTCACTTTCAGAGAAAGCAAAAATATTAGTATGGTTTGTCTCAAAAAAAGTTATTACTTCTTTTTAACTTCAGGAGTGTTATAATTGGTTCCATAAAACATCTGCTAATTTCACACTGTGTCACATGATGCTATTTTCTGAAATACTCCAACATAAAATAGTTTGAGAGAAAGAATGTAGTCCTAGGCAGCAGATTCAATCTAGTTCCAGAATGTTTTGAATTCTTCTTTTGGGATCATAAATAAAATTGATCCTGGGAATTGAAAAATTGTTGACATACAATTTGTCTCTGAGATTCATTGTGAACTGACTCAGCTGTTGCAGCTACAAAATAGTAAAACATTCTGATGAAACCTACCGTCCTTTCTGCATCAAGTTTCATACCTCCCTCTAGAAAATGCCACTTAAATCTAAGATGATTGTGGATTTTCTTCCTTCCTGGTGTGGGAGAAACATCCTTTTCCCACTAGTCCCAAGCTCATGTCAGTTTAAAATCTGCAACAGAAACCGCAGACCTCAATTTAATGAGGAAATCTAGTCCAGCTCCTACTTAGACATAGTGCAGTGGCTATATTTCCATCTTGTTAACCACCCTATTCATCTATATGCATTAATCTCAATAGATGAAACAAGTACTGACACTAATAACTTTGCTTCCAGTTTCTGAATGATGCTGAATGGAAAGAGAGTAAACACAACTAACGCTTCTATGGAATGTGAGCTTTATCTTGTTCTTCTCCCCTGAAAATATTTTGCAATGCTTTCAGCAGAGATTCTCAACATGCTGTAATGATGTTATTTAACATTAGGGATTACTAACACCTGTATTCTCAGAATTTTTCTGATACCCATTTCTACACAGTTTGACATTGCACAGCCTTCTTGAAATCAGCACAAGAGTCTGTTCTGACCTGCAAGGTAATGCCTTCTGATCACCGAAAAGTCATGCCTAGAAAGCTTCAGGTCACTTCCTATGCACTTTGCAAAAAGACTAACTGCTATATTAATACTTTATGAAAAGGTGGAAGCCTGATTGAGTTCCTACCTTGCTGCTCCCTCAGTCATATCATTAACAGTTCTCTCTTTTAACACTGGCAATAGCAAATCTAATTACTTCCAGCTTCCCACTATATTGTTTAAGCAATATAGTATGTATATTATAAATGTAATATTGTATCCTATGCACACTTATGTACATACTGTAAATACCAGTTGATCTCTATCTTTGGCTGTCTTCCACATATCAACCTTATTGCTACAACCTTACAAGGCTCGAATGCTGCTTATATCTGTAATTACATTTTTTTTTTCAGTCACAGATCAACAAAGTCTAAGAAAGTCTTACTGTTTTCCTAAACCAGCTGAGTGAGACATTATTAAACAAGAAACAAAACTTGGGGAAAAAATCGCATTTGCAATTTTCAATGGACATTAGACTACCTCATTTAGCAGAATTCAGGCATTATCTGCCTCCGTCTGCAAATTACAATATTTGATCTTTGCCAAAAGCAGAAGTACACAGTTTAATATAATAATAAGACCTGTTCTGAGGTAACACAGTAAAAAAAAAAAAAAAATCATAACCAGGTCATAAATGTTAAAATGCAAAAGGAAGGAAATGCTTGTTATTCATCTTCCAGACAGTATTCAGACATTCATGAAATTGAAAGTTAATGTACCAGAGACTTTCATTATCTGACCCATTCTATACTATCCATTAGAATCCCATAGTACTGGAGATGGAGAACCAATATGTCACTAATACAAGACGGAAAAGGTCACAAAAACTAAGCATCAATAAGACATTACTTCTCTATTAAATTTCACAAGACTCAGCAGAAAACATGCTTGCCAAAACCAGAATATTTTATTATGTGAAGCAGCTAAACTGAGAGAAATATGTTTAAGTTAATGCAAGGGCATAATGATTAGTTGTCGAGTGAAAATAATGACTTTTTTTCCTCCGTTTCCTCATGACAGACATTTTGTTTGTTTAAAGAAAAATTATTGCATGGTTTGTTTCACCTTTTAAAGCTATTTCTTACAATAAAAATATGCTGTTTCTTGGGCTACAGCAAAGGTTTCCTTTCACACCACTGAAAATACAATATTTATTGGTATGTTGTGAAGTCAAAACAAATTTGCTGTTTCCTCTAGTGGAATATTCCATTTATTTAGAATAGCTTTCAGCAAGAACAATATCACTACTACTGCAACATCATTTTCATGTAGAAAGCTGATGTACTGAATCCCTTGAGCTTACTCCATCCCATTTCTCCCCTAACCTTCTTGCCCAAGACCCTCCATACACATTGCTCTTACTACACAGTTGAGAAGAATGCACAGAAGAAAATGTGATGTGTGATTAAATTATTATAAAGTAACTTATAAAAACACTCTACCTTTACCATTTGCTGTTACAGGAAACATTTGGAGTATTTATTTTAAGTGCTGGAACTAGTTTGTGAGGCAAAGCTCACTGTCAAAGATCTTGGGACTCATTCAGAAAATAACCTCTTTCCTCATGTTACTCTATCCAGTAATGGATAAAGAGGAGGACTTCTTACAGTGGACCACTCATTCTTGTAAATGAAAAGCAGGCAGGCAGCTGTTTATGTCCTAGTGGACATTGGATTATAGGATTTCATTCACTGCTTTGTGACTTTTAGAGAATGCCACAGGAACAAATGGCTACAGCTGGCCAAGCTCTATCTCAATACATTGATTTAATGGTGCTATGATTTTACAGTATCACCAATAAACACCTGCAGGCTGTGACAAAACTTTTATTATTTAAACACAAACATTCACACCCAACTCTTTCAGCAAACCAATCTCTCTTAAAATTATTTGAAAAAGTATTAAAAGCAGCTTTTAGACTGACTGGAGTACTTAAGGTGTTATGAAGAAGATACAAAAAAGAAAATATGTTGACATAAAGGAAAGGAGATCATAGAAAGAAAATTTTCATTTGGGACTCCTAATAGTAGACTGGACAAAGTGACACAATATACTATAGCATGTGTGGCTTAAAGAACAACTCCAAACTGGCTGGATAAGTGCCACAATAGATCACTACCTTCTCCCTGCCTGACCCATGCACTCTTTTCTGTCAGGATGGTTTTAATTTCAGGTTAATGGTGCAAACCAGAGAGTGGCTGAAGAAGAGCCTGACATAATTTCAAGTCAGCTGGAGCTCTGGGACACAACTGCTGTCCTCTTTCTTTCAAGCATCCTTAAATAAATCAAATATTTGCAGTCTTTACTTGGAGATTTGCAGCCTTTAAGACTTTCTTTTTCAAAAACTGGAAGAATTACTAGAAAAAGCTACTAATTACAGCTGAAGAAATTCAGAACTGCTGAGTCACAAAGAGTAAACAAAAAGGCTTGAAGACAAACTATTGCCTTACCTTCAGCTCAGTGAATCTCATTGTCTAGATTTAAACTCCTTGCCATAGTAGCAGAGGGCATGGGAAAGCCTCTCTTCTTTTCATGAGCTCAGGGGCTGGGTTTCCTAGAGCCTATCAGCTTCCATCTTTTCCTGAATCTCCCCAGCTGTGCTGCAGCTGAAGGCTCCTGATGGCTGACCTGCTCTACTCTGCTGAAAATGACAAAAGTGGAAGCTCAATGGCACTTAGGAAAGAGAAATCTTCTGCAGCATTCTTTCCAGAAGGCTAAACCCAAGAAACGGTGACCAGGTCAAAGGGAGATCCAATATGCCTCTCTCATGTCATTCCTTAACATTTTAAAATTCAATATTTAACCAATAAATATGAACAAAGTTCTCTTGCTTATCAAAGAACACTGTATCTAATTACAATAATAATCACAGGGCACATTTAAAGCATCTGCATTTATCTAAAATTAGTCTCACTGTTTAAGGAGAAGATAGAAAGCCACATTTTAGTCATTTTTTACTCTTGCTCTGGTAAACACTTTGCAATGGACTATGACTGAATTTTTATTTCAAAAGTTGTCTTTTTAACTGTGCCTGAAAGACAGAATCAATAGTAATGCAGACAAGGTTTGCAGTTACTGGCTAACCTCTGTCCAAGCCATCAGGTCCCTGAGGCACGTGGAATTTATGCAAAATCAAAGTTAACAGTGCTGAAAAAATAAATAAATCCCAGAATCCCTGCTACTTGATGTTGCCTCCTATCTAGTGTGCTTAATGTGTTTGAGATAACAGGGAAGATAATCCAATTGTCTTCTCCAGTCTTGCTCTCCTAATCACCCTTTTTTGGACTGAATTTAAAATTAGCTTGTAAAAGACAAGAATTTTTATTTATTTATTTTACATTACTGGAATTCCCTAAAGAAAATATCTGGATAAAATGGTAGCTGTATCTCTGTGCCCACTAACTTTTAACAAGGGCTAAACTGAACTGAAGCATTAGCTTCTCCTGTAAGAACCAGTCTGAAGTATTTAACTCTTCTTTGAAATAAGGTCGTTTTTCACATGACATCTTCTGCCCTCAGGTGTGCTATTCTGAAGTGACCTCAAGAAAGACAGAAGGCACTGAATTGCAATCTGAAGATTTTAAGATTAATAATATGATTGCTAATTTATTCATTCTCTGCCCACAAGAAATATAGAAAACCAAGAGAACATTTCCAAGCACTGCTATTTTAAAATAAGCAGATTCTTAATAATCTTAAAATAATTTTAGCAAATTACAGTGAACCCACCCCATATGACTTTACTTAAAGAGACCAGAACCTGGAATCTGCGTTTTCCCAAAGCAAATGACAGCTGAGATAATCAACTCAGCAAGCTACACTTCAATAATACAGCAGGCTATGATGTTATTTTACTGGGAAGAAAGTAAATGACAAGTAAAGCTTTGGTTTAGACTTAAAGTGACTGTACCCCCAAAATAGTTAACCATCATCAAGAAACCAAGAAAAATCACTTAAAATAACAAGTGACTACACAAACTGCAAAATACAGCACTTCACAATATTACAGCTTGAACAGGCTATAAAAAACATTCAATCAAGTCTTTCAAGATACCTATTTATTTATCTGACATGCTTCCATGTGTTATGGTCACCATTTATTACTATTTACTTTAATTAGATCCTCCTGCCAAAATTCATTACAGAATAACCTGGTACCATGAAGAATAATAAATTCTATTCATTCATAAGTTTTTAAATTATTTTACCTCTTTAGAACAAAAAGGTATTTCTTCAGCAAGGTATTTCTTCCTTGGCTGCTAGTTAAGAGAGCTCATTGTCACATCAATTCTTTCAAAATCTTGTGCAATCATAACTATGTTCACCTGACCTACTGCTGAAGTTTCATTTAGCATCAGTGCCCAGCATAACCAAACTGTAACCGAGTGCTGTATTACTGAACACTATATATCTTATTATAAGTGTGTCTGGAACTGCTGGCTAGGAGGGGTGAGACAGACATTCCTTCCAACCAAACTCTGCCCTCAAATAACATCACTGTAAGAAATGTGAAAAGCTCCATACTTTCAGCTGTGCTTAATTGCCTGGTTTAAGGGCTTGGAAGGAGAAAAATGGTATCAAGTCTCAGCCCAGTGACTAGAGAATTTGCTCAAGCAATAGGAGTCCTGGGTTTAATTCTATCTCCATCTAGAGTGATTTCAAGTTAATTGCATTGACAGCAAGTTTAGGGATCACTTTCTACCTAACTTGTCAAAGGAATGCTACTACAAAAGATTGAAAGGCTTATGATTATTTTTGCCACGCCTACTAGGTCCATATGAGTGTGCATATTCATCCCAACTGGAAATTAATTATTGAACACACATAGACATATTGAAACATGTATGTGTTATCACTTATTTCACATAAATAAGAATTAGAAACAAAAGAAAGGATGGTCACAATAGAAGTGCATTGATGGAAAAATCTACCATCAAATTATAGTGCTAAGCTTTGTTATTTACTGCATTACTAATCTTCACTGTGATGTGTTTTTATAAATTACCACAGTAAAAATCAAATACTTAACAAGTATTTAACAAGAAAAACATTCATTCTCTCATGTCAGCCTATCTAAAATCCCAGGTTTTACTTTATTCTTTCTTGTTTAGCTACAAATTAATTCCTTTCCTTAAGCAACACTGTCTTCTGGGAAATATTATGTAATTCCTGCACTTTTTTGGGAAGGAAGGAAGGAAGGAAAGAAGGAAGGAAGGAATTCTCAGTCCTGTAGGAAATCTAACCACTTTGGAGCTGACAGAAATTCTTAGACAAATTGCACGGAAGGATCTAAAATCAAATGTATAATGGAAACTTCTGCTTTAATTATGGAGAAAATACTTCCACAAGAGTAGGTTCATTATTGTAATATTACTTGGGTTACCCTGTCTTTTGGTGATATCCAGGGTGATATTATTTGAGCTTTTGCACCAAATTCCACAAGGATTAAATGGAAATAATATACAAAGTTTCAAGGAGATTAGATGAGACAGTGAGCAAGAACAGGAGGCTCTTTCTCTGTCTTTAAGTAGACCCTTACTTCAAATTAAAACCTGCAGGAAAGGTCAGGATCCCATGGTGCAGACTGCAGCTGACAGCACTTACAGGATCCTCTCTACAGTATCCCTTTAACTCAGGTACAGGATTGCCTCCCTGTGCCAGGATAAAAATAACAGCTCTCTTCTGGTACTTAAAGGGTAAGGAAAATATGCTAATGGCTAAGGAAAAAGGAAAAGACTATGGTTCAACACCAAGGCCTCTCCTTCCATTTCAGTAAAACTGCTCAGCTCCTAGGATACAAGTATAGCACAAGTGGAGCTATAACATCTCAAAAGAAATCCCTGCATGCCAAATTTCCGTTTTCATACCCACCCCTTATTTAACTTTATCATTGTCTTAGAATCACAGAATCATAGAATAGTTACACCTGGAAGAGACCTCTAACACCATGAGAAAAAAACAAAACCAAAAAAACCCAACCACAAAACAAAACATCAAGACTTCTTTTTCCTTCGAGTCATGAACAAACTAAAACACCTTGCTATGCTTTCCCATGATCTCTGTCTTCCATCAGTGGGCTGCACTCCAAGAGCAAGAAGCATGGGTAGGATGAGAGAATCAAAGTGCAAAAAAAGAGCAATACAGATGCTGCTAGAGATAGAAATTAATGGAAGAGAAAGAGGAAGAAGTGAGGAAGCAGGTAGATTCTCAGAGTCTACAAGATTCGAACAAGGTTTATATTTTCCTTCATCCTTCTTGCTGGGCATGGAAAGGCAGTATGAAATAGTGTCTGAACTGCTGAGAAGAGGGGCATCAGGCTTAAGTGAAGAGAAATAAATGTTGCCCTGAAGGCCTGCTATTTATCCAGGGTGAAGTTTCGTGTAACAGCAGAGAAGACCTGAGGAAGGAGTGGAGGCCAGTCTTAATTAATTTGGTTTGGCCAAGATACTAGAATCAACTGACTTCATTTGCCTGGGCACAATTCAGTTATAAAAGGGTTAAACTGATTATTCTGAACACAGAAATTATTTATTTCATAGAAGGAAAGATATATGGATGGAAATTAACTGAAGAAATACAGGAAGGGGAATAGGTAGCATCACAGAGCACTTCTCATCCCTTTTCAGGTAAACTGGCTTAATAGTTTAATTCCTGGGGTCTGGCTGATTTTCACCAAGGAACAATCCTTAGCAAACACCATCTGTAAATATTTGCATTGTTTAAAAACTTGGCAAAACGCACTTCTAAACAAATATTCCAATCTTGACTCTGAAACTGAGCATCAAATAATTGTGTGCACATTCATCTAACTTATGCATGGCAATGAATGCTTGCTAAAAAGTACTTGGATAATTTCAGATGCCTCACTGACACCCTTCTGAAAATAGAACTTCCATATTTTATTGAATTACTTATTTTTCCACATAGAAGATTTAATGCCAGATAAAGTCATGTGTGCATGAATTTTTCACATGTAAAACTTTTAATTGCATTGCACCTATGTTATAAAGCAGAATAAAGTAATGATGTCTTGAATAAAAGACTTCAAATACCAACAGACTGGATGGAAATAATTCCCTCTCCCATCTTCATTCTTTTATATGGCAAAGAGAAAAATTAGCATCAATCATACACTGGCAAACTAGCAAAGAGAGTATTTAGTTTGAGTGGACTGATGTGACTTATCTCAAGTGGACGTGAATCTAAGTGCACCAGCAGCGAAAAGACCCTGCAGCCTTCTCAGCAAGTGAGCACGTGGGATGCAGGAACCCTCCTCCGTGGTGGCAGTATGTGTAAGGTGACAGGCAGTATTAATTCTATGGGGCACAACTCAGTTTGTTTCTCACTTTCAGAATTTGCATTTTACCCAACTTCTGTGTGAGAACAGTTGCTCCTCACCCAAGAAGACTGTGTATGTAAGAAGCTTCCACAACTTAACTTCAGTTTCTACTTTAAGTTTAGGGTTAATGCCAGAAGAAAAGCTAACATTCATTCTGAATACACTTTCCCTGACCTTAAAAATGAAGATTCTGACCCTTATGTTCCTAAAAAACAATTCATTTTACCCAAACAAATCAATCTCTATTTGCAGTCTGAGCTAATTTGTCACAAATGCACTCCCAAAATGTATATATTGTCCTAATTCTTTTAGATCATCTCATTTTCTCTTCTACACCTTTCCCTGGCCAAGGAAGATGATCTGACTATGACTCCTGTTAAAAGTAGTACAGTGTTGGTTAGAGCCTTCTATGGCACCCTTGCCAGCACAGAATGATCGACATTAATAATAACCCATATTGCAGCTAGTCCCAATAGTGGAAGCAAAGCAATGGCTGATGTAAAGCCAGGACCAGCCAGTGTTTTGAAACACGCAGGGAAAAAAAACGGGCCCACATACCTGGCAGCAATAAGAGTCCTTTCACTGATGGATAGGAATAAATATAAAGGTTGATAGCACAGTAATAAAACAATGATGATAACCCAAAATTATTTATTACAAGGCAAGAACACTGCTGCCTGCTCAGGCTCTGCTGTAAATGGAAGCCGACATCAATGGATGACTCTCAGTGAGAAAACACGGCCCATTTTAATTTGGGAAGTGTCATCTCATATTTTTTTAAGCTGAAAGCCATTATCAGAGGTGACAATGATCTATAGTGAATCAAAAGAAAAAATAAAACCCCATACCTAACTTCAGAGTCCAGTACATTTCCTACAGATAACAACTTCCTTACAAACACCAGAACAACATCTTAGGAATGTAAAAAACACCACCATCATCATCTTGGAAATCAAAAATTCTGTTTGGTTTATTGAAGAAGGACCAGAATCGATACTGATATTTTATTGGAAGATAATACAATCAGCCAATATTCTTCAGGGAATGACTACCACTGAAAAATAAGGCACTCCATCAGAAATAATGAAAGAGCACAGAACAAAGACCAGGAATAAAGGAAGATTTTGATGAATTGTGTTCAGCTACTCCTAGAGAGTCTAGTCTCCAAGGGATACATGTCTTCTCACTATTACCTGCCTTAAAATAGTTAAACCTACATTGACACATTTAAGATAGATAATGTGCAAAAGAAGCTTTATGGCACATCCTGTAGAAGTTCTGTGGCCTTCCCTAAAATGTTACCATAGAAACACCTTTGTCACAAGCAAGGCGCACTTTTGCAAAGGACCTGGGGTAAACATTCAGATTCCCATGGCAACTGTCGTGTCCAAAGGCTTAAGTACCAAGTGTCAGTATCTTTTGGAGTGGCATGCAGGAGATAGAAGAAAAGAAAAAGAAAGCCACTCAATGTTTTCTCCACTGGAACTGGTAATCATAGCTTATAATCATTCAAGTCACCTACCTGAAGGTGGAATAGCTACAGACAGAGGTAAATTCTGTGTGTGAAGGGGATAATTATGTGATGGAAAAATGAAGGACAAAAGTAGTATTGATTAAAATGACAGGGAATAATCTGATACACCCTCAGTGAGTAACACCTAATGGGGTTTCCTGATTTTTAAAGGTAGAGGAGGGTCTCAAAATTACCCAGACATGCTTAATACAAAAAGAACTACAGCACAAAAAACATCACAGTCCTTTTTGCTCATCAGATTTTATGTTTACTAAGACATCAAATTACTTTATTTTCCTGTCATATATTCAACCACCACCACTTGCTGGGAAGAGACCTCACCTGGAGAAGACACCCCCTGACAAACTTGAAGAGTAAGTCTATGCTGTAGAGTTACACATTTCTCATACTTCAGCAATTTTCTTATTGGCTAATCTAAAGCAGCCCTGTGGAAATCCTAAGAAAGAGCAAACATTTATTAAAAGCAGACTGCCGGAATACTTGAATTTTTAAGCGGCATAAGTCCTTCTCCCTTCTGGTGACAAAACAGAAGATATTTTGAGAACAATCTCTCTGGCCATCCTGTCATTATTTTCTTTTTCCCTAAACTACTTCCCCAAAGATTTCTTCTGCAGTCTTTCACATCTCATAGATTTGTGTTGTAGATCTCAGCTTCAGGTCAACCAAAATTACCAACCCTCCTCCCATGAAATCTAAGTCAAAATTATCTCTGTTTCACGTTCTGCTAAATAGGTCTTCTCATGGGACCCATTTCATTCTATTTGATATCCCCCCCCCCAAGATAGCACACATCTGGAGTTTTCTTTAAGTGGGCAAGGGTAACCTTTATGAAGCATTCATTCAGGAATGTTTCAGGTATATAGATTGAAAGTAGCAGATGGTGGTTAGTAGTACCTGCTAGCTGTAATTTTTCTCTTCAGTGATAAATGTTGCATTAATTCAATTGTGTAAATCAAAGGTGCAGTCAACTAGTTCAGTTGTGAAAACCCTAGAACAGAGACAGACATGTAGCCGTTTTTTAAATCCCAACCAAACTTTTTAGAGGATAGAAAATCCTTCTTTTGCTCTCAGAGCCACAGTATGTAAAGGAAAAAAGTGTACAAACAGATTCTGGATGCATAAGCTATGAGTACATACTAACTCCATGAGCCTACTGTAACTGTTACTAGGAAATGTTTGAAGAGAAATATCTTTTTTTTTTTTTTTTTTTAAAGTGTCCCAATTGTAAAACTATCAATGGTTCAGGGAATAATGAGAGTGAAATTATTAATTACAATATTTTCCTGCTCAAATTGCCTATCTCTCTTCTTGCAGACTTAGTTTCAGTATTTGGGAAGTTAGAACATGCTGAGAAAAAGATCCCAAACTGGAAGGAAAATCAAAGAATGACTGTTCCACTGAAACACAAAACTTCAGAAAACTAGGGTATGGGTATAATTACCAGCACAGGAACACTAATGTGAATTTTGAAATCTTGCTCTTTCTGAAGCACAAAAAACATCAAGTTCTTTAATGTCTAAGCAAAAGAATATGTATATTTTCTAAAGTTAACTGAGAAATAATGCTTATTGCCTGAGGTAAATCCCTCAGTTTCTTGTCCTGAAGCCTGATGTATGAATGTCTAGGAGTCTGAGAGAAAGCTGCTTGTGTATACCGAATCGGTATCTGTTAAAACTCTGATAGTAACTGAATTATCACCTTTTTATGAACTGTCTAGTTCTCTGTTATTCTCATTCTCTCAAATCCTATTGGATCTGGTAAAACCACTGACCTTTTTTGTTCTAATGCAGGCACTTCTAAGAGTTAGACGCCTGTTTTCTGGGGTCTTTGAGATGATCTTTAATGAGAACTAGTAACCAGCATTATGTCTGGTCATTCTCAAAGTAATTTGAGTTTCTTGAGAGTAAATACTTAGTAATTTTTAGAAAAAAAGCAATTGGAATTTTTAATGTGGTATGTGAACTGAAACTAGGAATACCTTTTCAGATTAGCCAAACCTGGGCTGACAATAATGGAACCCTTCTGGAAAAACGATGAAAAAGCTGAAAAGTTTCTTCAGCTGAAAGATTTCAGTCACTACATATAGGTGTTACCAATATCAACATGTTGCTTATGCATTACCTGTTACAATCCAGATACATGTTGCAGACAGAAAAAACCTCAGGATGAAAAGGGATTGCCTGGAATAATTTTACACTATGTCAAAGTTCATGAATGACTGGTGACTCAGAAAAATTAACACAGAAAGGCAAGCTTTCTTTTAGGATGATGAAAAATCATGAAACTCCAGGACATAAATATTTATTCTTCCAAAACAGGGAGGCCCAGGTTCTGTGACAAAAAGTTTCTTCCCATTAGCTGTGAAGGGTCAATACTGTGCACAACTCTCCTACTGTTGCAAAGAAATGTAAACAGAACCCTCCAGAACCCCTTTATAGGGAAGAAAAAAAAAAAGGGACATATATTTCTGGCAAAAGTGACTCACAGCTCTATCCTTCACTGTCTTTTTTGCAGAGGTTAAACAGTTGTGAGAATGCATCCCTCTGGTGTGGTTTATTAAATTCTACTTTCAATGCTTGAAAACTTATGAGCTCTTCTCAAAGGAAAAATATATAGTTGAGGCAATTGCACACCACCAAATCTAGTCCCCTACTGTACCAGACAAGCAGTTGTGTAACATAATCCTGTTTATAACCTTAACAAGTGTCATGTTAAATCTGGTTAGATTTCATCTTCCCCCTGAAAGCTAGTGCAGTGGTTGTCTCAGTATCTGCAGAAATGTTCTAGGCGAGAGATACATACAACTGGCTGACTTCTATTTGTTCTTGAACAAACATGTCCTTTCCTTGGAAATCTGCAATGCTAGCAGTCCTTATTTGCAGTGATTTCAAGAGAATTTTCATCCTTCTTGAAGACAGGCATGTCCATGGCATTTCAGAAGGAACCCCATAGACATTTGACACAGTTGACACTACTCAGTACAAGGGCTAGAAATACTTTATCATATGCCTCTTACGATCGTGTTTATTACACAGCTAAATCTCATCAGTATTTCACAAACATCCTATGACTGCTTGATGCACTTATGTCTTTTTTATTCTAACTGATGAGAGCTCAGATTATAGCAGAAGTTATTACTGATGCACAGCTTTGTCTTTTCCACTATTAAAATCCATGTCTTTGATTCATTTCAGCTCTCGATATCAACCAGTTCATCCTGCTTGTTATTCAGCTACTTCTCTGCATTGAGATTGACCCCATCTCTGCTTTATCAGCAAGTTTCATTTGTGAGTAAAGGTCATTAAGGAGAATATTAAATAAGATTGTTCACTTGATGAACTCCTCTAATATCCTTTTTCCCTGAAATACTTCCACTTTCAAGATAACCCATCATCCTGGGTAGATAAGGAGCACACATGTAAGAGACAAAGGGATGAACTCTATTGCTCAGAGCCTCTTCCTGGAACAGCAATAAACTGAAACCAGTTAATATTATCAAAGGTATTACATATTAACATTACCGTGGTATTGGTGGTAGCAGGCCTGTGTCTCATTCTGTAGTCCCACACGTTTGCTAAGCCACTAGATTGTTATGCCAAACTCTCATACTGGGACAAGCATGGAGCTAGTACTGAAACATGGCTTGTGTATGCCAACAGAAGGGATTTCTACCAGGAAAGTGCCATGTGTGGGGTCAAGGGCTGCTGGAGGAATCTGGAAGGGGGAGGTGGCACTGATGAGGAAGAAACAGTCCTTAACAAGCTGCAACACAAGCTGATAATATAAGGCAAAATCTCCCAGAGAAATGTCCTCAAGTCCACGATAAAATCAAAACTGTGTGCAAGACAGAGTGTTAACAAGGACAGATCCCCAGACACTTAAAATGTAACCTAAATAGCTTCATAGCATCACATATTTTGCAGTATCATGAGTCTTACTTTTTAGTGTCAATATTGTGAAACGTTCAGATTATTTATGCCTCCTAGTACAATAACATTCTGCAACTATTCTGGCTTTTGTTGAAGTGGTTCTATAGCTGTGCAACAAAATATTGCCTTCTTATCCTTTAGTTCTGATAGGTTCACAACCATTTAGCCAATGCACTGGAGTTAGCAGGCCAATAAGGCGAGAAATTAGACACACTCAACAATGTTGCTTAGGTAAAAGCCATTGCTAGGCTTAGTAAGATTGCAGGCTAAGCCAATCTGGCACAAATATATAGAAACTGATAAGAAAGAAAGGAAAGAGAAAAAACCACAACACCCAAAAAACAACAACAAAAAAGCAAAACCACCTTAATTGAACCTCCTCAAGCATATTCCAGTTACTTTTGCACCTTTTGTCCTATGCAGACTGACAGTACAAGCAATGGCAGTAAAGGCAAGCGTGGAGACGAGATGGTCCCTAAGCAGAAGGGAGGACAAATAACAGCTGTGCAAACTCTCAGACCGTGCTAGAGCTTTCTGGACTGTAGTTGAACCATGAGGTAGAAAATGAAGGAGGGAAAAAAACAAGAAAGAAAAAGTAAAACATAGAACCAAAATGTATAGATCACATCTGAATGACCTTGATTCAGGCACACTACCTCATGATATACAGAAGTACAAACTGACTTTTGAAGCAAGTTGGTTTGTTTTATAAGGATTTATTATCAAAATTCTGGTTTGATTGCAAATAGGTTACAGGAGTTCACCCAGAAATTTGATATAGGGAATAAATTCTTGCATTTCTATTGCTCTTCTGCTGAAGCACAGAAGCCCTCAGCTGGCTTATAGCAGGCATACAAATACATTCCCAAAACAGCCAGGTTTGCAGCTTACATACAGAAAGCTAACAGCAGCCTGATATTTTCCTCTGTACATATTACTCAGCTTTTTGGGTTAGTCTGAGGAAGTTACAATTAGAGTTAAGCTTTACAGAATAGTTATAAATTGAGTTTTACAAATACCTCTGAAAAAGATACACATAAAATCCAGCTAAACACAATTTATTTGAAGATAGAGGCTAATAGCATAATGGAAGAAGAGTTGTGCAGTCTACAGCCCAATGAATCAATCTGGGACCTTCATAGAACGTTGAAGAATTAGGTGAACCTCTGAAAATTGCTCCCTTAGAAAAATAGGTAAGACCTATGACTTCAAAGAGAATTCAGTTGTCAATCAGACTCCAAAAATAGATGTTGCGTTCAAAGACAAGTTGCCAGAATTCAAGGTCAGGGTTTTAACTAAGTAGAATCTCTTTCATTAGCCTTTTCCTTGGATACTAATCAATGTGAGAAAGCAGTTTCAGAAGTCTAGAAATGATCCAAGTGTGATCTGAAAGAAGTTTTGAATGAAAGCATCAAGAACTGTATCAGCACAGATACATGCAAGGGAACTTTAGATTTAAGGATACTCAGTTACTATGGATTATACCAAAAGCCCACAAGAAAAGGTTTAAAGATATGCAACATCTCTCAGTAATTTAATTGTTTTAAAAACTATTATACTGATGTCCCTTTCTTTGGGGCTTCACTGATTACATATTAGTACTATGAAATAAATAATACACAGGTTTAGCAGAGTACTGTGTCTGGAAAATATTTTGTATATAAAAAAGAACAACCCTTACCCATAAAAATCCCATTAGATGTAATTCACAGGAGGGTGGAGGTGTTAGGTGCATTTTAGAGATGGATATGGATAATTGGCTGTTTTAAAAGAGGTCACATTATCTTAACAAATCAGGACTCAGTTGCAAGAATCCTTTCTTTTCACCTGCCTTATCCTGCCTCTGGTGAGCACCCGCAAATGTTCAAGTAAGCAAAGATAAGTCTTAACAGTGAAATCATGTTTGGATCCCATAAAGCAGAGACAGAGAAAGAAAGGTTGGAAACTTTGCCTCCCTAACAAAGGTAATTGGCTTCCAACAGAGGGAAACTAAAATGTACTGTTGTAAGAATAATTACCCGTTCTGCAACACAGCATTCAAGACATATTCTCTCTGAGCACTCTTTCTAAATAAGTTCTTCTTGCAGCTGAATTAAAGAAATCAAAGTATGATTTTATTAATCAACACTTTAAAAAGTTTTACAAATTTCCTTTCTATGTCTGCTATTTTTACTATCTACATAAATAAAGTTACAAGCACAAAATCTATTGACCTCTTTATGAGAAAAATCTAATGTGTAAATTAATAAGACATCCTAAGGTTTAGTAAGTAAAAGTGACATGAAATTCCCTTTTGCTTTTTCAGCTAATTACCTAATTGATGCATTTGCTTCATTAAGCTTTAGGGTTTTTTTTTCTTTTTTTCAAGTAGCAAAGTGCTAGCTGCCATGCATTTTAAAAAGGTATCACTTACAGCTGAATGGTCTACGGCACATTTTAAAGTGAAGTTTCTTAGAACCTTTCAGCAAATAAGGATTCAATTATGATTGAGGGAGGTTCTTTACCCAAAGGGTGGTGAGGCACTGGAAGAGGCTGCCCAGAGAGGCTGTGGAGGCCCCATCCCTGGCAGTGTTTAAGGCCAGGCTGGATGTGGCCCTGGGCAACATGGTGTAGTTCATGTGGCATCCCTGCCCATGGCAGGGTGGTTGGAACTAGATGATCTTTAAGGTCCCTTCCAACCTGGGCCATTCTATGATTCTATGACCTATCACAATGGCATACCAATCAATGTTTAAAAAGTTGCACAAATACTATTCAGAAGAACACAAACTGCATTATCTACCTTGAATATCTTGACATTGTGCACAACAGAAGTTCTTTCCTGTTGCAAGATATACAGACTTTTAAAGTGCACCTTTACAGAGTTAAGAAATTAGGCAGTTCAAGTTAGTACACCTACACAAAAATTACTATATACTTTTTGGCAGAGGAGAGAAATTAGTACCAGATAAATGTAATTATTAAAGCCAGTGAAAGAAACTGAACCATGTGTGAAAAGCCTATTCTCTTGTAACAGGTGAAAAGTCTTTTCAACATGAATTAAAGTTAATCATACCAGGATATGACACATATTCAATAGAATAATAGTTGCTTCCTTATTTGAGCTGTCATAAGGGATATTATTGCTTTTCCACAGCACAGTTCTTTTTGTTGAACTTTATTAATAATGGTATTGAATTAAATCATTAACCTGTGTAGTGGCACCACACAGAATATTGAACCTGCTAGCTTAAAAATGGATTTAAATTTAGCAAAGAACAAAGCAGAAATGCTATTTTACAGAGGCTTGGAGAGGTATATTGTCTTTTCTACATACAATTCACTATCCACTCCACCTGTACGATTAAAAAGGATTATGGCTACTTTTCATTGAAGTTTCTGTTTCAGAAGCAGATTAAAACACAGAATAGACTATAAAATATCTCAGGTTTGTGGAGAGAAAAATACTTACATGTAATTAATGGCATTTTCTGTCTGACTCATGCAACTACAGCGGGTCTGTCTATACCAAGACAGACAGGCTTTGTAGTTACAACTGCTTTTTCCAGTTTACGTAAACAACAACATAGTCACACAGGATGGAAACAGGTGCTATATTAAAGCAGCTGGAGGGGTAAGAGAAGATGTCAGAATGCAAAGGAATACTATTCTGGAGACATGACAAAGAGAAAGAATGTCTATGTGAAAACTGCATTAACTATTGAGCAAAACCTACAAGCAAGGGACAAAATCAAACATCCTCTTCTCATCTACAGGGTGAAAGGCAAACCCTTCCAGCCACGGCATGGAAGGACCCATTGCCTGGTCAGTGATCTGTGTACAGCCTTCTTTGAGAGATCTATCTTGTTAGTAGGAATTACACTTTATTTTGAAGTGTTCCTACACAGACTGAAGTTTCCTTAGTAGGTTGTGTGCTATGGCAACAAATCTGAAATCTATGTAGGAAAACTTTTGCTGATTTATTCATGGCTGTTTTATGGATTTCACTTTGAGGCTCCACAGGAATTCCATTAAATCTATCATCTGTTTTACCAACAGATATGTCAATGACTCTGTTGCCTCCCCTTCTTCTTTGATTTCATAGACAGAGTGAACACAAAGTATATGGAAAGGAGTACATAGCTGAAATCTCCAAGATTCTGCCTCTGCAGACTTCCAAATTCAACCTGCAAATGCAAACTTGAATGGCATTTTTATGGTAAAATATATATATATATATATATATCTGCTAATAGGATGCTCCAGCACGCACCTTTTGAAGAAGTTACCATAGTGTAAAACCAGATGGTATTGAAAGAACATAAACTTCACCAGATAAGTCATTATCTTGACTGTTGCCTTTCTGTAGTGAGAGTTTCTGAGGTGCTTCTCGGCTATACAGTACAATCTGTGAATACTACTTGTCTGGATTAGGTGTCACTGGGAGTTCAGTGAGATGCTCTGCAGGGGATTTCTGCTTTTTCTGACGAAATTATTGAAAGTGCAGGCGTATTGCTGCCCTGCATTGCAGCCTCCCTTCCCATCTCATCTAAAACCCTAGCATCTATACTATCATACAAGATGGAACAAGATTTTGCCACTCTATTGAGTAGTTACAGAAGTAAGAAAGCTACTAAAACATGTCAGGACATAACAAGAATTTAGTTCCTTTGGAAGACTGGATGCCTGATAAAAGCTTGCACTTCAGTTTAGTGGGTAGCTAAATCTGTGTTATCGTTAGGAGAGAACAACATTCAGAAAAGCCTAAAAATGACACACAGAAAAGACACAATACCCAAAATAAAAAGTAAATGATCTGGATTTCCTTCTGTGATACACAGATCCACCTATTTCATATATGGCCTTTCGCTCATGGCTTTGCCTTTCCTAACCCAATCCCTGTGCACTCAGACAGTGTCTCTATACCCTTCCTGAGTCACCTACCCCTGCTTCTACCTCTTTTTTGTGTTTCATTCTGTTAGAACTTCCTTGCTGATCCACACAGGTCTTCTGCTAACATTGCCTGACTTTGTGCACACCAGGCTTGAAGGATTTTAGCTCCATTATGCAATGGCTCCCATACATGGCATAATAGTAAGTTGTGGGTGCTATGATTTGTAGTTCAAGAGTTGTATTGTGTGTATACAAGAAGTGTATATATTTTATTGGAGTGGTAGGGAGCAAAAGAGACAGTTATCATTAATTATTTGCTTATCCTTTTGTAACTTTAAATCTCCTGGACTAACACATTGAGACAGAAACTCCAGCAGATTTTTTCTCCCTTTTCCCCCTCTTTTTCTTGAGCATCTCAACTACTGGTAGCTTCCATGGCTTTGTGTTCAGTTTAGATAAAATACAGTTTTAGCAACTTTGACATAGAAGGAAGCTGATCTCATGATTAAAAATATGCTATTTAAAACAAAGACACACACATACACAACTTCCTCTGATTTCTAGCTTCTCTGCTTCCAAGGGAGACGTTTCATCCTATGCCTTCACATAGGCTGAAGAACTTTTATACATCTTTCAGGTTTTCTTTGAAAGACTCCTCATCTTTCATTGACAGAGTCACCATAAAGCTTCTCCTGGAAACATTACAGCCCTTATCCCTGCTGGCTCCATCTCCCTTCTGCCTACTCACTGCTAAACATAGCCACTTCCAGGTAAGTTTGAGAAAGTGAAAATAAAGTAAACCTGTATGTTGGTGTGCTGTATATCACTTTTACTATGCAAATGATTGTTTAGAGAAGAATAAAAGGCTGTAAATATTTTGAGAAGTGGGCCCCCAGTGCCTCTTCAGTATGCCAAATAGCACCATGAGCCTCATAATTATGTAATATAGAGAATACCAGCTGGTTTGAATAGTTCTCAGGGGCTTTGGATGATAGCGAAATGCTCAGCTCCCCTGGCGAGAGCCATAATCAAGGAAGTAATACCATAAAGTCAGACAAAATTGACATTGAGTTGTTGGCTCTTAACACTCTTTAAACCAGATGTTAATGCTGTACACTGTGATTTTAAAGGGCTTTTTTTTGCTTTTTTCCTTAGATAAAGCATCATTTCTATGACAAAGCAATGCTCTGGTATGTAGCCAGTCTCTCAGAAGTTGCCTTTTATATTTGCTGAAGAGACAGATAGCCAGATGTTTATTTTCCACTGCTATAGCAAAAAACTGGAAGGGGTACTTGTTTTGCTGTCAGAAAGTAGTGCAGTTAACTTGTACAAATAGGTAAGCATCTCCACTTACAAATTTTTTGCTATTGGTTCTCTAATGCTTTACAAAGCAATAACCACCTAGAATTTCTCCAGAGCCTGTGGTCTTTAGCTCTTTAGGAAAAAATGTAGTATGAAACTAATCGCAGAACTAGAGTCCACAATATTATACCCATTTATGCGATCTAATATAGAAGCTTGTAAGCTCTCAAAAAGGTGGAACAACTATTCCCCTACTGAAGCATCACAATTAAACCACTCTCTCTCCACAGAGATTACGTTTTCCTTCATCGTGTTCTTAATAATTTTTTACAATCATGCTGAGACAACTTACAGTTTTTCTGACAGTGCAAAGAGCTCCTTGCCTTTACGTACAACACCCTCACAGGTCAAAGACTCTGTAAGCAAAAGAATGAATCATGAACCATTGATCATGTTTTCTGTGCCTGTAACTGTTAGCAGAGCTGAACAGTGGCAACTGAAAAAAACACATCTCACCTCCTGCAGGTGTTTAATACAATAGTAGTATTGTCCTAACAGAAAACTCCACTTTGCAATATTGACTGGAGGCCCAGCAATCAGAGTGCAGCTCACTGCCCAGGTGCTCAATAGCCAATCCTTCTGCACAACCAATAAGTATTTCACACAATGCTCACACAAATCCTACTCAGAGTTTATAATTTTCTCAGAGTTGTAGCCAAAATTCTGCCAAGTCTGAAGGACCCAAGGACCAAAGCATGACTGCCGTGCATCACATAATTACAAGATCAGTTCATGTTCCTTTTTACCCTTCCTTGCCTTGTCATAGCCTTACCAGTTTACCACACTGCTCCCTTGGCAACCATTCTACGGGTTCTAAGCTACTTTGCAAGCTGCCACCTGATCTGAGATGTGGGAATTAAGGAGTGCTAGGAGATTATCGGTACTGTAAAACAAAGCTACTGCATAGAGTTCAACAACTGCTTGTCTGAAAGAAAATGCGAGAAACACAAAAATGTACAGACTGCCTGCTCTATATTATAATATCCCAAGATGCACCATAGCGAGGTTTCCTCCCAGACACTAATGTAGCCAGATTTTGTATAAAGATGTAGCAATTCTTCACCAAAAATCAGCATAATACCCCTTTATCCTTTTGAACAAGTCCCAACAAATGTTTTACACATTGTTAGTAGCCTCCCAGAGAGCTATGTTAAACCAGCAAAAAGCAAACCCTTAGGTAATAGGAATAAGCAATTACCAATTATTACCAATTATTTAGATGGATAACTAATTTAAAGGCGACAACACAGCTGGTTTAATAAAAATAATATTTAGGACATTAACAAACTGCATTTTCACTTTGAAAGATTTTTATGGCTTACTGGGCAAGTGTTTTTCAGAGGAACACATATAAAATAAAGGAGCATTTGAGAGACTTCCACTTGGGTTATAGAGAGAGAGTATCAGCGTTTCAAGTTAGTTTGCACTGTTAATGTTACTTTCCACAACAATCATCTACCCCAAACAAACTGTTTTTTATATAGTGTTGCTCTTCAATAGTTAATATTTTGTTTTCTGCTCAAACTGTCTTTTTGAGGTTCCTCTCTGTTATCAGTTACACTATTTTCAATATATCAAAACCTGACTTTCAATCCTTCTTTTCCCAGTGGGAGTCCATAAAGAATCCATACGAAAATGGAAATTTCTTGGGAATGGGTCCTGATATAAACCTCTTGCTTTTAGCTTGCTGCAATATTAAGAAAATAATATGAAAAAAAATATCCAATCAGCTTTTGTATTCATAAAAAACCTTCCTTCTGAGGAGCTTAACAAAAATGTCGGCAACTGCAGTTTTGTACCTAGGGTACTAAGTCTACTGTCCTTATCTGTTTTACTGGTTTTGTTAGTTTCATTTTTCCAAGACAGAGGAGGAAATAGGGATTTTTGCCCTGAAGAGCATTCAGAATTTTCTGTACAGGAGTACTTGAAGATAAACTCCTAAATCTATGCTTAGGTATCTAAGAGGTATAGCTTTTTGCACTAAATACAAACAGCTCTCTTTGAAGGCATTCACTACTTTTTAAAATAACAAGAGGAAGGTTTTTATTCAATGTCTGTTAAACAACAGAAAAAACTTCAATTTAGTAGGATAATTCTCCTATCATATAACATTAAAATTGGTACTACAGGTCTGCACCTTTTCAAGACCAAGGCCCTGTGGCAGTTTCAATAAACACAATTTCAAGAATTAACCTGGAGCTGATCGTGGGATCAGAGCTATGGTTTTATTGCTTACATTTATCCCTCTAAAAAGTAGTTATCCCCCAGTTTTCTTTCTTACCATCACCTCCTGCAACTATGCTTCACTGACTGCTTATGATTCAAGGACATGACTGTGGAGGAAATCCGTCACAGCAGGCTGGAGGGGTGTTCCATTTATGTTTGAAAACCCACAGGCTCCCTGGTAATATGTCTTCAGACTTGTCCCAACACAGTAGCTACAGACCAAACAGCTTCTCTGAAAATATCAACACCTGACTTCCAGAGGGAGCAAAAAGCAACATGATTTTTGATTCACAACATGAGGCCTGGCCTACTGATAAAGGCATATTAAGAAAAGGCTTTGCACACTGAATTTTAAGGTAATAAAAGCTTGTTTAAAAAGATACACACAACTTCTATGTCAGACCTTAACTATCTGTAATGATTCAGAGAGAACATGAACTCCCAGGACAATGTTATGACAAGAAGTACTAATGAAATCGTTGGGCATGAGCAAAGAGGATTAAGCAGAAATAATGACTTCACCACAGTGCTGAATTGACATGAAAGCATTTCACATGTATTTGGCATCCATAATCAAAAACAGTTTTTCAGAAACTGAAGAAATTTCGAGGATAACTCAAAAATAATATCTCTGTGTAAAATACTCAGAACAGATCCATTTATATCACACATCAACAAAATTATTGTAAGTCAACCAGATAAGCAGCTTTTTATTTTTTTCCTTATCCTCCCCCAGCGCTTCTATCCCATCCCATGCCTGAAAGGTGACAGTTTCATGCAGCAGTTCTTCAGTAGGAGTCACCCCACAAATCGTCGGGTGCTCCCCCCATGTATTCTCTGCCCCCCCTCTATGAAAAGGGACAAGACAGACTGGAATTCTATGCTGGAAACCCCATTGGTCAGGTTGCACTGGGTAGTGGTAGCCCCCTTAAGAAGAAAAGGATAGCTGGAGCTGAAGCCAGTGAGTTCTCATGAGAAACAGGCAGGAGGTTTTAACTGTGGGTATGTGCAGGCACCACACAGTGAGCCATGGGGTTTGGCACTTCAGTCTTCCTGTCCAATGCCAAGTCATGATGAGCTTCTTGTCAACCAATACCCCCAAGTTCTTTTCCTCAAGGCTGTTCTCAATCCATTCTCCACTTAGTCTATATTTGCACTTGAGACTTGCAGGACCTTACACTTGGCCTCGTTGAACTTCATGAGGTTCACACAGGCCCACCTCTCAAGTCTGTTAAGATCCCTCTGGATGGCATCCCTTCCCTCCAGAGTGCCTTTCTTCCAGCCTTGATTCAAGGAGGGTTCTCCATGCTTCATCAAGCAGAGAAAGATGATTTTCTTCCTTGCATCAGACACAAGCAAGTAAAAGCTTTTGTGCATTTGTCTCATGACAGCATTTCATCTTAATAGAATCTGGTCACAGCAGCTACTGCAGAAAATTGCTCGTAGTTTGCTGGCACCATGGGAGACTATCATTACTGACAAGATTGAGAAACCCATCGATGACAATTCAGGACTCAATCTAACTGTGGCATCCAAGTGCTGTGCTTTTTTATTAGGGCTATTTTCTTGCATCTCTTTAATTCTTATTCATGTCCATTGGTCCTTGACTCACATTGTGATTCAATGCAATAAAAGCTTCAGCTCAACTGAATTCAATCTCAGAAATCATCAAAAAGTAAGATTTATGTAGTACTTTTTAGGAAACCTTATGACAGCCACCAATTCAAGTGAGATGTAAGCTCTTCTTCTGTATCATGTTGCAATGACGTAAGTCACTTTCTCTGTGGATGTTTGGCAGAAACTCCTTACCACTTGTGCCAGCAACTTTGCTTAATAGATATACCTGACTGAAACTAATCTATCATATGTAGGGTTTTAATTCATCTTTCAATCTCATGATCACTCACTCCAAATCAGACTAAAGCCATCACTGCTCTAAAAATTCATTTAAATAGGGTAACAGGACCATTCTTTGGAAAACATATGACTTGCTGAGCTTGCAAATGTCACACAACAAACAGTAGAAAACACAGGTCTATTTCTGGCTTGCTCGTTATTGCAAATGGTATACATCTACCTGCACAGGAGAGAGACACTAAAAATCTAGAAACAGGACACAAATACATCCTTTTCATGAACATGGCATATGATACAAATTTTCATACTGTCATTCCTGTGCTGTACCAGTTCTCTGAACTTTATCTGCAGTAGAAATCTCTTGTTCTGTACAAATCTGCTATCCTATGCAGTGCCAAAAATTTACAGCTAGCTTTTCCCGAAGCAGACTTAACCAAATCTGTAATCAGAATCTTTTTTTTCATCACTAACTGGAAAACAATCTCTTGAAATACACTCAAAACACATTATTTCCAAATTTAGTGCAGATTCCCAATTTCTGAATATCCATTTTGAAGAATTAACTCTGGAGTTTTTTGTGGCTTTGGTGTTTTTATTTTTCTAATGGTATATAGCCAGGCATGGAAAAGAGGTTAGGTAGAAAGTACATCGTTGCTGGAGGGTGCTGAAGATAGCTCACAAGACTTTTGAAGATATTAAAAAATAAAAAATAATTTCTCTGACAAGCCACCTTCTGTAGCCTAAGGCTGGTTTCATCCCAACTGAAGTCATCATAGACTAGCTTCATTATGGACATCACATTAAGCAATCACGTCATTAATCAAGCAGAGTGAATTAGGTCAATGCTAAGAAACAATTTCTCTCTCTCTTTCATCATTATATTACACAGATCCCAAAAGAGATACCAGACAGATTGTGGTCCAAAGCCAGTATTGGCAAAAACACTAACAACCCAGCAAGACACAGCCAGACTTTCATCTGGGAAAGCAATACTGTGCAAATGAAAAAATACATCTGTGTGCTAGGGTATGCTGACCTGTTCTGAACTATATGTTCGAATGACTCTCAAACAAAGCACGTGGCAAGACTTAGTCATTCTTTATGTAAGTAAAATAAATGTAAAAAAACACAACAAACAGAAACATATCCGGCACTTAATTACATTCAGGAAATAGAGTACGTAGACATAGAGTTAAAAGAGCCAGGATGTTTTTTGCCTGAATTCATTTCCTTATATGATATTTTTTCTTTCTCTAGTCTCCATCTGTTTTTAATCTTTAAACTGTAAACTGTTCTTTTGCCTCTTTACATTCCCCTCTATGATCTTTTCTTCATTGAAATCTTGGTGTGATATAGTGGGATAATTGTTAATAATAATATACCTAGGATTTCTTTCCCCCTTCTGGTACTTCTAACTATTCAATTTTATTAATTTTTAGGATGACTTTTCAATATTCATGTGTTTGCCTTCTGGAAAAAAGTGTACTGAGCAAAGATAATTTCAGTTTAGCTTACAGGTTCTTTTTTGTCAGGTACATTTAAACTTTCATGGAACAGGACTTACACTGAAATGGTGGAAAACAGTATATAAATATTACTACTCATATTGATTTTTAAAGCCTCATATTTGAGTATAAATGACTATCAAATTGTCAGCTTCACATACTTATGCACATCTGCACACACATATTTTTCATTATTTTCCTTGAAACATCTTAAGGATATGACAGTTTATTTAGAAGACTTGAGGGTAGTATTGAATGAAACCAAAGTTTTTAACTTATCCCTGTAATTGCTCTCTCTCAATTTACTCCACAGTTATTGATACTTTCTTCAACTGTAATCTGATTTTGAATAAGGTTCAGTTTCAGTGTGGCTTACACTGTGGAAGACCTATGGAGAAGATAAAAAATCTTAAAGGTAGTCCTGCAGAAAACAGTTTGAGTGAGATCCAACCTCTCTACCTGCTTTTCTCAAGGTCCCCAACAAGACCATAGTTCCATTTGTTGTGTCATTTAACTTGATCACCTGTGCTAGTCAGTCTGTCCTAGGAGCACACTTTACACTTCAGGGAACATATTATATTTTATCATAGGGAGAATATTTATTCAGCAAAGTACTATTGAGTCTTTTATACTACAGAAGTAGCATGGTGAAATAAGGTATCACTGTGTGGTCCACAGAACAGGATCTGATAATTACAGACTATAAACAGTCTTAAGTGAAGTCATTCTAAGAGTTAGGAAGATCAGACTTTTGAAAGGGGTATTTTCCCCCAAGATTAAAGGCTACAAACTGTGATTTAAATCAGGGGCACGCCTCATTACAGTTGAATCTGTAAATTCAGCAGGTCTTCATTAGGTGAACACCTAGCATTCAAATCAGAAAGGAAAACAAAAAACATTTTTCCTTTTAAAAAAAAGCTTGAAAATTATGTTGTTAATGGTATCTTTTTATGTTAACATGAGGATTTTCAAAGCTGAATGAGCTTACTCTTGTCATAACCAATTTTACATCCAGTTTTCAAATAGAAATAAGTGGACTCCGCAGGCTGAATGTGATGATACTTGTTTAACTGTGACAAACAATCCAAACAATAGACTGAACAATAACATAGTCAGCTCCAAAGATGCAAAATTAAATCTTCCTTAAGCCAAGATACAGTGGAACTATATGAATTTCCCCACTGGAAAAACCTAGTTTGGTTTTTTTGTTTGTCTGGGGGGAGGTTGTTGTGGGTTTCTGGTTTTTTTTTGTTTGTTTTTATTTTTTTCTTTAGTGTGAGATGCATTTTTGTATGGCACTGCTGGGAGAAAAGCACTGGCAGAGCTGGTCACAGAGGAGGATGAGGATAGCTGTGGCAACTGATTTTAAATAGCAAATATACTACCTATGATGCAAATACATTTACACTGCATTTCTGTTCATAGCAGCAAATACCATATTTATAAAATAATCAGCTGCATGTGACATACAGAAATATAACAAGTCTCTTCCACAATACAGTTCAACATACTCTGATTCTTTTCCCCAAACCCCCTCAATAGCACTGGGATATGCACATGTGCTTAAACACCGATAACCCAGAAGTTCACATTTGCTAAACCTCATCAACTATCCCTAGACACAGAAAAATAGTGATACAACCTAAGCTGCTCAGGCTGGACAAATAACTTATGCAGAAGATTAAAAATCACTGGAATGTATTAGGTACTTGTAGAATCGAAGCTAAAATTGGATTGCTTGAGAACCTTTTTCATACAATGAGATTATGAATAGAAAAGAATTTGCTGCCATGACATGCCTCATGCTTCCTCATGGCAACACAAACTACGTACATGCAGGACTTTTTTTCCTTGTTATGTTAATCCTTTCTAGTCAAAACAAAAGCTCTGGACAAATTTTGTCTAATTTTGTCTGCTAAAATGCATCCTGCTTGCATATGGAGGAATTAATGGAAAGGAAAAATATTCGATCGCTGAAGATATCCTAAGTTTTTGGTAAATGGGCATCTTAAGTTCATTCCCTCTTCAGGTGTTTTGCCATCTATTGCCTGTGAGATCAGGATCACATCAGTGTCAAGTTTTATTCCTTGAAGCTAACTTGGTAAAAGATAATAAATAATCATACATACAATTTGAGCAGTGAGAGATTGCCATTAAAAGTATTCAACACATGTCTATTTCCTTAACTAGGATAAAGGCAGTCTCTCTAACACAAATCTAATTAAAAACAGCTTACACAGTATCTCCAGAGTATGCTGAGACAATATGGAAAATATACATGTTTAAAATCCCTGGATTTAAATCTAGCAGAGCAAAGAATGCAAACGAATGTAGGAGTGCTTTCAATTAAATTTAGAATCATTAAGTTTTTTGCTTTAGTGGGGGATTTTTTCCTCTTTTGCAGGTAGGATCTAGGTTATTTGGGCGCATTTTACAATTTTATCTTTGGTCTGTAAGACAGGTTTTCCAGCTGAGTCTCAGACACTGTAGACAACACCCCAGATGAGTAAACTGGTTGATATCATCTTAAATATTATGTGATAGAATGATTGGAGCTTTATATAATTCTGCTTATTCTCTGGAAGATTCAGGAAGATCTTGCAAAGAAACATATTCTCCATTAAATGGAAGTAACTGAACATGCACTTCTAAATAAAGCTTTCTGTCTCTCAAGCACTGTGCTCTGAAGTGATTTCTGAACAGCACCTAGCACCAGGAAGAAAATGAAATTACAGGAAATAATCTGACCAGAAAGATGGAAATATCTGGATAAATGGAAGGCAGCTCTAAGAGATCTAAATCATATTCTGCATTTTAAGGAATAGGTGCTGATGAAAGAAAACCATGCAGAGATTAGTCTGATAACAGCAGATTCCTGTGTTCTTGATTTATTTTGGTTGGTAATCATGCAGAGGGAGCCAAATGTACACGCGTACTGCATATAGCTGCGGAGAGTCATAGCTCAAGTAAAATCAACACATTTGTTTTAAAATGTACATGTTTCAAGCTTCAGGATAGAAGATAAATTAAACCTTGAGAAAGGTTTGTGGCTGATCTAAGGCTGAAAAGCTGTTTGCAGCTCTGAGAGGATTAGTCAAGATAAAAGACCAACTCTTGATCAGAGTACAGGACAAAAAGTTCAGAGGGAGATTTTGAGTTAGTCCTTTACAAGGTGATTCTCATTTTCCCAGCGACAGTCAGTAGATGTGTTTAGAACAAGCAACTTACAAGTGATTAAGACAGCCTCACTGACTGAAATGGAAGGTCATAGTTGGCAGACAAAGCCATGCCTACTTCTGTGTGGCATCCAGTAATTAGCACAGTTGCTGACAGAGGGAGGACACAAGCATTCTCAGCCTGAGAGATTTGAAACCAGCTGCTCAAGAGTGCCCTCTCTTACGGCAGGACTAAGAGGGAGCTGCCTCCTCTTGGAGCTGGAAAACTGAGAATGAAAGAGGCAAAGGGCTGAAAAGAGAATGAGCATGAGAAAGGCTCACACAGTAGCTCTGTTCCCATTCAAGGGTCATTGCATACACCTTAAAATGGTTTTGAGAACAGGTACCAGCATCCTGAAGTCACAGAGGAGTTTGCTCTTCACAAAGCTATGGGTCATATATTTGCTATTTAATTTTAAATTTAATAGCCTACTATTACAGTAGATGATA
The DNA here is from genome assembly GCA_013399015.1 of Galbula dea. Classification (NCBI taxonomy): domain Eukaryota; kingdom Metazoa; phylum Chordata; class Aves; order Piciformes; family Galbulidae; genus Galbula; species Galbula dea. The sequence continues at coordinate 2,294,759 of VWZX01000351.1, forward strand.
GTTTGCAACTACATTTTCCTAGGAAACCACCATGATAACTTACAGAAGCAAAGCAGGTTAAAGTGCTCATAGCCTGGTCTTCCTGAGCATTTCACAGAATCACACAATATTAGGGGCTGGAAGGGACTAGAACAATGAAAAACCAGCAGTTTATGAATGTTTAAGTTATACAGGTAGGAGAGGACGGGTCAAGGTCATCCTTCTGTACTTTGCATTTCTGATTTTATACAAAAGAAAAACATGCAGTGAAGCTCTCCGAAGTTTTAAATGTCATTCAGTTCTGCTGATGACCTACTTAAATGCTTGAACTTTGTTCTCATGGACTGACTGAGAAAACAGTGTGAAGCTGCATTTTCCTTGATAGCTCAGATCTCATCAGGAAATGTCCAGTTGCTGAGTCAGTAAGTTTTTTAAAACGTTTCTCTATAGAGCAGCTCTATCACTGGATTACTTCCAGTCTACTTTTTTGTCCCCTTGTTGAATTATGGGGCATGGATTTTTCAAAAAAAGCCCTCACTGCCTGCCATTAATCCTTTTGGGTAAGCAAATCAGCAAGTCTTTTAATCACTGGGATTGATACAGCCACTCCTAGCAAAGCATGACAAACCGTCTGGCAATTTCACAACTATCAGATCCATGACTGAATGAAAGTACAAGTCAAACAGCATGGTACCAACCATCACAGGGGAGACAGATTACTGCTTTATTGTTTTACAATCCACAGAGCAGTTAAATCTCAACATATCATTCCTATTATGGTAGTCTTTGCTCCAAACTGCAAGTGTAAGCATAAACACATTTCTTTGTATTATGAGAACAGAAGAATGGAGTCACATATCTAATAAACGTGAACATAATGTAGATTTTCACAAGCTACCTTATTCTTATTGCTTACAATTATGCTATAACGGAAAGAGCACTTCAAAATGAAGTCTTTGTACCCTTCTCACTCACAAATGTTGCAATTTATATAGTCCTGTATAGCTATATAAAACCAAACCTGCTCAATGAGATATGAAATAATGATTCAAAATGATGACAGGCCAAACTCACTGCAGAGTGGTTGCTAAAACTAGGTGTTAAACAAAACCTAGAGCATGTCTCTTTGGAAACACTTGAATATGGAAGGTTTCAGGGGTTGCAACCCTTTCCTACAGCCTTTGAGAGACCTTCCTGATGTGCTGAGTCTTTCCAAAGGCTTTAGTCTCTGAACCATTGAGCCTTCACTACAATTTCTAATGTTCTGCCAACAGAACCTGCACTTTTAAGCATCAGGGGGGATATATGCTTTGCTAAATTGGGTCAGCTGGCCTGCTTTTACTGGAGCAAAGGCTTTAGTATATCCATGGAAGGACTAAGCTATGATCTGGCTTCACATTTTCTATTATCTCTTGAATCTTAGAAGTCATCATTATTGTTAGATTCTGTGAAATACTTATATAAGTAAATCCAGAAAGTTATAGTCTTCTACAAGCAGAGCCTCTCAAACTTCCAGAATGGTCATTCTGCTTTCTATATTGTCTACCTTTTATTCTATTTTCTCAGTGCCTTTTTTCTTCCACATCCCCCATTCAACCACCATCTATTATGCTTTCTGCAAAACAATAATTGGGTAATTTTCACACTTAATTATTTGAATTTTCATAATTTTAAAATATTATTTCTGTGGAGCATAAGAAAAAAATGCATATGTGTTGCAGAGTTCAAGATCCGAAGCAGAGAAGGGTTGAAGGCCAAATAAGCTAATATCCACATGAAAAGAAGACTGACCACTTTTGTCCACACAGACCAAAAATGTATTGCTTTCACATCAACACAGAGCCATTGCTCTTACAGTGGAAGTCAGGCTGCAGAATAAGGTGGCTTGCTGTATAGTGACTCTAAGAGTTGTAGAAATTGCAGAGCCATTAACCTTGCTCTACTCTTAACCCATACCTCAACCAAGCCTTGTCCTCAACTCTGATAAGAGGAAGGAGAGATACGTATTCAGTGTAGCTTCCTGACCTATGTCAGGTTAAATCTGCTCTGCCACACAAAGAAGCACTCCTGCCCTCCCCACACATATATATTCATGTATTCCTGCTTCCTCTCCTTCCCTTGAACTAGCATGTAATTTTTGCAAAGGTACTAAAACTCCTGGGAAGAAAACAAACACACACAAAAAACCCCAACAAACAAAAACCATAACAGTAATTCTGATCCAACCCCAGAGACTAGACAGACTGAAAAAACTGGAGGAAAAACATAAATTAAAGTGAGTGTATTTGCTGGCTGGCTTGTGGAAAATCCCTACATAGTCCAGGAAGCAAGGAGCAGAACCAGAGTAAGAATGTGCAGGACAGCCAGTGCTTGCAACCAGCAAGACACTGGTCTGTGTCACCTGTGGTCTTGACACTTCCCTAAACTGATCTACATTCAAGCTGATCCTGAAATGAGTTCCTCTCTTCTCTGCACTCTCTGCTTACTCTTTCTACACTCCACCCCTTCAGTCAGCCTCAAAGCAGGGGCAATCACATACAGATCTTGAAGAGCGAGAGACATACTCACTAGATCAAGTCTTGAAACATTCACCTAAACAAAAGTCATTGCTGCTACATCATATTATTTGTGATTTACTTGAAAGATGATGGATACTTCCAGGCACTTAAATAAAAATAATACATAGTTTGATATTCCTAGTTCCTGTAGTGAACCACTACAAAGCTATGATTTACAACCAATGTATTCACATCTCAAGAGAGTGCTATGCCTTTTACTGGTGATTACTACTGAGTAAAGTTACTTAGATGATGAAAGGATGCATAAAAACCAATACAGTCGTTTTGTGAAGTCTGAAGCCCTATTGTAAAACTATGAAATGCATTTCCCTACAGTTATTGTGAATATACTTCAAAAGAACGTAGTCTATTTTTTATGATAGTATTCCATGCCAGAAATAAGGAGGTGAAGATGAAAATCACAGAATCACAGAATGTTAGGAGCTGAAAGGGACCTCGAAAGATCATCTAGTCCAACCCCCCTGACACAGCAGGATTCCCTAGACCAGGTCACAGAAATGTGTCCAGACAGCTCTTGAATATCTCCAGAGAAGGAGACTCCACAACCTCTGGGCTACTATCTGGTTTGAATCCTTCCAATCAAGCACTCATTAGAAATGTAAAGTTACCCTATATGCAGACATACATATGTATTTCTTAGACTTTATATCTTAAAGACTACTCAGAGCGTGAATTTTGTATATCAACTTCGAATACTTAAAAACCTTTCAAACATATCTTTACACATGTAACAAGGGAAAACCTTGTCAGTGTTTAAAATCCTCATTCTAGAGCAGCTAGATTTCTGAAAGTATGCATATACATTAACCTAATAGCATAAGTAAGGAAAAAGACAATGTAACTTCAAAAATGAACCCTTAATAAAAAGGAAATTAAAAAAATCAAGCTTATACTCAAAGATCCAGTTATTAAACTATACTCTGTAACTGAGACAAAGGCTGTCATGAATCCTTGTCTTCATTAAGTGAATATAGGTTTTAAGGGTCAGATGTATATTTTGCCTAGCAGGCACCTAAAGTAATTGAAGATGCTGCTGTTCCACAACAACGTATTACTGCCTTGGTGCTACAGGTTACTGCACTGACCTACATTCTTCAGCCACTTAGTGTAAAATCCAACAGTTTAGCCCAACCCATATTTCCATGACAGTGTGAAATAAAACCACTTAACTTTGCACTGGTTAAGAAACTCTCACATGGCCTGTTGATGAAGCTGTCCAGCAGGAGCAGACAATAAGTAGGTTGTTCTTAAGCTTTTGCTTCTGATTGCCATGTGACATGCATTTAAGACTTTAATTGTAAAAACCTAAGAATTAAATACATTCTGAAAATTTGTATCTCTAATATGCTCCTTCAGAACAAGGCTGCTCTCCAGAGAACTTCTTGGTCTAGTTTGCAAGCAGGACTGCTCACAAAACTAGAATTAGTGCTTCAGACTTTTCTAAAACTATCCCAAAATTAATACAAAGGTTCAGATCTTCCAATGAGAAAAAAAAGGTTTTTTTATATACAGTCAGGGTATGGATTTCGTGACTCAGTCTCTTCCTGCCATACTCTCTGAAGAAACTAATTTATACAAGGAAATTTGACAGTTATGATTTGCCCTGAGGCAAAAGCCCTAAGCAGATATGGATACAGAACCAAAGCTGTGACAACCTGTACAACATATCTAAATCTAAAAAAAAAAAGTGGAGTCAAATCATCAAGCATCTGACAAGCAAAAAATAAAACTCCATTCTCTACATTGGAAGTTATCAGCACAGTACTACCAGTATACAAAACTTGCATGACTGAATAAAGCACGTCACATACAGACTGATAGAAATGAAGATGCTTGTAGCAAGTGCTACTTTTGTTAGCTAACAGCTCCATACAAAAACAATGAAGAACAAGATGTTACACAAATTCATAGCCCAAATCACTACCACTTTTCTTATAATGAAGCAGCTATTCCAAGGACTTAAACAGCCTTTTTAATGTGTAAAGTGACTGTTACAAAGACTGGGTCAAAGTTCCCTAAATGTCTTTAAGGAATTTCTGATCTGCTAGCTCCTACCCCTACTGAGTAAGCACTGCAGTACAGTTGAACAGTTCCTGGAGGTGCAACCTGGGAAGTTGTTAATTTATGATCAGCAGCCGCACGAGATACATGTGGGATATCAGACATATTCAGGATGCTTAAGGCAGTATGTGACTGAACTACATCCCAAAACAAAGATTCGCTAAAGCAAAGTTGTGAAGCTTTATCATATAATTGACACATACAATCAAGTCTGTAACTTTTCCAGATTCTCCTTTCAGAGGGGGTGCTGAAACCTTTTGGGTGCCTCCTTCAGTGAGAGCAAACAGAAAAATACTCCAAGATCACAGCGTAATCCTGTGTACAGATAAACTGCATAATACACCACTTCATATACAAATCATTACTGTTCTACTCTATGCATCTACAATTGTAGTTGTGTTCTGAATCCTACACCATGCTGTAATTCAAATGACTAACTGTCCACATCATATAGCTCGTTAGCAAAAGAGCAAAGCTGAACTCTCTCCACCTTACTCTATTTCCTTACTTAATGCAAAATCTGCTATACTGTGTATTAATGGGATATATTTCATTGATCTACTAATTTTGATTTCAAAAAGATTTTCAAAAGATATTTTTTTCAAAAAGAGATTTTTATTTCAAAAAGCATATACTGAAAGGAATATTCATGGTTGCTGTTGTTTTCACAGTTCAGGTTTTTGATCATCTGATAGTTAAGAAACACAGTAGGAGATGCCTTGTATCAGGGAGGCAACAACGGAAGAGCATTTATCTGTAGTTAGTTGTGCTATCAATAAAACAACAGAGCTCCTGCTAAGAAAGCAGTTTGCTGGGGGCATGTAGCACAGTAGGAATACCATGTATGTCTTTAAAGGTGACCTAAAAAAAATTATGTGATACTGCTGAGCTGTTTATTATTGGACCTGTTTATTTTACAGCAAAAAACCTGTCATACTCAGATTACTCTAAAATGTTACTCCAAAAAATCCTTGTTTGAAAAAACCTGCAAGAAGTGCATCCCATTACACAGAAAGGGAGGGTTGGTAGACATGTAAAATAATGAAATGAGCCAGACACAGTACAACCTCACACACAATATTTACCAGGGAACAATATCAATAATATTTTGCTATGCCCCATTGCTTCAGTAGCAACCTGTTGAACTAGGATGAGAGATAAAGACTTTAAACTAAAAAAGGGTAGATTCAGACTAGATATAAGGAAGCAATTTTTTACAATAAGGATGGTGAAACACTGTAACAGGATGCCCATCTCTGGAAACATTTATGGTCAGGTTGGATGGGGCTCTAAGCAACCTAATCTGGTTGTTTATTGCACATGGGTTGGACTAGGTGACCTTTAAAGGTTTCTTCCAACACAAACTATTCTATGATTCTCTGATTCTGGTTTTACTTCCTTTTCACAGGATCACAGAATATTAGGGGTTGGAAGGGACCTCAATAGATCATGTAGTCCAACCCCTCTGCCAGAGCTGGATTCCCTAGACTAGATGACACAGGAACGCATCTAGGTAGGTTTTGAGTATCTCCAGAGAAAGACACCACAACCTCTCTAGGCAGTTTGTTCCAGTATCTTACTTTTGTTTGATTGATTGTTTTGTGCTTGATTAGGTTTTTTTGGGTTTGGGGGGGTTTTTTTGTTGGTTGGTTGGTTGGTTTTTTTCCACATTCACCACCATATTTCAATACAATCACCTCAGGCTGTTGAATGACTCTAGATGTGGTTCAGGTATCAGAGCTGAGATCAGCAGATGGTTCAGTTCTCCAGGCAACATCACTTTCCTGTACTCTTCACATCATATGCCCTTTACCAGGAAGATCATCTTTTTCTAAACATATGTACACCACACAGACATTAAAGCACCATTCTTGGTGCATCTTAGGGATACGACTGAGGGAGACAAACAGGCCTTGTAGCTCAACAGCAGTCACCTCAATTATATAAATTGTATCAACTATGTAAGTTATCTCAACTATATTAATTCACAAAACGTCTCCCTCATCATCTTTAACTATGCAAGTTGCCTCCCACTGACATCACAGGTGAGATAACAGCAGCTTTTGTAAATACAGAACACACTAAACGATGTAAATAACTACAATTCATCTATCTTAATTTGCTATCCAGTTCTTCATTAGTTTAAATTTATACTAATCTCTTCTCAGGCTGAAGATAAATATCTTCATCATTTCAGCCTTTAATTTTCTCTATATTCTACTATCTTCTCCCCTTCAATGGAAATCAAAATGTGATTACTATCTTTAATACACATATGGACATAAAAATAAATCCTCTCTTGATGGTGTGGGCAGATTGCCTACATAGCAGTTAAGCTACATCCCCAGCTGATGTTTGTGCAGCCTAAGCTTCATATTTTACGTTTTTCCTTTTGGAGGTTTTTTAATTATTATTGTTATCATTATTCTTATTTTTAGTCATTCTGTTCAGCCTAAGTACTGATCATCCTAACAAGCAAAGAGTTACCAGAGCACTGGTCTTTACATCTATGCTAAACATAGATACTGACCTTTCATTTGTGCTGGCTTCAGCGGCATTGCAAGTGACCATAATGTGTCTACTAACAGAGAGGGAGATAATCTTAACACACTGGTGAAGTACCTATTTAATTGCTACAAAATTTAAGGATAAATACAACACGATTTTACCAGGAGCTAAAATGAATGTCTTTAAATTAATGTTTTGGCAAAAATGTCATCTGTCTTAGAAATGGAAAAACACTAATGTCTGATGAGAGCATATCCCTCCCAGAATATGGCCCTCTGCACCAAGGTCATACAGTTATAAAGATGTTTTTCCTCCATTAAAGCACAGTGCCATTATGATTTATGACTACAACACCCCTTTTCAAATTAAGATATGTTTGACTGTCTGTTTCTATTAAGGGTATCATAATAATATTTTTCCCTTTTCCAAACAAATGTTCTACACAGTCTAGCATTCACAAGACATACACAAGAATGTGACAGTGATTAATTTCTGTTGCTGAATTCTTTATATCCAGTAACTAATTTAAGTTATCCACTTTTTAATAACTAAAAGATACAAATTCTGCAGGGTACTTTTGCTTAGGTAATTGGTGAAACATCTCCATATTAATGACTGCAAATTATGACTGTATTATATAAAATGGTCTCCTCAGAAGTCTCCTGTAGAACATAATAGTATAGGCAGCTGCTGTGCACTGAGGTATAAAATTTAATATGAAAAGCAACACATCACCACAATGCCAGAAGTTGTCTGAACACATATATCTTAAAATATATTTTCTGCTTGACTTTTATCTGCATGATAAAGTTCGGATGACATCACATATATTTGAAACAAAATATATATATGGTTGTTCAGACTCATTGAATATCATCTTGCAACAGGAAATGGCAAAAGCACAATTTGTTTTGAGCTTTTAAAAGCAAATTAGACAAAGCACTGGAAAATTGCCTGTGGAGAACAATGGTGCAGTGGCAGACAGAAGGACAGGCAGCAACAGAATTTTGCTATTATCTATGGATTTCTCAATCTCTGGTGCTTCCTGAGGTAAAACCATAATCAGACACAGACAAATTTATTTGCAATTGCAAAAAAAAAAAATATGGTAAACTAACTTTCCATTCTTAAAGCAAGCTTGTAAATGTTTATCCTTGCTTCACCAGGGTACTTTCTTAAAGCTGAAGCTGACATTAGAAGATTAGGAAATTTTCTGGGGTAGTACCATATGTTTTACATGCTCAAAAGCTTCTCAGTACTTAGAAAAGAATTTGGTGCTATGATTTCTGTAGGTAAGCCCACCTATTTTTGAGAAGGCTATGTGAAGTTTTTCAAGGCCGCTATGAAACCCAGTCACTGTACAGAGAGTTAGTCAGACTTCTTATGACAGAAAGTTAACAGTCAGGTTCTACCATTTCATTTACCTGCAAACCACCAAGTCCTCCACAAATTATTTGAGAGCAGTAAAATATGCTGATATTCACCCAGTATTAGTGTCCATGGGTTCATATTCAGTTTTATTGTGCCTTACAGAAAATTATAGTCCAAATCTTTGTGCTAATAAATGTCAAGATGACTTCCCATAGAAAACATAAACCATGACATTAAGACATGTTGAACAGAAACTCACTCTTCTGAAATATTTTGTCAAATATTCTCTGCAAAGAACAACATCTTTTGGGGCATTTCGACCAGAACACAGAGGGGGGAAAAAAAAAGGTCTTCAGATAGTCAATAGCATGTTGTGTACTTTACTGGGATTCAAATAAGACAGTACTTCAATAATGCATATAATCACAAGTATGCAGAGTGAAGGCAGGGCCATCATTTATTCTTACTCAACTGTCTCTAGTTATATAGCAGCTATCCTTTATAGCTTCACAGAAACAACAGGAGCTATGGAAGATCAAGGACACTGGAACAGTCACTTCATTATACCACACTTGGATACTTATTTTAATTGCCTACTGGCGATTAAAAACTCTCTAGGCTTTCTACACAAGAAACCTTACATTACTTCTGTTAGTGCAACTTCCTGTCATATTTTTGTTCATACAGGATCAAAAAAAAAAATCTCACTAAGAAGTTCCTGCCAAGCAGTTGTTCTTGGATAATACACAAGACAGAAGAGACCTTGGTCGTGCATACACAGCTGAATTTTAACAGCCCTAGAATAGATGACAGAGAAAGAGTTGCAAAAGGATGAGGACTCCTAGTCTATAGGGCATTTTACAAAAATATTATTCTCTCAACATGTAAGTGCTTCTCAAACATGCTCTTAATAACATTATTGTATTAGTCAAGTTTAACAACAACAAAGAATTCAGCTGACGCCATGAGGAGACACAAGTTACTGGGTTTTAGCATTCTGTCCTTTTAGCAATATCATGGGATTTATTCAGTGCCAGTCAGTCATGTCTTTCAGTAACCAAAAGTCTTCCTGAAGTAACAAAGGCATTGTGTTACATTATTTTTGTACTGTAAAGCAATTTATCAGGCATTGAGCAGAATAGTAAAATAAAATTACAGTAATTCTCAAATTGACTGGGATAAGTGTGCTCCTACCTTCAGTATGCACCAAGTATCACTGAAATAAGAGCTCTGAATTTCAAGTAAACCCTGACATGTCTCAGCCTGCAGCTGAAAACACCCTCTTTCCTCTTCACTCTTACTCAAAGGTTCTATGCTAGAGCTACCCTAGGCTAGACACTGCTGGGATCAATTTTGTCTTACTCCAACAAGGGTATTACACAGGAAAATTTTAGTTTTCAAATCACTGCAAATCTAAACACTACCCTGTTTTTGCAAACAATAATATAATTAGAGGCTATTATAAAATAATCAACTCTGAACCATAATTTTGCATGCTTTCACTAAAAATACAGACTGTCATTTATAAGAATATTAATTACTGCTGTTATCATTTAAGTAACATTTCACGAAAAAGCTTAACTAGGAGCTCATTCTGAAAGACTCAAAATCCTGAACAGTTGCAAAGTCCTAAGTGAACTAACAGTCCTTGCCTGTACCTTCAGATTTTACAGAAGAAATATGCTAAAATTTTTGAATAAAGACACAGATGATATTTCATATGAGTATGTCTCAGAGGCAACATTTTAAAAGTAACAAAACAGAACAACAAACCAAACCAAACACTGGCTTTGCCCCTCATTCTCCCTCCCCGTCTCCCCCCCAAAAAAAAGAAAGACAAACACCCCACAGGAGTAATTTTAGGGTTGCAAGGCTACTTACAGTGGTAATAGACTTTGGGTTGATAGTGAACAGTGAGTATATTATATAATACAGAGGATCCAAATTAGTGAACTGCCTGACAGACCAATTTTTAAGATATGCAAATATACATTAATTTATGCCATATTTTACTTTGGCTTGTAAGAATTTATTTCAGAATGGTCTTCCATCTCAATACCTTCTTTTCTTGCTCAATCCAATACTGAAAATACAATGGAAGACATGTACCTATTCCAAATCCAAGGACTTAACTGCAATGAAACTTCAGGCCTCACAGGTACGTACAGCTGAGGAATGAAGCAGCTATACAAAACAGATGGAAAGACACAGTATCAAAATATGAAGTTTCACAAAATCACTAGAAATTAGTAAATCCTGAATCCTTCACTTTCTAGGAAAGCCTAACAAAAATATTCAAGTGTCCTATAATTTGCACCTATAATACAATCTAAATTTAAATATAATCTGCATTTACCTTAAAGGTTGTGGTTTTAATACTAATGTACAAACAGAAAAGCAGTCCAGAGAACTACTACTCCACGTTTAAACCCTAATCCTTCTGGTTTGAAGTGAGAATTGCATAGACGAGAACCACAGCCTCAGAATCCTACAGTCCAAGGCAGGTCTCCCTAGGAAATAATTGCCACAGGTTTTTCTCATGCTGCCAAGCAGCCAAGAGAATAGAGAAAAGAGTCATTGTGAATAACTGGAAATACATTTGAAATTTAAAGGAGAAATACATAAAATATTTGTACCTTTAATACTTACAAGGGTACCACATGCCTTGAAAACAATTTAAAAACACAGAAGCAAAACTACAGAATTTGGATTTGAGAAATATGACAGTGAAAACCATAAAGATCTGAAAAAAGTTTTGCAATTAACTTCAGTAGAACCAAAAATGTTAATGAATTAAATTTACAAATGTTCCCTTTAAGTATTAAAATTAAAAGTACATCCCATTTCTTTCTCTCTTTTTTTTGCAGCAGCATGAATAGGATGCTTTGCCACAACACTAGACAATTTATCTATTAATAAAGTAAATTGTCCACAATTATCTCATGATGTGACCAAAAAACCCTGATCCCTTGTCTATTTCTGGCAAATAATTTCCTTCAAGATCTTGGGGAAAAAAAAAAGAAGACATCATGTTTCTCACTGTTGGGTACTCAGCAACTAAAGCAGCGAACTTGCTGCTCACCATCCTTGCAATGGCTACCTACATATCACACAAGGCAATCTTGAAGCTGATAACACATCTGAGTCTGCCTAATCCTGCTACAGCAAGACAATATTTTGATTTGTATGTCTGATGACAGCAGGCACAGAGAAGCTATCAGAGCAGCAAAAGAAAATGCTGTGTTAGGCTACCGCAGTGCACTGACCTTCTACATGGCAGTAAAAAGTGGTTTTAATGCCTTGCTATGCTTTAATAGTCACTGTGAATGTTTCATAACCAGTGATTTGATATTAAAATTTGAAGACTTTATGCATTTATGATGCACAAATCTCAACTGATATCTTTGGTTTAATTAAAAACCTGGACAAAAAGTACCTTCTTAGTACAGCTGGACACTTTGCTCCTGACACAATCCAATGTATGACTACATGGAAAGAACTAAGCATAGAGTAAGCACATCCTCACTTGCTTCCTCCTGAAAAAGACATTACAGCATGACACATAGTGCATGCACACAGTGACATATTGTCCCGTTCCTCTTGCATGTTACACTCTTTCATTGCCTTAACCTTTTCTGGTCAATAGTGCAAACTCTGAAGGGACCTTCTACCAAAGTATTTGCAATGAAACTTTGCATAAGAAGATTGCACTGAATCCACATTTGCTTTGATCTTATATGCAATTTTATCAAGAAAAAACTTGGTCACCAGGCAGGCAGAAGAATTTGTTAAGAAAAGGAAGTAAAACTGGACAAGGCAGAAGAGCTGTTCCATATCTTCTACAAATAGTGCCACTGTTCTTATTGTCTTTAGGTGTATCCACATATTCCAGTTTAACTTGCCATAATCTCTTCCTTTTTTTTAAGAAACATTATAGTGGAGCTGTGTATTAAACTTTTTTTAACATAAAATGTGAAAAAATGTTTTATTTTCTGCACATTCTATTTTCTTTCTTTTTCATTTCTTTCTTGCTAGAAATCTTTCTCCACTCTAACCATCTTACTTAATTTTTTCTTATTTTCCTTTGTTATGCAATCCTTTATTGCCCCCAAATACCTCTCTTTGCCTATGTTACTGTGCCTATCACTAAAGCTATTTCAATCTCCCTCTGTATCCTTCTGGAACATCCCTTTTCTCTTATCCAGAATCTGTATGGTTCAAGTCTTGACTTTCTTCTATCAGTATTTTTTCATAACACTCCGAAAATATGATCCCACTTTCACATTATTTTTCTTACTTTTTGGTTCTCCCAAATCTAAACCAAACATCTCTAGTAAACTTATTCTTATACGTCCCCTTCCCATGTGCTAGAATTTAACTCTTCCTTATATCACTCACATGATGGCTACATCACCAATGAAAAAAGGCACCACAGGAACCTCGGGAAAAGTACAACACTCTAGCAGAGTCAAGGAGAAAGGCTGAATGAGCCCGAGCCCTTCTTGCACCATGCTATGCTGGAGCGCATTCTGTGACATTCCATGTGCGCAGACATAATTAATGCAATAGACAATTCAGTAGGACACAACAGGGAGCAAAAAAGTAGCATGCATATCACTAAGCAGGCATCACTGACTGAGGCACAGAGACAGCATTTTAGGATACAGAAAGAAAACAAAAAAGGGGACACTCTCTGGTGTACACAGAGAAATAAATTATTTGAATGCAAAAGTGCCTTCTTCCAGTTGTGGAACATGACTGGAAGACACTAAGGACACTAATGGGCAAAAGCACACTTTTGTCCTTGTCAGACTTCCAAACTAAAGGATGAAAAGGAGCTTTCACTTTTGTTATTGCTTTTACTGCACTAACATGGCTGACATAATTTGGAAAGAGACAACTTGTGAGGGCAGTGCCCTGATATATTTTAACTGCTGTTCTCATATGGCTGATGAGAATAATTTCCTAGAGACATAACTGAAGATATTTTGAGAACGATCTGAGTAAGATGCTGCTGCCCACACAGTTCTCACTCCCAGTTCAGAGCATGAGCAAAGTTCCTTGAGATCAGCTCAGAGAAAACGTTAACATTCCCAGAGTTCACACTGTGGTCTGGCAGAGTTAAAGTTTGCTGCATTTACTGTAAGGAGTTTACAACTATCATTTAATAGTTTCCATATTTCAGTTTCTACTGTATAAAGTGAAAACAAAACAAAAAAAAAGAAAGAAATGTGGGGTTTTACAGACTTTTCAGGTCATGAATTGTTTCCAGGGTTTCTAGAAATGCATACTTACCTATGGCAAATGCCCATCTTTCCTCTCATCTCCCTTCCTATATGTAATTGAAGAAGAATACATGTTTTTGCTGCTAAATCTTTCAAGCACACGTGAAAAAAAATCCTTTAAAATGCTGCAATACAGTACATGGCTAGAAGGCACCGTAGCTCTAAAGCACATGACAAGCCGAGCAGAAGGAAATTTAGGGTTAGGTTTTGCTTTGGTTTGCTTTATTGAAAGGACAAGCATAGGGATATTTACAGGTTGGGATAACTGACTTAATTTTATTTCTTGTTGGCTAGAAAGAGTAAATTGTTCCATTTAATTTCATTTTCAGCAATCTAGCATTTGATTCAGAAGATCATAGAACAGCTGAAGCACATTCAAAGATAAGCCTTCAGCTTCTGAATTGAGGTCTAAAAACAATTTCTTTCCTTGGAGTGAATTTATATGCTCATTTTTTTAGTAACTATCACCACAACAAGAGACTATATAATACACAGTTGCATCAGAAAAGCATCAGGATTATTTCCTTTCATAACTTTGTTCACATAAATACTAATGGGCAAGTTTAAGAGTCTTGTTCAAAACAGAGTTGATCTGTGGTATTGTCTGTGTGTGTATGACTACAACAAAACAAGAATTAAACCCAAACAAAATAAAATAGGAATTCAAGTCAATAAGCCTGGTGAGCATCAGCAATGACATTCATACATACAAAATGTAAAATATTCATTATGTAACAATGTGTTGCATAGTCAACTTAATAGGTAAGGGTTTTTTTTATTTAGGTATCATATTATTTGCATACAATATTAATTAGATTTATTTTACAAATTCAACATTTTTAAAGGGCCCCCAGGAGCAAGTCAGATTTAAAGTCTGAGACCCTGAGCACTGGCTACCTCACTTTTGGATATTAGCCTCTGAATAAATTTTACAGCCAAGACAATTCCGTTCCGCTGTATTCCTGTGTCAAGGTTTCTTGTTTCCCTGCCTAAATCTGTCAGATTTAGTGAAATATGCAACTATATGGTGAGTTAGTTCAACTGGCTCATCCTCTGGGAAACTAACTTTGCCAACAAAGAAAAACAGAAGGAAAGTTTTCTGATGGATCAACAAGATGTATGAACTCATCTTCTAATCATAAAATTACTTGATCCAATGCACTGTAGATGTAATGGTTTAGCCCAGGCCTGGGAACATGGTGTTGTGGTAGAAGGAACATCTTGTTCCTTTAGGAGCTGCTTCCAACAAGGTCAGCTGAACCATAACGTTCCCCACATGTCCCCACTGTATGCATCATTCCTTAAATTTTACCATCCAAGATTACATCCTGGCTGTGACCTAGCAGTACTTTCTTCTCCTTTTCCTAGGGAGTTGTGATACCTTTCCCAAGTTATCCATGATTACTTATATTTGGAACTTGTCCTTTAGTAAGTTCTTAAACCATATCTTAGAAGTTGGGCTAAGTGTGGAAAGCACCTGATGCCTCATAAATATGGAGAGGCACCATTATTAGAAGAGGTCTTCTTGAAGTACTCCTTTGCCTTCTAGTAACTGACAAGGTCTGACTTGACACGGTAAGGCAACCATGTACTCCAATTCCTCTGAAAGAGACCTTGGAACAATGGGATCATTTAAAAGAATTTTATTTGAAATAAACTCACAATCCAGTGAGACTTAGACATCCAAGGCCAACAGGAATGCTGAAGAGCACAGGAAACTGAGAATAGATGATCTTTTGATATAAGGAAAACGTCCCCTTTTTCATCTTCTGAAACTGGCTTAATGTATTCCCTCCTTCTGTGAAATCTGTGACGGAAAGAGCACCCTGGTTTCTTTTCAGAGAGACAGATAAAACAGAGACAAAATCCACTGAGGGCATGGATCTGCAGAGTACCAATTTTACCTCATGCTTTTTTAAGTGGAATTGGAGGGGCCAACTACCCGAATATCATATCTTTCATGAAGTTTAGCAGTGCAGATTTCAATACTGAACTAATGTCCTGAGCAGCTTCAGCGATGAGATGTTCCATGCTGAGCTGTGTGGCCTGATGAGAGATGGCTGGTCCTAGCACCAAACCGGTGGAAATCACAGGTGTCTGTGTCTGCGATGCTGCAGAGAAGCAAGCACCAGAGTCATCATAATCCTTTGAGACAAAGAAAACACGAATGCTTTCAGGCACAGGTTTTTGAATAATGAACTTACAGTCAAGAACAACAGCTCTTGACAGTAGCAACCTTGAAGTTGTTCTTGACTTTTCAGAAACATTTGGTTCTGAGCTTCTAACAACAATAGCTTAATTGTTCAATTTTCTCTAGAGCTGATGAAGCCACGGGAGTGTTTGCATGCTGAAGAACATGTCAGGCAGACTTAAAAGCCAGGGGTCTAGGGATCTGCAACGACTAAAGTAGCATTTTGAAAAGTGCAGTCAGTAGGGAAAAACTAGATGTGCAGACAAATGTAAAGTTCTTTTCTTTCCTTCCAAAGACCAAATTTATAGAAGCTCAAAGAATAGGAGAAATAAAATCCAGTCACAAAATGAGAATGCAACTGCCCTTCATATAAGTAAGTTCTGTCTTAGAAAAGCCAAAGCATGCTGCCAACATTTGGTCTTACACTAAAAGCTTGACTTGTTGGCCTTCTGTTGCAGTCAACAACCATTTCTTAACTGTGATGTACTCTCACAGTCGATGTGAACATTCATCTGAGAACAGAGAGACTTTTGAGGACCAAACACAGTTACAAGTCAGCTAGGCAAATTAACACAGCTGAAAGGTGATGACTGAGTCCCTTTGAAGCTCTTCTCTCTCCTGAATATGTACTTCACCACAAACACTACAATAGTCCCATAAATGATTTGCTTTCTCAGCTCAAAGCCTCTGGTTACTATATGCAAAGACTGAGTTAACAGGATTAATTTAAGTAGAATCCATGGCTGCAATATTTACAGTATTACTCAAAAAAAATCTAGTCTCTTGTACATGAGTCACACATGAACCCAATATAGAATATTTGTAGACATTCATTCAAAGAAGATATAATTCACAAATTAGGTTGCCCATATAAATAGAGGACCAGAAACACAGTCATTAGTTCTTAATGTTAAGGAAAAGTTAATTCATGTTTTCTCCAATAAAAGGAATATGAAAAATAGCCCAAAATTGTAGAAATGGAACAACAAAATCTACAAGTTTAAAACAAAAGCTATTAAAAATTTGGATTGAATATCCAAGATTTTTTTTTGTTCAGAAATACCACAGGGCTGCCACAATGCTGCCACAGACATTAGCATTAATGCATGGATATACTGCATATTCTGACCTTTAAGTTTAAAATTACCTAAATCACTGCTGTGTAATGTCTATAAGATGCTTCTTCTCTCATCCTACTACTTTAAAAAAAACAAACAAAAAAACAAAACAAAAAACCAACCAAACCCCCTCATTTTTTGCTATTTGCCAAGTTCTGAATGCAGGGGAGAGAATTATGGAAAGGAGGGCAAATTATATGTGACACATATATTGTGAAACTATACAGAAAAAAATAACCAAGTAATTTTCCATTATATCAAAGAAAGCATCAATTTTTTATACAATAATTATATTTTTATTTTGAACTTCCTCTCCAAAAAAATCCAACTTTTTAACAAATCATACACAACTTCCTAAAATCTATGTTTTTTACCAGTTCTAGAGTTACATAATCAGTGCTGCTCTGTATCCACATCAGAGACTACCTGTATTTCCAACAGTTTGAAAGGGCACTGCTGTCATTCCCTTCATGCCTTATATCAGTTATATTAGCTGAGTGCTGCAGGTAAAACTGTTTCATAAAACATGGAGTTGTTTTCCTGTTGCAGTTAAAGTACATAGTGTTGAAGTTCTGGTTTTTAGATGGCAATATCTAACTATGAAAATAATGAGAGTGCTGGACTAAATAATGTAGATTTTGTGGGGTTTGGGGATTTTTTTGTGCGGGTTGTAGGGATTTTTGTGGGGTTTTGTTTATTTGAATTTTGAAAGCCCATAATATTCAGCAGAATAACAACACACTTATGGAGATAAAATTCTGTCCATAAGAAATGTCAATACATCTTATTACAGTGACAGTGTAATAGCATGGCTTTGATAATAAAAAACTCACAGCTTTAATAAACAGCCTACAAATTAGCTCTTGAAGGGAGCTGCATAATAATACCTGAAGTGCAAAGAAAGGAAATGGAGTTTAATTAAGTGTTGCCCAGTTAATCAAACAGATTTAGTGTAGGAGGTAGGAAGAATACTGAGGACTTTGGTTCTGCACAGTGATGGTAAGACAGAGTTGTAAGGCAAAAGGCTGTGTCTGAAAACATGATGAAGCTAGACTAGGTTACAGATTGGCAGTTTCTGATAAGCAAAAGCACCCTTTCTCACTTCTCTCTACACAGTCCATTTCAACGTGCAACATTCTTTTTCTCCCCCTTATATTTAAAAGGAGTAAAACAGTATCAAAAAACAAGGCAAAAATTAATAAGGCTGAACTGTTTGTGTTCTACTTCACATGTAATACTTCAGAAAGTACAAAGCTGTAGTGCAATGTGCATTTATTAACCCAACAGGAAAGTCCTGATGGGGAAAAAAGTCCATAAAAGCAGATAGAGGCATTGTAGAGAATAGTGCTAGTGTTCTACTGGAGTTGGAAAGGAATTTTTTGCAGAGATGCTGGATGTTTTAAATGAAATGGTCAGGAGTGGCATGATGCTAAATACTAGTATCGTACACTGTTGTCCTTAGATATCACAATTAATACTCAAAAGTACAACCGATCATCTAGAGCTATCTAGCTGCCCACTAAAATCAAAATCAATGGACCATAATACATGGGAAAAGTAATTTTTTTTTTTTGTAGGAACAGGTAGATTCAGCACAAACATGTTGATGCACTGTTCCAGTACTTCCTGACATCTCAGAGATTAAAATGAGCATGCATTCAACTTTCTCTCTACTAATAATCCTTCACTCAAATGATTTCATTTTACATTAATGTTCCATTGCCCTAAATAAAAAAGCTTCTTTTTGTAAGCAGAATTCAGTTATTTGATAGGATTTAAACTTCTAGGTTTTTATGACTCTGAGAAACAATTTCAGCTCTTGTTTTTCCCACTCTGATACCTGAATTGAAATGTGCCTTCAATACATGTGAGTATACATGCAATGTCTAATAGTCTGAAAGTGGAGGCCAGACATGAATTTAACAAGTAGCTAGCTTCATAGAAAGTACATCTGAATTGCAATGCACACAATCACCCCAAGTGAGCTTGCACTGAAATCAAGGAATGCTTTGGAGCTGACTCCAAAGCAACATAGATATTCTTTACAAACAAGCACAAGCAGATACTGCAACATCACTTACAGTTTTGCCTTTGCTTAATTAATGAATAAAAGCTCTCTACTTTACAGAAAATAATCCCCAAGAAATATTTCTTCACAGAAATTTCATCTTAATATCCATGGCCAAAAGGCTAACCTAAAACTCTGAGAAGGCAATAGTTTTAC
This sequence comes from Galbula dea, assembly GCA_013399015.1. Taxonomy (NCBI): domain Eukaryota; kingdom Metazoa; phylum Chordata; class Aves; order Piciformes; family Galbulidae; genus Galbula; species Galbula dea. The sequence goes on from VWZX01000351.1 coordinate 2,314,075, forward strand.
TGCTAGTTCTGCTGTAGTGATGCTGACTCTTAACTAGGGGCTGAGCAGTCAAAAGGGAAAAGAAATTCAGCAGCAAATTGCTTGTGCTAATAATAGAGACAAGGCATCATCTACTAATTAACACACCAATAATTTAATATTGATTAGAGCATGTCACTTTTAAAATAATTGAATCCATCTCACTTCTAACAGCCAAAAGACAGTTAAAGATTTCTAATAAACAAAGGATCTTCTATTCAGGAATGTTCTGTCAGCTTTCTGTACACTGAAAGACACAACAAAAATATTTCTTCCTATTTGATAATTTTCCCTATTTATCAGTTCCCAGAGAGATATCCAGAGTGCATAAAATTCATGCATACCATCTTGTTCTCAAGTACAAAAGTAGATCCAAGTACAAAAGTTTTAAGAGAAGTAGGACCTGGTGATACTGCTATACACTACATCATCTACTGGATAAAGTTAGGATAAAATTATAAAAGGAACGCAGCAGCTGTGAAAGGTCATTACTACAAAACAGAAGTGGGTTTTTTCCCCGGGTTTTTTTTGTTTGGGTTTTTTTTGGTGATTTTGTTTGTTTGGTTTGGGGTTTTTTTGGTTGTTTTGTTTGGGTTTTAAGCCGAATTTTCAGGGATGAATAAAGTTTAAATGGTGCATCTACCAAAAGCTTTTATGTGATTCCACGGAACCATCAAATCGTGAGAAATGGCAACACTTGAGATAACCTGGAAAAATATTGTCTGGAAAGGTATCTGCATGGTTAATAACAGTAAAAAGTTAAGGGTATAATCCTGTTCCCTGCCTTGAAACAGTAAGGATACTAATTTTCAACTGTTTTCTTCTTGGGAGTGAGAGGAATATAAAAACATGAGACCAAAACCCAAGACCAAACAGGAGAAATGACAGTAAAAGAAATACTAAATATAAAATATGAAATACCTCCTTTGAGTGTTTTTAACTCTTCATCAGTTCCCTCAGGTTCAAACATCTGTAGTCCTTAACAGTAAGGCCTCAAAACATAAAATAGGTTATAAACCAGTTGCTTTTAAAGTGATAACAATAACCTTATCATCTTCCATCTAGTTTTCACCATTTATGTTTTCAAGACAGATTACTTGCTTTGTAAGTTAAAAATTAACATGTGAGAAAATATGTCATATACACATGTGATTTGCCAAGATAATTTTAAAAGGGACTGATATTTGTTTAATATTAATTTCATTTTTATTTATCAAAAAATTATTTTTTTCTACAGCAGGGATTCAATAAATGCATTTATTAAATAAAAGTTATCTTGATTCCACCATTTGGTACTAAACCAAACAATTCTATGATATTTTCTTCCCAGATGTTGAAGTACAGGAAACCTAATAACTGACACTGCCTGTTTACACAAGTGACTTCTCAGATCTGTTTTCTCCAACCTGAAAGAAGTGCAAGGGCTTAACCACACCATAAAGTATAAAAAATAATTCCTATGGTTAAACAGTGCTTTAGGTGTAGCAAAATGAGATGTTAGTGGTCAAATAAATAAATATATTTTACCATGTAATGAGTCAGTCTATAGGTATTCTTTTGCTATTCCACATGTCTTACAATACTGAAGTGAAATGCTTTCTGCAACTCATGCAGCAGCTGGGGAAGAATGGTGACACATTTCCCACCAAACACCCCTTTTCCCCTCACAGCAGATTTCTTCTCTGTATGGATTTTGAGGGAGAATATTCTGGATGAAAAAGTCAATTTTTCATTAAAAGTCAATGAAGCTTACCCTTAAACTGGTGCTAAAAATGCCTCTTGCATTGCAACCTTTTGTGTCCCGATTCATCACATAGGGAATTTTTACAGCAAATTCTACACCTCCTACAAAGCATGGTTTAAAATGAAAGCTCTGACACAACATTAGCAATGGCCATGTTATGATAAGAGAGAAGAGAATACAATAATTGCTATAGTTCGCTAAGCTCCACCTGGAGGACCTGGTGGCTAAATGGATTATTCGCTGACTTTTCACCTCTGGGATTCCAGCCCTGACTGGAGTGACTGAAAATCATTCTGATCAGTCAAGTGAAAAAAGACCACAGTGAAATTAGACTGGTGGTTTCAGCTCAGTTCCCTCAGTGCTGTACTTCCAAATCACAAAACCACAGCACGTTGAACACTGCTAGCAGGGGAGAAAGTGAGAGGCTTTGTGGCTTAATGAGCATGAATCCAGCTGCCTATCCAGCTCGCAAACACCTTAACGTTGAATAAATCACTCCATACAAACAGGCACAAAGTAGAATAAATGACTGTGGATTACCATACAAATTAATCAGAAGCAATCCCTCCTGAATGTATATTTAAATGCCTGCAATACATAGAATATCATTGTTAATCACACTAGATTAACTCTGATAGCCAGATGATAATTTGGTAAATGTTTAAAGAAAGTCACTAACAGTATTTGAGTAGTTCTACTAAAAAGGTTATACCTTTCTATTTTCATTGCAATCACAAACACTAAATAATTCTAGCATATCTCAAGACCTACGTGTGCAAGAATTATTTTGATTTTAAAAAGGGGAGATTGGGGAACAAAGAGGTTGAAGTGCTTTATCTATAGATTTTTAAGGCCAGAAAGGGACATTTTGATCATCTAATCTTACATTACTTTTCCCGCTGTATCTGTATAAAGCTGGACTGTGAGAATCAATATAAGAGAATCACTGTTAGGATGCAGGAACTCAAGATTTCAAACCCCAAGCTCAATTCTCTGTTAATTTATAGATATAGCCATAGAAAATTTGCTTTGAAGACAGTGTTTTACTGCAGATGAAAGTCTTGCCCTGTGCTGCTGTCTTTAGCTGTAGCTCAGCCAGCAAAGACAGACAAAATCCCACTTCCTCCAGTGAGACAATTTAAATTGGGTAGAGAGCTGGCATACATTAAATGGTCACAGAAAGTATCTCATTAAAAGAAAGACCTCTGTCATGGTTTGAATAATTCAGGGTTAGGGGGTTTTTGTTTGTTTGTTGTGGTTTTTTCCTTTTCTAAAAGTATCAGACAACTACTTTATGGCAGAATCTGCAGAAAATACTCATTTGCTATGTCAGGCTGAGGGACAGTGTAGGTATAGAAGAAATGGTGATTTTGTAGGCTGGAGCTAAGATGTCTCACAAAGAAGCCTTTTAAAGAATGCTGCTCATAAAAAAATGGATATTTTTATCTATTGGATTATTATTTGGGTGCATCTAGCACATTGTCATGATTTTCATTAAATGAAAAATCAATCGAGAAAAAAACAGCCTGGGAATTTCTCTGGGGATCTGGCATTCAGAAGTGATGTTGCTTTTGCACCTCAGAGCTTTCTCAATTCTCACATCAGAACAATTAACAGGAGTTCTTATAAAGCAGCCACAGCAGCTGAACTTCTGCTCACAGAAGTCTCTGACATTATTCTCCTCCAGTACCAACTATCAATCTTCCATGCTCTATTTAATGAGATTAGGGAATATTAGTAAATATGGAACATGGGACTGTTGTGAAAATGTGTGAGAAAAATCTAAAAGTCAATTGAAACTTCCTGTGTACATGGAGAATTTTCAAGTATGGCTCACTGCAGAAGGCTTGATTAGCTACATATGATTGCAATCACTGATTCTCTTCTTTAGGGTCATATGACTGCTCAGATGCCCAGGAAATTTAAATTACAAAGTAAATAGGCTGTGTTTGCTTCACGACTGTTTTACTAACCTAATACTGAAAAGTCTTCTGAAACATTGTATTTGCCCAAAGCTCATACAGGGAATTCTATGCTTTAGAACTATTTGTCTTTATTTAATAATAATTTCTTCATAGGATTTTTCTTGGTTCATTTTAAAATGGTATACTGTATAAAACTGCTTGTAGAACTTCTGTAAAACTTACATTTAATGAAACAGTATGCCAAAAGACCTAGAAACATGAAAACAAAACAACTAATAGCTACTTGGGTACTGGTAAAACACATATTTCCCAAATTAATTTATTGCATGTAAACCTTATATTACAAGCTCACTGCCTTTGTACTGAAAGGAGACTGCATCCATACAGGAGACTGGTCTTTGACAGCTGGGATCCAGATTACTTCCTACAGTCTGTTGAGTTAGGCTGCTACTGAAAACCACATGACATTATTTTTCTCTGGCAATTCATAGGCACTGTAATAAAAACTAGTTCAGTGAGAACCTCAGAAGAAACTAGTCTGAAATGTATTGGTCTCCATACAAACACCAATATGAGACGTAGGACCTGACACACTACCATAAAGGGAAAATCAGATTTGCTAATGGCATTTACTGCTATGCAAAATTAAGGAGGTAGATGCAAATTAATTGCATTTGATGTCTCATCTCTTTTGCCATAGGAACTCATGTGCTCTGCCTTAGAAGAGCACCACTACAGAAAATGATGTTATCTTTCTTTTGATGCATCACCAGAAATTGAAAATGGCTTTTTAAAGTTTGTTGGGGTGCCAACATATTTTTCACATTTTTTTCATCCTTTATTTACCCAAAATGGATTTTCTTATTGATTTTGGAGCTATCATACATTTTAATTCACAGTACCCTGGCATACTGAAATGTTGCTGGGCATATCCATTTCTTTTGCTTTCTGTTATTTAGATTTTGCATTATATAGTCATTCATCTCCCAGTCTGCAAGCCTGCATCGTTGCCATCTGTGAAATCTATTAATAATCTTTTGCTATGCTTTCACATCAACCCTTTTTCTTTCCAAGGTCAGTAAATCTTCATGCAAAATAAAAATATAAAAATCTATTCAAGATTGTTTTAAGTAAGCCTGTAACATTTTGTTTCATGTCAAAAGGACCATACTAGTTTAATTCTTGTTTTCCTATTTTACATTTGCAACACTATCCAACGAAACACAGCTAACAGCAAAAAATGTTCTTCTAAAATATATCTTCCAAATGCATTCTATTTTCAGAATGGCTATCATTAAATGTAGTTTCATTCAAGAGCTAGTAATGAGTCAGATGCATTTTTCTCATTTAAATGCATGCTTGCATAAAGAATCATTATCTGCCTACATCTGTACATGTAGCTCTCAGAGCATGAACAACCTGAGCTGTGAGCTACTGCCTGTGAATCAGATGGAAGGATTTACCTTAGAATGGGCTAACACTACTGCAGGACATTGCTAAAATGTTAAGACCTAGTTACATATTCTTCTCCCTGCCTGGATGTGAGATTACAACCTGATACCATACCCAGCTTTGTATTTCTAGAAGGCAGACATTGCAGGCAGTAGTCCTTCAGGGATATTGCTAAGACATTCTGAATGACTTGCTTCCCCTTCTGCAGAAGGGCCACAGAGGGAAGAGAATGCAACTGCATCTTTGGCACCCTAGGCATGTTTAGGCACGTAACAAAACCTGCATCTCCAAATCAGGGCTCTAGTCAGCAAAAAAGGCCTAGGAGAAAGAGTCAGTATTAAGACTGGATGCCAGATGTGATGTCATGCAAGTGTCCTAACAATGGGTAGCAAGATGCAGCACAGAGAAAAGTATTTCTAATGAGTTACTCAAAAGAATAGGAAGGTATGAGCTTGATTCTCCTGTATTTTCTCATCTCATATTTAAACACCTGTTAATAATATATTTATCATGGTCCAAGTATTGACATCTTAATTTTGTGAACATTCAACTTTCTTTAAGGATGGGATTTTTTTATTCATCCTTCCATACCTGCCACTATGGAGAATCACAGCTATCACAGTACTCAAGACCAAAGTACAGTAGTCAAAAGCAAGAGGCAGGATGGGAGGGCTCTTGTGCAGAGCTGCACCAGCTGCTGTTGCAACAGATAAGGCATCACTCAGAACAAAAATCCTTACAACCACCACCCTCAGCCTGTGTCCTTAGCGAGCAGGGAGAGTGGGAGAATGCCTAAATCCCTGTGTTTGTAACAATGCCATAATATTTTTCCTAAGGGAGCCATTTAGTGTCCCCTATGAGGACACGCTGAGAGATTTAGGTTTGTTCAGCTTGCAGAAGAGAAGGTTTCGGGGGGACCTTATAGCAGTCTTCCAATATCTAAAGGGGGTCTATAGAAGAAAGGGAGAGAGACTCTTTATCCAGGTAGAAAGCCATAGAACAAGGGAGAATGGCTTCAAACTGAAGGAAGGAAGATTTAGATTAGATCTTAGCAAGAAATTCTTTACCCAGAGGGTAGTGAGACACTGGAACGGGTAGCCCAGAAAGGTTGTGGAGGCCCCATCTGTGGTAGCGTTCAAGGCCGGGCTGGATGTGGCCCTGGGCAACCTGGTCTAGTGGGTGGCATCCCTGCCCATGCAGGAGAGTTGGAGCTAGGTGATCTTTAAGGCCCCTTTCAGCTTGGGCCATTCTATGATTCTATGAGTTTGTTTACAGTTCTTTGCAATTTTCTCCAGCTTCTTTGCATAAATGGGGACTGCATGCAAACAATGGTTAGAAGCTCCCATTCCCTGAATCTCTCTCTACTGTGAGGAGGTGCTTCAAGCAGAGGCATAGAAGTTAGCCCCATTATGCTGCAGTGTCACCCTCACAGGGTTTCTAAAAGTTTCCTCTCTTACAAGAAAACCCTAATAAAATACATTTAATATACTAAGAGGAGAAAATTTCCTTAACAGCTATCTTTATTAGATGAGCCCTTGAGCACCCTTGTGTTCATTTCTGCTGCCAATACTGGCAAGGCTTTTGTTTTTCTCTTACTAGTGATTATTGCTATTTTAGGGGAAATGATGCTGGAAACAAAGCCACCTGTAATAATCAACACTTCATAAAGTGTCCTCAGGCACAAAAGCAGTTGAAGATGCCTCCTCATGCATTTGCATATATTGAGGCTCTTTATTCAGAGGAAAAGTTACTAGACCTACATTATGCTCGAGAATATATATGAGCAATATATAAAGATAATTACATGAAATATTTAGATTAGCCCCCTTCCCAGTAATACTGCTTGGAATAGGTATTTTTAACACAGCATAAACAGAAATTTCAACTAGGCTAGGCTGTCAAGAACAACTAGGATTATATTAGTATATCTTAAAAGCAACAGCTCAGGTTGTTAGATGTCCAGACATGGTCCCTAATGAATCAACTTCTCGACAACCAGTAACATTGGATGTATAGTCCCAGACCTCAGGTGCTACCCTATAAACTTTTAAGTCTCTCCCAGTACAATACAAGCTTTGAAAAAAAAAAAAAAAGCAACTTTTTTTTCACCCCTCTGAGAAACAGTAATTTTTTACTGTATTACTGACCTTCTCCTTCTAGAATTTGCTTAGTTATCATCAGATCATTGTACAGGAAAAGGAAACCATAACTAGTCACAATTTCTCGAAAACCAAGTGGTCCTAAACACTCCCCCCTTCCCCAAATAATATCTCCAAGAGGTACAAACGTAACAGCATCCAAAATAAGACTGCTAAAATAATTGTGGTGTTGAGTATTATTATCTCACTATAAAAAGTTGGGAAGTACTTTTATCTGGTCAATTTTGTCTAACCTAGTATTATCCTTTTTATACATGAGTAAAATTCAGAAATCACAATTCCCAGAACTACTGTAATATTAAATAAAAAGGTGAGGGGGAATATACAGCATTAAATATTCTTATGTATCAAACAGGCTCTTTTAAAATAAGTCAAATTACAAATATTACAATATTAATCAACTTCTATGAAAAATAAACCAGAAAATTGTAGCAAATTGTATATCACAGATCTCATACGGCCTATAAAAGCATTACTATTTCATAGTTGTATTTAAGAGCATAGAGGATTTATGCAATTAATTTCACTGTGAACACACAAAGAGTGTGTTTTCTTTAGGAATACAAGCTTATGTTGTATCCAAGTTAAAATGAAAGAAACATGAGTCCTTGGGGAGATTACTAGTTTCCCACAGAATGAAAACAAATAATCCTAGATTTATTTCAAAACTACATTTCATCTTTGTAAAAGTTTGGCAATGAAAGTGGGAAAACATTGGCATTTTATAGAAGGGACCTCCTGTCACTCAAATTTCACTTTTGAAACAGAAAGATTTAATTAATGAGTAAAATAATAAAGGTTATATTCATTGTTTTCATATAATTTGTTGGTTTACACAGTTTTTATTCTTGTATCAGTAAGTGTTTGCAGCTTCTTCCCAGTACAGCTTAACCTGAGAAAACTAGAGACTATTGCTGGTATTGTCCTTAATGGATTTGATATTCAACCTTATTTATCTTTGAATGGCCAAATTGTTTTCCTCATTTTGCTAGACAAAAATAAGATGATTAATCTGGAAGGGACAGTCCAGGGAGTGCAAGCAATTCTATCTTTTAAAATTTTGCACTGACCACCAGCCCTTTCACAAGTCACTACTGATCCATTGTAAAACTAACCAGTTTTATTGCTCCCTCTCCTGCTCTTAGCAGGTTGCTCCAGAACACACTGTGCAGCTGCACAGACTAGAGTGGGACTATCACATCCCTGGACTAGCTAACTATGTACTGCTTGATGCATCACAGGACATGGCTGGCCCTTTTGGCTGCCAGAGCACACTGCTGACTCACACTCCTATGTACGTACACACTACACAGCATTAGTCTAAGACTGGGCATATTTTGTACCTCTTTGACCCAAGAGCATGATGCTGATGACAACAACTGTCATTGTCAACTGCTAGTATTTGTACTATCCAACCTGGCTCACTTCCCCAGAAGGTGATCAAAATATCTAATTTTCTTTCAGTGGGAGCTTTTCTCACAAAAGACTTCTTGCCTGAATGCCCTTCTCTAAAATCTCAATAAAGCTTTTCACAGGCAATATTTTTTTAACCATGTATAGTTTCTTTTAATTAATAACTCAGGATATAATTGCAATATGACATTTCAAAGAGTGCAATTATAGTTTAACAAACCAAGCAGGGCATTTAAAGGCAAAGTGCCCTAGGTTTTCAAGTACTCTGCATTATTTGCATACTCTTTGACATGCTTTGTGGCTTAGTCTGATGCTCTTTTCTAATTAGAAATAAACAGAAGTTAATCACTCAGGAGGCAATGGGAAAGAGAGAGTCAACAAAATATACCTATTTTTGAGTTACATCTTAAATCTGTGCAGTAATTTAGACAATTTATCTTTTTGTTTTCCAAATAGACGGAAGAATTAGAATGAGATTGACAAGCAATTAAAAACAAAACAAAACCCATAACAAACCAAACCAAACAAAACCCACAAACTCACAGCAGATAATTTACAAACAGAAAAAAAGTTCTGGTAATATTTATTTAAAAGTCTACATATCATCTGTGTCCATGCTGGGTTTTCTGAGCAATACCCTAACAGTGTTCTTCCTTAGGGAACAACGAGCACAAGTAGTTAACCAGATGATTCATAAAAGAAGAATTTGATAAGGGTATCACCCTTCAGAAAAGAACTTGATAAAGATATCACACAAGTTGTAAATGGAATCTGCATGACTCTTTTGTCACTTAAGAAAGTCTATGGCATCATTCCATTACTCATTTGCTAATATTTTGGGACTGTCTAACTTCAGTGGGGATAATTACTTGGGAAAAAAGTACAATCAAGTTATCTAGGAAAAAGATCAGATGTCCACACAACCCAAAGATAAATAAAACTGCTAAAACTGTCAAATAAAACTGTTAAAAGTGTTAAATAAAACAACAGTTCAGCTGCTGCCTTGCAGAAGCTTGGCAAAGATAAGGAAGCTGTGTGCATGCAACAACATTGACATTTCATAGTACTGACTGGGAAATGCTTACAATAGTTACCCTACTGAATAAATTCTGGTTTAAGGTATGTAGTTTAGCCTCCATTTTCAAACTGTACTGTTTTCCAAAATAACTCACAACCAGAACTGTCAAGGTCCTTGTGTGCTCACTGCTACGGACAGGCATCTCAGGACCTTCTCAAAATGGAAGGTAACATTTGGTAATTGATAACAATCCTTCCTAAAAGTATGATCTCTCCGTTCTTCAAACTGCTTCTGATGTCAACTATTTTTACAACAAATATATTTTTTTGGAATGACTCATGTTCTGCATGAGGAGAAAATGAACAAACAGGATCAATTCATTAAGGAAAATCATTAGGAATCTGATCAAAAAAAACCAAAAAAATGTTCTTATTATAGTAATGGTAAGATAGGAAATGATTTTTTGCAGTTCTCCACTTAGCCTTCTTCTAAAAGCTTGCCTTGAAATACTGACTTTCATCTCTTATCCAAATAAATTTCTAATTATTTTTACTAAATGTGTATAAATTAGCAAGCTAAGAGTTCTGTGAAGCACACAATATGTCTTCATTCTTGCTGTTTATATATTCCAGGTGCACTAACTTTCATCTATTTGACAACTACATTCTTTTTTTCTCCCCATATTTAGTATTGTGTACTTAAGTGTTTTGCTAGAATGGCCCTCAAGGAGTAACCATTATTCACTTGGGCCCTCAGCATTCTTGCCACTAACTTAGTAATCTCAAAACACAGAATTGCAAGGTATGGTCAGTTATGTTCACCACTACATATATTATTCAATCTAAAGAAACCTCATAGTAATATACCAGAGCCTTGGAAGAGCTTTGTTTCACTTTTTTTTTTAATCTTTGTTTTGTTACTCATTTAATAAAGAACCTTTCAAATGAAGCAACTTGAAATCCACAGCTGCTAGGACTACAGAAAAGTCTCTGACCACCAGGTGCCTACCGCATTCTTGAACTGGGAGACTTTCTTTTGCAGAATTCCCATGGAACTGTTAATGAAGTAGTTTGATTCAGAAGGTGGTTAAAAGTGGATGGTATTTTATAATGAGAGAACAACCAACAGTTCCAGTAAATGGAAAGAATTCACTTTATGTGTTCATCTTCCCAGCACCTGTGGGAGCTGTTACCAAAGCAGATGGCCAAGAAGAGGATGAAAAGAAGACAGATGAAGGAAAGAAGGAACCAGACGGACAAGCCAAGGTGGTATTTATCTAATTCTTCCTGGTTCTTTTTTCCTGTTTCCTCCCTTCTGTCTCTGTTCCTGTCTGAAAATCAGTTGTCCTTCTTCAGGACATTTTACAATTTTAGAAGCAAATTAAATGAACTTATTAATTCTGCTTTTACAAGGCTCCAAACAGTGAGCAAAATAAACGTTCATTTATAATAACAAAAATGTTAAGCAAAACGTGTTTATGCCTGCAGTAAAACAGCTTTCTGATTATGTGACTCTCCCATTACAGAAGCCAAAAATCTTTCCACAACAACTCAAATACATTTCTGAATTTATCTTCCTCAATTCCTGACTGCCCTTGCATTTTACCTCTGTTTCTCAACCTCCTTAATTCATTCATGTTCTAATACACATGTAAACCATTACTAAAAAGCATGTAATTAGACTTAAATCAATAGCTGGATATCTGGATTGTGCAGTGGCAAAAGTTAGGCAATTTCACAGAAATAGCCCCTGAGGAATATCTTCTGCTGCTCTATGAGGTTTTAGATTTTACTTTCTGTGTTTTGACTGATTAATACAAAATGTACCTTGGCATTTTTCCTGCTTAGAATGCAAAAGTCTTCCAACATTCAGCAAGACACACTAATATTTGCTCAGTATTTCTAATACAAACACTGCCTTAAATTTTCTGAATTACAGATGCAGATTTTTATTCAGCTTCCTCCCCCCCCCGCAACCCCCCCTGGCTGGTAAAAGAAGTAGCTATTTTAATTAGAATTAAAAATCTGTTTATTTGATTTAATCAGCTCATTGAGCATTCTCTTTGTACCTCTAATCCCTTGAATGGGGATGTCAAGGCATGTGATAGCACATAGCCGTGACAATAATCTCAGGAGGTTTTCCATTGCTGCCATTTATAATAAGTAATGCATTTTAGTGCTAAAGAGACAGCTATACTCATTACAGGGGAAATCTGCTCCTCCCCATACATAATAGCAGCAGCAGAAACTGGCTTTGGGCAAAGAATTACAGAGGCCTTCACAGTACAGAACACATTTCCAAAGCGACTCTGCGACCCTTCACAAAGATCCTGCCACTCTACCACCTCTTTCCCTTCAGCCTCTAGAATAAGGACCAAATGATAGTTACCTCCTACTCAGTTTACCTCTGGACATTCCTTCTGCCATACTCCATTCAGATGCTGCTGCGGACCCACCACTCTACTCTGCCACTGAGTAAAAGCAGTGTGGAACCCACCAGGAAAAAGAGCTTTCTATATCCTGAAGAAACAGGATCAATTCACTAAGGAAAATACATGCATGTGGTATATATACCGTTGGACTCTGGCTGTGTGCACAAAACCAACATTTTTTACCTCAGAACTGAGTACCTTCAATTAGCCATCCCCGCAAAAAAACCTCTTTGCAGAGGCATTGAGTAATGGCTCTAACAAAGGCTGCTAGAACCTCAATCAGGACAAACCTATTTTATCTGTTTCAATATAATTTTAGTTGCACTCAAAATTGAACATTGTTGACCACGATCTGTAGATACACATATCCACAAGGTAAGTTAGAGAAAAATATGCTGCAACAGCAAAAACATATTTTCATTTAGAGATGAAAATGTAAGCTGCCCAACTTATCTTTGTACAATTATTTTACAGTCAGTATCCTTCTACTTCAGTCTCCCATTCAATACAATCATTTTTTCCTGATATTCACGCTGTTTCTCTTTACAAACTCATCAGTACCTGAAGTTGCATTTAATGATGAAAAAAAAAACATCAGCAACATGCTTCAAAGAATTGTACAACACTGACTAGCATTCATTTGAATGATGTGTCCACTCAACGAGGTCAGTAAAATAAGTCAAGGAGGTTGTCATGATTGCTCAGTCATTCTGTTCCTGAAGAAATACAAAACAATTTCAAGCAAGGAAATTTTTACCTCTTTTCTTAATTTACTGAGATAGGAAAAGTTAAGCCATTACCCCTTCAATCCCTAAAAGAGATAATAACTCATTTTTCCAACAAAGTTGCAGCTCTAAAGTTTCAAAGTACAATGAAGAACTATGATATCCAAAATCCCACTACCTGCTTGTATAGATAAATCTCAAATGCTGCAGAAGCAGACTCACTTTTTTAATGCAATAAATGAATGTTTTTAAGCCTTCATTTCTTAACCATAATATCATATAGCCCAAAGCAGTAACCAAGAATTTCACAAAATGTTTTACAAGAAAGGATAATTTCTATACCATGTTTTTGAGCAACATTTAATGGCTGCTCAGTCATCTTTGATCTTATGTTCACTCCAGGGAAAGCATTTTTGAAGAGTGCATCCTCCTTCCTCAGCACAGGCAATTGCACTGACTAGAAACAACTGTAGCTCCTCACCAGACCTGGTTCAGTTATTCATTTTCTCTACTGAGAGAGGTAAGTTTGAAATCAGCTTGGGGCCCTGACTCACTCCACTAACTAAAGTGAATACACCTCTTGGGGTAAAATATTCAGGGCTTCTTGCCCAATAGAGAAAAATTGTGAAAGCTAAAGACAGCTCAAGTGTCAGTTTAACCATGATGCAGTCGAGTAAGGATAGAGTATCGTACAGATAGACACCTGTTGTACCCTCTCAAAAGAACCCACATGCATGACAAAATTTAAAATTCAGGCAGGCAAAAGTGACACACACTAAGGTTGCCTTGTACAGTGAAGCGTAGAGAGGAAGAGCTTTTTCCACCAGGCATAATGAATTCTGTGTAAGCATATTAACAAGCCACTTCTATTCTGATTTACCTTTGTCATCAATCAGGTAACTTTTATTTATGCCTCAGGGCTGTGCTGTGTTGGCACTTGCTGTGCACTGTTCTTCCAGTGAATTTATTAGCCAAAGATGTAAATTAATCAGTGGTTTCAATTTACCACCAGCAAACCACATTTACCATCATTATTTCCAATAATGCTTCAGTAATATGTGGTGCTTTGTTGTGTCTCACTTTTAAACAGTGTCATCAGTATTATCATTCTGGTCACATTAGGCCTCAGCCTACGTAAAACAACCTGCTAATTCCCCCGAGGAGTAACTCTATTCTTCCACAGCATATCACACATGTCAAATACATAATCAAAATTTAAACTAATGCCTTGGAAGAGTTGCTTGTCTACCTTTTGCTGCCCTATTCCCATATATCCTAAAAAGCACCGAGATACGTAAGACTGAATCAGAGCATCACATGTGCAGTTATGATTAAATTACTTTCCTATCTCAGTTATAGTTCTGTTACTTTCTGGATACTGTTCCCAACGGTCTCAACAAAATAACTCAAGAGAAAGCAAGCCACCAGGCCAACTAAACATGTGTGAATATGGTAAGAGTGACAGAGGGTAGAGAGGCCACTGCTTTGTTTCAGCTCTTCCTCAGGCACTTTTTATCGTCATTTTCTGATATTAGCATTCCTTGTGAATTGTGGGCATTTCTAGGACACAAGCTGAAGTAGCCAAGGAGCAGCTACCATACTAAATATACCATCTGATTTCCAGGAATGTTTATGCCAAAGAGCCCCTCAAGTGGCTTAAAGTAGCCTCAGCAGGAAAGGCTTTGTGGGGCTCCCACCTACTGATGCTGCTAACAGTCTACCATTGGGAAGGGACTGCAACAGGTGAGAAGGGTCTTAAAGTCACAACAAAAGAGGTCCCTACTTGAAACAGGCCAAGCAAAAATGGGAACAGACTTCCTCAGAGATTTTCTTGGCCTATAATGATGAAGACTTGTGTTTGTGGCTTAAGGCTTCTGTGCAACCTGGTCTAGGGAATCCTGCTGTGGCAGGGGGGTTGGACTAGATGATCTTTCAAGGCCCTTCCAACTCCTAATATTCTGTGATTCTGTAAGGCCTTAATTCCTTTGTTATCTGCTTTTCTGTGGTTCTAGGTAACAAAGGCAATAATTTTTTTTTTTTAATATACACAAATAAAAAAAAAGCCCAAACAAAACACAAAAATAAGCCCCAAAGGAAGGCTGAGGCGCTTTCTCCAAATAAATGTAACGTTTATAATTCATAAAATGAAAGACAATCTGAGTATCTGACAGTTTTGCATATACACTCAAGGTACTAAGCAAAAAGGTACTACAACAATGGTCTTCAAAGGAGAAGAAAAAAAATGAAATGAATTGTGCAAGCTGAACAAGTAATGAACTAATTAGCACTTAAAAGATGCACTTATTAAAAATAGGTTCTCTAATTCCAACCATTCATGATTCTCTTTAGTGGATATTAAAATGAAACCATTAATTACAGATTATTATTTCTAGATAATTCGGTATGTGTATAAACTCTACAATTCAGATGTCAAACATTAGGCTGTTACTGAACAGTATTTTGTGGTTTACTGTTTGTGTTGTGAAAGTGTAATTTTTTCTGTGGTTTTACATAATGTATTTAGGGTTAAAGGTATAACATTTTTCCATTCACTACTAAGGAATGTGGACTTCCTTAAAATTACTAGCTGATATGGTTAATGGGTCTCAAAAATCTCATATGAAAAATAAACATCTGCTAACAGCAGTATTTTATACCTATGTTTTTATGAGTAAAGACTCTTACTAGCAGCAATGAACTCAATGGATGGAAGTATTTGTAAGTATTAGTCTCTATTTATTCTACAATTTAGTCTTCCACATGCACATTTATAATTAACAAGAATTATGGAAAGCAAAGGAAACCTAACGCCTTAGGTATTATTACTGAACTGGAATATGCTTTTCCTGAGGTTCAAAAGCCTTCTTAATACGGGACAAGTAGATGAGGATGAAAAATCCCAATTTGTCCAACTGAAGAGGTGGAAGTTTAAATTCATTTGGCTCCTGTGGATGTTTCCTGTAAATGAGATTTGAAATGTGGAAAGTTCCTCCACTTACTGCAGATCTGCACCATTTCAAGTATATGCACTAACACCCCAATAGCTTCACAAAGTTTAGTCTTTCAATAACCTGGGTCAAGTCCTCGAACGTAACCACCTGCCATTTTGGCAGGTCTATAGGGACAGATTGTACGCAGACTGTCCCACCTGGCATACCTAACCTTTACTTTTTTTATCACCAATATAAGAAATATTAAAGAAAATATAATCAGGGCTCTGTTACTAAGTATTGTCATCAATTTATACACCGAATTGACTCACAAAAATGACTGTAGTAGGCCCACATCAGAATAGACTTTCATCATTAACAGGAGCTGCAGCCAAGCATTTTTAAGCAGCTAGAAATCCAGGCCACTGTCTCTACTTGTTTTTTTAGGTGGCTTTGGTTACCTTCCTGCTGCCATCCACAAAATTAATTAAGGTCCCAGATTATCATTTTGTGCAATAATAGAGTAAAATGAGTTTTCAATTGCATGGATACAATCTTGTGGAAGATCCTTTAAAGTGAACTAAAGACAATGTGGCAAGGACAAAAAACCATACAAGTCCTCAGAGGACAAAACACGATACTTTCTGAAGTTTACTCCTTAGTTCACAGCACACAAAATGGTGCAATAAACTTGTGCCTGATGTGCTACAAATTTAATGCCTTATTGATCTTTTCTTTCATCTGTAACACAAGTATAAAATTCTTTACAATATATTTAATTTGTACTAGAACTCATCATCCTATTAAAAAGGAAATAATTTGTTTCTAAGTGATTTGTGTGGAGTCTTGCTGTATTTAAAGAAAGTACACTGAAAAAAACCCCAAAGCAAAACAAAACCAACAAAAACCAAAACACCACAACAAACCAACCAACCAACAACAACAACAAAAAAAGTCACAGATCTTTCCAGATATTCAGATGGGACTATCAGCTGGACAATTATTTTTTCCTGCATTATATGCTTTCAAAAGTTAGAAGACAAGAGGCATCCTACTACACAGTATAGCTTGAGTCATTTCAGTGCTAACAAACAAGATCGGTCATTAGAGATTTCAGAGAGATTATCACAAAAAATAACGGCTGTGTTTCATCACTGCAGTGAAAATAGCATCCAAAGATATAATTTGGGTCCACAGCTTTCAGAGAAGTGAAAACAAATTAGATTCTGTTCTCAGGAAAATTTGGCCAAGAGCCCACTGTTGATCAATGGTCCTCTGTATTTAGGGTTTACATATACATTATGACTTATGTGAGGCACCTGAGTACAATGCTAGCTGGGCTAATAAAGTGTGAACTAGGATAAGGTAATCCACTTCAATACTTCAAAAATGAAAACTGTTTAATCACAAATCATTAAAATGCAAAGGTAAGACAGTGACATGACTTCCACCTGTATGCTGCCTTTTAATATATCCATTTCTAATATACTTATTAGAATAATAGTACATTGCAAGGTAGTATGAACCTTTCAAGGACATGAAAAGCCATTATCCCCCACAGGACACTGTGACGTGTTAGTGCTCTGCACCTTTCAATACCTTGCCTAGAAGTCTCACTTAAAGCCAATGGGAACTAAGATAGACCTCCCTGTATCGTTAAAATACAAAGGCATCTTTGGATAGGGATGTAGTATCCTTTCTGTACGAGAGGAATGAGGGGAATGAAGAGAAACATCTGTTCAGATGAAGACCAAACACACTCAAAATACTCAGTCTGCCAGAAACTGAGAATAGATGAAGATAGCATGCTGGCTACTGGATTACTTTCTGAATGCATTATTACAAAATTACAGACTCAGCAGATTAAATTATTTGAAGGGTATCCAAAAACTTGGGCTCACAAAAGGTGAGATCTACTAAACAGTGTATGTTCTTTTTAAAAAATTATTTTTAAAGATGTATGAAAAGGAAGGTCAGACTAATTAACCATTTAGGTGGTTAAGGAGTGCTGCTTTCAGCACTCCTCCGTGGCCTGTGTCAACCTCATTATTCTTAATAAGGTAAGGATGACTTGATACATGTTTCATCTTCTGTAATAGTGAAAATTGGTGACGCTGGAAAAGCTTTTCAGGCACATGACCTTACTCTACATAACTGCAAGTCAGCTCTTGTTTACAAGTGGTAGCATTGTACTATGCTGGTATCATTATCTATATTATTTGTAGCATAAACTGCATTACAGAGCTCATTTTTAAATGACTTATTTTTTGGATGAAAATTCTTACCTCAAAAATCTCTCCAGGCAGAACAATATTCATGGTTTTTAAGTTTTCCAACCTATTATTACTAACCACTTAATATTTCTGCCACAAGCCATTTGGTGGTACCCAAGTGCTATATAAACAGTAATTAATCAGGTTTCTCAACATGCTGGTGAACTACCATGGCTATTATTTCCCTCATACAAAAAGATTAAATGACTTATTCAAGAACACAGAAACAAATCAGAGACTGAGATGGAAGGTTTGAATCCTAGGTTTCTGCTTTTAATGTCAATCAACACTTCCTCTCCTTTTGCTGGAGAGAAGCCATCATAAAAATTTTAATGACTAATCTATTAAACAACTAATAGTGCATTACACAGACTATCAGTATCAGTGTGCATAAATACACTGTCTCCAAGCATTTCATCTTCACTCCAAGAAAAATAACTTCAACAATAAAGAAAAAGGAGATGTATCAGAAAAAGAGATCAGAGGTTAATTGTCACCACATTAAACTCTAAAAATATGCTCCCCTTTAACACCTCGTGACAGATGCCAGAAAAGCAGACAGAATCTGTCACAAGGGAACAAAAGATGCTAATTTGCAGATAAGCCAACTATAGTCTACAGTAATAAAGTCAGTTCTTGTTGTTTCTTAATAATGAGCTGTCAGATGGCAGGATTATAGTGTGGTTTGACACCGCGCTACTTCTCACGGAGAGCCACAGTGTGACGACACTCGGCTCCTTCACTCCACTGGGATATTTCAATTCCATTACTTATAAAATGAAACCCAATTTCCTACATGGTACAAACTGACTTTGAAATCCTTAACGTAATTCTGTGGAGCGGGTGGGCACCAGAGAAACCACTTCATAGGCAAACAAAATCACATTACTAGATTATCATTCCTCAGAAAGATTCCCTACTCTGCCTGGTACCCCCTCACTTTTTCCCCTTGCCCCAGGGCACAATACAGTAACTGTGCAGCATATTGCCTTATGAATCTTCTTCAAGCACCCAATTATCCTGGTGCAGCAGACTTGTCATTACCATGACACCTGTGTGCAGTATGCAGTACATGCTGTCAGAGGTGAAAGATTGTACACAGGCATTCTGCATTTCCATTACAATGTGAAAAGTGAAGGGAAAGGAAGAGACAGACACAAACACACATACACCCTCAACAAACAGCTTTACCAAGGATGCTGATTAAAAGCAGAGGTTAAGAACATTTTTTTAGTGGCAATATAATTGTCAGACATTCTGGTGCTGTCTCTGCCTCCAGCAAAATTCCTCCTGTGTGTTTTTGTCATGATAATCAATGAGGTGGTGTAAGTACATTTTGAAGACTTTTAACACAGTTGAATAAAACAGTCCCTCAGCCCATATTTCCTCCAGAAGGAGAATTAAGCTTTGTATTTTCTTCCTCTGACCAGTTTTCTTCTTTTTAAAAGGTATTCCATCACCACTCACACCTGCCCACAAAACCCTGAGGGGTGTCACTGAAGTAATTGAGCTGTGCTGGCTCAAATAGGCTCCCAGATACAGGAAGGGGTACACGAGTGATATAGGACACTTGCCTTCTAGGTGAACAAATACTGGCTGAGCACAGAGATCCGACCCAGGACACATCTGGGAAACTGCATTGTGATGGATCAAAGCTGGCAACTCACGTGGCAGGAGGTAACTGATGCTACCTCTCTGAGCATATGCTCATGCAAGGTGATATATGCCCTCAGCTCCCACTAGTTTCACCAAGAACTGTACCCTGCAAACATTACGGTCAGTATCTCACAGAATCAGGCCTTTAAGGACAAATACACAGAGCAGTTGAGTGATCACAGGTCATAAGAACATGCTGCAGATTTTCTAATTACACATAGTGTGTTCTACCTCTCATTTCCTCCTTCCTGAGCAGGCTCCTACCAATTCTCCATGTGATCATGCAGTTCATTACAGCTGTAAATATAAACATCCTTTTTTTTCACAGCCTATCCTTATTAGGAAACAGATGGGAAAAAATATCAAGATTAATAGTAGACATACTGAGACGACTTCTTCCCTTAGTAATGGATTTTCTGTTTTAAACCAATGAATACTAAGCTTGTAGAAAACAATAATTACAGTAGGTACAGCTAAGACATTTAAGGATTCTTTCCAAAGACAAGCAGGCAGAAAAGTCTGGGTAATTGAAATAGCTCATCATTCAAAATTAATTTCAACTATACTAATAGAGACAAATGGAAGCAACCTGAAACCTCTGGTCAAGTATTCTAATGTCAGCACTCAAGGATATGTATCTTCAGAGTCTGAAATGGAGAAGAAGGGGAGCAGCTGTGGAGAGAGAAGGAAAGAAAACAGAGAACTCCCACCTCTCCTTTTCAAAGTGGCAATGAGGTGTTTATTACTCAGCATCAGCTGCTTGCTTTTCATAGGGTGACATAACACACAAAGCTCCTGAACAAGATCTGCAGTTACTACCCTGTGCAGACACTTAGCTAGAGGACCTGGGAGGCTGACATTATGGGGAGTTAGCGTAGCCTAGTGAGGTACCTTCCACTTAGCTCTGCTTATAACCCAAGGATAAATTTGGGTTCCTTGAAAGAGCTATATGAAAGATTGCTCTCTGCAATCAGTATCCTATCATGAATCATTCTAGTGTTGTTCTTGTGCTCGAAAACACCACTGCTTACAGAACAACAAGTAATCTCATTCTTATTTCAGAATTAATAATACAGGAGGCACAAAACAATGGGTAGACAGGGCATAAGAACTGTAAGTTAAGGATTCAGAGAAATGTTAAAAAACATTTACTCTTTCATAACTTTACTGCACTGTAAAGGCCCAGGACCATCACTCTGTCACCTTGTTAAGGGTGTACGCACACCAACTGCAACCACAGACTTAAGTCTCTTTGAAAAAAGATCTTTGGAGATGGGATGGGAATCGTTACAGTGAGATATGGGAGTGGAAAAAAGGGGGGAGGAACAGAAAGAATAATAACCATAGCAACAACAAAGTAAGCCCTAAAAAGATGAAATTAATACTTGTGTCTTATCTTGCAACAGCAATTCCAACGAAACACAAATCCACTAGTTAATCTGGCAAATATAAAATAGGCATAATTTTTACTAGTTATGAAAAGTGCTGATGTTTTATTAGCAGAAGTTTATAAATTTTCACATGGTTTAGATTATTATAATTTCTTTTAAAACCTACATTGACAACCAAGTCTAATTCTTATCTCTGAAAATGGCATTTTTCTATGTGAATTGCTTTCATTTTAAAAGATGCACTATCTTTTTTTTTCTTTACAAAAACTAATGCTTATAAAAGTTTATAAATACATGGTTTATCATGTATTCTTAAAGGAAACATCTGAAGCTGCAAGGTCAGAGGCATAAAATGCATGGACAACCATGCTAGCAGTAAGAAGGAGCTATAAATATCTTCATTTTATTAACAATCTTCCTCCCAATTATTGAAATGATTCAATTTGATAAAGTTCATGAATCTTCATGTTGCTGAAGCTTTGTACAGAGGAGCACTACATGGCCAGAGGATATGATGACTTTTCAGTCATGAAGATATGCTTCATAATACCTGGACAGCATCTATGTGAAGGCTGGAGGAAAAGAGAGAGCTCTTGTCTTCAACTTTTTAAGGGCATTTAGTGTGCCTAAGTTCTAGTTAATCGTAGTTTCTCAATAAAATTACTCTTCCCTTTAAGACTTCTTTTAACATCTATCTATCTTCCCTCTTAGCCTTTAGTACTTCTAAATGTCAAATCACCTGCAATTCTGGCTATCGAAAGTAATTCTGGGATTAAAAGTCTTGAATGACATTGTGCATTTTGCTAAACACACACAAATCTCTTCCGTATGAGCTATATAGGAAACCAAAGGTGCTAATTAACTCAATTTCAGGTAAATTTGCTAAATAAGAAATTCTATTCTGCAAAGCAACACTGTAAAATTAGGGTATAAATATCTGAGTCTTTCTGAAAGGCAAAAAAAATGTACCATCTTCAACAGAATTAACAGATTGAGAAATTCAGATATCAGTTGATGATTAAAAGATCAATTTCCTTGCAAGGAGGAGGAAATTGCTCAGTGAATATTTAGTTCCTCTCCTTTCTGCACACACTTCTACACACAACAACAGAAATTAAAGATACCACTTTGTGAGATGAAGACCTCAAGTTACCAGAACTCATGTAAATATTCATGGTCCCTAAACCACCGATATCTGCAGGCTCTCCATATGTGCACCAATGAAAATGTATCACAGCTTTACCAAAAAACCCTATAGAAGTTAGTGAAAAAGGGCAAAAACCTGAAACTAAGATGTTCTGCTTCTGTAAAACTGGTAGTGAATATCCTGCTTGTGTGGAGAATTAGTTTGAGCATTTCAAAACACCTCTGTAGAACATGCAATGCTGGCAGACTGTGGTGCTACTCAATGTGACATGTTAGCTGTTCCAGCTGATCTTGTACTTCAACAACAGAC
Organism: Galbula dea; assembly: GCA_013399015.1. Taxonomy (NCBI): domain Eukaryota; kingdom Metazoa; phylum Chordata; class Aves; order Piciformes; family Galbulidae; genus Galbula; species Galbula dea. The sequence goes on from VWZX01000351.1 coordinate 2,336,666, forward strand.
ATGGCTACCTTTTGCTGACTTTATTTTGCTTTAATCTGCTGTCATGTTTTATTTCAGTATTAGGCCTCCCCCACGTAGACTCACTCAACTAATTCTTGTAGGTCACAATCAGGAGACTGGGAAACAGTCTGAGTAGCATTTGTAGAACCAAATATTCCAATAAACTGTGTATGTACAAGTGATACATTCTGGGTGATTTATCAAAGTGTCAGAAAATGCCTCAAAGTACCTGGAATACATCATCTGTTTTCTAAATAGTCAAATTCATCTCCCATAGCAAGCACATCAGAGAATCATTAACTCCTGAAGATGATACTTGCACACCTAGAATATCTTTGAGGAGCCAGAAATAGACTAGGGGCTTCGCAGAGCCAAACTGCAGAAGTACTTACGGCCAAGGAGGACTAACTGGCAAAGAGCCTTCACTGACATCATACAATGTCCAAACAAAGCAACAACTATGCAAATTACTTGTAATAAGAGACCATGAGGGAACGTTCAAAACGTGGAGCCTCATGGTTAGGACGCAGCCAGAGATTCTAGCTTCTATCTGAGCATTGAATATAAAGAACTCCACTGTGACAAGTATGCGCCTTCAAACTGATGTAGCCATCTTGTACTACAAAAACAGGAAGGTTTTCTCCACTAAACCTCTGGTGAAACCTACCTAAGGGTCAAAGCCTTAGAAGACATTATTTCTGTACCTGTAGAGAAACACTGCTGCTACCTATTGCTTGGAATAACCTCTGCTAGTGGAAGTCTTTATTTTTTCATCACAATATCATAACGATTTGAACTGGTAGAAGTTTTTTAAAAATACCAAATGCAACATCATATATGAAGAATCTGAATGTATTAGCAATGTGAGTCTTCTGGAAAATTGCCTTCAAGCACAGACATCCTTGTAATTTCCAGCTTTTCTGTTCTTCTCTTATGTGCCTTTTAGTAATGTGGCATATTTAAACTGCCATGGGACAACATTTATTAGCAGAAATACTTGATAGTAATAAAGCTAGGATGAAAGTTATCTTCCTTTCTTAACTATGTTGCAAAGCATCAGCCCTTTGGTCTCTCCCATGCTCAGACTCTCCGTAGAATACCTGCTAAATTGTGTATGTGCTACCAGATTTCCTGATCTTCCACTCATCGTGACCTCCATCTCAATCCCCACTTTCTATGGGATTACACAGACATGTCTGAAAAGATGGTCTGTTCCTTGCAGGGACGCGCTGCATAAACTCCCCAGAATATTTTACTCTTCTAATTCTGAAACATAACAGACTTCTATCAACATGACTGAATCAGGAAGTGTGGTAGAAAAAGAAGAAAATGCTCTATCTGCAGTAGAATTTCACTCTCCAGACTACATCTACATTCTCAACATTTCTTCTCAAATTTTTAATACATCCTTCAAAGCAAAGATAGTCTGCATTTGTTTCTATCAATTTGACATTTAAGAACACTTAGAGGCAAAAAAATGCAACCATTTGGCATAACTGATAGGCAAGAAAAGATCATTTATCAATTGTGAATCTAATCACAACAAATTGATAAGATACTGACATAAACTAGGACATTGCTTGCTTGGCTTTTAAATATTTTTTCCCCCACCCCATTTACAGTAAACAGCAGAAATGTCTTTAGCATTTAAGGAATGCTAAGGTTGTCAGGGAAATTGTTCTCAATTTAAATTCTATTGCCATTTAAAAAAGGAGGGGGGGGGATAGAAGATGAATTGTCCATATCAGAGGAATTACATCCAACAAATGGCAAACCAAGTTATGACATATACCATGCACTGCCCAATTGCTTTTCAGTCACAGCTTGGAGCCAAGCTTTGCTTGTCTACTTCTTTCACACTAACTGCTGGGCACACTCATCCATGGGAAACTGCCTTCCTACTGAACGACATTTAACAACACACTCTATAGATCTTCTCCAAAACCAAAATGGAGATGCTACAGAAAGTTGAAATGCATTACAGGCAGAGACCAAATTTCTCTTCTCACAAGGGCCCCACACAATGGAGATGTGCACAGCAAGTACTTCTGGCTACATAAGAAGAGATGGGCCGTGCCAGTATTCTCCAAATATTGGGAGGGAAGACAAGAAGTTTTCTAGCAGGAATTTCTTCAGCATGGGGCTACATTAGGAAACACACACAGCTGCAGTTCAGTGCAGCAGTCTGCAAGATAAGAGGCAGACATATGAGCTTCTCTCTCTGGTATGTGGGGTCGCAGACTGAAAGGCAGGTCTGTGCCATCCTTCAGACTTGCAGGATATCATCCTAGCTTGGGAGAAGCTGGATACAGCACTCCTCACATATACTAGGTTGGGCAGGACTGAGATGAAACTGTGCATTAAAAACTGTTTGCAGCTGATGGAGAAATGTTGCTGCTGATGCAGTGTCACAGTGCCCATGCAGACACTGTATGTGTCTTAGTCACAGCTCTGAGTGATGTTGTTTCTGGTATCTAGTGCCTCTTGGTGGTCTCTCTCCCCCATGTCCATGCATGCTCCTACTTCAAGGCAGTCTATAACTTAAACATATACTTTAAGACATAACATCTAAGTGTGGAAGAATATTAGGAAAGTGATACATGAGTTCTAGTCTGTGTGTGTGCTCTGCAAAGGGGTAATGCTCAGTGAGAAGGTCTCTTTTTCTAAGCAATATAAAGAGACAGCAATAGAAGATGACTTATCAGAAGTACTCCTCAGTTACACCTACAGTAGAAAATTTTACTTGCCAAGGAATGTTTCTGGGTACCAAACCTTAGTTGTCTCTACTATTAAATCACTATGATAGGCTTTTGGGCTGTGATGACCAGTGTGCTCCCTAACCATTTCCTATCACAGCTCAGGGGTTAGTATATGCTAGAGAATGTTCCTAACAGGCAGTCTGCCTACAGCTATGCTGCCTCTACTTTGGAGGACATGAAAAGGGTATGAAAATGTATTATGATTGTGTGGATATGCCATAACAGTTCTTGGTTTAACTTAGTAATGACAGAGTGTGTCAGTTATAGCAGATTCCAGAGGTTGATTCAAATACATTCAGTGCAATCTATTAATAGATATTATGTTGAGCAAAAGACAAATGTTTTAATTTTTTAAAGTATGTGTACATCTGGTGTGTCTAAATGGCTGCCATAAATGAAAATAGGAAGCATGAATCATTAATAAAGAAGCAAAAAATTACAAAAAATTTGCATAAAATTTAAAGAAACAGTAAGGGCATTAAACTATGTTTCTGGGCTCAGTCAGGGAAGTTTTACCTGCAAATGCAGTGAAAAAACAATTTCAGGATCAAGATCTTTGTTAACAGAAAGGCGGTTCCTACAGTAGCAATATTTGTATGTTGTAGATACACAACCCAAGGGAAAAAAAATGCATTGTGCTTTTGTGGAATAAGCCAACTAGTGCAATATAATAATTCCCATGAAGTTTTTAAGGTCACTATCTACTAAGCACCGAGTGAAAATAACCAGTATAAAACCAAGATTCAAGTAATATGCGACACTGCTGCTACCAGATGTATACTTCTTGCATTGTTTTTACTTGCTTATGATAATAAAGAAACTTTTGTTCTTCAGAAGAAAAAAGAACTGGCAACATTCCACCAAATGCTCTCATGTTCTGCACCTCAGGGGTCCAGTCAGTAACTTTATTTTGCTTTTGTTTGTTTTGTCTTTATATAAGGGTCTCCATATGCCTTACCAACATATCCATATGCATTTTCTTTGTGCCTCCAAGTAAATAATTTGGGGTTTTCTTTTTTTAAACTAACAAAGATTTTGTTAATATTTATCTGATGTGAAATTAAAATTAAAATAAACAAACAAAACCTAAATAAAAATAAAAACCCAAACACCTAACCAGCTTTCTTTTTTTATTTTATTCCACACATTTCCTCATGATTTTTTCCCTTTCCACTTTGTTCTCTCCTAGATATGTCCAAAGAAAGAGAACACAAACCCCAGAAAGACATCATCACCAAGTAACATGACTTGTAAACTGAAAGCTGGATTATGCAATCAAGTAGCTACACAAAGATAAGAAAAAAATAAGTGCGTTAATAATACTTGGAAATCTTCAGTCTGCAAGTTTAAAAGTATTCACTATCCCAATGAAGCACCCACAAACAACGTTGTTCCTGCAATGAAAATATACAGCATATCTGTGCAAATGCTTTAAGCTCTACTTCTCCTTAAAATGTAGTTGGTGGGTGCTGGCAAAGCGTCTGCAATCTTATCAAAATAAAAATGCAATCCAGCACATTCACAGTCAGCCTGGCCACAAGTCAGTACAACTCCTATCCACTAATTTTATTTGCAGTGACTGCCGAAGACCCCCAGGAAGCCTGTGATTTCTATTATGACAACGGTGATATGTTATTTTCTCTTCCTTTTGCCTTTATGCATCAGATGTTCTGTCTTAAAGGAAATTTTTTTGTTAGTCACATCCCAGTGGTCAAAAACCAGGTAAAAAACCTAGCACTTCCTGGTCACCATGAGCAAGGGCAACATGAGATGTAACACTGCTTACATGTCATTATAGCAGCAAAAAGGCAATCTTGCCTCTTCCATTATCGTACCCTAAGGGTTATGTTTGTGAAGCAATGCAAACTTTTCTACTTTTTAAATCTACAATCCATAAACATCCAAGACAGCCAGAAAGAACTGCAGCAGACTTCACTATGAGAGCTCAGACAAGAGATATTCTGTAATAACAGTGAGAATTATAAGCCTGTGTGAAAGCCCACAGTAGAAGAGAGCATATTTCACTGTAGTCTGATATGCAGCCACCATTTTATTCAGATAGTAATATAAAATAAATTAAAATAAATGTGTTTCATAAAGCTCAAGACTAAGAAAAGAATAATGAAAAAGACAGGCTGGCAGATCATAATTTTTTGTTATACAGCAAGACTGGTTAAAACCATCTGTGCATGGCTTTCCATGTATCCTTACGTTGGCAACAATTTTAGAGACTCTTTAAATGCTATCTAATTATTAATTTGTCTTTTGTAAGATACATTTTTAAATACACACACAGTTATAACACAATTATTACCTGCAACAGAATATATTTTTGTCACAGACTTCGTTTTCTGTAAGTTAAGAAAGCAGGAAAAAAGCACATGGAGAAATCTAGAGGAAACAAATACTTCATAATTTTTTAAATATTCCTCTGACATCAGCCAAGAAGAAATAGTCACTCAAACTTCAGAGAGGCTATGAGGGGAGATACAGACTGATGAAACAGGCAACTCCACCATAGGTATTGCCCACCCAAAGACAACCCTTCTGAAGTCATTTGATTGGAAAACTCTTCTGATAAGAGAGCACTGATTCCCCATATTGGAACAAAATATCCCCAAAACAAATCCTATCAACTAGAAGCAAGAAAAATAAACTTAAAATTACTTTTCTGCTGTGATTTGTGCCAGGGTTTTGTGTTTGGTTAGGCCTTTGCTCCTCAGTCAGTGATGTTTCTTGCTGCACATAGAAGAAAGATGAAATATTTTAGAACTTGACACGAGGTACTGAAATAGTTTTGCTTGACTTTGAGCTTTCTATAGCACTTTCTTCAGCCAGAGAGCTTAGATTTCACTTGAACACAGCTTCTTTGTATCTCACTGATTTCTGAGACTTGAAATAAACTTTTTCATCAGTAAAATTCATGTGGCTTTGCTCTGAGAAGTTTTTAACCCAGTTTATGGTGAAATAAATTTTCTTTCTGGAAACGTCTCCTCTGTTTTACACAGTGTACGCAGTTCTTCTCTGCACCGTTGGTGAGTTCTACATAGGGGAATATTTGCCTTGTGACTTTGTCCTATAGCCTGGAAAACTGAAGTGACATTGCACTTCCAATTTTATTTTTCAGTACCTACTAACAAAATACTTGGATATTACATAACATGGCCACAGCAGTATCCACATCTTTTGTTACAAGCATTTTGGGTTTGCTTTTCACTTCTTTATCAACCGATTCACCATCACTTACACTTCCAATCTCAGAGTTAATTTTCACTTTGCTCCTTCCCCTACTATGCAGCTGAGTCACATCCCAATTCTACTGCTACTTCATTCTTAACATCTCCAAGATCCTGCTTGTGTTTCCTATAGACAAGCCTTACTCAGAACCTCATTACACCCCACCTTGAACACCGGTAAATTCTGTTCCTTCACTTTCCCAAAGACTCACCTCATTCTATGCAAAACACAGCTGCAACAGTCATCTACCTCACCTGTCGATTTGATCATGTCAAGTCACTCCCTCTTTGAAGCCTTTCACTTCTATCACATCAAATTTAAGCTTCTTGTCATCACCTTCAAAGCCTTAAATTGCCTGTCACCGTCCTCCCATTCCCATGACCAGTTTTCCTTATGCTGTGAGCTCCCTAGAGCAAAGAACATCCTCCTTGAACACTTGTAAAGTGATTAGTTGTATGACAGAGGCTATTACCCCAAATAAATCACAAACAATAATGATTGCACCAAACCTCATGTTTTTTTCTTTCACTGCTAACCTTGCAAGCTAATTCCTACAGCTCAGACAGTAGTGAGATAAATTTCAGTGTCTGGATGATATCTGCAAAATTTCTAAATTATTGGCCTCAAAGTCTGTTCCCCAGAGTAACAGAGAAAATTGCAGCATATAGAAAGAAACAGAAATGTGCAGAATGCACAGAAATTTTTTCACTGACAAAATTGAGGACAAAGGAACCAATATAAATTCCCCTCAAAGGAGGCATAGACAACAAACAAATGCTCTTTTATTTCTAAATAAGACCCTACAGAAGAGTTTTCTGACTCTTTATGCACATTAAATCATACCGTGAACTAACTCATTTCCTACATGCAGAGTAGCCCTTTGTTTCTCACATGTCAAAACAGAGAAGGAAATTCCTAACCTGCTTTCACTGCTTTCTAAGATTATTCTGCATAGTAATATAGCTACTCTGTGTGCTTTCTCATCCACTTTAATAGAAAATTCATATCTGAGCAACCCATAGGTGACAGTGGCACACTTGTGTGGTGTTTGGCTAACTGGAAAGAAAGACTTCAAAACTGGAAAATCGTTGGACTGCCTTCCTGTTTCTTCACCAATTTGGATTTTCAGAGTTTCCCAACAGTTCGCTACAGCTATTAGGCACAACAAATCAGCTTTTTGCAGATAACTAGATTCCTTAACCTTAAATGCTGATAAAATGAGAATTGTGCTTCATCATCCAACTCTTCTGCTGAAACGTGTCATTCTGAATTTGAGATGAGAGCAAGCTGGCTAACTAGCTGAAAGGTCCCATATCTGTTCTGAAGAACTTTCCTCTTTATATGCATTCCCGCTTTCTGTGTGTTAATTAAGACAAGCTAGATTTCCACTTGAGCTAACCGCAATATGTCAACATCTGTAACAGATTTAATCCTTTTTTTCTGTGGCAGCCACAACATCAAATGCATGCTATATTTTGATCAATTCCTTGGCTTTCTCACGAGAGATTTAAACACCCATGACAGCTCAGCAAAAAGGGAGGATTCAAGCTTTTGACAATTCCATCAAGTGCTACTTAGCAAACCTCCTTAGGCCACCATCTTGCCCAACAGCCTTTGCATTTCCTCCAATGAAATACCTGTTGTCCTTACCACTACACACTCCTCTCCTTTTATTACTTAAGTATTTCATTCAAACACTGAGATTAGCCTGCAATGTTTCTAGTGCTTAAAAAATGTAAAATCTTACCAATATCTGTTACACACACTGAAATTAGTCTGCAATGTTTCTTGTGCTTGAAAATGTAAAATCTTATCAACATCTGTTACGATCATGTAAATATTTTGGGGAAGGCAGAGGGATCCAAAATGGAAAACATCCAATAAAATCTATTGTTCTTTTCTTGATGTAACAGCTGTAATTTTCAAAACTGCCACAAGTTCACAAAGATCATAAAAAAGTGTTATGACAGCTCAGTCTGATGGGTGCAAGGTTCCTAAACTAATTCCTGGCTCTCTGCTGCTACTGGCTTCTCTGCATCTCTGTTTCCTGACCTCAGTTTTACCTGCTCCTCCAGTTATGATGCTGAGGAGAAGTAACACATTATGCTCTGAAGTATGCTGCTACTGAAAAAGGAGCTACAAGTGTTGCCAACTCTTCCGCCATTTCCCTTCTTAATCCCAGTCACTTCATCTGCCCCTCATCCTCCTTTGCACCACATCAAGTGCTTGCCCAAGTTAGGACTGGGTAGAGTCATTCATCAGAAAAGAAGCCTAAGAAAAGGAACTGAAGAGCTTTCTGCTGAATTAACAAGTTAAATGAAAAGCTGGTGAGAGCCAAAGCTGTGGCAAAGAACATGCACAGAATCACATGGTTACCAACAGACAGGAGGAACATGGCAGGACTCTTCTCTACACCTCTCAAAGAGCTCAGCTGTAACATGTAACTGCACCTGTAGGCTGAGGCTCTACAGCAGGCTGAACAAACCAGATACTGGCTACTTGAACCAGTGTTTTACTGGCTTGGTGTGGTGAAATGGAGGTTTTAGGAATACCAGCATTGGCACAAGTGAGTGTGATAAGACCATACAGCAAAGAAAGGAGAATGGGCCTATGCAGCCAGCGGTGAGATCAACCTAAATATCTGTTAGGTGCTTAGAAGAACTTAAGTTACTCTTCTGAGACAGGAATTTGTCTCATCTGCATTCCTACAACACAACTTCAAAATCAGTGGGCCACTAAGTGAAATCACACTGGTAAGATACAATAAATTAGAAAAAATAAGACGACATCCAAGTGAGCATGCTGCTTGGAATGTCTGCTGACTTATCACAGATTTTGCTTGGAAAATACCTCAGTATTTTTTACAAGTCTCCTACAGATATTCAAAATGACAGAGTCCAGCATGAAGTGCTCTCATTGTGGAAGAACTCTGGGCATCTGAAAGAGTCCCATAAATCTTGTTTCCAGATTATTTTTTGTACTAATGTAGCAATGTGAGGGACCTTGTTTAGCAAACTGATGATCTGTGACAAGTTCTACCCCCTTTTAAAGGCTCTTCAAAGTTTAAATAAAATCTGACCATTTTCTTCATAACATATGTAGAGTTAATGAATCTATCAGGCCTCTTGAGGCAACCAGCAATTATCTCTGACATTAGATACAACACACTTGTATTTAACCACATAAGCCTAATTTTAACTATAGGCAAGAATAATTAAAACTTTGAAAGCTACTATGAAGTCAGGACAGAACAGCTGGTGAAATGAAAGAGCACTGCAAATAGATTTCAAAACTGCAATATGCTGAATTTGTCCTGATTGCATTTGTGGCAGTTAAGAATGTCCACCAAAAAATGTTCAATGTAACAGTTTGACCAAGTTCACTGCTAAACAGTTCAAAGTATCTGCACTTCCACTAGCTCTTAACAGATCCAACTCTCTCCAGGTCTGAAGTACACCTGCTCTGAATATTTTGGCACCACCTTGAATTCAGTCTTTCTCAATCCTTACCCTGACTGCAGGATCCTCTTGTTCTCAGTTTTATCGACTCCAGCAAAAGCGGGGAATTTTATAATCACAGCCACTACAATCCAAAGGGCTTGGAAATTCTAATTCAAAAAATAATAAAAGTACTGGACTTGCCCACTCTTGTCTAATCTTACTGTTTCCAGAGTCTGAAAATTTCCTGTGTTCTGGGGCAGGCAGAGTATCTCATTTTCCTGTTCTCCAGTCATTTTTGCATAGGGATGGTGAACAAACCCTTGAATGTACTGTCTCTATGTGCCACGTAGGAAGGCTGAGAAGTGTCAGATGTTATTATTCAGTGATGCTTCCACAGAAAATTCACTGTCTCTGCTAGAGGAGCCAATTTTTGAGAGACAAGCCAAACTGATATCCAGGATTACCTTGCAGTACTCTCAGGGACAAGCTGTCAACTGCCCCTTTCAGCAGGTAACCTGTCTGCAGTACCTTGTCTTGAGCAAGGCCAAATGTGTTCTTGCTGTAATACAAGACAGAGAACCTAATACAAAATGGAGTGACAGTTTGACACAGGTGCATCTTACTGTCAGACTTGGAAATTGGTAGTTTCAGGCCTAGGCAAGCTACAGCTAGACAGTGATTTCCACTGCACAGCCCAGTGAGAAGCTTCCCATCTTTCATCTTTATCTGTGCTATCAAGTCCTCAAGCCTACATCAGAGGACTGCTTTCTCCTCATTTCTCTCAGAGTAGATGGGTACTGCACATAAGCAGAACTTTGTTTCCAGGCAGCTGCATATACTAGCCAGACCTCCTTAGTGAGTAGCTTATATACAGTTTGTATTGGTCAGCAACTGCCTGTGAGCAAACAGAAAACTAAGAATAAAATGCAGCTATTAATGTGTCTGTGCCTGCCCACATCACCTCCAGGATTCTTCAGCAGTGGTACAAGTCAAGCACTAGACCTCTCCAACAGCAATGCTGAATCCTGCAATGAAGCGCTGTGAATATAGGCTGCCCAGGGAGGTGGTGGAGTCATCATCCCTGGAGGTTTTTAAGAAGAGGATAGATGTGTTTCTTCAGGGGATGATTTAGGGGTAGGAGTAGTGTAGGGCTATCGGTTGGACTAGATGATCTTGAGGGTCCTTTCCAACCGGAATGATTCTGTGATTCTGTGAATGCATATAGGATAGTAAAGTCCATTTTTACTGCAGCGAAAGATCATATCTGTAGAGAAACATTATGCCTTTGGATAGAGAGGGTCTTTTGTATGGGACGGGTACAGATCAGGAGTTTGGCATTGCAACTGGGAAGGGATTGGGTAGAGGAAAATGGGGGGGGGGAAGTAACACCGACTATTTTTTCATGAGACAGTATGTCTACACTATAGATGAGAAACACAATTTTATTTTAAATTACTTTTAATTTCCTTCACCCACTCCCTGGAACTCATGAATGCTAGAGACCCCTGAAGTCAGAGTTTCCTGGCACTGAACATCAAGCCTCCCTGAGTTATGATCACTTTGGAAAATCCCTGTTGTCAGCACTGTGGGAGTTTTTCAGGCTTACTTGAAAAATGTTGCTTTTAGTCTCGGCTCTACAAGACAGACCCGACTCCCCTCCAGAAGCATTCCACAGTTATAATTATAAACTCACCATATGTTCGAAATAGATGTTTGTAAATTAACATTTGCCTCATAAGCTTACTAAGCCTTCAGAACAGCTATAGTTAAAATTTATTTTGATCACATTTACAGCTTTTCATTGTGAGAGCATGATGAAAATTAACAGACCTGACGTGCACGTTAACTTTTATGCCTACCTGACACAGCAACTGGAGGGAAAAGCAGAATGGTAATTAACAAACTATCTGGATATTGTGGCAGCCTTAATTAGATACTGCAAAAGCTGATTTAGCTCCATAACAGTTTTCACTGAGGTAGTCACTTCAAGCACTTCTTAAGGGGTCTTTCTGTCAATCATATGAAAAGATTCCTGGCTTACTTCTTTCTTTTTCCTAAACTGTCATAACGTACTTCAAAACTCAGAGCACAAAGAGTAAAGATCAAACTATGCTTCATCTCATTTTCTCTGCAATCAAAACAAACTAAACACTTGGCAAGTCAGGCTTGTGCAGAATATGTCTCAGCATAGCCATATTTAATCATGGAATGATTTACCACAGCAGGCCATAGGGCAAAACAAGAGTTCAGTCACTTCTTCCACTCTATTCCTCAGAGGTGACCTATGTAAAACCTGAACATTTTGAAGAAGTCTATGCATTTGCCACTGGAAGAGAAAAGGAGGCAGATATAAGAAAGCAAGATAGATTTCTATGGGGAATAAAATTGTCAGGCTACAGTTCTAATGTACCAAGCATGTAAGATATGTCATGTCTGCAAATTGTGGCACTTGTAGCTGGCATTTTAGAATGAATTAGGTGGGTGGATGGTTAAATGACAACAACTACTGTATATCTTTAGCCCTTAAGGAAGACAGTACTTCAGATCCCCTTGTCTTTTTTTTTTATTCCTTTAGGTAATAAATTCTTCCAGGAAAAGGTCAGGCCAGTGTGACAGAAAATCATTCTGATTTGAAGGCTGTTAGGAGTCATGAAAGTAACACATCCTGCTATATTCAGTCTGGCTCTATGTTTGCAGGAAACTGCACAACACAAAAATATGAGGGGGGCTCTAGGGGTATGGGAAACAAACAAACAAAAAGATTTTAAAAATCTTCACAAAGTAGAAAGTTTCACCAAAAAATACAGATGCAATCAACAAGGGGAGCAAAGAGAGACAACAGAACTTACTTTTGAAAGCCTTCTATGCCTCTTCTACCCTCATTTTCTACCATTTTTTTCCACATAAAGACAGTTATTTCTTTAGAGTATTTTGGAATAAATTGGGCTAAATGTGTTTTTGAATGGCAGTAAAGCTTTCAAAGCATGGAGGGCCCAACTGTGAGGTGACTTGACCAAAAGAGGTGAGCTAATGCAGGGGAGAGATAAGCAGTGGCAGGTTTAAAGCTCATGATAACAGTGATCTAGCTCCAAGACACGTACAACAAAGCTTCTTCTAAGACTTATTTCACTGCATTCTTTACCAAACAAGGAAATCTCTAATCTGCAAGTAAAGGAAATGACAAATGTGAACAAAAAAATAAGCTAGTTACAGACTATTCAACCTTAGATTATATTACTCTGAACTGTTAATTAAACTCTTTTTATAACTCTCTCCTGAGTCTGCCTGGGGCTATACCTTTAATGTATCTTTTAATGGGAAATTGATGTGAACAGCATGCAGCCACAAGACCAGGGAAATGTGTCCTCATTCTTAGGATGTCTGCTGTACACATCAATGGACATGAGGGGTCCATGTAGAACTGTTACCACTATTCTTGGCTGTGTGAAGAGCTAGCCAATTAATTGGCTGTCAGGAAACTCATACAGCACTGTAACACTCAGATGGAAAATGAGAAAGAGCATACAAATCAGGAAAAAAAGCACAAGATAAGCAGGTCAACTATCAAAAAAGTGTGAAAAGGAAATATAGCTACTGGAAATACAATGAACCAGTGGCTCATACTCCAATTCACTATAGCTGTACTGAGGTAAGCTTGGCCAACATTCTCTTTAACGACACACATCATATTGTTACATATTCTGGAATACTTCCAAAAACTTGATTTACACTTAAAAGATAACCCCTGGTTAGCACATGGCAGAAGAATGGTGTAAATGAGATTGTTGATAGAATAAAATGTTACAAGAGGAATTGAGATAATTGAGCAATGGCTTTATTTTATAGTTTTAAGTTGGGAATGTAGGGTAATGATACACTTTGAGAGGCTTTGTTTTATTATTATGGCTGCCTCATTTTGCAGAAAAAAACCAGGTCTGGTACAGGCAGTGGCTTTAGCATCTTAAACCTCTTGTCAAAAACAGCATTTGTCACTGGATTCATCTTGAGAAAATCCAGATATTTAGACAGAAATTATAATAACTGCATCAGCACAGCATCACACTGTGCACTTCTGTTCTTAGTCCTTTCTAAATGAATATCACAATTTTAACTAGAAAGCACTAAGTTAATCACATGCAGTAGAGCAAAAACAAGCCCAACATCACAAGGCTAAGCATCTTAGATCTGCAGCAGCAATGATTATAAGACAAGATTAAGGATGGATTACAATAAAAAGTCTACTTTATCAACCATTTCTGAAATAAGACATCTCTAGTTTGAATACACCATGGCTCATTATCAAATAAGAAAAGAAGATAATTCAGCATTTCATATCCAAAATCTCATGCTCTTTTTCCCCCCCCCTTATTAAGCAAAGCCAGCAGGAGAGGGAGTAATAATTTGTTATTCCAAGAGGTTATCACCTAATTGCTATAGTCTTAGAGGGAAGAAGCAGCAAGAAAGGAACTGTAGGGATGGGCCACATCCTGCTGACTCAACACAGCTTGAAGAAAAAAACTCCTTACTTGAAGCAGGAATGCAAATGCTCATGATGGATATATTCCCTCTCATTTCCTCAAAGAAATTTGATATTCACATGCAAACAGCATCCTCATGTATGATCATTTTCACAGTGTATTTCAGGATGTTGACATGTTACCTGATCTTTAAAATTCCTGAATATGACTTAGTTGAACCATATTTGTCTCTACTGACATTATATTGCAATTGCCAAGAAACAGCATTTCTCTTGAGAGAACCTCAGCAAAGGTAATCATGTAGCACACAATAAAAAGTTAGGAATGGATTTCCCCTCCTAGGAAAGATGCACCCTTCTTGAGAAGGTCACTGACCACCAAAAAAAACACAATAAAATGTAGACTCAGTTGGCTGAGGGTTTAGCCTACCCAGTAATTTTGAAACAGATAAATGGAACATTTTACTGCACAAAATGTACAATGCACAGCTGGAAACAAAAGAGTAAGTGCACAGCATTTGAACTTCCAAGTGGCTAAAGGCATATGGAGACATCAAATACTATGTAAACATATCTTGTCACAATTTAAGAGAGGTAATCTAAGAAGCATCTTTTTCATGGAGGGTTTATCTGTAATGAAGTCTTACTCTTAAATGACATGATTTTGCTGTTTATTGTTATACCTGCTAATGCTGATCAAATGCTACCACAAGAAGAAAAGGAATCTTTACAGCAGGCTTTGCCAATGGCAACGCTGAGAAAGTAAAGCATTTAATAACTTTTAATAGACAACCAGTTATAATTGTAACAAGTTACTGGATTTTTTTTTTATTCAGCTGTAGTTCCAGACTACTTTAAAATGGAATCAGGCATAATTAATTACTTCCATTTACTTTCCCTTACATTTCATATTACTATATGTTGATAAAAAAGAAAGGTTGCTAAAACATATGGACACTTCCTCACTCTCTTCATCTGGGAAAGGGGAAGATTCAAGGATCCAGGAAAGAAGAGAGGCTGCTGCTGGCTGGTATTTCAAATTGCACAGTATCATACTTCCATTCATCTGTATAAAAGTAAGCTACAGAATGAAAAATACTGCTGATATTTCCAGTGCACCTAAGTAGAACATGCATTTTACTTGTAAACATTTTTCTTAGGTTTGAATGCTGATGCCAACAGAGCCTTTACAATAGATTTTCCATTTGTTTTCCTTGTGGGGAGAAGGACTGGGAGAAGAGACACACAGACTACCTACAGAAATAACAGAAACTGCCTCAAGCTCACCGTTTCAGAAAGCTGTCAGCCAAGATAAATACAAAGCACAAATATATTCACTCATCATTATACTTGGGAGACATCTCTTAAACCCATACCTATTCTCTTCCCTCAAATTCCTTTAAAACCCTCTGCTGTCACATCTACCAGAGCTTGATAATAGTGTAGTCAGTGCTACTGCAGTACTAGTACCTTGGATTTTACAGTTTACCATAGAATGTGCATGGAACATACATTGAGACTCATATGTATTTTTTCCCTACACATACCATTTCTAGCAGACTTTGTGTGATTCACAGATACACACAAAACTGTAGAATGCACGTTTTTAAAAATAACCTTAAAAAAACCTTAGAATGCACACAGCATCAAAAGGCTGCATTCAGAAATAACTGTGTGCTAGGATGAATGCAGCCACAGCCTAACAAGCAAGGAGGATAAGCATCCTCTGGCATCTCATATAGCACACAAATATACTCCATTTTCCCCCAAATTACTCCTCCTCCCAGATGCTAGCATATATGCTCTTAGCTTGCACCCTTCTTAGTAAACAGTGTATAAGGCTGTCTAGATAGTTCAGGCATTTCTTCTTTCTATAAAGTGATGTTATATACTGATTTAGAACATATTATATAACTTCAAGCTGCTACTTTCAGTATCCATATTAAAAATACCAGCCAACAAAAATATCAAAAAGGGAGCAATGACATGAATTTGAGATTAGCAACCAGTACTTTTTGAGTTCCTCATTTTCAACATACACAATGAAACCTCCTCAGGTTCCGAAATGGTCACAAGTACCACAGTTTTCCCAGGTATAACTTGAAGGAAGAGTTTACTGACCTGATAAGCTATAAAAAAACCTTTACATAGATTAAAAGAATACATTAACTTTTCTATATGTTTTATCCTACTGCGTTATCTGACTCCCTCTGCTACACAAAAGGGTAAAGATACAGGAGGCATGCAATACTAAAGATTTTATCCCCATTTCATGTTACCTATTTTAAGATTTGACACCTGAGGGACTCAAGCAACTGAATAGTAAAACATGGCAGAAAGCCCAATAAAGCTATTAACATAGTCTTAGGCACTAGAGGGAGCATCTGTCTTTACAGTCACTAAGCAGAAGTTTCCACATGCCTAAAACATATTCCATATAATATGTAAAAATTGTTTTACATATTTTATGTAAGGTGCAAATTATACTTTTCTCACAAAAAAAAAATCAAACAAAAGAAATATTAATTAACCATAATTTTAAATAAATGTGCTTTCTCATCCACTTAACATACTTAACCATCATTTTAAATAACTTCCTTAATGTTTAGACTCTGACAGTAAACTTTTTTGTGCCATTCTCTAAATAGCCTAATACTGTTAGAATGTCATAGCTTGCACTGTTCAGGAATGAAAGCAATGACATTTTATTTTAAGGACATGGCTTCAGACTTCTGCAACAGACATCTACATCTTGGCTAGCTGCCATGATAAGAAGGGCATGAGAGAAGGGCATTTCTGGGCTGTGTTTCACCTGACCAGCTCTAGACATCTGTCAAAGGATGAATGTGTGAATCATTTTCTCTAAGTGCCACTTCTATGAACTGCAAAAGTAGCTGAATTCACATGTGGATGTGTACACTAGAGATGATTAGGTCATAGGGTCCCCACCCCAAAGCATAAACACACTAAGCAAAAATAGGTGTAACATTAGTGACTATAAATTGGCAGGAGGGAGGAAGAAAGGGTGAGAGAGCATATGATATTACAGCCATTAAGACTAACTAACCTTGCTGAATCACCAACACTAGCATGAATCATTTAAAATGGAAATGAGTTCCCTGTAGCACTGCTACTATACAGTCACAAAGCTTTAAGAAAACACAGTGGTGGCCAAAGAGATGCCACTTCTCAGCAGAATTCTCAGCAGAGGATTGTATTGGCTCATTACCTGGAGCACATAGGTGCCATGAACTCATTGTACATTTTCTAATACTACAAAATTCTTCATTCTTGCTACATGCCACAAATTCAGTTGAGTGAAAGGAAGAGATAGAGAGCAGAAACCCCTTATTATAGTCTGTAAGAAGTAAGAGAACCTAAACACCTATCAAGCTTGTGTACAGATTAATTTGAAACATGAGCAGTATTTTTTCCTCTGAAAGTGATAGGAAACAAAAAGTACCTGCCACCTATAATTCTTTTGAATGTTGCAGCCTTGCTATGAGTTCCTTGCTGACTGGAAGGTATACACACAGGTATATACACTCACTTCAAGATAGCCCTCAGCTCTGTCTGTCTGGATGCTGATACCTGAAACACTGCTGAATATCATAGCTTAGTTTACCTTATGCAGTTCAGTAGTCATGGCTGTAATATGAGGCATTATGCTCCCTGACTGTGTGCCAAGCCCTGAGATAGGAAATTCTATTTTCAGATCCACCAAACTGGTACTGCCGTAGACAAGGATATTAAATTATTTAGTTGCTCTCTCTTGTGCAGTTTCTTACTTTTGTCTACAATCATCAGCCACATAAGATAGGCTGTAAATGTTGAGAAGAGATATCTCTGCTTATGTCTTCTGAACAAAGCACATTGACTGTGGTTATCTGGACTTTTCATTTGAAAGCTCCTTTCTTCTTCTCCCTGGCATGAAGGTCCTTGTTCATTTCCAAGCAACCACTGCACAGTGCAAAAGCAAAACTGCAAGGGTACCTTCAGTTATTCAGTTACCCTTTCAAATTAGCAAAGCAAGGTGAACTCCACATAACTTTTACTGAAACAGCGTAAGGAAACAGCAGCCTCCAAAATCTGAAGTTCTCAATACTGCTAAAAAAAAGCTGGAAGATCTTGCAAACTTACTAGTTTGGACCCTGATAAAGATAAATAGAAATGCACTTATCATTAAAAAAATATATAAAACCAAAATAAAACTTAAAAGGTAAAATCTTTAAGATGTAGTAGATATACAGGGTTTGAAAATATAAAGCTATCTCTCTGTATAACAAAATGTGCCTTGTAGTCCTGTGGCTAGCTCCTTTGATGATGTACTAACAAGACAGCTGGAGAGCCTCCTGAGCGCTGGGGCTTGTTAGCCACAAAGACTGTTTGAACTGCAGGGCACCCAACCTAAGCATGTGTGGGTACAGGGAAAAGATGAATAAAAAGGGCAATAGGAGCAGGAGGAATTACTGTGTTCTAAACTTGTCCCAACATGAAGTTAGGCCACTAAAAGATTCATAATTTAGAGATGAGCAGGCATGAAGAAATAGGCTTTTATCTTTCTCACTTTCCCCATTCACTCGGTGTGAGCCTCAGCACAAACAGAAGTAACCAGTTCCCTGAAGTTACAGATGCAATATATGCCTCATCCTGCAAGAGAATAGCTGCTTTTAAAATGCTAGGTGTGTGCAGGTTCATTTGACAGAAGATGTGTATTCTGGGCAACTAAGAACCACAACAATCCAAATATTTTATTAACTCCTATGTATGTGGGAAGCATCCTGTTAGCTGCTGAATGGAGCCACGAAGCAGTAGCACTCTACTAACATGAATCAGCTGAGGGATCAGACAACCTCACCTTTGTCCTTGTGGAAGTGAAAAATAAAAGTTACAGTGATCACTAATATTATTCTATGAAGGCAGAATATTTTTAGTCCAGGAAATGACTTTCCCATTGCTAACTGGCTTTAAAAAGCAGGCACAGTTTGGATCCTCTAACAACTTCCTAGAGGCTTGCATATTTTGTTCTCTCATTTTTTGTCCAACTCTATCTAAAATATGCTAATTTTAAGAAAGCAGGCACAAAAACATAACAAAAGTAATTGGTTCTGATTGACAGGCTTAGTTCTATTTAATTGGGATCACGAAAATCAACAGCTATATCCTGTGCTGAGTGAGTTAAGAAGTGCAGCAGAGTAGGCTCAGCCCAATAGAATGAAGCACCAAGTCACCTTTGTCTCCTAGATGTATCAAACTGCTTAGAGTAACTCACATCCTCTCCTTAACTCACATCAGCTCCTTCCCCCAGCTACCAGAGGACAACTTCATATCTCAAAATAGCCAGAGCAATGTTCCTGTAGGGTCCACAGGCTCCTAAACACAACAGATGTTGTGAGTGGAAAGACTGCAGATTAATCTATATCACTTTCTCCATTCCTTGTGCTTTGGGGAGGAGGTGAAAAAGGAAAAAAAAAACAAAACAAAACAACCACCAACAATAACTTCCCTCCCACACTCCCCCAAAATCCCCAAACCACAAACAAGACAAAACCACCACCACCAAAAAAAGCCAAACAAACGAAAAACCAAACCAAACAAATACGAAAGAAAAAAAAAATCTCTTTTGGGACAATTGGATTCTTGATGTGTTTCAGAAGCAAAGCCTTAGCAGCCATAGAGGTTTTCTTTATTTTGAATTTAAGAGTGAAATCTGCTAAGGCTGTTCTCTGCTGTTCTCTTCAAAAGAGGGTTACAGATACTGTTATTTTTCCATAAGCTTTGAAAATTACATAGAAGAGTTCTGTGAACCATTTTCTATACAAACTCTGCAATACTTGCCATCTTAGAAACAATCCATAAATATGTATTACTAGTTTATAAATATGTATGGTATTATAAATGAAGAAAACAATTGAATAGAAGACCTCATAATTGGTATGATCCTTATTTTAAAAAAATAATTAAACCCCTCCACACACACATAATTCCACAAAATTACTTTTCATGTAAGCATGGAAAGATAATATAGCAAAATTGCTTCTAGTTCTTTGTACTTGAATGCTGTGAGTTTGAGGGGGGTTTGGTTTGATTTTGGGGACTTTTTTGTTTTGTTTTGTTTGGGGTTTTTTAAGTTCTGTGACTTACAAACTACAGAATTAGTGCAAGTAAAAGGAGCTAGAATGAGCTGCCAGGGTTGTTGAGAAATAGGATTCATGGCTAACCATATGGCCACAGTGCTCACGTAAGTCCACAGCATCTTGCATCTTGATTATTATACTATCTTTCTTTCCAGGGCTGGGAAATGCAACACTGTTCAGTTGTGACCATTTCATCAAGCTATATGCCATCCAGATACTGCATCTCTAATTTTCTATTGCATTGACAGAAGCAAGTGTAGAAACATGACTGTAATGTTATGCAAGTTTTTATTATCAAGCAGGCTGATCAAATATTTGAAGTCTGGCCATATACTCTGAAATTCATGAATACAAGAGTAAAAAAAATCAGTTGGTTGAATGTCCCTTAGAAATGCGTTTATGTATGTATTTTGTCGAATCTATTCTATCAATCTAAAATGCACCCAATTGAAAAAGATACCAACAGATCAGCCAGGTACTGCACACCACTCAGAGTGTTTTTCCAAAGGGCAGAGTGTAAGACTAAGATACATAACATAAGCATAGTACATAGATGGGAATTTAATTAGAATCACCTTCCTTAATTAGAATCACCTTCCTGTCCAAGGACATGATCTTCAGATGCTTTATCTCACATCTTTTGGCAATTGTAAAGTTAATTCTACCTCCATTCCCAGGGTTAAGCTTGAAGAATTTCAAAACCACAAGGCAAATTTTGAGCAAGTATAATGCTGCAGCCTCATGATCCAGCCCAAAGTGAGCTGCTCTATGCCAGAAAGAGAACCAGAAAAAATGAAAACATTCCAATCACAGGAGAAGCTTGTGAGTTGTCCTAACATCCTTGTGCCCAAATCATATCACTCCCATTTAGCTTTACATATAGAAGGTGAAATTTTAGAGACAAAAAGAGGTCTCTAATACTTCCACAGCATCCATGACTCATTTTTCTACACATAGAATTAATCCAGACTAGGGAGTTCCTTAGAAAAGCATACCAAAGACCAGGTAGGCTATGGAGAAGGGCCATCACCTAGAATGTTACAAAACATGACATGGTCACAGACCATAACCATATCTTCCATGTAAGACAATAGCTTTAAGAGAGCAAGTAGTCAGGGCTAAATGGGACCACATCTTCCTGTAGGGCCATCTATTCTTTTGTGGCAGAGAAAGATTTGGGTCTTGGGCTGTATGTCTTCTGTTTTCAGGAGTGAAATGGCACTGCCATCTGAGTATAACATGACTGTTGTTTAATATTCTGCAATTTAAATGAAAACAAAAGCAGACTTCACAATTCAGTAACTTGAGGTTCTGAATTAATGAAAGTGAGATGAGAAGGGGAATATTAATGAAATGGTTCAGTAATACAATTGCCACAAATGACCATGCAAAAGTTTGTGAGAAAATGTCCAAAACCATCTGATTATTTCACTGTTATCCTTCAGTAAGGACTAGAAATATAGTGCCACTTTTTGGCAATCCTCTGATGTAGATCTTTATTGAAACTAAGTGTTTATTACAAAATCAAAAGATAATTTACTAGGAGTTTGAGTAAGAACCTATTTTACACTTTCTAATCTCCCTCCCACCCGAATACCATAAATGTTTTACTGTTCTCTGGAGAGCACATCTCTGCTGGAATATAAAGATGGTGCTTACAGCAGCATTTTGAGACAGTTAGTAGTTAATCATACTACAGTACATCAAACTGTTAAAAACTAGGGGACCAAGTAATGTTTAAACTTCCCTCATGCATTCTGCAATTATACCTTGGGAGTCTGATTGGCTGATGAATACTGTATCAAAGTTTTGCAGAAAACAGTGTTTAGGTAACTGAATAGGTAACAGCATAACAACAGCATGGAAATTACAAGACAAAAAAAAAGCTTTAATAAAACCAATAACCAACCAACAAAATAACCCAAAACCACATGGCTACAGGAAATGTAGACAAATTTATGCACATCCCTCAGCCAGCAAGCAGAAGCAAGGGTTCTAAATTAGTCAGATGCCTGGTCAGACTTGCAGAACACAGAGGGCGGTGAAGCATTGGAACAGGCTCCCAGACTGGCCCCTACTTTCATAGAATTTAAGAAGCATTTGGACAAGGCACTGAGGCACATAGTGTGACTATGGAGTTGTCCTGTGCCTAAACACGAGCTGGACTAGATGATCCTACTGGGTCCCTTCCAACTCTGGCTAGTCTGTGATTCTGTTGTTATATTTAAGATACTCCTTACTGGCACTTTGAAATGGGATGCAAGAGTTGTCTCCAGCACCTCAAGAGATTCAAGCCTTTCCTCCATTTCCCTTTTTCCTTGTTCGTCTCGTCTTTGGGACTGACTGCCACTTCGTTTTTAGGTTCTTTGGATTTCAATTTCATTCCTGTTTTGGACTGAAGTTCACACCACTCAAACATATGCTGCACAGCCTGCAGTTCTTGTGTATTCAAACCCTATTAGAAAACCAGACTAACTGAGTAGCAGGAAAGACATTCTGTCATAGGAGCACACATACTACGATGACAGGAAGACCCATGTTAATCATCATTAATGACGACCTCTATGTTCTGAACAAAACATTGGGATTTTGTCCCACATGTAGTCTATAATGAAAGGTTGTTACCTTTTCCCTCTTTTAAGCAACGACTTTTGGGGCTTGCACATTCTCAGACTCAACAGGAAGGCAGGAGACAGGCAACCTGGCATTAGCCCTATTGTCATACTATGAAAGCTGTTGCTCATCAATGTCATCTGCTGTAGGGGAGTGAAACTCCTCAATTACTGATTCTGCAGTTCATTAAAAGTTAAATCAAAACAAAACAAATCCCACTACACAAAACAATGGAACCCAAACTCATCTTTCTACAATAGGGTAACAATCCTTAAAAGGTAGGGGAAAAAAAGGGGCCGAAGTGCAAGCATGCAAACTGCATGGGTTGCAAAAATGATTGGAATTTCACAGAACAGAAACTACATTGTCCTTTCTTTAGAAAAAAAAGTGTTACAAAGCTCCAAAGTTTAGACTCCATACCTATTTCCCACTGAGTGAAGCCAGAAGAGGATGGGTTATTTTGGTTTGCTTCTAGCACACCACAGTTAGCAGTGCAGCTCTGTCAGCTCACTGTGAGTAACCCTTGACTTATTTGCTGCCTGTTCCTTTCAGACATCAAAAGAATTGTATGATTTCAACAATCGAAAAAGCCTTTGAAAGCCACATTGATTCCTCTAGCACATCTTCCAATAAATATATCAGCATCCTCCTGAAATCACTTGTTTTTGAAAACAATGTTTCTAACTTGTTCTCTATGACTACCTTGTTGAAATCAAGATTCCAAGATTTTAGTATGAGCTACCTACAGTGACTGTGAGCCACATTCAGTGACATGCCCAAGAAGGACCAAGGGACAAAACGCAGCCTAATATTTAAAAGCAATTCACTTGGAGCATTGGAAGTGTG
The DNA here is from genome assembly GCA_013399015.1 of Galbula dea. NCBI lineage: Eukaryota > Metazoa > Chordata > Aves > Piciformes > Galbulidae > Galbula > Galbula dea. The sequence goes on from VWZX01000351.1 coordinate 2,360,175, forward strand.
TCAACAGCACCATGTGAGCTTTTACAATTGAATATCATGGCTGTACACATAGAGACATACAAATATATTGTTTTCATATTATATATGAATATTCTACAGTGTCATGAATATGCATCAAATTATTCTTCCTCAACATTCAGTATGTTTGTGCACAGTAGCTGGCTATTAAGTGTGAAAACTCCTTTTTCATCTTGTATATCATAGAAAAACCCTGTTAACACCATTTATTCTTTTCTTTTCACATTTTGGGACTAAAAGGAAGGAAAAACATTAATAAAAATATTCAGAACAGCATATTCAGTACTTTGGAAGTGCAAAAGAGAATAGCTCTAAAATCTGACCATGTCACACAGAAGTGAAAAATGTGTTTATACTGACTACTCAGCTGGCAAAGAAGCTGCTTGTGTGGATGCCAAAGAAAATTAAATAATATTCATTTGGAAGCCATACAGGTTTTAGTTTCACATGATTATAATGAATTAAATACAGCTAGAACTCACAGCATCAAAGTACTCAATCAAAATGAAACAGTGAGAAAACATGCAAGTGAGCTTTATCATTTAAATATGAACAATTATAACAGAGCAAATAATTCTCAGTGGCACCGTCAGGGGAAAATAGGTAACCCCCCCTACATTATGCATTTTGCCTTTTGTTATTTTGCACCTACTGCGGGATGAACACCATTTGTTTGAAAATGTATAATACTACATTAAAAAATGAAACAGACTTGACTGACAGAGAGGGACAGAGATTAAAATCCCCAAGGTTTACTAGCCTAAAGGCAGCCATGACAAACTGCTGCCGGTTGCCCAAATCCTGCATGGCTACCAGAGCACACAGTCCTCAAAATAGTCATATGTGGCTGAGGACAATTCCTGCTGTGCAGAGCTGAATTTCAAACTGGGCTCAAGAGAAGGGAAAACATCAACACAATCACACACCAGTCACTCACATCTCACATTCATTATCAGGTTTTTCAAAGGAATCCCCAAGGCAGCTATATTTCACAGAACTGAAGATTTAAAAGAAAAGAAAACCAAAGCAACTCACTGTACTCAAAGCTGTAGTTGTGTTAGTTTACAAATCCACAATAAAACATATGAAATAAAACTGCTCACGTAGATTTTGAGACAAAAATAGTTTTGAGAAAAAGGAAAATAAATACTAAGAGTGTAGGAATAATACTGCTATCAGGCAACTGAATGCCATCCAATATACAGATTTGTAGCTGAATACTGTACACTTAAGAACCTTACTCTTCAGAAAAACTTGCAAAGAGATCTTGACTTGCTGTACAGAAAACAATCTACCCAGCTTGCTCTTTCTTCTATGGAAATTCTATGTAGCACTGCAAGTAAATATAATATATCAGCAGTAGGATGTGATATGTTAATGTGCTCTAATTTTCATTACTTCTGCAGAATTGATGTGTGAAGAAATTTAGACTGTGCATTAGATGGATTAATAGAGTCTAGGAATGAATAAAGTACACAATTAGGAAATTCTGTTTAAATTAAGAAGAGAATCTGCAGAGGGGAAGGCACATTATATTGATGTGAATGGTAATCTATTGAATGGGGGTATTGTGCTTTCTGGTGTAGAAATTCTCTTTACTAGGGTACTCTGAAAAGAAAAGGATGGAAAAATATCAATAAATACTTCAGAGGGATTCATGTGTATTTTACTGATGTGGGTGTTACACACTTCCTCAAGAAAGCCAGTAGCAGTGAAAAAAAAAAAAAAGCAATATTTACCAGTAGCTCCTGCAGCTAGTAAGCAATCCAAACAAAGATACGTCTCTTATGGATACATTACACATATCAATAAGAATGTTAAGTGCAGCCTGGGAGTTGCTGTTTATTTTGGCTTGTTTTCAGTTTTGTTTTGATGGGGTTTGTTTGTATGTTTTTTTTACTGTGAAGCATCTGTAGCCCACATAAAACACTACAATGTGCTAGGGAGAATCCTTCTTCCACATCACTCTTTTTCACTATTAGGAAGTATTTAATAAAAAAAACCTGAGACTGAACAGATCAGAGCAGTTAGTGAGACTGACTGCAGCCAGCAAAGCCATTGTCATTACCCCATTCTATGAATGGCCCAATCTCACAAAGGAAATGTGGCAACCGGCAAACTCTGGTTGTGTCAGGCACAGATGGGAAAGCTCCCTCCGTCTGCTAATTGACTGGGAAGAAAACTCATTAAATAGCGTTTTTCACCTGTCATAGTCCAAGAGCAAACTCAGCAGCCCTCTCGGCTGCCCACCTGTTGGGGAAAGCATAGCTGATGCTCCACTGGATTCTCTTCTACTAAACAAATGCCTCGTTGCTCAACATGAAAGAACAACAGATCATCCCTCTGACAATTAAGCTCCTGTAAACCACCATGTCATATGCACCATTAAGTTCTACCTCTACCACGAAAAGAATTTATAATCTGATTTTCATAGGCAGCAAATAAAGAATAAGTGGAGGTTGGGTTCTGCAGGGCTTTCCCCTCCTGTTTAAAAAACCGTTGGTACAATCAAGTTTTATCAAAAGACAATTTGATTTTAAAAAATTGCATGAATTTTTGTGAATTTTCCTGTTTTAATAAAACAGGTTCATCATTATTTCCACTTATTAGAAAATAATAAAAAAGGAGATATTTTATTTCTGCTTTATGCTGTGTTTTTTAGTATGCTTAATATAATAGCATAATTTTGAAAAGTACATCAGTGTAAATCCACCCAAGCCTAACAAATTAACTTCTGTGTAACACTGGTATAAAACAGAACAGAATTTGGCTTGTGGCATTTGCTGGAGTAGGTAAAGTAGTTCCTTCTTCTAAAGTGCTACTTCACCAAGTTGTGAAATTTGCCAGCGGACTTAAAGAGCAACACACTTGACACAATGTATCTGAAAATGTATATATTATTGTAATGTTAGATACAAAGTGGATATTGACAGCCTACAAAGGAAGAGTATACCATTGTAATGATGTATACTCACGTACAGACAACACTAGAGGAAAAAGGAAACAAAAAAACCCACAACCAAACAAAAACCCCAACAGAGATACAAATCACACAAGAAATAACATATACAGTAACTTCAGAGGACAACTGCGATCAGCACGAATGTACAGTTCTCATCGAGGGACCAGCGGGGGGCCCTTAGTGAAAGGCTTTGTGCAACCTCAGAAGCACACAGGGTACCACATCCCCAAAATACAGTTTTAAAGTAAGTTCTGCCAGTTTCCTCTTAACTAGATCAGCAAAATGGGAGAGAGGGGCATCAAATTTATCCCACTGCTACTCCTCTCCCACTCCTCCCACCTCAAACAAAACCCCACTCACTAGTACTGGTCTGTACTGCTATACAGATTATAGCTGACACTTCCTGCGCACAATCCTGTCCTTGTACCTTAAAAGAACAGGGTTGCAGAAAGAACAGAATAATACTTCAAAGCCATTCTGCTTTCAAAAGCTGCTTAACTACCAGTCTGTTTTAATTTTAAGATTTGCATGCCAACTCTAAACCACAAAAGAATTTTCTGTCACGAGCACTGCGGGTAGACACTTCATGGCACTGACACTGAAACTGAAAGAACAATTAAGAAAAAACAGCCCCAAAATAAATCCTATTGCAAGGAACAGTGCCACATGGCCTGGTCATGGCATCTCAGCCATTTTTCTAATTTAACACTTTTTCTGGTTGTTTTTCTCTTTATCCTTCCACTGTGCACCTCCTTAATGCAACAGGCTAACAACAAGGAGTACATGACTTTCTGCCTTAATGTGGATCAAGATTTCATTGTTGTAGAAAACAGAAAGAACAACAAAAGGATAGTTCTTCCTTTTAGTAAAATATTATCTACAGAGAAGGAGGGGAGATGGATTTAAAGAGATGGAAGTCCAATAAATCAAAAGCAGGAGCAGTGTGGATCAACCTAACAGCCATCTACAAAGTCCATTTTCCATAGGCCTCATGATGGACAGTTTAAAGGAGGGACGAGAAGGAGAGCAATGAAGCAGCTCTGCAGATCTTCATGATGAGCTCCAGTCAATTATGGAAAGATTCATGTAAGAAAGTGCAATGTATGCTCATTTGAGAATCTCTTTAGAGGCAATGGAGACAGACGACATATTTGACTGATGCAAGGGAGAAGATGATGTCCCTAAGAGCAGTTTTGTATCAGACCAATCCAGTTCAAGAGCTGCTGCCAGAAGGGAATTTAAAAAAATAATTTCTTTTTTAAAAAACCAAAGATAATTATCTATGTTTCAGAAAAGGAGTCAGTGCATAGATTCGAAGAGCAGCACAGTAAATGCAACATGCCAGAAAAAGGACGTACTATGTAGCAATCTGAAATGAGGAAAGACAAACAAGTTCATTTACAGATGCAAAGAGGAGGATGAGTGCCTACAGAGGAGCTAGGATGAACACTAAGCCTGAAATTTTCCTTTTTTTTTCCAGCTCCAAAGATGCTGAAGAAATGATGAATGGAAAACAAGCAGGTAAAATATGGAGATAATCCTCAAAATGTGATATTCAGATTTGCAGTTCATACTCTATTGTTTGCCCACAGGGTAGAAACCAAGACCATGCTGCATTCCCTCTTTTTAAGATTCTTTCCATGAGAGATAATTGTAACAATCATCAGGTTAGACCAAATTTGCTTATTTTTCTATTTTAACTGACAATACTCCAAATAAAACTATTGTGTAAGCTCTTTGGTTTGGTTGGGCTTTGTAAAGATTACCACAATGCTATAAAACATGTAAAAGAATGCAAGGAAAAACCTATACTGTGAAAAGTTATTTGGTCACTGCCATTGCATTTGAAAAACATTTTTCTTCCTTCCTTGCTTCAGATGGGGTGGCCCCACTATGTTTTCAGATGTCAGACATGGTTAGTGAACACAATGCTGTCAAAACTGTAATGTACAAAGATAGGGGTTTTTTCCATAATGTGTTTTGTTTGCATGAAGAACTGTGCCAAGGATCTGCTAAGTTATATCATTTCCTTCAATGAAACTAATTTACAAGGAAAATGAATCATGGGAAAGGCAAAGAAGATATCAGCTATTCTATATCCACCCTGTTCCTTCCTGTATCTGTGCCTGGAAAAACCAAGCAACAGAAGCACAATAGACTAAACTCAGCTCTTGGGTAATACCATTGAAGTCAATGATGTTACTGCATGAATGAATTTGGCATAGAATCAATTTAATTTTTAGCAATCCTAAAGCCAATCCTAGCATGTAAAGGTTTTCCAGTTACTTGACAATATGGAGATAACTTCTGTGTTAAAGGAACAATATGCTACATCCATGCAAACTGGGAATTTGCAGGTAAAGCAGGAGGCATACCTTATCCTTAGAGTTAAGTTAATGCTGCAGAAGTCCAACAGAATAACTGCCCTAGTAAGCTGCATGAAGGATTAGCATTAACAGTAGCAATTTATTGCCACAACCAAACAAAATCCAATCCTATTTGCTACAACCAGTACACTGACTTTAGGACTGGAGGGACAATGTCACAGCTATGATTGAGAAGTCATTTTTATCATACATCCTTAAGTCAGACATTTGTATACATTTTCTTAAGAAGATCATCCTTTGGGACAAAATTTCTTATGCTTTATTTGTTCCCATGATTTCTGAGGGTATTTGTCATTCTTTCAAAATTTCATTTTAAAAAAAATCCCCCAAACTCAAAACAAATAAAACCCAAACCAAAAATCACAAACGCCACCCAAGCATAAAAATGTTCTATAACCAGTTCAAGGATTATACAGATGTTATTCTCTCCCTACTTCAGTATCTCAAATGTAAAATTATTTTAAACTGAATTTTGAAACCTGTTTGCTCTTCATTACAAAGATAAACCACGTATCAAAAGTCTACATAATGTCTCCAATTTATTTTTCTCCACAGTGTCTCACTAGCAAAATGCACCATTGAATATGAGATGGTGTGCACAGAAAGGGTACCAACACTGTTGCAAAAAGAGAAGAAAGGCAGTATGTAGACCTGGTTCAAAAGTTGTCCTGATGAACAGATGAATCTTTTCACTTATTTTGCAACCACTTAAAGATTGTTGAAGTGCATTCTCATGGTGAGCAGCAATAAAACTAGTTTTGACATTTCTTCTACATCAGTGAAGAATACGTGGTCTCCCAGTTCCCCATCCACTGTTCACACATTCTCTATTACAGCACACTAAAAAAAAAAAACAAACATCCATCCCCACACATAGATCACACCTGCCACTTCAATTCAGTTTCAGAACAATTGCATGTCACCTGCCTTCCAAGCCTTATGGAATCTGAATGCCCATTTGAAGTTTCTCTAAAAATCTTGTTCAAGTAGTGCCATTATTTAATGTGTGTTCATAGGGCTGTACTGGGGTGTAATATTACATAACTTGATTGTTCTCCCTGAGCACTGTTGCATGGCAAACTCCTTCTCCCTTGTCTGAGGTGCAGCACCTGTGCTTGTGACTGCTATCCATGGCTTAAAAATCACACACAACATAGAAACTTCTACACAACCTTTTAAAATTAAGCTTTTATGTCCTTATTGCTGAAAACTGATTTTAGATTAATATTGTCTAAGCATAAAGACTAATACAGAAATACAACAACCCTTGTTAAACTGTAAAAAGTTTAAAAATTAAGATAACACATAAGGAAGAAACAAAGATGGATCACATGCAACATGAAAACAAGTCTGAAAAAGCACTAAACAACAACCAGTTCCAGAAGATGGACATATATCTAACAGCATTTAATAAAAAGAACTAAATCTTTCATAACATAAACAGATTATTTACACAGTGCTCACATATCCAAAGAGCACTTGAATCTATCACAATTTTCATTGACAATAGATGGGCCAAACAGAAGTTAATAGCCTATTGTACTGTGTGTGAGGCTGATGCCCAGGGGACTAAGGCCTGCCAATGCCTTAATGACCTAAACGTATCACTTCAACACTTTGTGCCTCAGTTTCTCAGTCTTCAAAATGAAGCCAATGGCAGTAACCTTACTGAAGTGCTTTCAGATTTCCTCAGGACAAGCACTACAAATTCTAGGAGCTGGGTGTTGTTGCTATTACCAGTAAGTCACATGTTTTGTCACACAAGCTTTTCTGCTTAGGACTAAAATAGAGCCTTGTTCTGCAAGTAAAACCACTCTGGTCCCTCTTAAGTGCCTAAAATGTCATTTCTTCTAAATTTGCAGTCAATGCAAGTCACAAGCAAATAAGACACAATTGTGCAATGTCAGAAAGAGTCTGAAAAGGAGATTCAGTTTGTATTCCTCTCTTCCTTGTGCTCCAGAAAAGTGTACCAAGTCTGTATTGTATGTCTGTATGTGTTCCCTACTGCTCCTCTGATGCATTACATTAAGAGGAGCATAGCACAAACTGATCTGAAAATATGTGCTGTATTATCCAGTTCCTTAGGTGAAGGGCTCCTTTCCTTTGTAGGTCCAGTTTCTATTCTTGTTCTCCAACCAGAAATTCAAGTAAGTGACAGCTGTAAAAGGACATCCCTATCTCCTCCCCCATAAAGCCAGTCTCCACTTCTGGGTTTGTTTGGGGTTTTTTTTTGCACTGTCTCAAAAAACAAATCTGAGCCATGCACTGAATATGTAAACAAGAGCTGCAGTCCATCACACTGCTTACTATGATCCAGTAATTAAGTGATTTTACTTCAAGAAAAGGACTAAATCTAGAAATTGTACATAAAAAACAGTAAGAAAACCTTAGGAAGGGAAATAGAAGAAATAAAAGAAATAAATATAAAAGCAAGTAATAAACAGGAATAGTTATGGTTCCAGAAATCTTTTAGGGACAGCCAAATTAAAAAAAATAGAAAAAAGTTTTAAAATTTATTTCATAACTGTAATATGGCAAAGTATACTGTATTTCCAATTTTAAGAACCTATACCTTAGTTAAAATAATAACAAATATACTCCTGTCAAGTCTCTACTAGAACAGTGTTTGAAATACATCACGATTCCAAAGTACAGCATTATGTGCCAGAAACTTATCAAAGGCAGACACATATAGAAAAAAAGGCAGACAGCCCACATTTACTGAAGGAAAATAAGAGTATCTAAAGTGACACTAAATATACACAACAATATAGCCATGTATTTAAGAAAAAAAAATTAGCTAATTGATGCTTATCAACTTCTGGTAGAAACCTTGGTGATTACTTTTACCCACATAACATTTGCAACAGGCACATGCAAAATACTGAAAATACATTGCTTTCTTGAACTTAACAGTACCATGCAGTACCATCTTAATCATTCCCTAGGTATGTTGGCAGTAGGACAACACAAGAGGAAGCTGCAATTCAATTTCCTTCTATAAAGACTAAATCGGCTTTCAAAGGTTTAGAAAGGAAAAGTACTGAAGTAGCTTATTAGGTACAAAACAATTTGTTCTTCAACAGAAAACAAAACAAGTTTCTTTTGATTTAGAGGCCACTAAGAAATTTAACCTATTAATTAATTTGTTTAGAGGTTTAAATTTAAAGTAGTCTCTTAAATATTGCTTAAAGGTGATTTTTGCTGTATTATGAGCAGTAAGTTCACTTTACTGAAATTAAGTATATGCAAATGCTGATGTGATAGCAAGAGTACATCTATTTTATCCACACACACATTAAAGTAGTTATGTATTCATCACTAGATTTTTTTTCCCAGGTGAACACACACAGTTAACATTTACCTCTCTGAACTCTTAGAATCATAGAATTGTCAGAGTTGGAAGGGACCTCAAAGATCATCTAGCTCCAACCATTCTAGGTTACCAGAATGATGTATTTTTTAATATTTATTGTACTTAACATTTGTTAAGTTTAGGAAATTATTTAACACTATACAGAACATTATCACACAGCGTATTAGGCACAAGGCCAGTAGCTATCTACTTGTAGGTGATTGAAAAACTCTAACAAAATTATACTACCTTTAGTCTAACAATCATCTAGAGAAATAATATTGAGCCACATAACCTTACTGCTAAAGTCCATTGTATTGGACCAATGATTAAGAGGTATTTCCTACAGTATAATACCCTGCAATGTAGACTTACTGCAATTAGTTCTAAAAATCACAAAAGGTCTCATTGACTTCCATTCAGGGGTAAGCACCTGCACTATTCTGCATTGTTAATTACTCCACACCAATAGATGCAGTATCTTACTGCCAGTTACCTTCAATCCAGGAAAGATTCCTGTTATTGTATCTGAGCAGCATTATTATGCAAAAAGCAGGCAAAAACCCCAAACCCCAATAAAGAATTCCAACAGGATTGTCTTGGTTTTGTTTTTAAACTGAAAAACAGTGTATTAGATGTTGAAAAGGAGTCCCTCCAGACTTCCTTGGCTTTTGATGGTAGATCAAATTGTGTAACTTATACTTCCCCCTTCACCTCTCCAAAAAGCAATGAGGTGGTCTGCTTAAAATACAGCTGCTTGAAACAGACTATTATTTCCTTTCCCTCCAGGACCACACAGATTTTCAATACTGAATCACTTTTGCACTAGACAGATTATACTACTACCACAACTTTCTGTGCAAAGATCTGCTACTCTGCAATGTATTTATCACTGTTCACCACCATCACTGCATAAACATAGCATTTTGTGCTGGCTAAATACATATATGTAAGAAAAGACAGTAAGAGTTAAGGAAAAAAAATCTTGGGCATCTGGGGAGAAGAGGGCCATGACTAAGGTCCTCTTCAAAGCTCAGGACACTGTATCTTAAAAATTGGGTTTCTTCTAGAGACTCTATGTAAGTTTCTTTATTTTCTTTATACATTTAAAGTTTTGAGTCTTGTATCTTCAAGCTGGGGGTTTAATGAAAATGTAAAAGGAAATAGAAGTTATCACATAATAACCTAATTCCAAGCTTTAGCATATCTGAAAAAATGCTGTCCTAGGGACTAGGACAGTACATTATGAATTTGAAAATACAGATTCTAATTATGTCTTTCCTGTTATCTGCTTCTACTCTGCTCATGATGCTTCAGTTTCCCACCCAGAAACTGATATACTGCTATTGGTTTCCACTGTTTTGAAATCCACAAATGAGAAGTAAGAACGTGTGAAAAGAGCTATGTTGTTATGGAAAAGAAAATGGGAATCACACAAGTGACAGATACTGCTTAGGGGCAGGATTTATTTATCTAGTTTTGGCCAGCTTAAAAAACAAAACAAAAAACTACTACCACACACACAAAAACACCCTCAAACAAACAAAACCAAAAAAGAATCCAAGCACATGCTCTTCTTTTATCACAGGAAAGGGTAGAAAGCATCTTTGGAGATAGGCAAGAAAAATCACTGGGGAGATGCTCAAGACTGGTGCCTATCCAGACAGCTAGATTTCAGTGACTTGAAACTCATCCTAGGCAATAAAGCAAAACTACATACATTAAAAACATGTCAGGCATTCGTCCTTGGCTCAAAGTACCATAATAGCATCATATTTTATGACATTTAGCATAATCAATATTTACTGTGATCAGCTGTATGTATTCTTTACTATTCATGAACTTACCACTCCCCATCATATGTAACTGGCACAGAAAGTCTCCTATAAATCGTAGCAGCTACTCAGCAGTGAAGTCAGGCAGGCGAAGGACTGTCTAAGAGGGCGATGAAGAGAGGGCACTTCTTTCTTATGTGGATGTACCACAGAACATGTGAAGACACATTATTAAACCTAATTAACTAGTATCAGAGTGTTAGACTGGAAATTGTGCAAAGGAGGAAAGTAGTACTCTAGATCCCTGTCAGTAATAATATTTAGAGTCTATCTAGATGTGGGTTGTATATTAAATATCATTAAGATACACATTTTTTCAACCAGGGAATACAACAGAAAGTTTTTGCTCTGTTGCTACTGATATTTAATTATATAATAGCTGGGGTAGGAAGGCACCCTAAAGATCATCTAGCTCCAGGACCCCTGACATTGGCAGGAATGCCACCCACTAGACCAGGTTGCTTGGGGCCCCATCCAACTTGTCTTGATCACTGCCAGGGATGAGGCATCCACAACTTCTCTAGGCAACCTGTTCCAGTGCCTTACTGCCCTCTAAGTATTTCTTCCTAACACCTAATCTAAACCTTCCCTTTTCATATTTAGAACTGTTCTCCCTTGTTCTATCATTATCAGCCTATGTAAAAAGTCTCTCTCCCTCTTTTTTATAAGCTCCCTTTAACATTGGAAGGTCACAGTAAGGTCTCGCTGGAGCCTTCTCTTCAGGCTGAACAACCACAACTCTCTCAGCCTATCTCCACAGGAGAGGTGGTCCAGCCCCCTGATCATCTATGTGGGCCTCTTCTGGACCTGTCGAGGTCCCCAGAGCTGGATGCAGAACATATGACACAGACAAAATACTGTACTTTAGATATTGGTTTTGTATTCTTAATTTATCATTCTGAGTCTCTGCAAAACTGTGAGTCACAATGTGCAGCTCCTCTTGGAAACAAGGCTGCTTGTTCTTTCTTTCCGTTACAGTCAGCACGAATACGGTAAAATGACAACATATGCTAGCTACATGGGGGAGAGTTTTCTCAAAAGTACGCAAGGACAGGATGAGTAACACTGATATGGGCTGTAATACAGGAAATTCCAGTGAGGTATTAGGAAATTAGTTTTCACAATGAAACAGTCAAGCACTCGAACAGGGGCCTGGTCAAGTTGCTGAATGCTCATCTTTGGACATACTCAAAACTGGGTTGGATGAGGCGCTGGGCAACCTGTTGTAGTTGGCCATGCTTGGAGTGGAGAGCTGGACTACAGGTCCCCTTCCAACATAAATTACTCCAATTCTTAACCACCTTGAAATATCTGCCTTTTAAGTGGCTACTATTTCTAAGCCATTTAAAATTACTACAGTTAACAAACAAGGTTCTATTGTGTGTGTTTCTACCTTCTGTACCTCCCCAACAGATATATTTCTGCTTCTCAGGTGGGCAAATAACCCATGCAGCAGTGACCTGAAAGGCTGCCTTGAATACCTTGCACTTGCAACAGGTATTTTGCACAGGATGAAAATAGAGTGAAAATGTTCCTACCATTTTTTTGTCAACCCTCACTTTGCTCCTAACTTGGTAATATGGAAGTAACAACCACCTAATAGGCATCTGACATTGACAACTCCATCAGATTAGGCTTTGGACAGAGTAAGAAATCAGTCTATTATCATCATGATTGTTATTATGTGTTATATTCATCTGCTACTGAGCTTTTGCTCATTTCAGGGTGCAAGAATAGCTGTAATACTACAAATAACAAATCCAAAAAGGAGTCAAAAGGATACAATAAAAGGCATCAAGAGGACAAACAGGGAGATATTTAAGCTATAAGAAAATGCTCAAGTGGAGTGGTGGCTGTTGCTTTCGAAATATTTTAAGGGTAGGGCATAATACGAATATGCTCAGGTATTTATGACATTGACTTTGTCCATTGAAGGTTATCAGTTTGTCATTCATAATGAATTCTTATGTCTAGGAACTGTAGCCTTACCACATTTTGTTCCTCCATTCAAAATTTTCAGTAAGAAAAGCAAACTAAATATAATATTAATATTAATTAATAGACTGAAATGGAAACAATTTTGCTGTCACAAAATTTCAGGGTTTTTTTTTCTAACTATGAACAAACCATCAAAGTCCAAACATGGCCTCTGGCCAAAAGTAATCCTAAATCAATTGAAATGCTTTCTTCCGATGGCTGCATTTCTTTTGTTTTACTGTAAATTATTATAGCTTTTGAAATAAACACCAAAGGGTAAAGCAGAATTATTTTTTACTTAAATAGTGTTAAATTAGGATAGCAAAACAATTTCAAAACTCCAAAAACATTTCAAATCAGGAAATCCCTGACCACTTCCTATTAAGGCTGAAGCCAGGAAAATTCTAGTGTAACTTGCTGCTTAGCCTGGCCTTCACGTGCACAACATGAAGTATTTCTATTACACAACTACAGTAAAAAGAGAGAATTCCAAACTCAATCATTTTAGAAACTAGAAAGAACGGTGAGGTGTTTTTTTATAAACTGTATTTACATAAACAAATTGTCACTGTATCAGAAGAGCTTAAAGAGTAAAGCAAAAACAAACTGCCTGTAGCTATGAGAAGAAATATTACAGCATCTTAGGCTTTGATTTTTAATTCATTGCTTTTATCAGTGCAAAAAGTACTCAAAAAATAAGCAAAAAGTTAACGAGTTCCCATTTTATACTCTGGGTAGGGAGTCAATCTCACACACTAAACCATTCACAGGTATCATGAAGTACAACAGAAAAGGACACTGTAGATCTGTGGCTCAGCATTGAATGAATTATTCTGTCCCTGGATTACCACATTTAATCTTCAGATGTGTTACAGCTGGTCTCAAGATTTACTGTTAATTTGTCAGGTGTACAGGATTTAAGAGCACTGCTATATTTTAGAGAAGACTAACTGGAAAAAGTAAAACGTTTTGCTCTCTGACCAACATGTTATTTGTGGACATGCTTAGCACATGCTGCCTGCTTTGTCCTGGTACAAGCGTTTTGCAGTTTTTGGATGGGGAAATATAGCCTGGGCTAGTGCTAATGAAATTGAAGGCTGCAAATGCTGACTCACAAAGGAAGTTTACAGGTTATTTTCTCTTGGACAGAGAGTACAACTTGAAAAATACTTTCTCTGGGGGGGACAGACAACCCCTGAGCAGCTGAGCTACCTGCTGCCAAGAATTCAAGGTCGAATTTCCAGCACTGTCCTTACAGTCCCGAGATAAGTACCTTCACACAGTGCTCTGCATTCACAGGGAAAGGAGGTGTCTCACAGGGCATTCTCAGAAACCAGCAACCTGGTTAGGGAGTTACTGGAAGTTAGCCAACAAGAACCATGAATACTAATGTGCAACCTAATGGTGCATCTCCAACCCAACTCCCCCTGTAGCACAAGTAGCAATCTGCCTATTTAAACAGCTTGAATAGAGTTCAAGAGTTGGATGCATAAATATTAAAAATCTAAACTCTTGTTTCTTGTTTTCAGTTAAGTCTTGCATCTTTTTGTGTGTAAAAAGCAGTTTCTACTGAAGATTGTCCTGCAGCCCAGACAAATGTCCTCATCAAGGCAGTACACTTCCCTGAGTCTGGTTTAGCACATTCGCAGATGAGAGAAAGACAAATGATCTTCAGTCTTTCACATCCTTGCTGAGCTCTGACATGAGAAGGCTGCCCCTCTCTCTCATTTCGTGGTGAGGTTCCCCCCCGTCTTGCAGCCCCATTGTGATTTTTCCAGTGTACCAAAGTGACAGGAAGAATCATGTGCATACTGCAGACACTAATCCTTCAGCAGAAAGAGCTTCCAGCTCTCAGAAAAATGTAATGATGAAAATCTGAGCACTATTTGACTTGAGACCTGTGTGGTTAGCCATATCTTGAGAACATATTTAGGCTTCTAATTTTCTTTTTCTATCTAAGTTTTGGGCCCACCAGGGCTTTGGTCTCAGTACTTCACTGGAACATATGAAAACAGAAACAGAAGGAGTGAGGCAGCAGAAAGCAGTTTGTCAGCCAACACTTTGCAAGTACATACAGAGTGCAAGATGCTCTGTAATGTTCAAGAGTAATGAAGGATATCTTGTGTTGCATCATGTCCCAGAGCAGAATCTTTTACATATTTAAAATGTTCAGCATTACATATGCTTCAGTGGTTCCCAAACACAAATGTTTTCACCAGCAGCCTGAGAAAGTCCTGAAAGACCAAGAAATGGAGGCCCAGGACTATATAACTTTCAAAAGTACTGCAGCAGAACCAGGAGGTCATTCACAACTTAAGCTTTCCTTAACAATCCTCAGGTGATGTCTAAGACATCAGATGCTTTTACAGAATTCTTAATGTCTTCATTATTAAATTCTTAACAGCTTTTTTATAACCAGAACAAGGGCAAACAACAGCATTTTAAGGAACTTCATGCATTCCTTATAGTTGACAAATCTCCACCATTGCCTCATTTTGTCAATGAAGTTGGTAAGTTGTCAGCATCCTTCAGTGCTTACAAAAGTAGTTGAGAAATTAACTTCAAATATCTCAAGTTACTAGTAATGAACTTCAGTTCTACAGCAGGAAATGAGCAACATCATTAGCTACAGAAATTTGTTGCAATAGAAACACATTGCTGGACTGTTCAGAGAGTTTGACACACTATGGTCCTATTTTTCTCCAAAGGTTCTTCCTTTAAGAAGTAAACAAATAAACCACCTATTTTCCATATTTTTGTTACTGGTGTGAAGGTTTATGTTCAATTTGTTTGGCTAGATTTCTGTTTGGTGGTTGTTGTTTTGGTTTGGGGGTTTTTTTGTTGTTGTTTTTCCCTCCTGGGTCATGTTTTGAGGAGCTCTTTCCCCCCTTTAAACTACAGCAAGGATGAAAAAGGTAGTTTAAACAACTGAATAGCAATTTCAACAGAATTGCCAGTTCATGTAAATTACCTACCCTCTGTGGCATGTTTACTAACCAATCAAAATATTTTCTTCAGACAAAGCACTGCAATAAATTTAAATGAAAATAAGGACAACCACAACACAAGACACAATAGAAGATTTGTACACAGCACAGAAAGTATCTTATAAATAAGAAAATTATGTTCATGCTTTACAGTGCAGAATATTCAGAATAACACGGCACATATATCATTTGCTGCAGTACAGTTATTTCCCACAACTTAATGAAAAAACTCCAGTTATATGTTGCTATTAGACTTGCTGGGAATAAAAAATTAATCTGAGTAAAGCATTTGAAAAAAACATGCATATTCTATTAGAGCAGATCTTTTATCACAATCTTTACTATAAAGAACACTTACAGAAACATGCACTGCAATTCTCCAGGAAAATTCAGTCCAGTGATTTCTGGGGTCCATCACAAGTGTAGATGGAGTATAACACGCATCTCATAAAATATATGGGACAAGGCACAAATACCAGCTGAACAAAACAGATATTTATAAATACCCTGCAAAATAATTTTGTAACCCTTCAACAGACCAATGTTAAAGACCTTCAATGCTAGGATGATCAGAAAGCCTTTCTCTTGGTTTTCAACTGCTTACTAAACAAATATGACCCTTAGAATGGCATATGAAACTACACCTCCGAAAAATGACATCTATCCCCACACAGGTAGAAAGGAATGCAAAAAATACCTCTATCTATGGCACCATCTTCTAAGGGGTACAGTCCTTTGGCCTGTGAATAGAAAGTCCCACTATCTTTCTGTGTACTTTTTCATTTGGCTTAATTACTATTTTGTATCTATACATAAAAAGTAAAAGAATCTGTACTGACATCCTGAATCAAGATACTATAAGATTTCATCCCATTTCAAGTTTTCTAATACGTTAGCATTTGGCAGAACTCACTGCCACAGTGCAAGGCTGCCTTTATTCAGATTTCAGCACAGGATCCTCTAACGTGTGCAGCTGAAGTTGACAATTGCCTACAGCAGCAGATTGCTGGCAGTAGGAAAACAGTCCTGTCCTGCTACCTGCTTTTCCAGTGCCAGGTCTCTCATGGTGATGCTGAAGAAAGGCACAAGGCATGGCAGTGACTCCTGCCTGAGGGAGAAACAGCCAGCTCTGCCCTCCCAGGCAAGCCAGCTTGCACCAGCTCCCTGATCTCTTTGCCTTTCCAGAATTGCCCCTCACCTCCAGAGGGGAAAAGTTCAGTTTTGCTGGGAGAGATGATCCATTTAGACATGGAGGCCTGTGGCCTTCATAGAGCCCAGCAAGCCTCCCACATCACAGCTCCCACCATGTTCGGAAGGCCCCTGCATGGCTGGGTTTGTCAGGCTCAGCCTCCAGCCATTTGTGACAAGCAACCAACTGCAAAGCCATCTTAAAACACAAGCAGCATCACGTTGCCTCTACAAAAAAAAGGCATTTCAATATGAAACTGTTAATAATGTAAAGACTGACTTGTCTGCATGGAATCTAGGAAAGGCCTCAGAAAAGTCCAGCCAGCATCCCAGCTTGATTCTCTGCTTTCCTTCACCAAAAAAGTCACGCTCTCTCAAGTAGGCCCTTTCCTTCAGCTGTCCACCACACCACCACCCCTCCTGTCCTGTCACTCCCTATCAACAACACTCAGACATTTGCCTAGAAGCAGTTTACCTTCTGATGCTCATTTTCATTATTACTTATTTTTTCTTCAACAGCTCCCTACTAAAATGAAGTTGGATATTCAAACAGTAAACATATCAACAATATACAAACATACTTATCTGTGAAATCATAGAATGCTTCAGGTTCAAAGGGGCCCGTAAGTGTCATCTAGTGCTCAGAGACTCATCCAACCTGACCTTGAATGGTTCCAGGGAAGGGGCTTCTACCACCTCTCAGGACCACCTGCTCCTGGGTTTCGCCACCCTCACTGAAAAAAATTTCTTCCTTATATCTAGCTTAAAGCTACCTTCTTTTAGTTTAAAACCATCATCTTTTGTCCTATCACAACAGATCCTGCTAAAAAGATTGTCCCTGTATTTCTCATAGGCTCCCTTTCAGTACTGAAAGGCAGCTACAAGGCCCCCTCTGCATTATAGAATCCAGGTTAAGCAGGAAGCAGTTTAAATTCATCATCCCTGTAATGCATCTGCGCTATGAAAATGAGTACATTATGAAAGAAAACTGACACAAGTTCTTGACAAACAAGAGAGAGAAACCGACTGGCCCAGCAGTTCCCTGCCACCTTTATTACTCATCCAGCCAGTGCGCAAGTTCATCCACTCAGCTGCTCCTTCTCTTGCCCAGAGAAGACGAAATGCTTGATATACTTTAGAGTGGACAGCATGGAAATAGTGGGGACAACAGACACAAATAAGAAGCATATACAGCTGGAACTAATGTGAAGAAGAAAGGGGAGAGGCTGTACACACAAGGAAATGTGCAGTGATCTGTTGAGCTCCTTTCACTAACCTGATGTGTAACATTCTGATTTAGAGAAATGGGAAAACCTGGTAGCAAAAAAAACTGAAGAGACTGCAATTTTAAGTCTTTTTGCTTTGTTCAAGCAAAAGAACAAGAACAGCTACGATATAAAAGTAAAATAGCAACTACATACAGAAGTTAGAATCCTCTGTCTCACAATACAGGAAAAAGGAGTCGTGCAGTGGAACTGAAGGCAAAGAAATTCAGAAATAAAAACATTATCAGTACTGTTTAAAAAAATAAAATCATAATAAGAGCAAGGACATATCTAAAGTTTTGACAGTCACAGAACTTGCACAACTATGAAGGATACTCAGATTTTGTGAAAGCAACGCAACATTTTGAAAGGCTATTTAAGTCTCATGTTTTTTGGCTTTAAACCTGTCTTTAAATATCTGTAATCAGGGTGAAAACAGTTGTGAAGAAGAAATTATCTGCCTACTGTGCCATTTTTACAACTTCAGTTTTCTGATGCTGTCAAGTGCACTGTCAGAGCCAGGACACCAGCCAAGGCAGAACTGCGAACTGGTATTCGTGCAAACAAAAGGCTCATTTCTCATTACTGAGGTTTCCTATAGCCATGGTTCTGCAAATTCTCAGTGATTCTCAAATAAATCAAGGTTCACAAACCAAAGGAACAACTGGAAAAAAGGTCTGTGATGCAGGAACTGTATTCACAAACAGAAAACTGGAAAATGCTGATCTGCATGCTGTACTTCGTGGAAGTATGTTGGATTTTGGTTGAAAGTTTAAAAATGAAATTACAGCATACAGAATATTGGATATATTTTGGAAAAAATCCAAATCCTTATGTTCTTAATTTACTATCATGGGGTTTTTTTCCCCAAAACAGGAGAACATTAAAAAAAATATATTTAGCTTAAATAACTATTACAACATTATGATAACTTTAGCTATCCAGTTAAAACAAGACGTATCATCCAAGTGAAAATCAAGGCCAGAGCTGAAGAATTCTACCTTGGAATGGTAAGGAAAATAAAAAATATTTTTTACAGAGACTTATAATTACTCTAAGTTTCTTTTAAAGACTAAATTTGTTTGTGTATTAGCTACAGATACAAGAATAAACTATTTCAGTCCAAAAAGTTTAAAAAGTTAATGAAAAATAAAATAAGCCTTATCTTTTTCAATATTATCGATTGCTTAATGTTTTTACTGAATCTTGGCTAAAACCCACTCACCTCAACAGAGAGAAAGGTTAACTTGAGTCTGGATATATTGAATCTTGACTGGCTAGCACAGATGGCAGTGTAGCTTAGAGCCCAGGATTTAGTCTAAATGAGTCAGCATTTGCCCATTTTATAGAGAGAATAAAAATAAAATAACACTGAGAATCCTCCAGTGTCCCTTCTACAGTCCCTTTTTCCTCATAAGAAAGGCTAGTTTTCCACATCTGGCTAGCATAACCTCAGGGCATCTCGGGTCTGTGGAACATACTTTCAGACATCTACCCAATTCACATTGTTCAACCACCAGCATAGCCTTTCCCATCTCAGATGGGCAAGATGAGGGAATTTGGCACAGTTCTGAGAAAGCAGCAATGCTTGTCCACTTCCTTATAGGTCCACTACTCATCTGTGCAGCTCTGTAGTGCTTGTAGTGTTCAGCTTTTTTTAAGAAATGGAAGTAAGGTGCATTCAGTCCACATCTTTTCACTCTTGGCTTTTATGGACACTGTTTGGGATTGTACATGTTCAGGTCCTCCAGTGGCTCTTGAGGGTAAACAAAGAAAAAGCTGACCAGTAACAGCACTACACTGACTTTAAGAGGGGAATGAAATCGTAGAAACTATAAAAAGAAAATGTAAAACCTAGGAAAACACATACAACCAACTATTTGTATTAATATTCTTATTGAACACATAGTACACAGTAGCTTCTAGTTTTCATACCAGTATTTACAAATTACTTTTCGTCCTTCATTCCCTTACTTTGTTTTAATCTCCAGCTAAATACAGCATCTCATAACCTTTAATAAACTTTTCTTTCCAGATATCTGTCAGGCAGGAAAGTGCTATTCTCCCATGCTTCATAAATACAGTGCCTGGAAACTCATTATTAAAACCATTTTTGTGAATACTCAAGTTGTAATTCATGGTTGCTGTGAAACTATTTAATGAAACCAAGATGTACGATAGTCAAGAAAGTTCTTCCAATGGGCATGAGCAACAGATCTTTCACAACCTGTTAGAAGATGTGCCAAGACTAGTTCCTTTCCTGTGTAATAGAAGCCACAGGAATCTAAGCTTCTGATCAAAGTCCAACACCTCAGCACTGCCAAAAGCTGACAGGCCCTTTTTCCCCACTCTTTCCTGAAAACAGCTCTATAGTCATACTGGGTTTTAACAGGATAACTATCTCTTGGACTCAGGCTGAACTCGGTTTTATTAAACTATGATTAAACCATATGACAGTTGCTAGATACAGCATTACTTCATATATTTATTTTTTAAGTGTGCTAAGATTCCTATGCAACCTACTACCACAGTCCAGGGTAATTTTTTAATAAAAATATTTTTTCATCTGTCAGGGAAATTGTATTAAACATGGAACAAAAGATTCCAGCAGTAAAGTGACAATTCTGCTGTATTCACTGAATGCCAGTCCAGACTACATACAATGGATTTAATGAAGCTATTCTGTTTTGATCAGCATAACTATGAAGAGGTTTTAGCACTTGGAAACAAGTTCTCCTGTACATTATTGAATACTGTGGAGCAGTGCAGAACAACTGCTAACATTTTCATAGCTATGACTCTTAGGAAATTGTCATGGCTACAGAATTCTTGCACCAAGATTTAGGGACTGAAATAACAAACCGACCATGCAGAAAACCAGTACAGGTCTGACAGGTTATCTGCTTATGGTTGGCATTGGCAGCTCACAGACAGTGTATTTCCAGCTCACCACTGAGGCACATTCCACCAGTGGGTGATTTAACCTGAGGCCATGTGAAGCCTTCTGTAAAGTGTAAAAGTGGTGTAAAATTGTTCCTGATTAAGAACCAGCCTTAACAGGGTCTCATGTGGACAAGAGAAAGGAGATTTAAATGTAACATTCTGTACAGCTATTTCATGCTCAAGCCAGAATAGGGAGGAGGAAGAACGCATGGCTTTCCACAGGTATGCTGACAGCAGTGCTTCCCACAGAGCCGAGAAACAACCACAGACTGACCAACTCACACCTGAGGAACTGTTGTGGACAAGTGTCACTCCAGCCAGCCAATGTCCTGCATCAGCAACACATCCAGCTTTCTTAACTAACAACATGTCACTGAGATCCTTCAAAAATGTGTTCTCATACAAACTGTTAAAACTGCTTACCCGTTCTGGATGTATAGTTGACCTTTAGACGTTATTTAATTAGATGTACTGGAGGAAGTATAGTTCAATACTAACACATCGCAGTCTGGAATTCTGAACTTCTTATCTCTTGTATGACTGACTTAGTGTACAGCCATAGCAATACCCCAGGACTTTGCTTACAAGAAGGAAAAGTAAAACGCTAACCAAAAAGGTCTGACTGTTCTACAAAGGAGAGCAATCATAACATACAACCTAAGATGAAAAGTCAGAAGGACTTCAGTACACAGAGAACTGCTCTTTTCCTCAGGGGGCAAAGAAACAGTTCCAGTTCTTCTGTTTGAGACAAATCACTGTTAAATGTGTGTGCCAATGACCTAATTTTGTTTTCTAAAGATGTATTACTTACGCAAGAGAGGCCATAATAACCTCTTCACAGCTATTTCCGGCCAATTGCAGAGTTACATTATTTGCAATATGTACAGCACATAGTAGAATTTAACAGTGAGAAAACATGCAGAACCTCATTTAACAGAGGGATTATAACAAGTTAATCGAGCCTCAGTCACATCTCAATTCAGTAAAAACAATTTTATCAGATTTCATACCATACATTTCAAGATGTTATGGAGACAAAAATATTATCAATAAATTATAACATTAAGCTCTAATTTAGTATCACTTTTCTTTTAAACCAACCAGATGAGCAAAGAACCTATTTTCTCACAGATATCTATAATCCATAGTTATTATATGCCCACAACATTCTGCAACTAAACAGGATCTAACGATTTATAATAGTGGAAGCATCACAGTTAACAGTTTGAGAGTTTCTACAGGAAACTTATTTTTCACTGTATGCTTGAACTTGTATTACCATCAGTTCTTGTGAGTCTAAAGTATTGCGTTTCAGCTGCAAAATTCTGACAAAGCCTTACAACTTGCTGCATTGGCTAAATTCTCCACAAGGACTAAATCACACCAAGGTGTAACAGGTTTGGCTATAACATACCATTCATACCATTCTCTCAAATTGTAATTCTGTGAAGTTGTCATTGGAACCTAACCTAAAGGTAACTAAATTTTTTATGCCTGCCTGCACATACAAGTTGCTTCTTATGGGCAGGAATGATGGCAACATGCAGCAGACTCTTCTGTATTTTGTGGTGTTTAGGTCTGTTTGGAACAGACCCAGTCAGCCCAGGGCTGACAAAGAATCTCCTGTCAATCATTGTGTGAGAAAATGCCATGGGCTAGGGCACAAATGGAACAAGCTTGGTATCAGAGTATGGTTCATTTTCCCCTACCTGGTACAGGCCTGATACTCTTCCCAGTCAAGTTCAAGACTTTCTCCTACTGATTTCAGTGAGAGGAGAACTTTAATCCCAAATTACTATCATTAATTAAAAAAAAAAAAAACTTTGCATAAAGGTAAAACATCCAAGCATCATAAAACTTGAAAAAAAGTGGTATTTCTCTCTCTAAATGCAGAAACCCTATATTAGTGGAAATAATTTCAAAAAGCCCAACACTCAAATTTACCACTTACAATGAAAAAGTTAATGTGCCTTGCAAGCCTGAATGGGCTTTACTTTCCACGTTATATTTAAAATGTAGCTGTTCACATCCTGGCACAATCCAAGCAGCCACGAAAACATCTGTGGCTTTGCTATTCTGCCAACAGTTACTTTATAGCTTGAGCAGGTATTTAAGTTTCTTCCCATTAGCTTGAGTGTTAATTTACCTGAAGAAGCCAGAAGTCCAAACTCTTCTCTAAGTAAAACAGTCTTTACTCACCCTACCCACCACCACACATACGTATGTGCACACACCCCTTTCCCCTTCCATGTGATGGCTCACTTTGCTTGGAAATTCTTCCCACTGTAATCCTCTGCAATTCCTCTGCCAGTGCTGCTGCTTGGCCAGGGTGCAGGAAACAGTTCCCCCTTCACACTGGTGAAGAGGAGGCAGATTTGCTCATGTTCTTGCCAAGTAGCGGAAGTTAAAGTTGCGACAACTGACCATGTCCTTGATAATGTTTGTACACAGGATCATCAGACTTCCTAGTAAAATAATGAGGGTAATTTGACCTGCTTACATTCATAAATGTGTTATAAGACACTTATGCTTAGATATTTATAAGACAAATGACCTGCTTTTGTGAAAAATAAAATACATACAGAAAGAACTGAAGAGACAGGGAGCAGTTTTCAAAGTTATTGCCATCAAGAAACAAAAGGTTAAAGAGAATAACTAAAATTTAGGTATGCCTTGCTACATATTTTCTTGTAGCCAGGCAGGAATAGTTTACTAACCTAGTGGACGGTGTAATCCTGTAATCCCTATGCTACAACCCAAAACCAAAGTGTCAACAAAAGTATGTGGCCAATTCAGAACAGAGGACCACTTAGCTTTTCCATAAGACCAGATGTATTAATGTCAGTGCTGGACTGTCCTAACTACTATTTTGTTGCAGTTTACAAAAATAATGTGTGAAAATAAAGACTTTTTAAAACTCTCATATCAAGTGTTAAAAGCCCAGACACACTCATTCACCATGTCTTGGAATTACAACTATCATTATTTATGATGTTTCAAATTGGAAAGTCACTCGTACAGTAATGAACAAGGAAGCAGAAAAAGGCTGCCTATTTGATGCATACAACAGATACACTAAAATTCATCGTGCAGAATTAAAAGTGATTAAAACAGTTTCTGCATTTTTCTTCAATTGCATGGTGAGAAGAGCAGCAAAAAAAAGATACAATTTTTTGTTGTTGTTGCCAGTTCTAAAGGTCAATATACCATGAAAATATCTCTGCCTCTTTAGGCAAAATTCTGCAAATTCCAAACCCTAATATGTTGTTTTTCTTCTCTTGCTGGAAGACAAAAATTTATGGTGAGCAGGAAGTATTTACTGTATCTCACATTGCACACTTCTGAGACTTGATGAGGGGGTGGTGAAGGAATATTCATTCACAGTTACAATTTTCTTGAAACCTTGCTGCCCCATAAACCAGCAGCAGCACTGCTGCACATCTTTCCTCACATATGTATTAAAAACTTCCAGCTATAGAGAGATGAGCTCATTAACAAACCAAAGACAAGCAAGATGAAGCATCCCAAAATGCTTATTTTCCCGTTAATTGTTTTGATATTACAGGATAAAAGTCTGGGAGGAGACTTTCACAGCAAAGCAGCGTCTGTAAACCATTTTGTGAAGATAAGTATTTACAGATCAGATTTTGGCCTGATTCTCCAAGATGCCACCTATTTCAGTTTGTCAAATAAAAATAGATAACTAAATAGCTAAGAAATTGAACCAGCACTAGTGTATGCTACAAATTTTAAACTCTGAAAATTGTTATAGATGTAATTTCAACCCTATGCTTAGTATCTGGCTGAATTATTAAGATTACTTAATAATAATTAAGAAATTCCATGTACACATTGTGAGGAAATCTATCTGCATATTGCATAAAACAAAATGTATTATAGCTTAATTAAAAATGAAAGCCCTACACATTTTTTTCCTGTCTAAAATGAATTAGGCTTCCTTAAGGAGAAATCACATCACATCATGTGCAACTTTTTATCTTACATCAACCACAACGCAATATGTCTGATTAAAATATCAATGAATGTTTATACTTTGTTGTCTAGTCACTCTAATTTCTTATTTTCTCTATCAAGAACAATCAATAATTCATTGCAAAAATAGGTGCTACACAGTTATTTCCAGTAGTCATTCCACTGCCATTTAACTAACATGGAGATGGCCATAATCCAACCTTGACAAGTACCCATCTCATTAATACCTTTTTAATCATCAAGGATGACATCCCTGTCAAGTTGTAGACAAATTATGTCAAAGCACATTCAACCCACAAAAGTATTACACTCACACATTGAAGTATAAATGAGTTTATTATAGAAATCTGAAATTAAAAAGCAGTAGGCAACAATATAGGAAAAAAAGTAAAAGAAAAGACATAAAAGCAAGGGGTTTAGTGACATGCTGAAGATCCCAAAGGGGTTTTGTTAGGGGTGTATGGTGGGTGCTTGGTTTTTTGTTTGGGTTTGGTGTTTTGGGGTTCGGGTTTTTTGGATTTGGTTGGGATTTTTTTTGTTTTGGTTTTTAGGTTTGTTGGGGTTTTGTTTTTCCTTTAGTCCCTGTCTTCCCTTGTGCCACAAAAGGATAGGAACTATCAGGATTAGATTCTTTTTCCACTGCCGCTGAAACGCTTCAGCCCTGCTCCTTTCCTCTTACTTTGAACACTCCTGTCTGACAGCTTCTTCCACAGCGTTGCCTAAGGGCCAGCACAGGGTTCACCAAGAGCACAGCAAGATAGGGTCTATGATTTCAGTTTCAGTGCTAGTTCTTCAGCCAGGAGCAGCAACTGCAGTAAAATGAATTCAACGTAGCTGCAGGCTAAAGCTTGTTAAGTATGTCAAGGGGGTCAATAGGTGCACAGACTGGTCAGCACTAGCAGAGCTAAAACTTGCAGCAAAAAGCTCACACAACTTCAGAGAATTCAGTAAACCTTAAAAGGAGTATTCACCAAGGCTAACTTCAGTCAAATGAGTTTTCTCCCCCTTGACTTCCTCCAAAAGTAATGAAAAAAGAGAGCAAATCAGCAGGAAACTAACTTTGATCCTTTGAATCAGCCCTGGAAGAATTTGTCTGCCATTAACTACAGAGAAGATTAGCCTTTTTCAATACCTCCCCTTTTGTCTCTATTCAGTCCATGCAAGTAGACTTTAAAAGTTTACAATTTTACAAAGGAATAATGAAACACATATCCCTGACAAAAAAGACACCTGCTCCTAAATTTCAAGGCTGTGCTCCCAATTAAAGAACTCACTAGATAAAGCTAATAATAATAAAAGCTACTGCAATTATTTTAAGTGTAAAATATTTTACCCCTAATTTCCAGAAACTGTGCAATCATTTTGCCTGAAACTTTTAAAAACTCTAAAAATAAAAATTCATCTGCAATGGCAAATTTAAAACACACATGTATACATAGTGCTCAGTCCCACCAAGAATATTTTGTCTTGGCTCCCATACGTCATTCTGGTAACATAATAAATTGTCCCAAGTGAAACGACGACAAATTACCATAGCCTCAAATACATGAAATATTGAGAAAAACAAATTCAAAACAAAACAACGAATCAAAAAAGTGCAGGGATTTAATGAGATTTACCAAATGCTACATTATGTCATGCAACAGGGAGGAATTGTGCAGAATGATCCATTCACAAAGGTTAGTTTGCAGCACTATTAAGTTGTTATCACTAAGCACACACAGGATTTTTGACCAGACAAAAACTTCAGAAAGGAACCTAAAGAATGCGAAGGCTGAAAGCTCTGCTAAGAGTCCACCCTCAAGATTTGTCCTAATGAAAACATGTTCTTCCCCATCAAAAAAACCAGCCCCCATAAAGCTCCCAAACCTACCTCACTCAATTCCTTCCTTATCCAAGAAAAGGGAATTGCATCACAGGAATAAATACTAGTTTAACTGCAATTCATTAGATTTTTTTTTTGTTAACATTTATAGCTTGATTACTGCCATTACCACAAAATGAGACCATAAGTATATTCTGACCATATACAACATTGTTAATAGATTCATATTCATTGAAAGTTCCTAGGCATGCCTGTGAAATAAGGTTTTAAACATCTGTCAGAGAAGTAAAATCGCATATCTTCACTTTACCTCCTCTGACTCATTGGCTAAGCATCTACTCTTCTCCTCACTAACACTGTAACTGGAGTTCTACCTCTCAGACATCCCGATTATCATCCATAACTCCCCTCCATAACTGATTATAACTCTTACACACAAGCTTTTCAAAATAAAGAAAACTTTTTCATATTTCACAAAGACCAGGAAAAAAAGAAAATGCAGTGAAATATGCCGATTCTAAAATAATAATCAGGTCTAAAGAATTCCTGCTTTTGATGTTTATTAGGTTCCCTCCACTGAACTTAATGGCATTGCATGAATGTATCCGAGAAGAGAATTTGGCTAAGAGTAGTTAGAAAGTATGGCAGTGGGTCAGTATTTAGACCTCTCTGCCAAGGGCAACAGAGTCTTGAATCTTATAAACATTCTGCTGGGCTTCAGTGTTGCTGTATGCAGAGTTGTTTTCATCCCACATAGGGGCCTTGAAGCTCTGGAAGCAGAGGCAATCTGGGGCTTTAAAGCAGCTTAAGACAGCCACTGAATGCCCCATTGACTGGGCAGTTAACTCCTTTTACTCACTCTAAAAAGCTCGGCTTTCTTGCACAGTCTTCTAGTATAATGGATAATATGCATATAAAATAATGTTCCCATACATCAGATTCCTGAAGTTATTCAGCTGTCTCAGTGCCTAATGGGATTTTTCAAAAGCAGTAATTGAACATTTATTGATTTCAATGGAGTTAAGCATTCACACGATTACCTGCATCTGTAAGTACAGTAACATCTATAACTTTACAGGACATAATGAGATCACCTAATTGGATACTCTAGTTTTGTCATTGTTAGTGGTGTGACTTCCAAAGATGCTGAGTCTTTGTAAATCCAAGTGACTCAGAACTTTGTAAATGCTCAGCACTTTTGAAAAAGCAGACTCTAAGCACACCTGCCCTAATCAGAAGTGGAAGACTACCTTTGATCACATATGCCTGACATAGCATGTTTATGTAAAGTGCTGAAGCACACTGTACACTGAGTAAGTCTGAGTAAGTCTGCCTAAACAAGAGGCTAAGAAGCCCTTCTTTCATTCATAACTGAATTGACATTCCAGGAGCTGTGTTTAGGTAGGCTGGAATAACAAAAAGCTACTCATATTTCAAAGATCCTTATAACACACATAAAAAACCAGAAGGTTCAAACTAAGTTGCCTTTAAAAACTTGTCTTTGATAAACATAGTGTAGCCTCCATGCTGTTGTGCTCTTTGAAGAAATGGGACCACAGGTGTTAATCCATTTCTGTGAAATCTACTTTGGAATTTACTTATACCTTCTTGGAAAGCTGGCTGACTTTCCCATCTGAAAGTGGAGCTCATTGCAACAAATTACCCACTTTGTCCACCCTAAAAGGATTTTTCTCATTAAGCAGTTAAGATTATAAAACCATATTTCTTCAGCACTTAACGTGGAAATCTGTACTAGAGAATAGATATAAAGAAGACAGAGAAAAGTTCTGTCTTAAAGTAGTCTTTATTAGCACTAGTGCAAGATGCATAATAATAGAGCAGTAATAACTATGTGGTGGTTTTTTGTAAGTAGGTTAAATAGGTTGGAGTAACTATTTTAAACATAGTTTTTGTTAGGACATAAGAGGAAAGCAGGACTAAAAACCAAACCTCTTGATTCTACTGCCAGGAAACAATATCAAACACACAAAATACAACAACATGCTCCAAACTGTCTTGTATATCAGCAGAACTTGGGCACATCTTAATTCTGCCTCTGAAAACTTCTAGACCTAGGTTTTGGACATCACTAGTCATCTTTGAATTTGAATCCCTGAAAACATTGAGGCTGAGGGTGAATAACAATTTCTCAAATGCTTTTATACTGCAGACTAACAGTCTTATATTTCTTAAAGATGTATCCTTCTTTTCATAGGCATGGACAACCTTCCTTTTCCATTCACAAGCCATATCTTCTCAATGACATATTTGATTGCTGATGTAAGAAAGCAATATGGTTTTGTCTCCCTTTTAGTACAAGTTTTAAACTGAAAATGAAGATGGCAATTAAAACCATACAATTAGCTAGCTCCCCAAGGATCAGATACTTGCCATATATTCCCAGATCACCAATAACTAGTGAATCACACAGTGAAAACCTCTGACAGAGTGGAAAGTCAAGAAAAAATAGGCAAACAGTTTCACTCATTTCACTTTACTACTCAAATGATTCTTAGCACTGTTGCCTTAAGTCCACTGAATATACAAGTTCTAATACAATAGCAAGTGATTGTAAAATTGTAAAACTAGGTAATGAATTGAGCTTAGGAGGAGGGGAAATAAAAAAAGCAAGTAAGGGGGGTGTGGGTAAGAGAAACAGAAACTATTCCAGTTTCTGATTAGCCAGATTCCAAAGATTCTTTAGAGAAAATATTTAAGATGCTCTCTGACAACACTATCATTTATTTTAGGGGTGGCTACCCTTTCTATTACATACTTACAAAGCCATGGTTTTGTTGTCAGGGTTTTTTGGAGGAAAGGGGTTGTTTACTGGGTATTTTTAAACATTTATTAAAAATTCAAGGAATGATTTTCACAGTTATAGAAATACAAATGTATTAATTACAAGGAAAACAAACAAAAACCCCACAAACCTTCCTGTTCACCTGCCACTGAAATGTTTACAACTAATGATAGCTCAGATTCACCTTTAAAATCCCAGCAAAATAATTAGAGGAACAGGAATACTGAAAATTCTTGAAGATGAGCTAACTAAAGCTTTGCCTTTGAAGCAGATTGAGGCTTTTCCTAAATCAGAAGAGTTTTATAGAGCTAGGTTTTCTATTTTCCTCCTTAAATAGATTCAGGATTTATTTCCTTGGTTGTTCAGCATTCTTTCTACTTTCCAGTTAGTCCTCTTTGCTTGGTTAGCCACAGATATTGATATAGTGCAACTGTAGTTTTCTGCACAACATAGTCCAGACAGTAAACACTTAAGTTATCTCTAGCTCAGACTATAGCTAGAAACATAATTATACCCCTGCTCAGTCTTCAGTTCCCAGAACTCAGCTGGAAACCGAGCCAATGTAGTCTTAAAGCTCCCTAAAATATCTGTGTTAACACTAAATTAGATGGACAGAAGCTGAAGGAACCTGAACAAGATGTTTCCTGAGTAAAATCAGTTTCACTAGTGTCTGAAATCCTACAAAGTTCTATTCAAAGTAGTTGTTTCTTGTTGCCAATAGTTTGCAGAAGTTTGATGCCAGCTGGCAAAACCCAGCCTGTCACCTCAATAAAACTACCTTCCCAAACAAGAACAAGCCTTCAGCAAAATGTCATTACAGACAAACTCCAATGGAGAACATATGCCCTCAGCTCGTGTGACACCGTCCTTTGCCAGTACACCACCTTTCTCAGCACAGATGCATGGCACTTGGAAAAGCAGCCAACTCTGCATATGTTCCAATAATACAGCAACGTTGGCAGCTGTGGGCTGGCAAGTTTTGGAGTCTCATACACACCAACACATGAAATACGAGGTGTGGATTGCATTCTAGTAAGTTAAAGTAAAAACATTTTTTTTAAGGCTTAAATTCCTCCTCTGGAACTTCTTTTGTACCTGATAAAAAAAAAAAGGGAGGGAATTTTAAGGGGAAGAAGTGAGAGGAGAAACAAAATAGTTCCTTTTTTCTGCGGGAGACAATGTGCTAGCAAAAATGCAGCCATGGCAGCTTAGCAGTTACATTCCAGCCTGTTGTACAATAATTAGAACTGACAAGGTAATTTATACCTTGGCTTCCACAGAACGGAGAAGGGAAGGCATAATAACCAGTTTCATTACTTTTAGGTGCTAAGATTTCATTACTGAATAAACTGAGAACTTTAGTTGTGAGACAACAAAATGTAAATACCAAGGTTTACTATTTAATTCCATAAAGCCTACTTTTGAAAAAGTAATTACAAACCAAGCAGACCAGCACAAACATGCAATGCATATCCTATGTATTTCAGAATGCAGAGAAACATTTTTTGTCAGACTTGTGCACATGAAGATATGCACAGTATGTGGTCAAAGCACTTTCCATTCCTGTGGGATAAACAGTATCAATCAAATTAAACCAGAAAGGTTGACTTTGCCAGACTTAACCCAAACAATAGCCTGTTCTCAAGCTGCACTGTGAGGCAGCATTTCACAGGTAAGAACACACCTTGGGGCATGATACAGCACATGCTGTAGCAAAGACAGAGAAGGACAACACAATCTCCAAGTGAAAGCAGGCATAATAACTTTAGCAGTCCTGCATATGTATGATTTGAGAGGAGGAAGAAAATGAGCGTGTGGGAGGGCAGTAGGCAGGTTCACCAGATTTTTAGTAATGGTTTATTACCCAGAAGTTTTGAACAAAATAGTGACCTTGGGCTCAGCAAGCATGTTTCCATTCAGTAGCAAGGAAAATACCAAATACATCTCAGTAAATGCAGGAGTTCAGCAGCAGTATTGTGTTAAGTTCATGACTTACTGACCCAAGGCAAGTCGATTTTTGAAATTGAAAGCAATTATGCTATTTGCATATTTATACAGTAACACTCATTTCTGCAAGTGCTTTTTCTGGATCACTGGAAAGGAGGCATTTGAATAACAACCCCTTAGATTTTAATCACACATTACCTATTCATAAGTATGTCAGGTGGCTGAATGGAAAAAATAACCAATGATAATTAAAACCAGACTTTTTCCTCAGAGGAAAAGAGGAAAAGATACAACTCTTGTACTTTAATAAATCTAGCTCCTGTTTAATACACAACTAAATTAAAAATTCTAGTTCTTGGTTTACAAAAATTCAAAAACTAATGTTGCTGCTCAAGGGACAGCATCTCAGTAGACATCTGGAAAACCTACTGATTAATTAACAGATTCATTAATTAGACAGCTGTAGTGTTAGAAGAGAATTTAGTTGTTTGGATTAATAACCCTAATAATTAGTCCTAAAGAAAATCATCATCAACCTGTAGAGCTGAGTAAACACTGACTTTTTAAATGCCCATCTGCATGATTAACTTCACACTTCTAGAACATGTTAGCTAGCTACTGACTGGCTTAGAAGGCTGTATGTGCCATGGGAACATCCAGAGCAACATAAAGCATTGATATTTCTGGCCTCTAACATATATACTGGTGGAGAAAAATGCTATTAAAAATCATTTACCTATTTCTTGATCTTGAAATACAGCACCAACATGGAAATCTGAGAAAAATAATTATAGACAGCAAGCCCATGAGGTGATACATAAATCATGAGGCAATCTATGAATATTATTTAAAATCATCAAGGTATGCAAGCAATACTCAAGAGCAAACTGAAGTCTGTGCAAAACCGTAACAGGGCTGCAGTGTTTGTGAATAATCTTATTTAGCTGTCTTGTCTCACCAAAAATATAGGCACATCCCTTTCTACAAAAGAAATATTGTAATTATGAGGTATTTCATATGAACCATGATCTACAGCCAGCTATGCGTGTGACAGCCAGCTTAGAGTGCTGTCTAATGACAAGCTAAAAGCCCTCACTGCAGAATATTCCTGCCATCATAGCTGAACCTGACAGTATGTCTATATGATGTTAAATATGCTAAAAATTCTGCTACTGGTTTTCCTTGTGTCTAAGTTACCCAAATGTATAGAGTAAATAGTACACCAAGGTGTACTGTAAAAATAAATGTGAAGCATAAATATATTTCACTGATGTTCATCTTAAAGGCCCACAGAAAAAAAGTTTTACAATAAATTTAGTTTAATTAGCATATAAAATATACTAGGGATATAGTGAGGAAAACACATTTTGAATATCACATATCCCATGTGATGAGAAAAGTTTGCCCAGTTGGGGAAAAAGAAATAAAATAAATTTAAAACAAATCTATGAAACAGTATACATGTGGAAGGGAAGGAGAAAGGGCAAAGAAATGAAAATTGTACAAGTAGCCACAACTTATTTTCTCCATTCTGAGTGATTGTTTCTTCAGCCATAATATTGTCTTCCTGCACTCCTGAATTCTTTAGCTTAAGTCTTTGCATGCTGTTTATTTTAGAAAATCAGGTGTATTGGCAAAGCCTAAGATTGGAAGAATGCACTCCACAAAAAGTTCTAAAAGTTACTTAAATAAAAATTCACAGAAGCGCCTGGCAGAATCTCAGTGGGGAAGAGATACCAAGGATGTTCTTAAAATCCTACTGCATCACTCTACACCCAGCTCCCTCTGGCCCAGGAGGTCAAAGGAACCTCTTCATGAATCTATGTACCATTGTAAGACTACATGAATACAAGAAAGAAAATGAAGTGATAACCCAAGTGAAACTATTGCTTAAACAAGTATATGCTTAACCAATTTGTCACTGTTTGTTTTGCTAAACATGCTTATTTTACCTGCAGTGTAATGCTTGAATATTACTATCAAACCCAAAATTCCTTCTCACAAATGTCAACAAATTCTGTAATTGTATGATATATCAGAAGTTCAACAGAATATTGATCAAGTAAGTTCAGTTCATTAACTTCAGTCCTATCAAGTAGCTGCATACTTCTGTGTACCCCAAGTCCAGTGATTCCAAAACGCATCACATCTCACCAAGAATGCAATCTGCAGAGTGACAACTGAGTAGAAAGCGGGAGGAGTACTTAAAGAAGCCTTCAAAAACTGCTTGGGTGAAGATGAAGTAGAAGTATGCGATGGGTTGACCCTGGCTGGACACCAGGGACCAAACAAAGCTGCTCTATCACTCCCCCTTCCCAACAGGACAGGGAAGAGAAAATAAAGGACTCACAGGTTGAGATAAGGACAGGGAGAGATCACTCACTAGTTATCATAATGGGCAAAACAGACTTGACTTGAGGAAAGCAGTTTAATTTATTACCACTCAAACTAGAGTAGGATAATAAGACATGAAACCAAAACCACCTTCCCCTCAACCATGCCTTCTTCCTGGGCTTAACTTTACTCATGATTTTCTCTACCTTCTTTCCGTCAGTGGCACAAGAGGACAGGGAATGGGGATTGTTGTCAGTTTCTCACACATTGTCTCTGCCACTCCTCCCTCCTCAGGGGGACGACTTTTCACACTTTTTCCCTGCTCCAGCACAGGGTCCCTACCATGGGAGACAGTTCTCCATTAACTTCTCCAACTTGAGTCCTTTCCATGGGCTTGTTATCAGAGGTGTTACCACTATTACTGATGGGCTTGGCCTTGGCCAGCAGTGGCTTCGTCTTGTAGTTGGCTGGCATTGGCTCTATTGGACGCAAGGGAAGCTTCTAGCAGCTTCTCACACAAGCCTTCCCTGTACCCCCACTACCACAAACTTGCCACCCAAATCCAGCACAGCAATGCTTCAGTGTTTGCACAACTTGAAAACAAATAATGGTAGCAATAATAGAGATTTGGAGGGGAAGTGTGGGTTTGGTGGAAAAAATGGTCAATATATAGCTATGATTGCAAGATTAGAGAGCAGAATGGGCAATAGATGACCTGTGACATCTCATATATCACACACAAACTATATCCTTCCCTGCCATTCATGTAACACGTTGTCCATCTTTTAGGTTCTTTCCAGCCTTGTTCTGCTAAAAAGGTAATTGAGGAGCTTTAAAAACTGATGAAGTACCAGTGCACTCCCACCCTCACTTTCTACCTCTCTGAAGTGAGAGGTCTCTCACTGCCTAAAAGCATGCACTAATAATCAAATTATAGGCCAGATGAAGCCAAAGCACTTTGTCACCTGTTAACCTGTGCAATGCTTGTGTGCACAACAGCACAATTTCTTAGGGTTACAAAGAAAGTGGGTTGAAAAGAAAACACTTCATTATTTGACAAAGGCATCCATCCACTGTTCTACAAACCAATACCTTTTCCTAACAGAATCATCTATTTTACTGAATTACTGTTTCTCACACACACACAAAAAAAATAGCAGAATAGAGAGCACGATACTAAGAGCTTCCCCATTAAGATGTCTACCTGATTTAGCAACTTGCTTTAATTTTATTGCACAGTTCTCAGAACAACTGGAACTAGTCAAAGAAGTTCTCTGGATAACTTGGAAAGAAGAAAAACTAATCAAAGAAAATGAGATGGATCGTTCACTGGAATGAAGGAAAAAAAGCCCACCACAATTATTTCAAGTTTCTTTTATACAACATTTATAGAAAACAGTTAATGATTGTTATTGCTGACAGAGTAAGAAGAGAATTTCAAAGAAACTTTAAAAAAAACCAAGTCCAAAATACAGCAAAATATGGTCAAATGAATGTTATGTTACATGAAACCACCCTCCTGCCTTCTCTAAGCATTTAAAAAGTTAACAAAAACACTTAAGACAACACCAAACGTTAAAACTACCTATGGTAGAAAAATTCTTTAAGTAGATTTACTTCTTGGATAAACCCCATAAATTCCTATTGGTGTTGGGGAAAGATAAATGTCTATTTAGCTTTCTGTGACTGCAGTCAATAAATGTATTTCATCACTGCTGCTGCCAAACAGTCTGTACAGACATCTCTCTGACAAGCGGAAAGAGAACTCAAAGCAATTGAATGACTTACTGTTTGCATTACATTAATAACTGAAGTGTCTGGAGAAAGATGAACCAAGTGGGATCAACTAGTTAAAAATACATCACCAGTATCGTGTTTTTAAAAGTAACTTTTCTCCATAACTTATACTGTGACTTTTCATATTACTCTTTCCTCCTGACGCCTATTTAATAAAGTATCACAATGATTGTGACAGAAAGAAAACAACTCCCTAATATAACAGTTACCAAATCATGCATTTTAAATCGCAAACATCAGCTAGGTAGGTTACTTTGTGAACATGGAAGTCCCTAATTAAACAGAAAATTAAATTAAAGGAGAATGTATTGAACCAAACCACTGAAATTAGACAAACAGCACTAGAACAGTATTGGTGACTTAAATAACACCTCTATGGTCCTTTAGCATTCCCTTCCCACACCCCCCCCCCCCTTTTTTTTTTGCATTTGAAAAAACATACAACTCAAATTAATTTCATTAAATCATGAAAATGTATATATCAGTGTAATACAGATACAATTCCTTCTGGCTTAATCTCCACCATGTAAGAGACTATCTTTGCATATTTTCTACTGTGCATTACTTGAAAACCCCCACACAACCATCAACCAAAACACGCCACCACCAAACCTGCCACCACAACAGATCAGCTTTTGGGAATAAAGCAGAAGTTCAAATAAAGGTCACAAATAGCCAACACATAATACTTTATTCCCTTTTTAATGTCCTCAAGTTATATGATTCTTGATAAAGAAACAGTAACAAAGAAGAAAAACACACTGGATAGAGACAGCATTGCCACAATAAAGTTCTGAAACAACTACTACATTTGAATGCAGTTGCTCTAGGTTTATTTCAATTCAACTGTGGACAGTACTAAACCCACTTGAGTCCCCTACTTCTTGCCATAAATTTCAGACCCCACATCTGCAAATCAGCTTGCAGCTAGATGTTTAAATAATGAGACTTACTGTAGATGGGAAAATAGCAACAAACATCTCCAAGGCCCCTGAATCAGCAAATACTATTCTCATTTATTTCCAGGAGCTACTAAATGATATAATGAAATGGAAGAGAAGACATCCTACTGAGTATAAAATTCCAGCCATTTACATTTGCACAACTAAGAATTTGGCAGAACATTTCTTTCCATTTGGTTGGCAAAGAGTACATGTAGACCTTTCACAACACTTGCACCAAAATAGTGTATTACTCCAAATGCTGTGATACTTCAGCCATAATAGTATGCTGTATCATAAGCAATTGGTGAGTGTTGGCACCCTAGGGTATTTTTCTCCCTCTCAACAAACAGCTGGTTTTCATTTGATATCATGTCTCTGTAGGATATCATTCCGTTCTGGGAACAGTAGTGAAGAACACTCCTATATTCCTCTTGTTAGAGGTCTTTAGTGTTTTCTACACTCATACAGTGCTGTTCATGCAGCTCTGTACTGCCCAGAGTCAAAAGATACTCCTCAAATTACACATGCAAACAAACCTCAGACAAAAAAACCCAACCCAACAAAACACCTCATGCATTCTTACATTCTTAAATCTTTCTTAATTCTTAAGAATACTTAAGAAATCTTAAATCCTCAAAATTTTAATCTCTCTCTCCTGCTGGGGCAACCCTTTTCCCTTGAAGCAGGATGATGCCTGTTCTTCACATTACAGCATGCAGCAGGATAAAGGATGGATTTACAGAGAAATCATTCTATTTCTGTACTGCAGATTCACATTGTATAAATTATTGCAATAATTTATTCTTAGAAGCAGTAACTCACAGATTAAATGGATATACAGTCAATCCCAGCTAAAACACAGCATGCAAATTTTACTTCTGAAATACTTCAAAATCTAGGGTGCTCTGCGCCCCTCTCAGATGATTTGATGGTATAGGAAACCAGGTCCAAGCTGAAAAGCATATCTACAATCAAAGCAACCTGCCACTCTGTTAAACACTGCCAACAGTGGCTCTGAATGCATTCATGCAGTACTCATAGGATTTCTGTGTAAACAATCAAGGCATGTGCCCTCCCTCAAATAAGCTGGCTCATAAGCATCTGACTGACAGCTTGCAGCCTTTAATGAACCGGAAAACTACGTTTCCTGCCTCTGCAGATTTGGGCAAGTTCAGCACTATGAGAAGTCATGAGCTGCTTTCCTTACCTTTGCCCCCTCCATCATCCCACTCCTTTCAACAGCCCACTCTGTGTAATTATAAAGACAAAGACTTGTTTTGCATTTTGAAAGGTTTTCTTGACTCCTAAGACCTATCACTTTATCTTCTCTGTAGCTTTGTGTCATTCAGACAGAAGATTCAGATATGTTTGGAAGCTA
Organism: Galbula dea; assembly: GCA_013399015.1. Classification (NCBI taxonomy): domain Eukaryota; kingdom Metazoa; phylum Chordata; class Aves; order Piciformes; family Galbulidae; genus Galbula; species Galbula dea. Next base: position 2,398,113 of record VWZX01000351.1, read on the forward strand.
CAAGGCCTGACTGACAAAAGCTTTTATTCCCAAATGAAATGGAGTGTTCCTTTTTCTTAATACATGTTTGTATTCATTAGCAAGACAGCATTTTACTAAAAAACTGCATCTACAGAACAGAGTATATCACACTGATGGTGTGAATACCCTACAAAAAAAACATGCTGACTCAGGACAGCTGGAGCCAATATTCATATTATGTGCAAAAACCATTTTTTGCACATTATGGAATCAAGATAACCGAGTTGCCCATCATGTAAATTTAATTCCAACTGTTGGTTTTCTTCTTATGATGGTTATTAGAATTAGGAAGAACATTTTGATTTTAAAACAAAAAGGCAAAGGGGGATGATGAGTGCTGTTTCTGAGCAAGGCACTGCTACACAGGACATTAAGGTTGCTACAATGCTTCCTTGCTGTGAAATTAGTTTCAATTTGAAGCTCAGAGCTGCAACGGCTACCATTTAACTGTGCAGCAAGAGTCTAAAGTTCACATCCCATTCAACCTCTTGCAAAGCTGCTTTTTATTTCTATCCTTCATCCTTCTTTCACTTCAACAGTTTTCTCCAGCCTAGAAAATATGTTTCCATATAGGTGTGCCTGACTTCCTTCTGGCAGCTTCTCCATGGACCACATCCTGCAGTGCTCAGAGTAAGGTTTTTAACTCATAAGGCAGGGAATCTGCTTCTCACACTTCTCTTAGAGATGGAACACTTTGCACAAGAGCTTGCATAGGGCCACTGCAATCCTTGCAGACAGTTTTATAGCTGCCAAAAGAGGAGTAGTACTGTTGGCGATGAAAGTTTCTGAATTCATGCCCTGACACAAGAATAAAAGTCGAATCTGCCACTGTTAATAGCTACAGTTTCAAAGCCTTTGAATTTTAGATCAATGGACCTTAGGCTACACAACTCTAGATTCCCCCCTGCTCCTTTCAGTAGTTTTCCAATGCTGTTGGTACACAGAACAGCCATGTCCCTGCCAGAGACCCCCTGTGACATCTGTTGGAACATCTGCTTCATCTTCTATTCTATAAAATAGCAATTTAAAGAAGCACTCAATAAAACAGCCAACAAAAATGAATTTGCACTTTTTTAAACATAACAAGAAAAGCACTCAGCATCTGTAGAACTTAACAACTTGTTCGCATTTTGAGTAACATAGTAACATGTTTTACAGGGAGCAGAGCGTGCACTTGAACACCAGTATGCCCAGTGTCTCCTATGACATTTACTTCTCTCTACCAGTTCCAAAGAAAACAAGAACGTACACACTACACAAGAGAAACTGGAAAATCTTATATCTCATCTTGAGCCTACATTTGCAACACTGCCAAACTAAACATAATCAAGGGTAACCAAATGCTGTGACTTTCATCATAACCCAACTTTCTTCCCTTACTTTTCTTTATTTCTTTAGCCCATTGTCCAAAATTTGGTAACCAAGTTTCCATATACAATATCTTTCTGTTCATTGAACATACAAGAAGTCTAAGAGCTGCCAAAGCATACAGGTTCTTTCCAAAGAGTAGCAAGGGATAGTTGTTGCCACCACTGGACTAATCTGTTGATCTTTAAAGAATAAAAATAATTCGCTATGAAATTCTGCAAGTCATGATAAGTTTAAACAGTTATTCAAACAATGTGCAAAATTGTGCTTCTTACTTGTGTTGGTTTCTCTAGAGCCAAGGTTCAAGATCCTTATTCTTACAAGTATTTTGAAATAATTCAAAGATAAGGTGTTATTCAATGGAAATAATGGCATCAAGTAAAGTTCCACTGCAACAATAGCTTAAATAAAAAAGCTAGAAAAGGGGGAGGGTGGGGGGAAGAACATTTATGCTTTCTGAAAAAAACAAACAAACTGCTTCAGAGTTACAGGTCCCTTAAAAGAAAAAAAAAAAAAAACCAAAACCAACCCAAAAAACCCAGTACAGAAATACATTTAGGTCAAAATTTAAATAAAACTGAAGACCCCCCACACTCTTATGTAAGCACTTCCATTGCTCAACAAGCCCTAGAATGATTTTTCAGAAACTGGGCAGATTTCCATATTCTTAGAGGATTTAACTGAATTAAGCCATTAGTATATGAACTAGTTGCTAAGAATGTTAAACACTTAGAACCATTAAAACAAATACAGAAAATGGTGACATGCCTGATATTTGATCCCAGGGAAGTACTATTTTAGCCTGTACATATTTGACAGATTGTTTCATTTTTTAAATAATAAATGTTGTCATTTTTATAAAAGTCATGATACAAAATACAACCAGAAAAGATTTTTCCGATCTTAAATTATATTTAAAAGTTTATTTCCTTCCTAATGTTTCAGTGGAATGACTTCTTGGCAGAACTAGTTGGAAAGTAGAAACCAGATCTAAATGCAGAGTTTAACCCATTTATTCCTGATCTGAAATTAACCCTAATATTTATAAAATTTTGAAATCTTCCCAAAGCTGTAAGTTACAGAAATAATCCTTTTTATTCACTTCATCTAATATGCCTTTTGATATTCATTCTCCTGAGAAATTCAGGTGAGATTACTTGAGAAACTAACTGAAAAAATCCAACATCCCTTTTTTTCTCCTCCTTCAACTGGTTGACTTGCTTCCTTTTAATAAGTTTCTCAACAGCCCTTTCCTGTGGGAAAAATTACTACTAGCCCGGTTCTGTATTGCACATGAATGTGTACTATCCAATGCAGCCCTGTAGTGTTTTGTCTTAAGAACTGCTGAAACAGGAATTCAAATTAAATATATACATTTATCAAACACTCATGGAAAATACAATCTGTTCCTTAACTTGAGCTGATTACTGACTATGGCATGAAGCTGTTGGCCCAAGCCCAAACTGCAAAAAAGCCGAGATTAACTAACCTCATTCAGTTTGGTAACACACTCCACAACAAAACAGAAGATGCCCAAGTCTTGAATAGAGAAGATATGACAGTAAAGCATGTGCAACACATTAAATGGAGAGATTCTCACAAGAAGATAATAAACACACAAAAAGCTAAAAAACAAAACCAAGAAACCCAAAAATACCTAACCCAATCCACCCTCAATCCACAGCCTCCAAAATCCCACCCACAACTCACTACTCCTCCAAAACAACCCTCAATATCTTGGTCAAAACTTCCTTTCGCTTCAGAAAAGCATTGTCTTTCTTGTGGGACATGCAGAAACGTAACAATCCCAGTTTTATATTAACTCCCATTCCAGAACACAGCTTCCATGGGATTAACACTGCAAACATTTGAATGTTTCCTTAACTCTAGATATAAGAAATACTTTTTTTCTTTTCCAAGTTGAACAGCTCACTTGTATATAACTAAGTTAATGTCAGGAGTTTACAGACTTAATTCTACAAAGTCAGTTAACTGCTCCATGTATCTGTTTTATTAGTGCACAGCAACTTTATCTATACCCTTCACTAGCTGTATTTGTTCCCACAGTGGCATATTTCACTGTAAGTTACTTACAAGTTTCCAAAAGCCAACGCATCCCTCCTCCTAACCAACTGTTCTTTCTACATTACAAAGGATCAAACCAACATAAATTGTTAAAAAAATCCACTTTATATGCAAGTAACAGCTGAAATTCACCCAGGATTTTGCAGTTTTACATGGAGATCCTGCAGCATTTCACAGGACTTTTTAGCATAGAGATTAACAATTCTACACACGTTTTGGTATGAAATAAAAAGCTGAAGCTCTTCATAAAGAGTTGCCACTTGTTTATTTTGAATTAAATATTTGTAGTTTGTACAAAACCAGGTGTCTTTTCTTTCTGTAGAAATAGTATTAAAGACTAAAATAGAAATAGCAATGATGAGCTTCCATAGAGACTATAAGAAAATACCAGTCAGGTTGTCGTATGGTTTATAACTACTCAGGGTACAGTAACAATGGCATTTTCTGCTATCAGAGTAATATAGGGAGATGGGAGCCGAGTTCTTTCCCCGCCCCCATGTAGATTTAATTTGTTTGCTCTTGCTATGTCAGAAAGTTGAAAGTGAAATTCTTTTGAGTTGCATCTTCAAGGAAGTATATAAAATGGGTTACTGTCTTCATAGCTAGTGTAAATTTTCCCCAGCTTCATTTATTCTCTTTTGTGTGTGACTTACAGTGTGACTTACCAAGAGCATCAAAAGCTCAGTGAGTGAGTTCACACATGCTACTGATGAATTTCCGTTTACATCCCACTGTCAAACTTTCCTCCATTATTTTAACTAATAATACATTAAATGCTCTTCCACTTGAGGATGGACAACAAACTGCACCCCTCTTTGAAGGGGGTGAAGATGTTTTGAGGGTAATACATGTAAGTATTTATTCCAGTAAAATTGATTCTTGGCAGAAACTTCATCTTATAGTTCTGTAAATATCATGTGTATGTGTGATTGTGTATGGACCAATGTTTGTAATAATAATTACTGAACACTTTTAGAGCATCCATGTGATTTCTACAGTAAAAGCCATATGTTACCACTAAATCCCTCCAATCATACAGAGTCATGTAATTAAAAAGCTCAACAACTTATCTGCAATAATCAAAAGAGAAATCACACAGAATACTCCACAGCTATTGGTAGCTCTAGGTGTCATCAAAAAATATTCTAGTTACAGCCATATGCCCTGACAAAAAAACCCACATTATTTCTGTACACATGATTCTCAGCAATTACTTCACACATTCCATGATCATTTTCCTATTTAATTACTTTCCTTAGCGATTACTTTATGCTGCAATTCTTTGTATTCTACTTCAATTCAAAGGATTTTGAAAGCCAGGCCTCTTCCATCATTAGGCTTCCTGCTTTTATTCCTTCCAAAAGAGCCTTACCAAGAGCTCATTCCTTCTGCCTTCCTCCCCTCCAGAAGGAAAATTACTTAAATACAAAGACATTTATTCTTAAAAAGAAAAAAGTATCACAAATATTACTAACTGATAACGAAATTCACTTCTACATTGGTCTCAATTAAAAGCAGCTAAGCTAGTGAAAGAACACAAATATCCACCATATCCTATCTTATTACTGAAATCCACCAAGTCAACCCCGGGCATGTGCTGGAAAATGACTATGTAGGTTACATAAAATTACGTGCTGCATTATTGCGGCATTTTTATCCACATCACTGCAAGTAATAACCAGCTGTCAACATCCTGGAGTAGTTTTTGGAACACACTAAACATAGGATGCTTAAATACTTTTAACTTTGTTAACAAGCTTCTTTGAATAAGCGGAATTTTTCACATAAGCACTGTATTATTATGAATGCCTGAATAGGGTTGAGGCTTTTTTGACATGCAGAGATGCAGTGGATTTCATCTGCTATGTGGGAAGCCAACACTTTTTCATGGGCTTCTCGGTTTTATATTACTTTCATTATCTCTGAGCACTGTTAGGTGTTGACAGTTTAAACTGCCTTCATTGGAACGATGGCCCCTGCAAAAATCTAACATGATCAGAATGCACAATTCACTGCCCATCTGTCAAGGCTGAAAGTCAGCTCTTCAGAAACGTGTGTCAGAGTGTCTCCCCTGACTCTTCTGGCAGAGATGTGAGCAGAGAGCCAGGGCCATGAGCAGGAGGGGAAGGGGGCTGGGAGAGAGGACCCCTGGTATTCACCCCCTGCGAACTTAAAATGAATGGCCACACACCTCACTACAGGAGCTCCCAACAAAAATCTTACTAAGAGGCTTTTGCATGGTTTATATGTCACATAAATCTATGTCTCAATCTGCTGTTCCACAGGAGTCAGCATGAGCATGTACTTTGATAAAGATTTCCGAGAGTACAAAGATATTGATGAAATTGGAAGAGATTCCTTTGTTGGTGATATGAACTGTTACTGTCCTAAAACCCAGGAACACCTTCCTCTTATTTTGCTATTAAAAACAATACAACAGATTCTGAAGTACTCAAACTTTTCAAATGTTTCCCTCCATCAAATACATAAGCTTTGTCCATAGACCACATTGGGTTTTCTCAAAGTATACTCAGATATAGTCAAAGCATATTTTTATTATCATTTTTTCCCATTGTACTATTATTGCAGGTTGCATTAGACCAAACCAACAAGTTTCAGGGACTGAAAAACAAAAACAAACAACCAACCCCACCCCACCAAACACTTCAAATAATTGCCTGCTGGTGCCAGTATGTTAACTACGAGGCTGTTAATGATGTGGTATCCTACCAAATTTTATAGAACAACCACAAAATGCTAGTTAGACAATGCAGAGAATTTCACTCGTGCATCTTTGAAACTACTGCTTATAGTATTTTTAAATACTTTAAGATATAATTTTCTTTTAACTGAGTAAAGTGAGAAATACAAAAGGAAAACATAAATAATAGTTTTAATGTAATACAAAACTGGCCTTCTGTTGTTCCATACCAAAAGCCTCACTATCCATCCTTCACTAGTGAAATTCTTTGACAAAGCATAAACTTAAAACAACTCATTCAAAAGAATGTTTTATCTTATGTCATGCTGATAATGAGACAAGAGTAAAATGATGACATGTAAAACCTGCCAAGAAATTATACTGGCTGTCTACAGAACACATTGTTGTATTTTATTTTTATAAATATGTAAGTGAAATATAAAAACACCCCAAACAAACAACAAGAAAAACCACAAAGCCCTGACATTTACTCTTGAAAATAATCCTTTCAAAAGTCCTGCAGTTCCTTAGACCTTTTCTGACTTTATTCTATTCTGTTAAAATCTTAGAAAGAAAAGTCCCCATAAAAGTAGAGAAAGTAAGAAGCCTTGAAGTCAAAAGAAAAAGTCATAGCCTATTTTAAGCATCTAACTGATGAAGAGGAGCTCAGAAATATGATCCTGCAAAAGCTTATGCTTAGCTTTTGATAATAAACATACTCCCACTGCTAGCTCCTCAGAGCATGTGTCAAGTTGAAGATTCACACAGAATATCACTGAAATTTTGCTGTATCAAATTCACCTTAAACACAAATCTGAAACTATGAGTGAAGAACAGCATCTTATTGAAGAAGCCACAGATACACAGTTATTTCAGTAACTGAATCTACCACACAGATATTAATGAAAAAAGAGAATTAATAAGAGCAAAGCTTAGTGGCTGCTGGAAGAGGTTTAGTTTAGTTCCCTACATGTACAACAGGGTGATTAGTACATGAATTTGAAAGCAGTCGAGACATAGCTATGTTAGAATGAAAAGGAAACTATGCAAAGTAAACAAGGTTGGTGCTGGTGCTCTTCAGTGATCAATCCCAATAACATTTAATATTTTGTATGACAGGAGGACCAAGAGAAATTTTTGGATGTCACAAAGCAGGGAACTTTCATCAACACATAGGAGGGTCAGCCGTAACACTTCAGAGTGCAAGGTGAGTTTGTATTTAAACACTACAGAAGGAAAGACCCAGGTATACACATCAAACAGTAATTAACTGCGAGAGTTACCAGGACAACACTGCCCAGAATAAAAACAAATATAATAGAGTGATGGATCAGCAAGGATGGAATGAAAAGCAATGGAAATATTCCATTCCAGCTGAAATAAATCCAATATATGCATATGGGGCATTTATGTTAAGGGTAGAAAAAAAATTTAATCCTGCTTCAGAATTACTTCCTTTGATCTATGCTGGAGGCCAGGAATAACCAGTCTCACAGCTTTTTCAAAAGGGCAGTACTGAGACCTCTACTCAATCTTAATTTAAAAAAACAAACCAACCAAACAAACCAAGAAAGGACACCCCC